>CM068831.1:52868848-54068848 GCA_028554795.2 Sinohyriopsis cumingii
TACTCAGTCAATAATCTGTACAATAAACACTTAAACTAGGCACAATAATCATTATGTGATGTTATGGAAATATCAGAATTGAAGCAGAAAGTTAGTGCAAAGCGTCTCTGTATTGCAATATCACAGTAACAAAATGCATACTAGAAACATGTACTGAAATGAGAAAGGTGTGTTATGAATTATGGTAGTCAAATGGACTCACACCTGAGAGTCCAGAGTGTGAACATTTCTGACAACTGCCTATTTCGAGTACTGGTAAAAAAAATATCTCATCTTAGCATGTTACGATTGTCATTTATAACAAAGATGACAGATAAAGACTCATTTCACTTGTAAAGTTTCGGTTTGGTGTCTTACGGCACATCATCACTACTAGGATATACAGTACCGAGGCAATCGTTGTCAAGTGCCTTGCCATTGGACACACCACGATATCAAGCGCAGACTGGTCCGATTCGAATCTGGGCCGCTTTCCCTTCATGATATACTTCAATAGGATGGGCATGATCCTTGATTGGAGTTATATATTTTAGTATGTTACATAGAAGTCATTTTCTTATGTGGCTTGCACGTTGGCTTCCTCGAAAGATATAATTCAACACGTAGGTCAAGATCACTGACGATATTTATAGAGGTTTAATATCTTTTGGCAACTTGGTTAATTTAACCTGACACTCATGTTTGACAATGATTATAGAAAGCTAACCCGACGCTTTCGTTGTCACACTAATGATTTCATCAGCAGACTGATTTAATCTCTACTGACTGTTAACATCACTCGATGCGCACGAATGAAAATCGATTCCTTGACCCTTGGTTCAAACAAGGCTTTTTCTCGATCTAGGGTTTTTACTGAGTTCCAGGTTACCGAATAGCCAGGGCAAACATCGTGGATGTGGCAAATAATTTTAGCTAAAAATATGGACTTCAGTTAGGCATTTACTCTGAATGATATACTGTTAAGGAAACAAACATACTTCCTTTGCGAGCACTGGCTACATCATGCACTGAGTTGCACTGAATATTATTAATTCTGCTAATCAATATTGTAATTTATATATCTTTTTATCAATTTATAATTATATAGGATGTACACGTAGCATTAATTGTTTCATTGCTTAAGCTTAAACATATTAAGTGTTCATTGTAAACCCTATTGTGTGTCAATAGAGAGCCTGGGTCTGTCAAGTGAGTTTGTTTATCAACTTCGGATAATATCAACAAGCACAGTGATTTCATATGGTAACGCGTATCAGATATAGTGTTATTCATATGCATATCTATATTATGTGTATTATCATGTATGATTACTGTGAATAAGAGTTATTTAGGTTACAACAAATTTATGTACTAATTCTCCCCAATGATCCTTAAGATCATACTTTAAAAATGAGTCATGCATTAAGTGCGTAGATTCATTAATAGTTTCAAGATTAATTTGCTCTGTTGCTCCGGAGATCTAAAAAGCCAAGCCGTCCTAATTTATGAAAATTCAGCGTAAATTAGCTGATGTTATTTAAGAGATCGCATTCTTCAAGAATTAATGTGCGACACTATCTGATGCGTTTAGTCATCAATATAAAAAATATTATATATAATTAGGCATTCTTAGTAGTAATCACAGGTCTTGGATATCATTCATTAAGATGATTTTTTATTTAATGTATTCATTAATTGGAATTACAGTTCTCGAAAATACTGTTAATTAATGTCTGTCTTTAACAGCAAGGTTAAAGGTTATGACAACAATAATGACGAAGTTTGAAGAGATTATTTTAATACATAAGAAAATAAAAGGATATATTTTAGATACTTTGAAACAAACAAAAGGAACAAACCTTTGATGAGACATTTCATTTTAAATTAAGTGTATTAAAATAGCCGTAAGGTGATGTGCTTATGCTTTTAGCCACAAACCTCTTGTCATCATACATATACAACGTGTGCATGCACATCATACATACCTAAACTCTGTTTCGAGAGATATGGTGTCCCGAAAGAGGGTGGTTGGCTTAGTATGTGTCTGGTTATAAACCTATTAACGCACACCACGTAACTAAACCATATGCTTTCGCAAGCTTCTCCATACTAAAGACCCGTACTCATTGTGTCGTTTCAAGGACCGATGCATTTTCCCCAAACATTATTCTAACAATGACTCCTGATTTTTGTAGTCCATTTCTCTTCGTATAGATCGAAATGTTGTGATCAGACAACACAGTACAGTTTCAGTCAATTTCATGTGCACATCAGCATCATGGTTTGTTGAGAATGGATAAAACAACTGTCAAACGTACTAATTGACTTACAATGGCTACTGGTCCCAATAAGTCTTGTGTTGAAAGCAGGGTGACTTGGTATTCGAAATTTGCAGAGTATACAAAGTAGCGGCTCTATGATTCACACTGTCAGATTTCACGCAAAAAAATTACAGTACTCGTGGATAAATTTAAAACAACGACTCTATTTTTTGGTGAACTTATATCGAATTAATATACGATGAGTGACAGTACTACTATTGTTGCTGCTGCTACTATTACTTAACCGACGGCGTCATCTGCTTCAGAGTATGTATTTAATTAGATTTAGATGTCTATGAATTTGTATTATCGCAGCAGATTTAGGCGTCAACGAAGGCTAAACAGTCCTACACAACGTGCGCTAAAGATGTTAGCAATGGTTTATCGTGACATCCTTTCGCTAATATGCTTGCTCTAAGATCTCATGTATCCTGAATTTTACGAACCACAAAGGGAAGTAATTTTGCTGGTAACAGCTATTGTTTTATATTTGAAAGATTGTTTCAGTTTCTGAGGGTTTTTCTTAATGTTTAACATAGTTTCGATTCTCCAATCCATAACTGAATCTTTATCATTGTAGTTTAGCAACAATTGTATTAATGATGACACTAACTGGTGTCTAATACATATTTTGATTACATTCAGTCTGAGAGAGAGAGAAGGTAATGTATTAGCTTGCTATGTGTTGGCTGAGAAAACGAGAGAACCTTTTCAGTCATTTAAGAACGGATATGATATATAATGAGAGGAAATGTTTTCGATGTAAATGTAACCCTGTATGCATATGTTTGTGCATGTGCGTGTGTGTATCTAGTATGTGACGAAACAATATTTCATATTTTTTATATTATTTGTCCACAAATGCTGTGCTTCTAAGAGGGAACCAGAAATGACATCATCTGTTATTCTGCAATTTTGTTTACTTTTGTCTTTTTATATTCTTTTATCAGACTTTTCTTAAGAGGTGACACAACTGTGTTATACAATTATACAATTTATAGTCCACTAGAATACTGGTAGCCACACTTTTAAGTACAATATAAATTGTTATTTATTAGTACAAGAACACTCACAAATAATACATAATGAAACTATGAAGAATAATTATATAATTGCGTTACAAAGAAACCCCACTAACTATAAGTAAAATTATGGTCCCTCTATTACTGAATATGTTTATTAAAATAACATACATAAATTGAAGAAGAGTAAAAAGTACACCGTTTTATTTATACTTGTATCCTTTGACTAATCTCGCCTCAGATGCCATTTTACTGTAGCACATTTTCGACCGTAGTTCATAATTATTCATTATCTGAACTTTTGGGACAGCGACAGATCATTTAGAAGGTCAGTATATAGATTCGATTTTTGCAATACGAGAATTTAGTAGATGTTGTGTCATTTATGGATTGATTGAAGCGTACCATGTAAGACACAAGTACGGTAGGTTGGTAATTCAATTTTCAAAGCAGTTGGCTGTTTTATGTACTACTCAGTAAGGTAACATTCGGCAGTTCAGCATCTTAGGTTGTTATTTGAGGCTTACAACTACTGAAGATTTTAAAATAGTGATATTGAAAATCCATTTTGAAGATGGTGATGTTTCTTTTTCACTGCCTGTTTTGTGGCACTCTTGCAAATAATGTGTTGAGATATGTAGGGGATAATAACCTAAATGCAGAAAATACTTTGTCAATGAAGACATTCAGATTTTGCATGTGACATTTCATCTATATAACACAACACAATATTTGTTAAGTTTATATAGCTTATGACAGTTGTATTCATCATACTGCATTCAAATGCACAGATACATTTTAATGAATATTATGTCCATTTATCTTTTGATGAATTTGAGAATTATGTTAATGTTATTAAAAATGACTGAAACTTTCAAAATATTGACTAATATAATTTGATATGTGTACTTTTCAGCCAGTTTGTTAAAAAAATTTTGAAAATACACTTCCGTTTCATCCATTACAATATACACGTGAGTTATGAACGAAAAAAATGGGATATTGATACGTAGTCATCGGCTTATCTGCTATGAAATTAGACATACACGTTGATTATTATACAATGATCGTGGTTATGTAGGTCCGATCATTTTCAGTCGGGTCCATACTAAGACATTTGTAGTGGTTACATTGGTTTCGTTTGTTACATGCGTGTCAGTCCCGTCAAATACAATGACGTCTATTTCTTTACTCGATGAGCTTTATCTCTGATTGGGGTTGTATATCATCCATCTCTTTCAGTTTCTTGTCTGAAGATGTCAAATGTCTACAGAAATAATGGTAGCAAACATGTGTTCATCCAGGTTTCATCTGACGTTTCATCAATAAATGCACTTCTTCGCTTTGGTTTCTTTGAACAGTTTAGATATAAGCTAATGCATACTTTGCGGCAATATACATACATACATACATATATATATATATATATATATATATATATATATATATATATATATATATATATATATATATATATATATATATATATATATATATATCGTATAATCGGTACACTTTATATATCGTACATACAGCTGCATATTTGTGATATTACAACATGTTTATTATCGCTTTATGCAATTCAGATTGGTGTATATAAGCCAATGTAGTTTGTGCGCATTATTCTCATTAATGAATGTATGCGTGCGTGAGAAAAGTTGATTACCTCACCTACTGGAACGTTTTGTTATTAGCATTACTAGTAATGTTTTGGTATCCATTATTAGAATCGACTGCTCAAAAGGAATTGTGTAGAAAATATCACGTCTATCTGAATATGGCCTATTTACAAAAAATGGCTCGTTAGGTCATTTGTAGAATATCATGCGATACAAAATGGCGTTTCAACCCAAACAACAACAACAACAGTAACGGAAAAAAAAAATAAGGAAATTGGTCAACCTAAAATATTTAAAAATCCACACCACATACACGGGTTGTTTGAATATTAACTTTTAGGTGTAAATAAACTGACCTCTGTTTACAGGACAATGTGAACATAAACCAGTCTCCTAAATAAAAAGACTTGATCCAGCCACAAGAGCTCTTATCATGTGATGCAATTCAGGATTTGTCTCTGTGTACGGTTCCAAATAGAATAATGCGATTACCATGCCACAGACACATTAATGTATATCTGGAATATTGGCATCCATATAATATCCCTTCACATATCCAAAAATGTATATCCTTATAGGTGCAAATTATAATGACACAATTTTCTGTTAAACATTTCCAAGACCAAACTAAAATAATGTGATTTCATAGTGCATAAAGATTCTATTTTGAAAGATTATTTTGTTTGAGGCAAATATTATAGGTTTTCGGGAGGACAGGTGCACGTAAACTATAATTTGTAAAGACACTAATAAATTTGATTAGTCGTAGCATTCAACAAATGAAAGAAGTAGCAGCAGAGTGAAAGTGAATGTAAATTATTTTTCTTTCTCACCTGCTTTAATTTTGTTAAAACTATGTGATAAACATAATCTCAAATGGGTCATGATTTGAAGGTAAATTATCAACCGCGTCGAATAATGTTCAGAGTTTTCTTGCCAAGGATCGTACAAGCTGGATAATATTCATCTCTTTGTAGATGGATATAGTTATAAAACGTAAGGACATTTTGACTTGAAAACACAAAGGAAACCAGGCAAGAGAGAAAGCAAAATTTTATTATGTATAAAAAAAAATGTAACCCAGAAAGTGAAAGTCAGATTTACTTTCAGTTGAAGGTGAACGATAACGACACAAAGATAGTGTCATATCAATTGGGGTTATATATTTTCGTATGTTACATGCACGCTGTTCTCCTCTGCTGGGTGTACGTCGGTTTCTTCCGTAGGACGGTCAAGATCACCAACTGAGGTTATTTTGGTTTGATATTTTTCTTGCAAGTTTGTTCCTATTTATTGAGGTTAAAGAGTTCTCATATGTTGCATGCCCATCGTTCTGCTCCGTAAGCGGCATGTTAGATTTTTCATCCTGACATAGATCAGTATGACTTGAAAGATCGCATATTGGAGTTATATACGTTTGATCTGTGTCTATGATGGCCGTCTGAATTTGACACAATTCTACAGAAACGTCAAAATGGTGGTGACTGTGTTCAGCACTCATGTTGACTTCATGCGGATCTTCCGCACTTACGTTGTCTTGTGCGTGATCAGAGGTAGGCATGGCAGCCTGAAATGTAGAATTATATTTCAATAATTTTATTATTTTAAAATACACTAGGAATGTCTCTTTCTTTAGGAATTAAATAATAGTGTAGAAATATGACGAATAAAACGTTGCTAATCAAGCCATAAACTTGAGAATGTGTTGTGTGGGCTAAAGAGTAACTTAAGTAAATCAAACTGTAAGTTTAACATCAAATATGGCGAAAAAGTCAGTAAACAGATTTGTAGTGCTTTCTGAGGAAACATTGTGCTGATTGAAAATCCGTTTCTATGAAGTAGTCTGATCCAATATATTTCCCGAAATCAAGCGTTAACAATAAATAGGTGTTACATTGACCGATACTACAGTTTGCATTATAATTATTGATTCAGCCTCAGGTTCGTGTTGTGCTCGATATTGTTTTAGAACTATGTGAAAATCAACTGCGGTATAAGTGTATTGATGGAGTGCTTTTTATAATGAAAAAAGCGCTTTTTGTATTATGAAATCGGAATATTGTCTTTCGTTCCCTCTTTTCATATATTGCTTGAGCATTTTGGAAATCATCCAAGCTTGAAGTAACATATGAAGCATTGCACGTATTGCTGGTTCGAAATTCAATTCCAATGGATCAAATTCAACAATTCTTTCAAGCTTTGCAAAATGACTAAGACATACATTTCGATAAGTAATAATTTGTCATGGTTACTTTGAGATGATGTCATGGAAAATGGAGGGAGATTGTAAAGAAGAGAGAGATAAAGAGGGAGAGAAGACTGATATGTAATCTCTTTTCAAAGACTATCCATTGCAAGTATATTATAGAAGGGCTTTTATTGGACACCTAATCGTAGGATCGTGAATAAGTACCGATAAATCCTTTACGCATAATCATAAATCGAGCAAAGCGCAGGTGAAACCTTGTTACATGTTGTTTTAAGAAATATTACTTAACATTTTAAAGGGCAACGAGTTTTTGCCATATAGTTTTAAAAAAAAAAAGATATGTTGCATTTCCTCTGCGAGACTAGAATGATATATCGTAAAGAGAATACATCATTTACAAACAGTGACTGCGTTAATGCAATGATTCCTCGAAATATGAGTAATTCTTCTCATCACTATTGTCATCTATTTATGTTTCGAACAATTGATACTTATATTGGATGAAGGTGTAGGAATCATTAGCTTAATGTTAATGAATGCTCATTTCTGTCCTAATTTGTGTCGACGGCGAATAGGGATCTCTCTAGGAAATTTAGTTACCGAATTCTTATAGCAACTAAAAGCACAGCGAGCTACTGTGGTAACACATATCATCTACATTGTTATCCAAATGAAGTCATTGTGCCGTTTTTCTATAACCGATATATTGTATGATATAGGCAGTAGCGTAGATAAGCAGAACAATTCCATTTAAGGAAGTATAACATTTCTGTCACAGATTCATGGGTTTGAATATATACTTAGAATTCATCGAATAAATTACTATTCCAAACAATTTTGAAACACATTCTTTGCAAAGGGTACGAAGGCCTACAAGGCTATGCAAACATTGTATAGTATTGGAGCATTGTGTTTATCGAGCATCCTTTTCAATTATGAATCTTATCAGTTCAGTACATATACTATAGTTCAGTCAGTACATACTCCTGAACCTTCCCTAGTTTCTTCTAGGTTTGTTCTACTTCATTTTAACCAGATCATTTATTTATACAGCTCTTGCTAGCAACGAGAATTACTATTATTGAAAACCTCTGCTTATAAAAACGTCTAAAAATCCAAGATAAGTGAGTCATATGTTTCCCTAATACGCCTCTTCCTCGCACGTATAATGAGGAAGAAATGCCTGCTTAAAATTTAGGAGAGTAATAATTGTCAACATTCGTTCACTGTGCGAGGTCATTACACATTAACCAAAGCTGTGGCTTTGTGGGATTTAAAGACTAAAGAATAAGCATTAAAATACCTTTATATCTCTGACTTTCAAGCTAAATGACCCAATGCATATTTAGTCTTTAATCTGTTAAGTTATATATTGTGTTCGATGTAAATAATGCACCTGCAAATTAATTCAGTCAACCGTTTCTAAACTAAAATGTACCACAATTATATACCAAAAATGGAAACTCAATGTCAGTATTATTTAGGATTCATGGAAAGTTACGTAAATGTTATCTTAATTAGAAGATGTTTGCCTATCACATTTGTATATTTTGAACATGATTTATTCATTCAATGTATTAGCAGAATCCAATTGTATTTCATATATCAAAGGTGGCGACTCCCAGAGGGACAAACGGATGAAGGAAACTTACTTCAGAAACCTCAGAGTTGTATAATTTCTCGACAACACACATTTATTCGATTAGAAAACATATTTGGAAAATGAACCGAGCATAGTTAATAAGTGAAAGTGCTAACGAAACCGTACCTAAATTTACACAATGGTTTATCTTTGATATCTTGTTTTGATGATTTATTTTGTTTCAGAAAATGGAAGTCGCCATTATTATTGTATTTACTTGCAGTCCTTAAGTTCGCCTTGTTATCATATGAAATACTGTTTGTAAAGGACCGTGATTCTCTATCCACTATTGGCAGTTTTCCCGTCTTGTTTGTACTGTATTATTTAATAAATGTCAACAGCAGTAACAACACTTATGAAATAAAATTATTGAACCGAGATAGTTTGGTTTTCTTGTAAAGTTATATAAATAAAGGCACATTTTGATAACAAGGTTACGCAGGGATGTCACCAAATAGGCAACACACAGAACAAGGCAATGTTGAAGTCATGTTTAAATAAAAATTTGCATGATTTATTTTACCATGAAACAGATAGATAGATCGATTGATCTATAACTAGATGATAATCGTGAAATGTTCCCTCATCAATAACGTTGTACGTGTCCTCAGTGAGTTCATTATTAACAACTCGTTTGTCTCTTTTTACTTTTCCAAGCCGTTGTAAAAGTCTGCAACAAATATTGCCTTGATTTTTGTTCTCTGAATCATCGCTGTTTAAATAATTTTCCTTGGTAGATGACGATGACAAAGTTTGCAAAGGAACGCTTTTTCTAATTTGGTTGGTTTTGGAAACATCTTTTGTCATTGCTGTAATATACATGAATATATTATACTTTGATACCTTCTCTGGAGACTATTTCATGCCGTCTATGTTTTATCACAAACAATATAAGAAATATCACTCGTTTCCGAATCACTCGATTACAAAATGTATAATTAAGCATATATTAGTATCTGCTTATATTTTTCCATTAACTTTATTTTGTCAGAATCGTGCGTATTTTTATATACTGCACGGTTTCATATTGCACATATATCTAAAAATAGTCAAGATAATCTAGTGTATTACGAACTACTTTATGCTTATATAGCAGAGGCTTTTGCTATTGTTTTATTAGATTAGTTAGTGGATGAACTACACAAGCTGTTTCGTCCTTTTGAAAGTAGAGATGATAAAGTTAACTATGTAGACCAGTTTACTATGTTACTTACGAACCCTTCAAACAAGATAAAAATTAGCGTTATATTCGCATTATTCACAACAAACGTGAGAAATGCAATATTGAAAATGCTATTCTGATCAGTTAAACAATTATTTGTGGGAAATGTTCGTAACCGTTAGTCCCCCTGCGGATCTGGGGTTCTAGAATTGGCCCGATGTGACCACACTGTGTGCCTTAAGAGGCGCCTAGGTAGAGGCAACCTGTTTGCCGTGGGTTGCGTCCCGTGTCGGGGAGGAAAGGATCCTGGTAGTTGAGCAGAGGCTTTCCCATGCAATACACTACTCTGGCCTCTACTTCTCTTTGACGGGTGGTCTGGATGGGCCCAGCCTCTACAAATTGGCTGGTCACGCCGAGCCCTAGGAAGTCTTTCATTTAATCGCGCACCTTCTTTATCTTTCTTCTTGTATCTCTATTGACACCACCGCTGCCCCTACAGCCTATTACTTTATCTTTCCCTTTCCCTAGTCTTAGAAGACTTCCTAGAAGGCGTCATCCCATTAAACACAATCTGCAAGATATTGTTGTAAGCGTCACTCTACATCAAGTGATAATCTTTTGTTCTATTTACTTACCACCAAACACCAACGTAGCACCAAACAATTTAGACGAACGTGTTCAACAACTTCCCGCACCATTTGTTTTACTCGGGGATTTTAATGCCTATAACATTGCATGCGGGTCACGCGACATAAGTGACCGAGCCACAAAGTATAAGAATTCATTTCTAGACACGATTTGTGTTTATATAACAACAAATCACCGACATATTTAGTCCCCGGAACGGGCACACGAGTATCGCTTTGACAGTTTGCTCGACATCGCTATTTTCGGGCTATGAATGGAAGGTCACTGATGCCCTTCACAGCAGTGATCATTTTACAATCTCTCTTAACAACGCCGACGCTACAATTGATGAAATAATTCCACAATGGAAGTTAAAGAAGGCCGACTGCACCAAATATGAAACTCTTTGCACAGCTAGGCTAGACAGGGATACCGTGTTAAACGACAAAAACCCTTTTCAATATTTTACTTCTACTTTAACCAACATTGCAGAAGAATCCATTCCTAAGTCCTCACCAAACTGTAAAAGAACCAAAAATCCGTCGTTCACAAAATATTGTAAAGAGGCCATTAGACAACGCAGAGAACCACTGAAAGAATTTAATAATCGTCCAACGACCGAAACTTTAACTAAGTACCGATTAAAGAAAGTAAAATAGCATCATGGACAAAATATATTTCAAATTATTGTTCCTCCATAAAGAAATTTTGGAACACGATCCGCAAAATAAATTAAAAGGGAAAACACATTTCCCTTCGACATCGCAAACTAAGCAACAAGACTTTCAAATCCAAACTTGGCATAGTTAATATATTTGCTGATAGTTTCTGTAGAAATATTGGAACACGATCCGCAAAATAAATGGAAAAAAAGAAAACACAATTCTCTTTGACTAACAAAAATGGTACTAACAGCTGCCTCGCTTGGCGCTCAGCACCAAGAGGTTAGTGTTAGGACTGGTCGGCCCGGTGTCAGGATAATGTGAGCAGCTATGAGTATGATCTGAGCAGCTGTGTTTTGAACTTTCTGAAGTTTCTGGAGCAGACATTGAGATGAACCAGACAGAATTGAGGTACAATAGTCCAGTCTTGAGAATACTAATGAACACACGAGTGTTTTAGTGGCATCAACTGAAAGATATTTGTGAATGGAGCTGATGCGTCTCAGCTCAAGATATGCAGCCTTGCATATGTTCATGTCATGTTGGTGCAATGTGCCTAGTGGTTAGAGTGTCCGCCTTGGAAATGGGAGGTTGTGGGTTCGATCCCCGACTGAGTCATACCAAAGACTTACAAAAATGATACTAACAGATGCCTCACTAGGCACTCAGCATTAAGAGGTTATAGTTAGGACTGGTCAGCCTGGTGTCAGGATAATGTGACTGGGTGGGAAATCATGCTACATGTCTGCGGCATGATGCCCCAGTGTTAGAAATCACTATAAACTGCCACATTGCAGACATCGTAGGAATATGACTGAACAATTGTTAAAGCTACGTTAAAAAGTCAAAATCACATCACATCACATCACAATTCTCTTTGACATCGCAAACTAAACAACAAGACTTTCAATTCAAAATTTGGCATATTTAATATACTTGCTGATATTTCTGTAAAAATTCATCCTCGCCTAATTTTTCAGAAGCCGTCAGGAGATTCAAAACTCAAAAAGAAAAGACGGTTGAAATTCACATCGAATAACTCAGAAAGTTATAATCAACCGTTTACACTGTTTGAGCTGATGGAATCTCTGAATAAGGCCCACGATAGATCCACTGGGCCTGACGAAATACATTACCAGTTTTTGAAAGACCTTAAATAACCTTCATTAACAGTTCTTCTGGAAATCTTCAATGAATAATGTATTACTGGTATTGTACCTAAAACTTTGAAAGAAGCAAAATTAATGCCAGTTCCTAAACCAGGTAAAGATAGCGCAGATCCTAACAGCTATCGGCCTACTGCATTCACAAATATGTGTGCAAAACAATGGAACGAATGATCAATACTGTATGGTACCTGGAAATTAACAATTTAATATCTCCTTTTCAAAGTGGCTTTCGATATGGCCGGAGCACCAGTGATCATTCTGTTTAGACTGGAAACATTAATTTCGTGATGCATTTATCAAGAAGGAACATTTAGTATCGGTTTTATTTGATTTAGAAAAGGCATATTACACGAAATGGAAGTACGGGATATTAAATGACCTGCACGATTTAGGGATAAAAGGCTGTCAGCCCTCTTTCATATCATACTTCTCTCAGACAGATAATTCAAGGTATGAGAGGGCTCTACCCGTTCAGATCTGCACGAGCAAGAGATGGGTGTACCCCAGAATGTTTTGTGATGCTTTTCAACATCAAAATTAATAGCATCACCAAGTTTTTATCTCCTGGTGTGGATTGCTCTCTGTACGTTGATGATTTTCTAATAAGTTATCAATTAAAGCACATGCATAAAACAATCGAAAGACAACTACAGCAAGATATAAACAAGATTCAAAATTGGGCCAGTACTAACCCTTTCAAATTCTCGAAATCAAAAACGGCATGTATGCATTTTTGTCCGTTAGTAATACACCACTATGAACCTAAATTCACGCTGGACGGAACACCTATTCCAGTTGTTGAGGAAACAAATTTTTTAGGTATTATCTTCGACATAAAACTGACTTTTATTCCACACCTAAAGAACTTGAAAGCTAAGTGCTTAAAATCTCTAGACCTACTTAAAGTAGTAGCGCACACTGACTTGGGTGCTGATAGAAATGTCATCCTCAATTTATATAAAACGTTTAATTGCTCCAAACAGGACCATGACTGCGTTGTTTATGGTTCAGTCAGAAAGTCATATTTGAGAATGCTTGATGAAATTCATCATCAAGGAATAAGACTTGCTCTGGGAGCATTTAAGACATCCCCGTGTGAAAGCCTCCTCGCTGAAGCGAACGAACCACCTTTATCACATCGAAGAGAAATGCTTTCCGCACATTATGCTCTCAAATTAAAATCAAACCCTCGGAAACCCGCTTTGTCGGCTGTTGTTCAACCCAAATAGAAAACCTTATACGAAAATAAACCAAATGCCATACCTTCCTTTGATATTAGAATATCATCCAGTCTTGACAGTACAAAAAAATAATCTTCCTAAAATTCAGAAAACGTAAATTCCCGAAACTCCACTCTGGCTACTTAAACAACCCAAAGTACTTTTTACGCTACACGATGGAAAAATCCGCGAGAAAACCCATCCATATTCCACAACTCTTATCATGAACTCCTCAACGAATTAAAAAATACACAAAAATTTATGCCGACGGATCAAATGATGAGGAAAAGGCTGTTGTAGCCTTTGGTATTAGAAATCACCTAACACAAGTTCACTTACCATATTGGCACATCAATTTTGTTGGTCGAAATACGAGCAATAGACCTTGTTCTGCAATATGTCGAAAACAAACGTATTTTAAATTGCATCATCATCTCCGACTCGCTATCAGTACTTCAGTCACTAAACAATATAACACTGGAGGACCCATTATTGAAAAACATACTCGTTAAAAATACCGAGCTGAGTGTATCCCACAATATAATATTCTGTTGGTTACCTATCCATATTGGTAATAAAGGTAAAGAAAAAGCAGATCGCGCTGCTAAAATGACCCTAACTCAAAAACAATCTGATTTTAAAATACCGTATACTGATTTTAAACCTAGGATCAAATGGACCTTACGTCAGAAGTGGCAGGCACCATGGAATGATACAGTGAATAACAAACTTCATGCAATCAATCCAACCCTAGGATAATGGACTCCTTCATACAGAATCATCCGTAGGGAGGAGGTAGTCATTGCAAGAATTCGAATTGGTCATACTTATATAACCCACTCCCACATAATAAAAGGTGAAGACCCACCAGAGGGCGTTATTTGGTATGAACGATTCACTGTTAAGCACATTATGACGGAATGTTTCGACCTGCAACCTATGCGCGATCAGTACTACAATATGCATTTTATTAAATAACGTTTTGATACAATAAAGGTAAGTTGTATTCAATAATTCTTAAAAGAAGTAAATATTTCTTCTAAACTATAACTTTAAGCCATCACGTTGAAAAATGTTATGCAATATATATATATACCGTCCTTTACATTCAATACCTTTTCATCTGTCATCATTAAGATACACCGTTTACATTCCCCGTTGATCGGGAAGTTTTATTTATTACCGTTACTGAATTATCGTTTTATTTAGGTTTGATATCGCTGGTGGATATAAAACATTTTTGTTTCTCATCATCGCACATATGACCTTTTGTATGGCGCTAAATAGCCTAACAGTGCTGGTGCGCCGTTAAAAATAAACAAACAAACAAACAAGCAAAACTGAACACAACTAAAAGCTATTGATTCCACTAATCATATATTAAGGTAGGAATGAATAAATCTAACATAAACAAACCTAATATAAACATCCTAACATTAAAAACATATGTCACAATAAGAAGACGTGCATGAAGATTATTTCATTGAATATTTCCATCAAATTGTACAGAAAATTGTTTCTGAAATCTTCTTGGATTGGAATCAAAGCTGTATCAAGAA
This sequence comes from Sinohyriopsis cumingii, assembly GCA_028554795.2. Taxonomy (NCBI): domain Eukaryota; kingdom Metazoa; phylum Mollusca; class Bivalvia; order Unionida; family Unionidae; genus Sinohyriopsis; species Sinohyriopsis cumingii. Next base: position 52,884,040 of record CM068831.1, read on the forward strand.
CTCAAAACAAAGTAAACATGCTTACCTTGCATTGCATTAGTCGTGTAAACCCAGAATTATACCTTGGGCTATGCACAAAGGTCAATCACACGATACAAATTAAATATACATAACAATTATAAATGTATAAAATATTGTATTCGATAGATTGAGAATCACAACAAAACAAAATGTAGGATTTCGAACCTTTCTTAAAAAAATTATATATATATATATATATATATATATATATATATATATATATATATATATATATATATATATATATATATATATATATATATATATATATATATATATATATATATATATATATATATATATATATATATATATATATATATATATATATATATATATATATATATATATATATATATATATATATACATACATATATACATATATATACATATATATATATATATATATATATATATATATATATATATATATATATATATATATATATATATATATATATATATATATATATATATATATATATATATATATATATATATATATATATATATATATATATATTACAGTAATGTTTATTGCTCTTAAGTCTTTTTCCACCTCGAAAATGTAGCATTTAATTTCATGCACTATTTCCAATTTTATTTTAGTATTTTTTTTTTTTTGCGCTTTAAAATAAACTTATTATATTGCTCATACAATACATTTTTCAGCAGTACATTTTGATTAAAAACTTGAAATATGTCTAGCCCTAAGCAGATATGATTACAAATCAGTTTAAAAATCATACCGCTTACTCTTGATACATATATTCGCCACAGGAGGACTAAGATACAAACTCCAATGATCAGGAGGAAGACGACAGCAGTGATTAGTCCAATCCAAAACAGTCCAAATTGTTGACCTGGAATGCGGGTTATTTTGTAATTGTGCCTTTGTAATAGGAACACACGAAAAACAATTATGTATTTTGAAATAAAACAATGCTAATGATATGCAGACTTCAAACAGTAAATACATTGTAATACATTGTGATAGTAGAGTTGAGTTATGCACGGTATTGTAAGTTAGCTAGCAATACAATATGTATGCATACGCTAGGGATAATTCCTATATCGGATGCTGTATATTGACATAAATGTGTAAGAACTACATGTTTATATAATAATTTTAACACATATAATTATTTCAAGATTTACATCACTACAAAAGTATGACTTTACTAATGTTGTACAGCGAAAATACAAATTTGCCTCCAAAGAATATTTTAATATAATTTATTTATCTGTGCATAAACATAAAAAGACATTTACATTTCCTATCTTAAATATGCTATATTACACAGTTTTCGAGTTAAAATGAAGTGTACTTCCCTTTACCAAAATTTCGCCCCTCCTTAACTAAAACAACCCTGAACGCAGGGCCAATAGATTTGCCCCATCAGGTTACTCTCGTACAACTACAAATTACATAAGTTAGAGACCCGTAGAAACATATCAGCGATTTTTTTCCCACAAGTCAAGCTTAAAGATCTCTTATTGTCACTGTCGGACATATATACTTTCTTTCGCTCCCGTAGTAGAAGAAACTGTAGAAGCCACTGTAATGAATTAATAGTTATTTAATTAAAAAAGTTCGAAAAATCATTTAATATCAAATATTATCAAAATCTTCGCCGATTGATCAATTACATTTTAGCATGATTAAATGTTTTGAGTTTATATGTATGTATGTATGTATGTATGTATGTATGTATGCATGTATGTATGTATGTATGTATGTATGTATGTATGTATGTATGTATGTATGTATGTATGTATGTATGTATGTATATATGTATGTATGTATGGATGCATGCATGCATGCATGCATACATGCAGGTATGTATGTATGTATGTATGTATGTATGTATGAGATCGTATAAGTAATGGGAATCGTATATTTATAAAATATCAAAGAATAACCATTTGATATTTGAAATGCCTGCGTAACATGTACACGAGCTATATACATTGACAGTAGAAAGAAATTAAAATATAGAAAAAAGTAAATATCGCGCCAACATATCTCAACAGGGTGTTTCGAATTATAATCTTCCTAATTCAACTTTTGTTACTTAAGCGATTGATTGACTATGACAACCGGGTGCCTAACCTATCTCTCAATTATTATGTGCAACACGTTTGTATGTGAGTTACCAATCAAAGGTTTCCAATTGTTTTATATATTTATGTTCTGCTGAGAGTTAAATCTTGTTTAATTGGTAGATTTGTATGCACTGTTGGAACGCGTGATGAAATAACCCCGACGGGATGAGTTATCCACTGAACCGGCTTGAAAGAGTTTCGCCCATAGAGCAATCGGTACGCCAGGTATATCTATATCGACAGTAAATTAATTTTGTCAATTACTATAAAGTACAGGACCATTGTAATTACCTTTCTCATGATGCAGGAAAATGGGATAGAATTTCGATGTCTCACCCGTTTCACGATTTGTGGCAATACACGTGTATGCTCCAGTAAATCTTTCATTGAAGCTGTTGATTATAAGTTCCTCGTTCTCGACATTAATATAATAACTCTCTCACCGAAAAGCGCAAGCCGGGTAACATTTGGCCAAACACTTTACTTTCACTGTTTGATTTTCTTCAAGATAAATATCACTTTTATTAAGGGTCAAGGACATGTTGACACGTCCATCTAAATATAAAGTATATGAAAGATAAACTATTACAGAAAGAGAATGAATTGCATTAATTTTAATTTGAAATTAATTTTAGGAAATAGTTCGCAATATTGCTGCCTTTCATTAGACTTCAAATAAACACTATGAAAGATGTAACTGATCATATAACAAAAGTCAAATATAGCATTCAGCTAAATTTGTACATGTGCAGCTAATGTGCTTTAAATTATATTCATGTGCATTGATAACCGAAACCTTTGACTCCTTTTCAACATCATTGTGCCATGTGCCCGTCATGCGTTGTTATTTCATATGCGCAACATGGATATATTAACCTGCATAGCACAGTAGTAGATAACAAAACATGCACAAATATCTTCTGGTAACAGTAACATATTTGGCTTGAATTGAAAGTGAATTATGTGATCTTTCAGTAAACAGCCTGCAATGAGAGATTAAGTAATCTTTGCTTCAAACGCAATCTATCTCTAAAGACGCCTAAAAACATTTGAAGTTTGTTTAGAATTGTCCGAGTTAAGAGAGTATAATTAGGTAAAAGGTACTTATTAATTCAAAGTATGATTTTTGGGTTTACACAGTATTTTAATATAAAGGCTATATGTCACAGAATACGGCAAGAAATAACTTTGTTTCGCCTTAAAACGATTATATCATTTTCGTTGCATATGCGTACAACGTTACCTAGGGTGGATAATTGTTTCTGTAGTTAAGCGACTGAACTAGATCGCTTGCGGCAAGAGACACAAAAAGCACGGCAAACACGGTGTTTTGTTGTTTGTTTACCCGTATTGATACTCATTCTCCTGTAGAATTAAAGCAAGTTTTGTTCTCTAATTGACACATTGGTCTTTGGATCTTGTCAAGGAGTGTACGTTCTCCATTTTTATTATACAGCGATAGCGGTAAGTGTTACATTTTTATTTTATTTGATGTGTGAAACATATTCAGTTTTAATATCATAGCGTGAAATATTGCTTTTACTACTACGAGGATTTGAAACGTTGCGAACTTTTTAACTATTACAAGTTGCTATGAAGAATTTAATTTAGTAGCATGTTTCTACAGATTTGTACTCCTTACCTGTTATCGTGACCAGTCTGGTTTTATTGTAGCTGTCTGTGAGTATGTGTGTGCAGGAATATCAGGCTGTCGTCTGGCCGTCTGTATGTCTCTATGAAGATGGAAGCTGGTGTGACCATCAAGGCTATACAAGGACGGAACCGCCGATTTGTAAACTTGTGCGCATGGTGGTTCAATAACGGGTGCCTGTGGCCAATACAAGTGTGGGCAACCCAAGAATCCAGGATATCTGTATGGTTTAGTGGACACGTAAACTAGGTCGAAATGTTTCAATTTGCATGTTTTTACAAGTATTTATGAATCATACGTGGTTGTGAATCATACGAACTGTTGTTTCAATTGAGTACAATTGAGTCGCTTTCATTACAAGAGATTATTTGACTCTAACTGTTATTACACGAAATTATTTAAATCCTACTTTCATTACATGAGATTATTTGAATCTTACTTTCATTACGTGAGATTATGTGAATCTTACTTTTATTACATGAGATTACATGAGATTATTTGAAACTTACTTTCATTACTTGAGATTATATGAATCTTACCTTCATACTTGAGAATATATGAATCATAGTTTTGTTCTCCCATTTGTGAACGTTTGTTCGAAGCAATTGAATGAGTCATGTGTTTAGAGCTTGAAAGAATCACGCTGTATTGGTAGAGTATATACATATTTGTGTTAATTTATTTCATAAACTTCCATCTTTCATCATTGTATTGTGTTGTCATTTAATCCAAGCCTCCATTCAGGTCAAATCCTATTACACTATACACTACTTCAAAGTTCATATAATTGCAAGAAGAACATGTCATAGAGAGATCAGTTGATTATGTATAAGTATCCTTAAAGTCAAGGCACATAAGTAGTTTTGCATTACAGAAATTATCCCTTTACATATTATATATATTATGTATGTATCGCTCGATCGACCTGTTTTTATCTCTCTCTCTCTCTCTCTCTCTCTCTCTCTCTCTCTCTCTCTCTCTCTCTCTGGGCTCTAACTAGCTTCTAGAAAACACCGATCTTCTGTATGTTTGTATTGACCCATTGTTTGAATTAAGTCATCGCGTAAGTAATACGTTTGGATAATAGATTATAAAGTATAAATTATTTTTTTCAATGTACTTACAATATGGTAGAAGTGTATAAGTCAAGCTGTATTCAGAACACCATCTGCTTCCCTCATTACTACCATTCCGTATCCCTACTTGACATGCTAACGTGCTAAAGTTCTCCATTACAGTTCAATTTTTGAATATCAGTGTCGACGAATTTGTATGTATAAGTCTTGCATAATACAGCTCTGCACCGTTGATTTTCCAATAGTAGGTTTGACAGTCAGATACATAGAATGTGGTACACATTACTTCAAACGATTTGTGGAGAACCGGCTTCCCATTTTCCCTTATTTGTGGCCTATCTGGAAAGTGTAAAAGAATATGTTTCAGCATGACGCATCCTGATTTACAAAGTTAGCAATTGATCTCACATATTCTTTGTCATATTAGATTGTCTAAAACATTCGCCGTTAAACAACAGAAATTAAAGTTTCCTCTATATTTCCAATAAATAAATATTGTACTCTCAGAGAGTTACCAATTTTCCTGAAGGAGCACAAGACAACTTTGGCTGAACCAGATAATATCCACGATCTACGTTTGAAACTCTTACCTGAAACAGCTCTCAATACACTACGAAACATTGGCAATACCAGATTGGACTCTGGCAACTTTATGCCATACTGGCAAGCAGCAGTAGTCCCACCAATACGTACACATGGAAAGCACAATATCGACGCTTCCAATTTCTGCCGCATGTCACTAACAAGCTGTGTTTGCAACATTACTAGCACATTCAGATATACTAATTAATATTCCAAAGTCAGGTAAAATAATTCCCAGTCACGGATAATAATTAGCTTTCCGGTAGTCGCGTATTAAAATGTATTGTTATCTTGTAGTACTTTACCTTTACAATTATCTGCAAGGGGTTATCCTCCTCAAATTGATCTGCAATTCTTTCTTTGTACATTTTTAGAAGCTAATTTTAATAGGCAACATATAAACCTTAGTGTGTAGAGGCGCCACGAAGTGCGAATACTATCAATACTGGTCTTACTCTTGTACATTTTGCGTTTAAAACACCGCAATGAGTGTTCTGTCATTATTCTAACAGCAATTATATAAGAATCATTATGCAGAGTTCTACATTTTGTTTTCAATATTCTGGAAAATCTATCAATATATAATCAACTCCTGCTCATAAGAGACCACTATCATTCTACTATTTCAGATTAGTCTTACAAGCATTTCGGTTAACCTGTATCTTGTGGGTAATATATTTGATCATATCAGTTGGCTTCACCTGTTTTGGTAATCATTACTTTTTTTAAAATATTTTGCGATAAATGTCAAATTTGTCATTATATGTGCATTTTAGATTCGAATGAATTTCATTCATTGCTCCCTTTAGTTGTTATTTTATATTGACTATTAATTTTATGATTATCTTAATCAGTTCATGTGCGTTTCTTTTTCCTTTGAATACCCATTTGGTCAAGACTGAGCATGATTGAACCATTGAATGTTTTTAAAATGTCTTTATTAATGTGTGTTACCTATGATTTCAGTTGTAAGGTTTGTGTCAGGCTTAGACTCTAACGTATACTATCATATGTTAATAGAGTCGTATATTGACTTCATCCTTGGTTCATTATTACAAATAGAAACCGATGGGTTAACGTGACTTACGTTTGATAGAACCCTTTCTAATTTTTAGTAAAGTAATTATTAGCGATAATTTTATTGCGTAGCATGCAGCTTTAACTACAATATATTTCTCTTGATGAGATTAATTTTCTACTTTTGCCCAATTCTTGAAATGATTAATGTTTTCTCTTGATACTTACCTATCACTATCAACTCCTTGGTCCTATTTTCAATGCGTAGCTTAGTTTTGATTCATGCTGTATAATGTCCACTGTGTTTAGGTGTGATATTGATAAAAGTTAACAAAATCATCCAATTGTCATTCTTTTCCGAAAATACACAACTCACTGATAACGTGTCATGACTCATACACCGATCATACTCTGTTGAAATAATTACATTTTCAGTCGGATTTCGTATCCGAACATCAGTTTCCTTAAGTTCGGAACTTTTATTTCCTACAGTCCACTCCAAAGTTGCATTGCTTCCAATACATGCAAGGTGTTCAGTCTCTGAAGACAAATATAAAATAGAGAAGACATAAAATAAATTAATTATAAATAAACCAACATCGAAATATAATCGAATCAAACCGAAAACAATTAGAGATACAACATACCAGTTCTTCATATTTTAAAGTTGAATTGATAATGCAATTGGTAAAATCATCAACTGAATGGTTAAATGCTCTGACGAACATCATCAAATATAATTTTACAACTTTTCTCATTACAAGGAAAATGTATGTATGTATGCATGTATGTATGTATGTATGTATGTATGTATGTATGTATGTATGGATGGATGGATGGATGGATGGATGGATGAGTGCATGCTTGCTTGCATGCATGCAAGCAGGTAGGTAGGTAGGTAGGTAGGTACACTTACCACTACTGCAGGCAAAAACATAGGTCAAACAAGACCAGGAAATATTCATTGTAAGAAAAGCAAGGCGTTTCCTTGTGGGGGATAAAGAATGAACCACAATCCCATCCGTTAGCCTTTTATTTCGGGCTAACTTTCATTTTCATTACGTATCAGTTAGTCATCAATTACATTCATGTATCAGCAATGATATATGATGATATACCAATAAGCCCAGCGAAGTGTGTGCAAGATAGCTTTATGTATGTATATATGCATATATGTTGGCCTGAAGTTTATACCAGGAAGGAAAATGTGGAAATGAACGTGCTCTGCATATAAAGGTGAACAACATAAATACAACTGTTTACATGACTGAACCAATATATATGGATTTTACAGACATTATGTGCAAAGTAGAATGCAATTCGCCCATCATAAGTTTCTATTTCACAATGCAAATCTAAACTTTCGATACAGGCTATGAATTCACATTTTTGAGGAAGGCTCTATAAGGAAGTTCACTATACCATGCTGTAGAATCTTTAATGACAGTTGATATTGCAAATACATGATAAAAGTATAACCTAGTGTTAACATTGCTAAATCCATCAGATACCATAAGTTTCTTAAGTACCTGGTCGTGGAGATTCAAGCAAGATCCCCTAATTTACTATTTGTATATTGTACAAGTCTGTGATGAAATATTCGTAATAATCTATTCTTCATCTTAGCATTTTGAAACTGGCATGTGTTATTACATTATTCAAAATGTACGATTAATTTAGTACAAAGTATGATATATAGGCCATGAAAGTTATATTTATAGAAGTATTGGATCACATGGATCTAAGAATAACTGAAACTAATATTCATATAATTTTTCGAGGGTTTGTGCACTCTTAATAATTCCAGTTAGACGTTCTTCGGGATATTTAGCATAAATAGTTAAGTGGGGCACCTTAGCATAAATGGTTATTAGCATTACAGAGTGGTTCCCGGCATTTTGGCATCAAGGGGAATTTAACATGGATGGGGCACATAGACAATTCAACTAAGCTTATTGGGTCTGTTTAGCGTCAATGGTAATTAGCATTACAAAACCCTGGGGTATGTTTGGACTCAAAAGTTATATCATCAGTAGGATAATGAATTACAGATCCCCTTGGGCAACTCTAGCCTCAAGGTTTTTCAGATCACCCTAGGGCTGTTTGGAGTAAAGGATTTAAAAATCACCGTGGGGTTGTTTGGAGTCAAGGGGACATTATAACACATACAACAGACAACATGCAATATATAAAAGACACAAAAAAACAAGTTTGAGGCAAGAAAGCAATTCATTTCGAGGCATCTGAGTGGCCCTAAAAAGGGCCATTGAGTTTATGTTAACATTATTCCGTTAACATAAAGGGCATCGCATACGTATTATTCTCTCCCTCAAGCTTATTCTCACTTCTGGTCTGTATATAGGAACCCTTTTCAAACAACCTTGTCTCTCCATACAAGTTCTTCTTTTCCAAACGCTCGTATCCCTAATCCTGATAATTGTTCAGGATGATTTCACATACATGGGTACGTCCGTACGGAACATCATTGTCGATACGAGAGTACATGATTCTATGTTGGTCCACATATTGTGACAAGAACAGGTGACGGGAATCAACTGAAAAATTTAGTCACAACACGGAGTCAGTCTTTCAGTCCGAGGAGAGCAGTGTGTGACGTTACATTCCTTATATAGATGTGCCATCGTCTGTCCGCAGTCAATCCATGCGACACAGTTTTCAATCATGACGGAACATAATAAGACGCTGTATTTGGGTTACGTGTTATGCCTGGTCTATTCTGGTACAAATTTTACAATCGATTTCACAACACAACACTTTAAAAGTTCATAGCCTTCTTCTGTGTCTGTTCACTCTTTCTGTTTTTTAAATTTCTTCACTTTCACATCATTTTCCCTCACTTCCATCTAATTTTCACCTCTTCTTATTTTCTTCTCATGTTTCTCTTTCTGCACGTGTCTGGGTTCTTCCTTTGGGGAGGGTACCTCTTCTTTCTGTTCTGAACCGCTCTTTTCTTCTTGCTCCTGTTGTTTCGTAGGAAGATTTGAAGACAAATGTCCTTTTCTGGACAATGATAACAGGTTTCTTGACGGTTGTCTCCTTTCTTCTTATAGATATGTCAAGTATCTTGACTTTTGTCTCGAAAGGAGGGTGAGAAATCCATCGGCTTGTCTGACGAACATTTTCTTATGACACCTCACAAATGTAGTCATTTGACTTTTCGCAGTAAAGATGAAACAATAAATTAGTGAAGAAAGAAGACGACAGTAAGAGCAGAAACGTGATGTATCGCCTCGTAAAGTAGATGAAATCTTGGGCCAGTGATTTCGAAGATGACACGAGTGAGCCAGAATCCAGACCCAGTGATTTTATACCCAGCCAAAGTTCACCATTAGTACATCCTGAAAAGTACTACCACATTCGAGAGAGTCGGAAAAGCGTTCCTCAATAAAATTCAGACCGACGGCTTACACCTAGTCGGTGAAGTTTAAAGATTCAAGTCTAACGTACCACTAGAGAAAACAGCGGGCTTCATCACCGAGGTGTGGATCGAAATGCTCAAGATGTTTGGCCTCTCAACTCTGTCTGGACGAAGGACAATAACGAGTACATTGCCCAGCTTGTCAGAGTACTTTTTGTCAGTACAACATGTTACCAACAACATCTAAGGACATAAGGTTCACATCACAAAAGTGCTTGTCAACTCCTGAGATTGTGTCTTACTTGTGGACAAGGCATACGTACCAACAATGACAATTCACACGTATGTTCAGGAAAGAAACGATGTCACATTTGTCACTAAATCACGAATGTTACATTCAATACCAACCACAACAAGTAGAAGATGACCAGATGAAAGGTAATTTCATCTTTTCGATTTCGAATGCATGCAAGAGACCGACAATCACATTCATAATTTATGTAAGATTCATCAAGCGTGCGAAAAGTGCATTCAAGAACATATCTTTAGTCATTGCCCTCACTGTAGCAAGATTCCTGGAAGACGTGATAAAATATTTCGACTACCGAACACTCTAGCCGGTTTCGTTCACTGGATCTTACACCCCATCGACGAGACGTGGATCAAAGAGGACATACAACGTTATGGAGATTGTCATTGCCATGCCATAGTAGTGGCTCACAATTTCTCGGGATACGATGCACAGTTTCTTTTGAGATACTATACGGAACAAGGCACCGAACGTTCGAAAGCGACTTTGAACGGGGCCAAAATCATTTCCCTGCAAGTAGGACAAGTTCATTTTAAACATTTTATGGGTTACTTGACCATGCCTTTGAGCCGAATACCTACAACTTTTGGAATAACAGAAATGGCTAAGGGTTATTTTCCACACGTTTTCAATACTGAATCAAATCTATCCCATTTGCCCGAGTACTACCTCAACAACATGCGCACTGAACAACGAGAAGCTTTCTACGCTTGGTACAGGGCTCACGCTTCAGACCCTTTCGACTTTCAGGAAGAAATATTAAAGTATTGTTGTTCCGACGTGGACATATTACTGCGTTGCTGAGGAAAATTTCGAGAACTGTTCATGGAACACGGAGCGGTCGATCCTTTTAATGAACCCTGCACCATTGCCAAAGCATATTCCTTAGCGTACCGTCAACGATTCATGCCCGAAAACACACGGGCTGTCATCATCTATCAAACAACCAACCTTGTAAAACGTCAATACTGGGTCAAAGCCCTATGCTGATTGCATTACTAGTGCGACAAGGAACACAAACGGAGGAGGCGAGATACCATCGCAACGTATTCAGTAGATTGCTGTGACTTGGAAAACCCCAAGATCGTGAACGGGTTTAACGGTCGCTTTCTCACGTATGTCCCCTCTGCTGCCCCGCACCATGGAAGACTTGTACAAGGTCACTTGTCAGCGGCGATTGAAGTTAGAACAGCAAGGATACCAAGTGGTGGAAATGTGGGGACACGAGTACGATCACCTTTTGAAAACCGATCCTGAATTTAAACGAATTGTATAAGGTTACAAGTTGATTGACCTCCAGAACCCGAAGGACAGTTTTTATGGAGGAAGGACAAATGCCACTTGTTAGTTGTTTGTTGTACCAACCCAACGAGGAGAAAGGAGAAGAATCAAATACTTGGACGTGTGTTCGCTGTATCGTTACGTGTGCAAATATTGTAGCTTTCCTGCAGAGCACCCGCAATTGCTGATGGGACACATTGACCTGGACAACATTCGATAATACGAAGGGTTAATCAAGAGCAAAGTCTTGCCAGGACTTGTACCATCCCGTCTGACCTCACGATCGTGACCAAACTGAGAAAGGCATTTTCTCAGACTACGTGGATGCTTTTTTGAAACTGAAACAATAAGCCAGTGGCTATCCTTCCTGGTGTCACAATCCCGAATATCGAAAGACATTCAAAGATAAATACTGGGAACAGGAAGGCATAACTTTAGACCATATCGACAAAAACGAAGGCAGGTGATCGATTGCCAAAGTGGTATTACATTGCTTGTGGGGCAAAAATGGCACAACGATCGTGTTTCCTCAAGAGAGAGTATAGGACATAATCTCTCCGGTATGTCCAGATGATTCATGACAAAACAAAATACACGAAACACGTAATCTGAGTCAATTACGAAGAAAATCTGGACTTTGTACAAGGCGACGAATGTGAAAATGTCACCATTGCGCCTAACGTGACATCCCATGCTCGCTTAAAATTGTACGAAGCTTTATATCTATTAGATGTTCATGTCCTATACTTTGACACGGACAGTTGCATCTACATCGATCGCCCGGGTTAACGTCACCCTGACATCGAAGGAGACCTTTTAGAAACCTGGACAGACGAATACCACAACGACAATATTTTAAGCTTTGCATGCGGTGATCCTAAAATTTACGGCTACAAATACGGGGACAAACAAGGAGAAGTGCACACCGAGTGTAAAGTAAAAGGTTTGACTCTCAGTTATCGCACCAGTCGAGTGGTAAACTTTGGGGTATTCAAAGAAGCATTGCAGTCTGGAGAGGATGGAAATCTTGAACTGACCACCTACGAACCGAACACGATCGTACGTTTATCCACTCACCAAATCGTCAGTCTACCTTTGGAAAAGCTGTATCAAATCGTGTACTAGAGGTGAACGCGTCTTCAAATTAACTACAATATACCGTATGGACATGTCGGTATAAAAAAATGCTTCCAAGAGGATACTCACTAACTAGAAGGATGACATCTCCACAGCAATAATCGAGTGAGAAACCCAATGAGAACTCCTAGTTCAAACCAAACATTTGTTCCTGTCTTCTTGTCTGACTATTGTGATTGTGCCCGTTGATTCAAAACGTTTCAAAAATGGCCCACGGATATAGAAGGAATACCTACTTCGAATATTTTAGCTGGACCAGGTTTTGTCTACTTGGGACCTGGTACTGGATTGTGATTTGAAGTACAGTGTTTCAGTTGTGGCTTAAAGTTACGAATGGATCAATGTATCTATAAAGAGTCAGCTATTCTGGAACATACTCTATGATCTCCGCACTGTCCTTACCTTTCTATGGCGTTCCGACCTATCACACTGTGGTACATTTATGACGATACCTTAGAGACGGTAGTACCATTGTACAGGAAGAAAAAAAGGAAGACTTCCAAAACTTGACAGAACGATATACAAGCTTGGGACTTCATTGCGACTAATATAAAAAGGGACAAAGTCCAAGATCGATAGTTCATTGTGACTACCTAGACCAAGCGAACAAGATGAATAATTTCAGAGAAACACAAAACAAGTTCAGACAGGCCCAATACAAGTTTGGTGATTCTCAAGTGGGTGGAGTGCGATGCTGTGCCTTGCGATGAGAGAGATGCAATAAAGCATAATGCGAATTTTGTTATAACTATTACTACTACCACTACACCTACCAAGGAAAGGGATGCTGTGCGTGTCAAACCTGAAAGATGCGAAAGCCATGCCACTAATTATTGTGGATTCCTTACTGGTTTGCATTGTCAATGTCCACCTTCACGTGAGACCATGCGTCTACCACCCTTCGGATGGCATCCAACACTGAGCAAACTCCTGTCAATGTCAACCTACCCTACTCGAAACGAACCTGTGAAAGGCAAATATTCGTTCCCCGTGCGTTTGCCTGCACACGGCGACGTTGAAGATCGTATTCAATCAGTCAAAGAAAAATAGCCTAAATATTTGGGAGGACCGACCCCTGAAGAATTAGCAAGAACTGGATTTTCTACATGGGCCAAGTGGATAAAGTCAACTGCTTCAGTTGTGGAATGTCACTACACCAGTGGGAAAAACACGATTGAGCACACGTGGAACATGCTTCGTGTCAGACATTCCTTGCAATATGGCTTCCTCTTCTCTCACCTCTCCCTCTTCTTCCACTTTCATAGTCATCGACGAACACATAGATCGTGCCAGTTAGAAGGCCTTGTATCTTCGCCATCCATTTAACATATTGATTGCTGGGCCAACGGTTCAGGCAAAACCGAATTTGTCAAACGTTTGATCGAACATAAACATCATTTGATGGATGGTCCACCTCAACGAATCGTGGGGTGTTACAAAGAATGGTAATCTGCGTACAGCCTCTTGCGAGAAAGTCAGGGCGATTCCGTCGTGTTTGTTGAAGGAATTCCTAACAATGACGACGGAATCGTGTCTGAGCCAAGTCAAACCCATCTGGTCATTGTCGACATGTCAGGAGAATACGAAGAATACATCAAACTGTGGTTTACGCGCAAAAGTTATCATTGCAATGCCAGTGTCATTTACTTCACTCAAAATTTGTTTCAACAAAGTAAAGCTTATCACACCATCAATCTCAATGCTCATTAAGTGGTCATTTTAAAAGCCCTAGCGATAAATCGCAAGTGCAAGTCTTAGCCAAACAGGAAAGAATTGGCTGACTTATGCGTACGACGATGCTACTCAAACCCCATACGCCTATCTCCTCGTGGATTTGAAACCCACCCACCCCAATTATTTACGATTTTGGAGCCATTTGTTTCACCACTAGCGTCAAGACGGAGGGCCTGTCATGTACATGTCTCCGTCGTCGACCTAATAAAACAATCGTTTAAACCTCGGACACTTTTCGTCTGTCTTACACAGGGGCAACATGACGTCCCTTCAGTCTCATCTTATCGTCAAAGTGAGTCGTACCTTGTATGGCATCGTCGAAAATAAAATCCACAAGTACTTGCTCGTGTTATAGAAGCCAGTCTCAAAAAAGTCTTACGACGGTTTACAGTGACATCACGTCAATTGCTGGAAGGCATCATACAGATCCCTCATCAAACCAGACGCTTTTTTGACAGAAACAAAGTAACCTTGACAACTGGCCGATGGCCGCATCTACGCGTAAACCAAAAAGTAAATTATTTTAAAACCTGGAGGGGGCGCTTAAAATCGGATTCTAATGCTAACCAAAGTTCTCTCCAAGACAAAAGCCACTTCCATAAAACCCAACGAAGCCCAAAAAAGAAAAAGATCAGTTTGGTCAAGACCAGGTCACAAACCCAGAAAAAGAAAGGTCCAAAGAAAAAGAACAAGAAAAGTCCCCACAAGATGAAACGCCCTCAGAAAAAAGCTTCTATCCGCAAGAGAGACACTTCATCCAGGACGCAACATTACATTCACAAACCACGAACTGCAACGACAGTGAACACGTCTCCAGTAGCCTCAGACACGTCCACTTCCTCGTTGCTGGTGATGCCTACCCAACCCGATTTGACACCCGTTCTTCCTCAGTTGATGTAACCATGGAAACCCACGTATCCAAGAACTTTATCTTCAACGATGACACCATCCTCCTCTTTAGCTGTAGTGGCAACTGCTTACAAAGAACCTGCTCCCAAAATCAAAGTCCAAGAGAGATCGAGCATGTTACAGAGTTTACTGGATTTGCCCTAGCAAGAACTGTCCCGATCTAGTCCTTTGCGAACCCCTCCACGACGCGTGATGCCTGTCACCAAGTTGATACGACGCATATGCAACCAGTGGCGACGCGTTTCAGTATGAAAAAGACCTGAGGCAAAGCATGTGTATCAGTGTTTTTGTGCTCCTGAACGGCCAAAGATGTAACCTCAAAGAAGTGCACACCGTCTCCTGTCCCAAAATGAAAGTTACAAGGACAGTCTCGTCATCTGACAAAGCGCATAGCCAAGCATCGACGTTACGGTAAGTAAAAATACAGTAGTCCAAAGTAAAAGAGGAGTAACCAAAGGGAAGGATACATTGGCGATTTCGGGAAACACATTGTCATCTTTGTGACGAAGCGATAGTCAAGATAAAAGAAGGGGTGCTAAGTCATCGACACCAGTGTATTTTTGGTGTGTGCCCCAGAACCAACAAGCAAAGATGTCACCACCCAAAATCATCCCTCTTCCAAACCCTTACGAACAAAAAGGAAAGGCCTACCGCCTCGTTTAGTCAAACATGGGGACATGTTGTCTGTCCTGTCCAAAGATTCTCCACCTAAGCGAATACACACATTCCAATTCCCTCTAAATATGAATGTTGTTTGAACGTCTTGAAAGGCACGATACATTTGTCTAAACACCAGAAACAATATTTAGGCAAACATCGTTACGTTCTTCGCCAAATGGTTCAAAAGAAAATACCCATTCGTCAAAAGAAGTGGTTGGTCCAACGCGGAGGAATTTTGCCTCTGTTGTTAGGACCTTGGCTGAGAGGAGTATTGGGAACCATGATGGGAGGACTCGTGGGAGGAATATAAAAGGGACCTTTGAGGTCCAACATTCTCAGACGTGACCCTTGACATCGAATCGAAGGACAAAAACTGGCTTTAGTGCCTTACAAAAATATTGATGGAATACCATCGCTGGCAAGAACAACGGACACCGGATTTGCCTTCCTATCCAAATTTGACCGAGATTTCCCAGTTACAACACGAATTGCAGTCGTTGATGGATCGCCCCGATTTGTCAAAAACAGAAACATCGCAAAAGTACAGTCAACTGTTGCAACGACTACAACTCATTCACCAGAAAGCATTATAAGAAACAAATCTACCCACTCTGAAAGATTTCAAAACCTTGATGAAAAGTCCATCACCCACACCACCACCACCACAATCGCCCCCAGTGAACATGAGAAACGCATCCCCACGAAAGCCTGAGGAAGAAGAGGTACGATAAGTCTTTTAAGCACCGTCAGCTCCCATTCCTAGTAAGATTGCAGCGTCCTTGTTGACCCCTTTCCCTAACCCCAACGAAACAATTGAAAGTTTCTGTTAAAAAATATGATGTCCACTCTTCCTTCGAGGGGCCCCGAGTGGCCGAGTGGTCTAAAGCGTTCTTCGTTACGGATCACTGCCATCTCACCGCTGTCTGCGTGGGTTCGAGTCTCGGATTCGGCTAATGTGGGTATGTGAGAAAGCTTGCCAGTAGCTTCTCGTGGGTCGGTGGTTCTTTCCCGGGTTTTCCCTGGTTCTTCCTCCACCATTAATACTGGCCGCCATGTATAGCCAATCGCGTGCTGAAAAATGGCGTTAAACCCAACACCAACAACAACAACAACAAATCTTCCTTCGAAGGAAAGGAAAAAGAAAGAAGGGAAACCAGAACGGAAAAAAAAGAAAAGAATACCAAAATCATTCCCTTACCCAGTTCACTATCTTCAACTTCTTCTCCTATCGCTATCGGGCACCAACTTTTCCCCCCGTACAAAGTAGTATCAGCAAAGAGTGGGTGACTTATTAAAACATGTAAAAGGTGTTATCCAACATTTACTACGATCCATGTCATCCTGCAGGTTACAGAGGAGTTCCGAAATTGCATCGTGCTGCCAAAACTCGACTGAAAAGTCTCCGTTTGCCTCAAGTACAACGATGGTTACAAGAACAGGCTACATACAATATATACAACTTTATTCGACGATTGTTTTCCAGAGGTAGCACTCAAGGGGAAAGCATCGATTATCAATGGCAAACCAATTTAGCCGATGTCTCTCATTTGTTAAACTACAAAGGCGGATACAAATATTTGTGTTGTGGCATCGACGTATTTTACAAATTTGCCTGGGTCGTTCCATTCATTTCCAAATCGAGCAGTGAGTTAGTGAAAAAGGAACCTAATGTCTGAACCAAACATTCTAAAAGGAATTAAAGAAACCGTGAAGTTCATTTTTTCACCACCGATAATCATGAAAACAAAGCCAGCATCGTGGAACGATTTCAACGCATTTTGAAAGAACGCATGTGGAAATAATGTACACATCACCACACTCTCAAGTACATCGACATCTTTCCGAACCTGGTTTAAGCGTACAACCAATCTTAACATCGAAGCATTGGACGTGTCCCCCAAGAAGTGACGCCCGACAACGAAGTGCTCGTTTCTGGTCGCCTGTTTGGTACGTTTTTGATGGTGGCTGTCACCAAGAAGGGTGAAGTGTTGGCTGTAGGAGATTTGGTGCGCCTTGGCGAACTCCAACGCACTTTCGACAAAGGTTACATACTCAGTTGGACCAAGGAATTGTTTCGTGTCAATGGACGAGTTCATGGCCGTCATCATGTCGTCTATAAATTGAAGGACATAAACGGGGAAGTGTTAAAAGGAAAGTTGTACGATTATTTTGCCACTTTTTTTGTGTTCCCCAGTATAACTTAATCAAGTACTGAAATTGATCATAGTGTATTCCGATGTAGTGGAGTACAATGTGGTGGGACACACATCCGTGCCGTTACTGCCATTCCTTTCAATGTGTATTGTGCCACGAACTCTGACGAGGAAGGTTGAAACACATATCACGTTCACCGCGAATTTTTACATCCTCAATATTTGCCCGCCAGTAAGTTGTATTTTGACACTGTTAACATTCCTTGAGATCTGAACCAAAATGCTGCTTTCACCAAAGACAAAGTCATGGTGAAATTCCATTTTCGAAAATGATTCTCTAACGATTCGTCACTATTGTATCCATTGTACCGAGATGTCGCTCGACAACGAGGACATGGTTTAGGAGATATGTTGAAATCGGCCTTTCGTTCGGTGGCGCGTGTTTTGAAACCGATGGTGACACGAGGATTGCACGCTTTAAAAGATGTCGCATTGATACAAGGCAAAGAATTGTTCCATAATGGCATCATCGACAAACAAAACCATTAAGAAGCATTCTTATGAGCAGGCAAAAATGTCGTGCTGCAAACGGGCAAAGACATTTTGGTCTGACGAGAAACACCTATAAATGCCCTGGGCGCTACTCAGTCAGGTACTGCCTATTCCCTGACACCACAGCAAGGACAAGGCAGAAAGGGACGCAGAAGAAAACACTCCTTCAAACATTTTCACACTCCTAAAGCTAGAAGGACAAAGAAAAGAAGAACTGCTCGAGACTTTGACGCTGTTGATTATTAAATCATGTAAACAAATATTGATTCCCTGAGAATCTTGCGCCTGTAACAAGTCTGAACTGGATCTGTTTTCCATGCCACCTACTATGATGACAATGCAATAATCCACATTTGTTGAATTTCATACCGTTTCCTCTGTTAAGGACTCAGGATTAACTCACATTGAGTTTGAAATCAAAGGACATCCTGAAGATTACATTGTTGTGAATAGCAGTTACTTGTACTTGAAATTCAAAGTTCAGGACCAGGCTGGAAATCCTATAGACACTGAGCCAGTGTATTCCGTCAACAATGGTATGCATTCCTTGTTCAGCTCAGTGGATTTGTACTTGAATAATAAACTAGTCTGTAGCAGTATGGATACTTACTCTTATCGTGCCTACCTGGAAAATATATTGACGTACGGAAATGAAGCCAAGAACACTCATCTGGGTGCTTGTGTGGTATGGAAACCTGACACACCAGGTCAATTTAACACCAATGAAGTGGATGTAAATAAAGATCACAGTAAGGATTTATAGAACGATGAAACAAACTCACAGACAACAAGAGTGTATAACTGATGGATAATTTGCATTTGGATAAGTGTTTACAAGAAAAGTCTGTCCTAAACAGCGTAGATGTCCGCCTGAGACTGAATCGCAACAGTAACGCTTTCAATATAATGGATGCAACTGATAATGCTTATTAAACCAAACTCGAAGCAGCCAAACTCTACGTACGACGTGTGGAAGTGACAAGTGCTAAGTATCCGATACGACGCTTGGAAGTGAACACTTTAACCATTCCCGCTGCATGGCACTCTATGATCGAAGATCATCTGTTCCACGGGCAGCTACCCAAACGTTTAATCCTTGGTATCGTGAGCAAGACTGGCTTTAACGGAGTCATGAATAAACACGCAAGATTGAAGTCAGTCGTAATTGCAAGACCCTTCGAACCTACGTTTGGTGGCAAGAAATAATAACTGAGATCTTACATGTCCCTGTACGAAGCCACCGGACAATTAGGAACCAACACCAGTCACGGCATTACGTACGAGCATTATGTAGGAGGCTACACCTTGTGGTCTTTTGATTTCACTCCAGGCCAAGGCATCGACGAGGGACATTTCCCCCTAACAAATCCTGCCAGATTCGAGTGGAACTACAGTTTGCTAAACCACTAACTCACACGGTGAACGTCATCCTGTAAGCAGAATTCGATAATACCAGAGAAATCAAGTTTGTTAGAAGTCATTCTAGACTATTAGAAGCAGTATAAGACTGTAATTCCTCTTTGAATAGTGGATAATGTTTGAACATGGAATGGAATAAGACCGTGGAAGTAAAACCGCAAGACAAGGACGAAAAGAACATAGTGATAAAGTCCAAAGCTCCAGAAAAATAACAACATTTAGTCTCCTGTTTTGCCAAAGATCTAGCAGAAACAATAACGGAATTGATCAAGACAAATTGCTATGGATGTCAAAACCATCATCCCAGTCAATTTCAACACAATGAATGCCTACTACTGGGTGAAGAAAACAAATTGGACGAGTATCTGGAAGAATCTTGGAGTCTCATCTCGGGAAAAGCCGTGTTGCATCAGTGGTATAAAGGCTTGCGTGAACATTCCTTTTTCTCCATTAACGACTCTAGAGAGCTATCGCATATAAGCTCTCGTGGCTCAGAGTGCAGAGACAGCACGAAGAAACGGTTACTTGTCAGAAAAATTGTAAGAAAAAGTCACGACTGAATTGATCAATTATCATTACCTGTGAAGAAATAAAACACAAAAATGGATACCTGGGAACTGTATTGCTTTTTGAACCACAGTTCGTACACTGCTTCTTGGAATCATGTCGTGTGTTTCAAAAATGAACTACCTCATCGCAAACCTCAACCATATGTCATCAACACGGACGAGAGTCATCTCCCAGGAACCCACATGGTAGCCGTCTACGTTCCCAGTGATGG
The DNA here is from genome assembly GCA_028554795.2 of Sinohyriopsis cumingii. NCBI lineage: Eukaryota > Metazoa > Mollusca > Bivalvia > Unionida > Unionidae > Sinohyriopsis > Sinohyriopsis cumingii. The sequence goes on from CM068831.1 coordinate 52,904,810, forward strand.
TTGTGTGGAGTATTTGATTCGTATGGATCACCCTCTTTGGAAGACAATATCATTAACTTTATGAAAATATATGCTCCGATAACACGATTCAATAACGTGAAATTACAACGCACATATTACACGATGTGTGGACAATATTTTGTGTATTTTCTTTATCAGCGCAGTCTTGGATATTCTGTATAACATTTATGTGACTTGTTTTGATCGTCATTCCTCTAGAAATGATGAGAAAGTAGAAAAATGCCTTTGTGAACATTATGGTTATCTTTTGCTTTTAGCTAGGAAACGGATGGACCAATGACTTCCAACAGTGGACGTCTAACTTCAGTTCACAACGTTGTCTGCTTTGTCCAAAAAAATATATTGGAATTAGAGAAAAATGCTTGTTGTTTTTTATTGAATTGTTAATTAAATTTTTTAAATAGTTCTTTGAATTAAAAATGTTCTGTTTTGGAAAAATACGTCTGTCGTTTGTTTGCTATCTGTATCATGTACCATGCTATTTGACTTCTCTCTGTTCCTCCAGTCAAGCTATTTTAACGTTCCGACTCTAAACAGTGTAGTGATGTTCTCTATCGCGTCCAAGACTGAACAATATAAAGCGAGGCAGTCAACTGTCTGACCATCCATTGTTGACTCATCCTCTTATGAAGATGTGCTCAAGATTAGCCAAGCTGAACGAAGCTTACGTGAATTTGCATCGTGTCAGGCAAAGCCTGATACCGAAGTCTGAAGAGATAGAAAATGTCAGAATTTTGAAAGTAAATGAAGACCTGATAGAAGAGCTCTTCAGAGTGGAAATAACCAAGGATGAAGAAGAATGGATGGACAAGTACGTGCTTCAGAGACAGCAGAGAGCAGCAGCAGCAACAGCAGTAGCATCAACCTGACAGAAATAAGAAAGAGAGGTGCCGAGGCATCCTGAACTTTGTGACCAGCCTAGAAGTAACCAAAGACCTGGTAGAAGGTATGATATAGATGAAGTAAAGAAATTAAGAAGATTCATTCAACCTCAGTATGTGAGAGTAGGTGTCTTGAAGGAAGCACTTGATCATGTAATCCAAGTCTGGTGCTCCGAGAAGACACGTTGTATTGGACTGAGTGGTCTTTTGTGATGTGTGGTTTAGACCAACTCATAAAAGCAGAATACATGATAAGATAGGTGTTGGGAACAGAGGTGAAAACGATTAAAGACACACTGGGCAAAGGAGAGGAAAAACAAGAGAACATAAATAAATATGAAGCATTCTAAAGATTGAATAACAACTGGATCAAGATACATGATAAATTTAGTTCCATGTGACATCCTGATTGGATGACAGTGACGGTGATGAAGAAGAAGAAAGAAATAATTGACAAAGTGAGACAATGGATGAAGAAGTTGAGAAAATAAAAGAACCCGAAGGCCCTTTTCAAGCCACTAATATTCCTCAATAAAATTTGCTTTCTTGGCTTAATTTTTGTTTGTTTTATTTTATACGAGGTATGTTGTCTATTGTATTTGTTATATAAATTTAAGTCCTACTCCTTTTCTCAGTACTGTGACGACGCCTCACACGGTGGAAACATTGTTACCAATATCCCATACCGCGACGTCAAACGCAATACAGACCCCACTTTCCTTTGTCGCTGCACAAAACAAATAGTCCAATGTTAAATTTCCCTTGACTCTTTAGTGGCCTATGGTGTACTTACAAGTTTTGATGCTATGATGGCACAGGAGGTCTTGTAATATTAATTTCCATTGACGCTATATATGTTGACGCTATAGTAGCCAGGGGGTGGGTGTATTGTAATGCTGATTCCCACTGATGCTAAACAGGCCCAATATGCATAGTTGAAATCTCCATGTTAAATTCCCTTTGGCGCCAGAGTGCCCCATCCATGGCAAATTCCTTTACGTCAAAGTGCGGGACCGTCTCTCTAATGCTTAGTCCCACTGACGCTAAAGCGCCCCACTTATATATATATATATATATATATATATATATATATATATATATATATATATATATATATATATATATATAACTGTAAATTATAGTGATTACCTATAGCTTGAATAGGTTGGTGTATTTGCATAGGAGTTATTTCATGATATTAAGAAAATAAGCATATGATCTATACATCTATACATAGATGCTTACATACTTGTTTACAATTATTAATAGTAAATGTATTAGTAAAGATGTTGAAATGTCTTGGGTTTCAGGAAGATCTGAAAGGTGGTATGTTAGAATAATTATCTTAATTTCAATTATATATATTAAATCATGTGGGTTCTTCTACGATCATGTAACAGTCGGTATGTTATAACTGTTAAACATTTCATCTGTATCTATAAGTAGCGAATAATTTTCATTTTTTCTATTCTTATTAATTGTGGTTTTCTTATAAGGTTAGGTCAGAAGACTGACTTTGTGTTGTAGTTAGACATTTTTTTAAAGAGGGAAAACATTTGGTTGGATTATTAAGAATTCCTTTGTTTAATTCGCATTAGTTCCAGAATAATATTATATTCCAATGTACACAGTTATTGCCACTATATAATCGATATTAACATCTCTGCTCTTACATAATATATAAATACAACATAAACTAGCATACTGAATGACACAACAATAACACGAAAAGTGAGAATGATTCCAATTAACACCATCGATGATAGTACGGATTATTTACCCATCGCGAGCATTTTTTTAAATGCGGATTATTTACCCATATCGAGCATGATGTTAACTATCATGACGCTTAGCAATAATTGCAGTCGAAGAACAGCGAGTAATATGTATTGTTTAAAAGACAGTAGGATTGCTACTGCCATATCAAGAAAATATAAATTAGAAAACGCAACCAATCTAGATGCGGCTAGTAATGCTAATATTTTAGATGAGCCAAAGTGTTATAGCGGTTATGCGATCAGGAGAGCTTTACTCATCTGTGGTAATGAGATTTGCATGTTCCTATTGCTGAGCGCAATATATTTGGTTTTCACTGAGATGTCACCTCGGCATTTCGCAATGTCAAGCATATCCTAATAATAAAACGTGATAATTCTGCTTTTTTACATGCATCATGCTAATGTAGCTGATGGACATTTTGTGATTATATTAGATTATCATGATGGATTCCAAAGATCAATCTGTCTATCGCCAATGTGATGAGCTTAAACATTGCTTGGTCATTTTTCTAAGAAAAATGCATTTTGAACAAATGCGAGTCCATGTGAGGAAAGCTTGTCTCCAACCGAGGATACTGTATTTGTATTAAACAACAATGTGATGTGATGTACACTAATGCTAATACTACAATTACATTAAGCTCTTGTGGCCAAGGCCTTTTCTGTTCCTTTCATGACCCTAAATGTCAAGAATAATACTATTTTTTCAAACCTACATACAATGCTCATAAGTTGACCTTTCGTTTTTGCATCTTGTAGACCTACCTCTTTTGCAATTTAACTGCATCAGAGTTGGCAATATCCAAGTTGCAGGTGAGATAATCAGAATGAGGCAATGTATCTGTAGTATTGGTAGTAATGTACATCAAGTGAAGAATTATCAAGCCTCCTGTTGTAAAGCTTCTGAGACATATTGTTATCGTATTCAATAAGAGATTCATAACGACCAGGATGGAAAAGCCAGATTTTTGAAAATATGGTTGTTAGACGTATGGTTGTTTCTATCAATCGTATGCAATACCCGGAACGATAAATGGATGATAATTAGAAAAGCGGCAAAAGAAATAACTCTTACTTATGTATTTAATGCTCATTAAAGTGATGCAAATCAAACAGGATACAGTATAAGTCAATTTAATCGTCGGGTGAAAATGATTTAGGCCATCAATATTTTTTTCAGTTCTTCAGTTGAATGCTTCCAGATCATAAATATGTCATCTAAAAACCCGAACCAAAGAGATGGATTAAACTTTTCGTTTTGAATAAAAATCCTTTTCTAATTCACCCATGAAAGGGAAGAGTATATAGGAGCCATATTAATACCCATTATCTGTATTTAATTCGTATATTAAATTAAAAATAAATATTTTCCAAGATAAGATTTTATTAGTTTATAAATATCTTCGCTAGATAGTGTGCTATTATTAGGATTGCTATCAAGAAAATATTTGCACGCTTCAATACCATCTGCCCGTGCAATTTCGATATCTAGTGATGTTACATCTAATGATACCAGGATTTAAAGTATCAGATAGATGTGGAATAGACTTAGACTTTTTAATGAAAGTGGTTTTATTTTTTAATGTATGAAGAAAGTGATTTCATTAAAGTTTGTAAAACACTATCAATAAATTTGGATTGGTTTTCATTATAAGACTTACAACCTGATATAATGGGTCGTCATGGAACATTTAAGGGTAAATTATTGTCAGGATTTGTATGAGCTTTGCGTAATATGCAAAATTGAGGTGTACGTATGTTATGAGGGAAAGTATCAAATTCATCATATACGGAATCACTATTTTTGAGGTTACGTATATTGAGAGGAAATGTATCAAATTCCTCACAAAAAATATTATTATTTTTAGCGATCTCATTATTGCATGTTGAAATTTTTTATTTAATTACTAATTGACGTTCAACTTCTTTAACATAATCATCTTGATTCACAATAATACCAGTGTTTGACGTATCATCCTTTTTAATCACTATTCTGTCGTCATTCATTAGATTATATACAGACTTAATTTCATATTTATAAATATTACTATGCTATTTCTTAATTTAGTTAATATCTCTTTTGTGATCGCGTATATTTATAAATATACAAATGAATCAGGTAAAAGATGACTTAATTATGTTATAAAAAGGTAATTTGGGTGACAAGTTTTAGGACGACTTCTCCAACCATTGGGGCGACTTCTCCAACCACTTGGGGTGACTTCTCTAGATACGTGGGGGCTAGTTCTCCATGGGGCGAGTTCTCCGCATACCGACGTAACTTAGAGAAGTGCAAACGATTGATAAACGCTCTCACTTTTTGTCTCTGTTTCAACGTCTGGTATATATTTTAATGTTATAATGCCCGCCATTTTCACAGAATGTTTGTCGGAGGTTAAGTGGTTGTCAAGCCAGGTGCTCGGTAGGCGGAGCGATCTACCTTCTGGCGTAAGGTCAATCGGCCCGACCGATGCCTGCATCATTAGCTCCAACTGTCCTATCAATATTAGCGTCAGTAGGACTTACATCAGCATCTGACACCATCCCCAGAGCTACACACGAGGCTCCGGCTGGATGTGGAGCTTCCAAGACTGGCGCATCCTGCAGCCAGGTGTGAGCGCTACGGGTGTCAACATCAATGATGTCCACATCCAGACATCGTGGCAGCGGAGCAACAGAGGATTGGATTTTAAGAGCCATTGGAAGAATGTTTAAACGTAATTCAATTTCTGCGTGAGATTTTTATTTTTGTTTATTCAGCATAAAATAGTGATAATTTCGTATAAGCAGGTTGGACTTAACTCTGAGCCACAATCTGTGCGTTAATATCGCCAAGGCAGCCATGAGACAATTCCCGGTTACGCTACCACTCACTAAAACACATGGAAACAATCGCGTCAATAGTCAATTGACATCAGCAAAATAACATTAAGATATATATATATATATATATATATATATATATATATATATATATATATATATATATATATATATATATATATATATATATATATATATATATATATATATATATATATATATATATATATATATATATATATATATATATGTATATATATATATATATATATATATATATATATATATATATATATATATATATATATATATATATATATATATATATATATATATATATATATATATATATATATATATATATATATATATATATATATATATATATATATATATATATATTACAGTGTCATAGTTCTGATTAGTATAAACATGAGCAGTTGCTTTAAGGGCACAAATGAAGGGTACAATTCAACACCTGTGTGTGGGAGACGGTCCTCTGACTGAAGAAATAGCTAAAACATATGGTAAAAGTAGTGTCACTGTCAGTTAGGTATCATGCACCAGTCGGCAGTGAGTGTGAAAAAATAGCTTATAATAAAAACAATACATTTTGTCCACATACTGTAAATCTGTACGCAATGTCGAGTTTTGTTATGTAATATGTATCACATGCCACTGACACTCACTCGTAGTGTAAGTAATGCAAGGATATATATATTTTTAAACTTAGCGAAATTGAACATGAACTGTTTTTATCTTCATAAATTATTTCTAGTCAGTCAGTGATCCATATGGAGCGTACAATGCAATAGTATTGTTTATTTTAACTTATGTATATACGTTTTACTTAAAATAGTTCATTCTTGAACATTAATAAGACAATAATATATGACTCTAAACATGGTAATTACTATACATGATATTAGACTATATCACACACACCCATCCGTTAGGTCAACTGGTACTGCCGATAGCCCTTATTTTACGCTGACATGATATAAAAATCGAGTCGTCTGTTTACCGCCACATGCTATAATCTCCAAGGTGTGCCGTCTGTATTAGAGAAATGTACCGATATTAAGAGGCAATGTAGATAACGCTTGACTACAACTCGTAAATAACCATAATGAGTTATTGGAAAGATCCAACCAACACCAAACGCACAAAGAGCATGAGAAACACGGACTCGTCTCCAAGGGCAACCATTATGGAGAAATACTTGAAATATCGGCACCAGAAATGCCACGAAATAACTTTACAAATTTGGTGCTCAGTTCTTATTAGAAATTAGACCAATCACTAAGCTGTGACCACACACAAAGAGCACAATTGTGCAAGTTATCATATCGGAACAGATAACTGCTTAAATAGGTGTGACTATTTGGTGATCACCTTGAAGTCTGCGTTGGAAAGACTGCATTATATGCATACATACATACATGCATACATACATACATACATACATACATACATACATACATACATACATACATACATACATACATACATACATATATACACACAGCAGCAGGAAGGGCGAACAGACCAAGTTTATTTCCAAATTTAGAACTTCCTACAGAAAAATAATTTGAGGAAACTTTTATTTTCAATTCCAAAGGCTTCTGCTGGTGGTTACTTTAGATACAACAGACCAGACATGACATAGGTGTGTATCGTTGACATCAGCGGCCAGGCAAATTTATTTTTTTTAAATATTTGGTCGAGACCAATCCGATATCGTGATCGCGGATCATGCAAATTTATCGTTATAAATCCATGCGGAGTTAACTGAGCACGACCAAATAGATTTTTAAACTTAGCAATATCCATGTCACCGTTACACCATGTTTGATGAATATTTCTTAGCGTGTGCGTGTCAACGCCGTTAAATACCGCTAAAATGTTACAATTATCCCTGATTACTTGTGGTATTTGTGTATATCGCTGAGTAACATAAATAACGTCTGTATTTTTATGACTACTATAATAGAATTATCCTAGTCGAATATTACAATTGGAAACCACATAGGTCACCATCCATTCCTGCTGTTGGGCCGATCGAAAAAAAAAGATTAATATCGACATCTGACTTGTTTATGCGATATTTTTATCTTTAAGGTCATCATAAATCAATCTGGGATTTTTTATCAATAAATTCATCAACTGATGGCGGGCCTTTGTGTTTGATAAAATATTCTGGAGATCTCATTTTATAATAATATCATGAGGATCGATAGTTTTTACCACCACAATCAGAACAAATCTCGGTTTGACCACGGAGTCCTCGCTGGCAAATTCTACAAGGTTTTGGTCCAATATAACCGTGTCGAATAATATTATTATGATACCAGCAATATTTGCCGCGACATTTTCTTCCACATGTTTCTGTTGATTTCATTGGTAGCCACGGACAATTGCTCATGTTATATATTAAGCAAATTATATTCAAATTTTAATTAGAAAGATATAAATATATTTGTATAGTATACAATGACGGAAAAAAAAATAGTTGCTACAGGTGTATATATTATGATGATAAAATAATTGGGAAAAAAATATATCATCATTGTTTCGAGATTGATCCAGATTCAGCCAGAGACACTTCGTTCGATCTAAATACCGAAGAAGATATTCAGGTGTTTTCTGCAAATAATTATCGAATGTTACGCGATTATTATTCAACATTTAACATTTCAACGCTAGATAAATGTGTTGTTGTTGATAGCAATAAATCAGCAATAGAATTACTACAAGGTTCACACTTCGAATATTATCTTCGAGGATTAATAATCCAGAACTTGAGGAATTACACAGTTAGTAATGAAGTTTATTGAAGTTCAAGTTCAGTAGCTTAAAAAGCGACAAGATATTATTACCCGACAAAAAATATTTTCAAAATAAATCATTACTAATCATCATTGATATTTACTTTTTTCTGATGTTATTTTACCGTTAACAGTATTAGCAACATGCCAAAAGCAACTTTGCTGACCAATAAACACATTGATGAAATAAAACACGCCCGAGGTAATCAGCCAGTGAGAAAATTATCTCGCAAATATAAAATTAGTATTTCAACAATCTACAAAATCTGAAAAGATATGACCGCATAAACATCTATAGATGTTAATGATAATAATGTTGTTGAAGTAAGACACAATAATGCTGCTGAAGTAAGACAGAATAATGCTGCTGAATCACCTACAGAAGTTAATGCATGCATGCATCCACACACACATGCATACATACATACGTATATACATACGTACATACATACATACATACATACATACATACATTGGGTTCGAGTCTCGGATTCGGCCAATGTGGGTATGTGAGAAAGCTTGCCAGTACTTTCCCCTGGGTCGGTGGTTCTTTCCGTGGTTTTTCCCGGCTTCTTCACCCACCACGTGTACATGGCATGTCTTTCTTCTTGGCAGCAGTGGTGGAACAGATGCTTACGAAATCGAAAATAATCGGGGTAGGTGGCTTTTAAATCCATGGGTAAATAGGCGTGTGGGGTTTGATTGGCATCTTCGTACGCAAGAGTCAGCCAAGGCGTTCCTGTTTGGCTAAGATTTGGACTTTGACAAAAACATTTAAGGAGTGTTGAGAGTGATGGTTCGATGGACTTTACGTTGTTGAAACAAATTTTGAGTAATGTAAATGACACTGGCATTACGATGATGCCCCTTGCGTGTAAACCACATTTTAATTTCTTCTTCGTCTTCTCCTAACTTGCCGAAAATGACCAGATGGGTTTGACTGGGGTCAGACATGATCCCGTCGTCTTCGCCAGCACTGCCTTATACAAACGCGATGGAATCGCCTTGACTTTCCCGCAAGAGGCTGAATGCCGATTGCTTCTCTGTGTCTAGGTGAACAATCGATCAAATGATGTTTTTGTTCGGTCAAACGTTTGACAAATTCGATTTTGCCTGAACCGCTGGGTCCGGCATGTTACAGGAATGGTGAAGATTCACAGCCTCCCAACTGGTACGATTCAAGTGTTCGTCGATGACTCTGAAAGTGGAGGAGTAGGGAGCAGAATTAGCCATAGTGCAGGAAATGTCACTTTGGACACGTAGATAGATAGGCCAAGAGTTTTATTGCTTTTTTCAGGACACGTTTATTGATTTTTTAAATGGAACAACACGTACGACAAAAGTACATAAAAGCCAAATCTTTCCGCGTAGTAATACAAAAACAGATAAAAACGATCAAAGTGGAATATAAACAAGTCACTGTACAACACAAATTTGTTAACCAAGGTGTCCTAGGGACAGTGTGTAATGTTCTTAAAGCTTCTACATTGGGTACAGTCAAACAGGTGACCTCCCGAAATGGTATTTTGGGAATGTCCATGACAATCCTGTCCTGAAGAGGGTGGATGTCCTCTGTGACGGGTTCTTCTAGCACTGTCACTAACACAGGTTTCAAATTACTTTTTTCACTGGACGTTTGGGGGTGATAACTCTTGGGCATAATTGGCCACTCCTTTGGTCCAAACCTCGAAACCCCAATTTGCCCAGTCACGTACATCTGTCCAGTGAGAGTGTAAGTCAGAAGCTACACATACATCGTCGCACACATCTTCATTACCTAACAGTTGACGATTCTTTCTTTCCCGTAGAGGTCGAGACGTATCCAGATGAAAACGCAAGGCTTTAACAAAATGACCACTGGAACAGTTTGCACTCGATCAGGCCTCTTATATCATTCAGTTACCAGTGGCTTAAACATCGTTGATGTAACGGATGCAGTTGTTTTTGGCACTTCAATTGCATTTTGACCAGTTCTAAGTAAATGCGTTATCTCAACTCCACAGGCAAACCACAAATGTTCTCTTGTAAAATATTCATGATCATATCAGTGAGTATTATTTTATTTAAAATCTTTTCCTAGAGCGCAATTAATGAACATAGTGAGTAATACCTAACCACTGACCTTCAGGGTAACGGTAAAGAATGTCAAACGGTCTATCGGAAGAACGAAGACTAGATCTAGAGACATCTGACGCGTTTGTTGACTTTTTTCATTTTCATATTGTGAATTTCTCGACACAAAAGTTCTACAGTCACCAGTTGAGATTTTGCTCTGGCAAGTCCCTGCCAAACATCCTTGTAGATAGTCTCTTGCAATTCGCTTGGTAATCCTTGAATATTACATTTCAAATGGGGTTTAAATGCTTGTCTCATTGTTGTCCAACGTTTAAGCCGAAACTTTCTGCCCCCACTGGTGAAGTGACACACCGCGACTGAAGCACTTGACTTTGTCCCCTTCAACCAATTAGAAAAATCCGGATCTGACTAATTCTTCGCGGGATAGGTACTCCTAGATATTTAGACCATTTTCCTTGGAAGGTTTGGAATCAACTCTCAAGGTCGCAGTATGTAGGCAAATGCACAGGGAACGAATATTCATCTTTCACAGGCTAATTTCGATCAGAGTAGGGTAAAATCCTCAGGAGTTTACTCATTTTCAGATGACATTTTTACAGTGGTAGCTGCACGGTTTCCCATGGATGATGACATTGACAATGAAAACCAGTATAGAGTCAACGATAACGAGTGGCATTGGTTTCGTAACCGTCAGGTTTGATACGCACAACATAACTTTCCATTGAAGGTATGCTATAAGTGATAGTAGTAGTTATAGCAAAGTTCGCATGATGTGAAAATGTATCACCGAGGCAACAACATACGGCATCGCTCTCATCGCAAGGCACATCATCGCACTCCACTTGAGCATCCCAAAACTTGAATGATGTCTTTTTAAAAGGATCCATCTTTCTCGCATGGTATTGGTAGCTACAATGAACTATCGGTCTTAGACGCTTTCCCTTTTTATATGCTGACCAATATCGACAGCCCGTATGGCAAATTGAGCGATTGGGAAGACGCACTCACTTATGATACACGATTTAATACAGTTTATCGAAGGGTCGACATACAATTGGGTGTGTGGGTAAACGTACAATCTTGTATTGTTCGAAGATGGTAACTTTAAAGTTTCCATTCTGTCCGGACTGCAAGGCTTCTTTCAATACGCCAAAGTTCACCAATCGAATGTTGCAATAACTAAGAGTCAATCCTTTCACTTTACTCTCCGTGTGCACTTCTTGTTTTTTCCCGGTATTCGTAGCCGTAATTGTTAGGACCGCCACTAGCTAAACTTAGAATCTTGTTGTTGAGGTGTTCGTCTTTCTGGGCTTCTAAATGGTGTCCTTCGATGTCAGAGTGACATTGACTCAGGCGAATGATGTAGATGCAATTGTCTGTGTCAACGTACGGGACGCAATCTCCTAACAGTTATAAATTAGTGTTCCTAATCGACAATTTGGTGACAAAATGTGATATCGTTTCTTGGTAGCAGGCAGGGCTGCCAAAGCGCGCTGACAAGCAGAGCAATGTACTACTTCTCGTCCTTTGTCCAGACAGGCTTGAGAGGCCAAAGATCCCTCACATTTCAATCCGCAATGTTTGTGCTGATCTTGATTGTTATAACCATAGTCATTTCTCACAGTAATAACCTTATACCAGGAATGAAGCGATACTGGTAATGGCATCAAAATGTTCATCGTGATGATAGACGGGAATATATTTTCCATTCTTAATATATTTGCCTCGACACAACTGAGGTCCGCGCACTTCTTGAGGATGCACTTTTATTGTGTTGCCTAGAGCCAAGATGTCTTGCAATTTTCACATTTCAAGCATGTCACAGGGTATGTCTTTTGATAACTCCGCATGCTGTAACAGGAGTTTTGTGTCACTTTGTTGTCTGGCTCGGATCGATTTTCAAATGTTCGCCCAGGCTCTTTCCATTCTGCCGAAAACATACAAAACATGCTGAAAATATGTATGGTAGGGAACAGTATTAGGCCTTTACGTTTGTTCTTGCAGTCGATAAAAGCGAGTTTTAAGAGCACTCTTGAATGGGATCACTGTGTATTTGTGTCTGAGTTCCGTGGTCAATTCATTCCACGTTTCTGGGCCCTGGTATGCAAAAGAACGATGTCCATATGACTTCGTTTTCATAGTGGGAATAATGAGTATACGATTGTAAGAAAAGGAGCCTAAGTATCTTCCTGTTGTATACACATGGTGAGGTCGGATAGGTATGTTCGACTGAGTCCGTCAGTCAAACGTAGCACAGAGGAAAATGTGTTTGATTCTGAATCGAATGGATAGCCAGTGTAGTGTACAGATCAGAGGGGATGTGTGCTCTGATCGTGGTACTCTAAGTATGATCAGAGCAGCTGTGTATTGACATTTTTGAAAGTTCTGGAGTATATATTGAGATGAACCATATATAATTGATTTATAATAATCCAGTCTTGAAAGTACTGATGAACACACAAGTGTTTTAGTGGCATTAACCGAAAGATATTTGCGAATGGAGTTGATGCGTCTCCACTCAAGATATGCATCACTGCATATGTTCATGACATGTTGGTGCAATGTGAGGGTACTGTCAAGAGAAACACTTAGCTTTTATACTAACTGTGTGAATTTAATAGCGGTGTTTCTGATATTTATTGTTTGATGGATAGGATGTGAATGAGAAAGCATTTGTGTTGTGATCAGAATGGCCTCAGTTGTCTTTTCATTTATATGCAGCTTGTTACATGTCATTCATGATTTCACATCATGAATAGACTGTCTACACCATGAAAGGGTAGCATCAACTTCAGTTGGGTGGCTAGAATTTGATATTTTGATGTCATCAGCGTACAATTGGTGTGACACTGGATGATGATCTATGACACTTCAGAGCGGCTGAGTGTACAGAATGAAGCGAACAGGTCCAAGAACAGACCCGTGTGGAACACAAAAACATAGATGAACGTTGCTGGAATATATTCCATTTACAAACACAATGTGTGTCCTGTTGACCAAGTATGACTTGCACCACACTAAAGCTGTATAATAAATGTCAAATACATCCTGGAGACGGTGAATTAATAGATCAATGTATATGAAGCAGACAAATCAAGGAGGGCGAGGACTGTAACCTTTCTGCTATCCAAAGCAGATAGAATGTCTTTAGCTACTTTTAGAAGAGTAGGTTCAGCACTGTGGCAAGGGCGATATGTAGATTGCACATTGCTAAAATGACTATTTGAATTCAGATGAGATACTAGCTGGGATAGAACAACCTTTTCAAAGATTTGTTATCTGAATGGGAGAGTATAAATTGGGCGGTAGTTCTTTAAATCGTTATGGTATAGCGTTGGTTTTTCAACAGAGGCTTTACAATGGCAATTTTGAAAAATGATGGGAATTCCCCGGATGAGAGAGAGGTATTAATAATACCAGTTAGTGAAAGCAATACTGGACCTAAGCACTCAAGCTGCATTGATATTTTAATTGGATCATGTTCACATGACGTTGGTGCACTCTTCATCAGGATTGTACGTACGAAATCTATAGAGACAGGTTCAAATGCTGCTAATGGTTGTTGCTCCAATTCTGTATCCCAACTTTATGGTGACGACGAGTCAAATGAAATTGTCTTTTCAAGCTTATCTCTAATGGTTTGTAATTTATCACGGAAGAAATCAAACAGGTCGGGAAGGTCGAATGCAGGGAAGTTAGTTGGAAGCGGTGTACCTTTGTTCCAAAGGCTATCTCATATCAGATGCTCACCACTTTACGAGTCAGTCAAAAGAAAGAATTCGAAAAAATATGCAACGGAAGGTTTAGTAGACAACTAAGAGCCTCAGATCCGATAGGCCAAGACGACGAAAAAGGTATTATTTCCGCTGGCCAAATGAACTGTCACACAACAGTTGTTTTGCAATTTCCTCATTTCATTGATTTGATACGATATTTGTTTATCGAACGGAGACACACATTGTAAGATACAGGTCATTGCTGAGGTCCTTGCAACTGCAGATATGCAATTGACAAGGCATTAACATGTGCCTTCTTTAGATGGTAAAAGTAATGGTAATAAATATACTTACTTTTATGCATCTTAACATTCCTCAAAATATACCTTCTTAATAAAACTTGTAAACCTGACACACAACACAATTGTATTATAATCTCGAGTACATTTCCAGCTGAAATTACATTATCCTAGTTGCACTGAATTAACCCAATAAATAAAGTCCATCATAAGCAGAAAAGCATAATTGAGTTGGATCAAAATAAAAGCAAAATCCATCCAATAAAGAGCAACGTGAAAAGTTTTTGCATTGCGTATTAATTCGACATATGACTATAAATAACAAGTTAAAATAGACCTAAACATGGCCTTTTTTAAACTAATGTCGAGCTCGCGACAATGTTCAGTGGTTGCTGAGAGGTAATATGTGTGCATTGATACTGTTAATGTGCACTGATGAATCTACGGTTCTGTATTTATTTTGAAATACAGCATCAATTTAATTACTTTGTTTCTTGTAGTGTATTCACTTATTATTAATTCTTAGATATGAAATCGGGATGAGTATGCAATAAAAAGATAACTGCATTAGTATTGGATAATACGAGCTCTTCTTTTCTTCGGACTAATGCCCAACGGTATTGCAGTATTACTCAGAAAAACTAGTTTATATTTTCCGATACAAATGCAGGAACGTATACTATTTACTGAATTGAAAGATATATGCATGTTGTATTGTGTTTAATGCAATAATTTATTTCCTTTTGTGAGCATCCGAGAGAATCATTAGTCGCAACGGATATGAATGTGGTGCATTCCTATGTTGACAAAAATTTGACACACTTATGATAAACGCTGCAAAAATATTTACGGAATCTACTTGGATCTGAAATATAAAACCAAACAATAAGATCTCAAAAATACTTCCTCAAGAACAATAAACAATGCACGAAATAAAAAAGTAACATCCAATCATTGTCATGTTGAAAACAAGGACTCATATCTACACTGATATATTATGTTTTGCTGGTGTTTTCTTCCATATTGTAGATCTGTCATAATGGAGTTAAATAATTTCTACCAACTGCAATGACTTCAAATCGAATGAGGCTTTTATTAAAGTGAAGAGACAGATGACAAAACTTGACAAACTGAGAAATGACAATTGTGTGTTCAAAATAAACAAAAAATGCTAATTCATTATCAGAAAAATAAGATAAAAGATATTTACCTTCTAGTCCAACAGGCTATTTACAATTTGTATAGTTGGTTAGGTGAACACTGTAAATTAATCCCTAAGAAAATGTACACATACGCTTACGACGAACCAGGTCACGTGTAGGTTAGTTGGTGTAAGTTCAGTTTCAGTTGCAGTGCTTTTATCCAGCCCGAAATATGTTTCTCTCTCAGACCTCAGATTTCTTAGCTATGAAATTGTGCATCATGTTAAATTTCTTGCATTACAAATGACTAGTCCATGAAAATTCGTTTTTGATCGAATCGATAACATAGAGTTAACAAGTATTGTTTATGTATGCGTAGTAATGCACCATTGTAGGATCAATTTTTCATATTGCAATACTTTTGGTATATGAAATTGCTTTATATAAACACTTAAAAATCCGTGTTATTTTTACTGTATTTGGTATACAAATCTATAGATCACTAACATATATATCATACATAATGATCATCCGAGGAAGAAAATTATAACGTATGAGTGTGACCTGGAACGAAATGAAAAACCTTTGTAAACCTTTGTAAATTTTAGCTCGCGTGTATAAACACAGAGTGACTGTAATCCTGAAAAGAATTTCACAAAGGCTGCGCGCATTTAAACAATGAAGTGCAATGTGCTTATTGCACGAAAAGTATATTACGTAAAACTATTAAAGGAATACATCACCATAAGTATCCGTATGATCGATATTACAATAAGGGGTATTTCAAAATGCGGTTATGATATGCTTAATATGTAGAACATTGCTAAATGTTCTCACTTTGTATTCAGGAATCTCTTAGTTCCGTTATTTATACCGGTGTTGATTATCAGAGACAGGTGATTTACTAAAAGCATTAAAGGTTCTTTCACTTCATTCAGGGTTACCCCGCCTCCTTTGAAATAACTTTTCTCTGTGATTGGAGCTTTAAAATTAAATTGAAATAATAATTTTGAGAAAGACATCAACAAGATCATTCGTCTATAGCGGAGACCCTGATTTATAACTAAAATTGCTTGCTTTCGGTGAATTCAGTATCTTTAAAATAGAAATCCAATCTGAAACATACTTCGCTTGATATTTAATTTACGAATATATTTTGCAAGCTGACACAACATTGAGAGTTCGGGTTGTCGCATTTTTACCTCATGTATATTACTTTATTGGTCATGATCAAACATATTTGCAAACGTTCGAGTTTCATGTTTATGTTAGGTATACAATGACGTTCCTATTATCCTGCAAGAGATGTCTTGCACGGCTGTTGTGGGAAGGGAACCATAATGTCTGTCTGAGACTATATATCAATTTAATTGCAAACCTCATGTGAGGAATCAACTTCGTTTCATAAGTGGAATTATTGGTTATTTTGCTTAATACTACCCGGATCTGAACTTCGTGCAAACCTTTCGGGAATGAGTATATTTCATATTCAGAATTAGGGTTGAAGAAAATCAAAATACCATTACAGTTTAAACATCAAGGTAAAATCCACAAACTTTATAACGTTAATATATTACATCTACGTAGTTTCGAGATACACATTGATACATTCCAAGTCTATTCCCTGTCTTAAAAATGATTGTGTTATAAAAACAGCATTCTCATTGGTACTGAGTAAATGTACATGGAAGTTTGAATTTGGTCAGGTATCTCACAATATAACGTGCTTTCAGTGTAATTTAAAAAAAAAAATATTTAACATATCTTTTGAGTGTAAGACACGAAAAGAATAATGAAACCCTAAAACAAATATGGATGATACCGATATAACATATCTGTTATAAATAATCGCTGAAACAATTGCGTATTATGAAATAAAAATTGCTTGTTTGACAATATCAAATGAACACATTGTTTCATCACATTTGTGAAATGTTTTATCTTCCTCAGTGGCAGTTGCGCGTAAATATAGATTACTATATAGCGCTATTGATACTTCGGTGTTTAAAATATGAACGAATCATATTTGGTTGTGATGGTTTACTTAAATCTTGAATTGTTGTGGTTCCCTGCCGCTATGTCAGTATTGTTTTGGATACTATTTAATGAATAAATTTTGCAGTACGATATTATTTGTGATTTAAATCACTCTGTGTGGATTTGTTTCATTCTACAATCGATTTATTAAGTTGAAACATTTTATAATAACTGGAAAAAATATTCAAAGTCTTCGTCGTTTTGATTAGATTTAAATCAAGTGAATTGATATGTTAAAAGTTTGTTTATAAGACCAAACAAAATTAGCCCATCTTAAGTTTATACGTCCTACATCTAGTGGCTCTGTGTTAGAATCATATTGAATATTGTTTGGTATGGATAATTTGCAATACCACAATAGTATTTATTGAAATCATGATGCATTGATTTAGTTATAGTGCTGATAGGCTTGAACATTTGGAAAAGCTGGTGGGAACATTCACCTTCATAGCCTATTGCAGTCGACCTTTCATTGGCTAATATAAACTATTGTGAGCTTTACAACTCGTTCAATATCGTGTTTGGTGGTGGACAAACTATAAACCAAAACAGCGTTTTCAGAGATATGTTGTAGGTTACAGTAAGTGAAGACTTTTGTGTATCATGGAAAAGTGTGATGATGTTTTTCGTTTCAACTGACGTTTTTATGCCGAAGATAAAACATTATAGCAATTTAAGGTGAATTTGCATTGTCACAATTGCCTTAGATTATTTTTTATATTATCCTTCTAAAGTGTTCTCAGTTATATCTCGTGTTAATCAACGTATGTTATTGAGAAGACACTTGTTTACTGACCAAGGAAGACTGGCCCGGTTACCAGGACCGCCTTGGTTTAGCACAACCGGGCAATACGCGGACCCTATGGATTTTAAGATAACAATTTGAACTCGACTGGTCAGGTTTCCTAACCACCGTTTTTTTTTCTGGGTCTCTGATAAAACAAAAAAGACAAATCCAAAAGACGGCGTATTATGTTGGCAAAAATGTGTGTGCAAGATGAGAGTGGAGAAACCGGACCAAATGTAAGTCTACAAAACGGAACAGTTAAAAACCGGCACTACCTGTAAATCTGTGTATCCGTCGTAATGAGTAAGCGAAAATGAAATAAATAATTTCATACATTTCCCTATATTTATGTCTGATAATGTATTCAAGTGATATCGTAAGTCATTTTTAACAGCATGCTGTATACAATTGTAAGACAAATTCAAGTGCTACGTGATGAACAAAGTTGGAAATATTGTTTGGTTCTTTGGATTTGTCTGTAGGTAAAAGCTGTTATCCGTGTTATCTAAAACTTTTAAATAGTTCACGAATTTCTCATACTGTAGCATATCACTATTATTTGTTAAAATATATTTCTTTAATCTTGCTATTTATTTAACGTTAAAAACATGTCTAACTATCTATTACTTTACCGTCTTCTTCGGTGTTGATATTTTGTATGTTTATGGTGCCTTCTACTTGTCACAGAATTGTGTATATTTATTGTTTATGAATACTTGGAGTAGAACGTACTCGGGTTTCGTTTCTGTGTACAGCTATGCCTGATACTGGTTTATCTAAATAATATACTATTTCGATGTAGTGAGTTCGGTTCACTACATGTTGCACGAGCGAAGTGCTTACGATGGGAAAACTGATTTACCTTTAGCTAACAGGCCGCACATAACAAAATAACAAAATAGCTAGTGTACACATAGGCTCACGGTACATTCAAATTTCTGATTACGGAAAGTCTTGTCAGTAAGTGATCCACTTTACGGCGCAATATATCCAACTATAGAGGTATGTGGATTGTATTTCCCTCTCTGTATTATGGGATACAATTGTTTTGTATTATTATTCTAATACTTAGTGTGCATGTTTAACATTTCCGAACTGTTTATTGCTGATATTACACAGATTTAGATATTATATTTTCATCTGAAATGGGTGAATAGCTAAAAAGGAGCGAATGCTGAAGGAGCGACAGAGCCATATAGCGATAGTGACAGACCTGTGCCATATCTTTGTGTATGCGTCGTGCTGTAAGTGTTGTTTTAGCCGTGCTACTACGTTTGGTTGTTATATACCTTGTGTGTTGCCGTCAGTGGTGACAATGGCCTTGAGGAAGGTTATCCCGTGGTAACGGATCAAAGCTTCAGGTCCAGCTGTTCTGCAGGGGACAAGAGGTTATACAGCTCCTTAATTAGACAGTGTGGGGCGGACAATTTGTGTTGCCTGCTTGACCATTCGGCAGAGCGGAGGGTCTAAAATTACCTTGTGGTTATGAATTGGACACCACATGATATATGTCTCAGTTTATATTAAATCAGTTATCACAATCTGAGTGAAAACATAGCATTGTTTATGTGAAACTAGTTATCACTATTTGAGTGAAACATTAGTAGTATATATAAATGGGGGTTATACCTCACTTTTATCCCTGCGTGATAAAGAGTGTTCGAGATTTCTCCCAAAGATCTATATACTACTAGGTTATGGAGTTTCTGGCTCACTACATGGTAAGTATGTTTCCTTGTCTGAGTTTTGTTTTCAAGCGATCACGCCCGTGTGCGAGTGTGTAATTGGTCGAGTAACGCTTATCATCAAAGGGATAGAATCCTTGTTTGTTGATGAGCATGGTGGATATGTGATGTTGTGATCGTAAAGATCGCATGGATTAGTGGCTTAAATGTCCTTGTATTGACTGTCTGTAGTGATCTACAGTGGCGATGTGACCAAAGACAGAGTTTTTACGCCTTTGTCTTTTTTTTTTTTGATAATATCATCCTCGAGTATATGGCAGTACATTTTGGACTGAAGTTATATGAATGAGGTGATTGGTATCCCATACGTTTCATCTGTGAACTTTCCAAGTTCCTTTTTAATGTATTTTCTCAATAGAATGGACTTGTTTCAGGATCATAGCTAAGATCAAAGAGGTCTCGATGTTGATAAGGATCCGCGTGAATTTCATTGCTGATCGAATGTGTATCGGTCATGAGCAGCGTGGCTTTGTCTCCGTATTGTCGCTTAATGAAGCCGTAAGGAAACTCAAGCATGAGCATTTTCGACAGTTTGAGGACGACTGCGCCGACGTAGATGGGTTTATTAAGCTTGAGATGTGTTTTTCTGGATTCGATCGCAACTAATTCGTCGTCAAAGTTATGATGCCCATGAAGGCATCGATGGCCAAGAGCATATATCTTCGTCGTTGGTTATGGACGATTTCGATTTTCTTTCTGTGTCTGATGCTTTCCTTTTTCTTTCTGAAGACGCTATTGTTCATGAATTTGAAGAAACTTTTACAGTAGTTAGTGGTTGCTTTGGCTCTTTTCCTCGCGTTGAAGTTGACGTAGATTTTCATCCATGGATATTGTGTAGACTTGAGTGCAGGATGAATTGTCAAGAACGAGTCCATGTTGGAGAGCTTGTTCGAACAGTCGATAATGTATCTATTAGCGTATTTTGTGGTTGAGATTGGGTACTAGTTTTTCACTTTGGTGTCTCCCAGTTTGAATTGGCTTTTTTGCTCACGTTGTTATGAAGAAAGCATGGAGCCGGTGACGAGGAGTTGTTCAGCGCCGAAGAGATAATTGTTATGAGCGACGTGGAGATGGGAAGGATAAAGGAGATCGATTTCGATGGAATAGCCATTTCCAATATTATATCCCGCTTGTCTTTCCTCGAGTGACTGTTCTCCAGTGATCTAATGAAGATCTCCCACGTGAAGGGTTTGTGACATGGCCCAAATATAGAAATTGTTGGCGTAGATGTACGTGGATGGTTTTGTGGGATCGTAGTTTTTCCTGTATGTGTTGATGTCAACAGCGCGTTTGTGGCTGATGCCGGATGTTCCACCGCGAATCATTTATTCGGTGAACATGAACATGTCCGGATCGGTCAAGAGTTGAATCTGAACTTGACTCATCTTGATGAGGGCATCACAAGAGAAGCGAGAAGAGAAGAAAAGTCAGAGCACAATGACTTGGTAATGATTCCAGTACGTACGACTGAAATTTTCGAGAACATCCTTGAGCATGAGTACATCAGTAAGCAAGAAAAGGTCGTGATAATCTTCAACAGTTTGACAACCGATGTCGCCCATATCTTGCTCGTGTATCTGTATTCCTCATCGGTGATGTCGGAGAGATGTAAGTGACAATATAAGGCGTCATTGGATGGTAACGAGGTTTCATCGAATCACAACCAAGCTTCGATGTATATGTAATGATAAACATATTTTCGCTTGAGTAGATTTACATGGGGTCCAAATTCATTTTCTAGATGTGAGAATGTAAGAGAGCTATTACAGTTACGACGCCATAAACTGGCACGAATCGATGAATCGAAAAGGTCCCATCGAGAACAACATGTACTTCTCAAAAGTGTAGGGCATGCATTTGATGGGGCAGTAACCTACCTATGCCAGAAGCGTCTTTATACGTGGTTGACTGAGCGCTGAGATGATGAAATGTCCATCGTATACTCGCAGATGATACGCTATTACCGGTTGAAAGTGGATCTTTGAAACGTAGATTACAATCAACATGAGCAGCTCATAGATAGTGACTGGTGATATGGCAATGGTCTTTATCGTTTAATCATGTCGCTCAAAGTACTCTTCTCATATATGGCGTTGCTGAGGTGATTTGTGTTGACGCATTTGTGACGGTGTGAGTGGAATGACCGACGTTGGGTTTTTCCCTATAGCGTTGATGGGTTTCCATTCAGCTACGAGTTGCTCAAAGAACCAGATGATGCAATCCTCACCGAGTTGTAGTCGATACGGCGAAAACAAATGTTCATCTACGGAGCAGTAAATATTTTAGCATATCGAGCACTTTACATGCATTTTATCCACTAGAATGAAAGAATGGACTGGATCAGGAGAGAGTCCTTATACTTTTTCGTGGATCACTACTGAGACAAAGACGATATAAAACACATGCATATATTGCTTGTAGTGGTTTTCGAACTGTAGTGTTTCCGTGTCTGGCATCTCAATGGTTTGTAGTTCTTGATAATTTCCATACGTGACGTGCTCATGTAGTCGCTGCGGCTGAGGAAAGCATTGTATGCATCGATGCCAGAAATATCATTGATTTTTTTATGTTGCGTGTACTGTGATCGACATAACCGTCTGAAGTATTGATGTACATGAAACAGATTTGGCAATACAGTATACTGATGCTGCGTTGTGAGGCTGGTTTGGAGAGCGGCAGTGGATAGAGGACGAACTGTTTGCCACTACCTTTCTTGTTATATAGTCCATCGTTAAGCGTTTCTAGTTTGTGTACGTCTTTGTCTACTGAAGGAAAGGTGATGCCTGTGAATTGGATGGTATCAAAATACGACTTATACTTTGAGACGCGATTGACATTGTACTTTGCAAGATGTATCGTGGAAAGGATAACCCACAGAGGACAGTAGTCATCGTTGGCTTGACATTCATGCATACTTTGGTGACTATGAATTGCTTGGGAAGAGGTGCGTACTTTCTTCCGCGCAAATGTGTGAATGTTGAAGTTTGAAACGAGACAGAATTGACTCTGGCGAAGATCCATGCCGATCCCGATTCTTGATAAGCTTCGATATGATGCTGGATAAATAACCAGGCGATTTCGATGATATGAATGAAATGGTCACTACGGTACACGATCAGCAATTTTGCTGTGATTCACATGTTGATTCTCTTATATTTCTTCACAAAATGACCATCAAGAGCTACTCCGAGTTTCATAGCAGTGTGTGCGCGCTAATCTGCATCAACAGAAGATTTTAGAATGCGCTGCTAAAGTTCTTTGAAAACTCCTACCTCACTTACATCAAGTATTCCACGATTAATTGTACAGCGCTCACTGCATATCCACCTGATCCAGGCATCATATATTTTCAGGTTTTTACGATGGATGAATTAATATCATTCTTATCAAAGACATGATATAGTCAATATGGCGGAAATGGTCTTAGTAGCGATTGAACTTTGCCAGTTGCTGTTTCATGATACGTATAATTAGGATGCGTCGTATGCTGACTTGTTAATCACTGGCTAAAACATACCATGGGAGTTGATGTCGATATCAACCAGATGAGAAACGCCAGTAAATCAACGCCGGAAACTGATCATGAACGATGCAATCACGATGAGGTGAAACATTTTCACATTTCCATGGGGAGCATGCGTGATCAGCAGCTCAGAGTGGTCATCGATATGTATTTTGCCGTGTTCAAATTTTACAATGAGCGAGAATCGGCAAAGCTGATCAAAATGATCGATGGCAATGAATCGGTGAAGCTGAACAAAATGATTGTGTACGTGATCGTGAAACAACGACTGTTTGGTCCAAAGGAAGACGATGACGCGCACAAAAAAGACCACGCCAGCATGGACAAAGTCGTGGCTGGAAAACAATTTCGTGGCAATAGAGCACTGCGCAATGTTATTGACAAACGAGCATTTCTCAGCACGTCAGTTTGGAGTAGCGGGACGTAAACACGATTCTGATGGAAGTAATAGCGCTCAGCCAATTATCTGGCGAAGGTGCTTTTGACGACGAGGTACCAGCTGAGAAAAAAGAAACCTCCAGTACGTGCTCTCATGTTGGAACTTCCTAAGACCCATAGAAGTCTTATGGTACATTTTCTTGTACGGAGACCATATAAAGGTGGATCCCAATGTGACCGCGACCGCTTAACAATAACCAATACCTGAAGAGTATTAAGCGGGAAGAACTTTTGAGTATGCTGACCAATGTTCTTAAGGGCGGTTACTCCATCGTCAAGGGACATTTTGCTTATACTCATGTGGCCTCTCAGGATGTGCTTGAGAAAATGAACCTTTCCAAATATGAATCACTCATGGATACGGTTCACCAGAGTGTTTCTCGAGAACTAATAGCTTACGAAATAGTAAACTGAAACTAACTTTTTTATCATCTTTACATATATGACCGCGGAGGCAAATATACTATAACGTTTCAAGTAGCAGTGGTGGCAAATTCTTATGAATAGTTACAGTATATTAACCTGCATGCAGCTCTTGACTTGATAGCGGATCTTGCTACAGTAAACCAGATGACTTGAATAAAAGGGAATCTGGCGTTTAGGATGCCGAATAATCGTGGCCTCATCAACAAGTTCGACCATAAAACCATCAAGGTGGATCCAATGAATATGAAAATCTTCAAAGATTACCCACCACACTTTGAAACGGTCATCAAGAGACTACCCGACACGGGAGCATAAGACGATGAAGCCTATCATATACTTTAACCACATCAACGAAAATGTGTCGACTTAGCAACGTATCGAGCTCGAATCGTATTACCGCTATTACCACCGAATTGTATATGTGTACTAGCACCCTTACCGACGATACAAGAGTATTATAAGAGTGATTTCGGGGGTACCGCTCGTCCTGACTAACTCTGGTGTGATCTCAACGGCAGAGCTAGCCAATCCAATGATGCTGATATTGTCTGGAGAGGGATGGCATTCCAAGCGATGATGAAACACGTCAAACCTAACCTGGAGTCCAAAAACGAAATAGCGCCAAGCAAGCTATGCCGTCGTACCAGATTATGTTTAACAAGATCCTATCTTATCTGCGCTAGGCTTCCTTTGAAGTGCAACTGCTCATCTGTGACATGAGAACCCTCCACAATCGCATCGTGGATATGGTGGGCAACCAATTGACGTCGCTGATCCGATTCGAAATGTACTATGACAACAAAATGTCATCTGCTCATATGTATCTAAGCAAAATGTGTGGCATCTCTGCAGTTGAGTACGATGTCTTTATCACCGACCTGATCCTGAATAATCCAGAAGCGTTCCATTACGCCATCGTAACGGTATTACGAAAGAGCGTCCCTGTGACTTTTGATCTAGCACTGACGAAAATACAGGGAACAGCACGCAAGCAGGAACAGCATCGTGAAGTTCTTTTGCGACGAGGATCTGATTAGGCAGCACTGGATGAGACGTACGAGGGAAACAACTCCTAAAAAGCTGTTAAAGTTTTCTTAGCTATAAACATGGAAATAACATGGCTGACGGAGTTGTCGATCACACCTGATATCTCACTTAACCAATTGTGGTAAATCAACAAGATCTGAAGGATTTCATCGCGAACGCATTCCATCTATATATACAACCGCGTGGCTCTTGCACTCACCATGTTGCTGGTCAAATGAGTTTGTGTATGTGTTGTAGCAAAATAATTTTAGAGAGAGGATAACTGATATGATATGAAATATCGATAAGTGTAAAGAGATATCTATCCATATATAGAATTCGTGACAAATTTTGACACAAGCTTGATAATATTTACCCATAAAGGAATAACGCGATTAGATAAATACGCAGAGAGATTTATCCATCTACAGGAAGTGTGACAAATTTTGACACAAGCTTGATAATATTCACCCATAATTTCGTATTCAGCTGGGAATGCGCCACAAATAAAAGCTTTAATATGTGCTATACATTTTGTTTTATTTCAAAGTTACATCTGACATATCAACTTATAGATGTGGGGTAAAGACACATAAAGATAAAAATAAAATAAAATAAAATTCTCAAGCATGTATGACTAATCGTAGGTAAAGAAACACAGGTGTGGTGTGAATCGTATAGAAAATAAAGAAACGTTTACTGCTACAAAGTTCATTATATACTCATTTTTGGGTGGGGGTCTTGTCTACTTTGTCTAAAGACCTAAACAAACAATTATGAAACCAAAAATAAAAATGAACATAAAAACAGGATTGAAGAAATGCTCAATACGGATGCAATGAAATAGCTAACTCTTGATGTATTTGTCCCTTGCTTTGTCGCCCTTGGAAGAGTAACAGCTTAAGTTATATATTGCCTTCAAACAAAACATAATTTCAAATGTTAGAACACACTCCTACAGTGACAGCTAAACTTATCTAGTGATCTGTTTAAATAATCTTAGTAAAGAATATATTATATATATATATATATATATATATATATATATATATATATATATATATATATATATATATATATATATATATATATATATATATATATATATATATATATATATATATATATATATCTGTCTGTGTGTGTGTGAAAAATGTTCAATTTTATTGTTCTTTTTACAAAGAAAAAAATTCAGTATATTATCGAAATAATCCCGCCTTACTCAATACAACTTGTTACGCGATTACTTTTTTTTTGGGGGGGGGGGTGAGAAGGATCAAACAAAGTGCAGACATGTAGCAGATTCTAAAAAACTGTAACTGAACCGAGCCTATTTTTGCACTCCATAAGAAGTGCATAGAGTAATTTTTATGAAGAAAAAACAATTAAAACTCAGTTTCGGATACATGTATAGCATCAATAAGTTAACTATAAAATCGGTCTGACTAGAGAATGTGTAAGCAGATTATAACAATCTGTGCAACTGGCTCTAAAATGTATTCATAAGATATATCTTTGTAACGTCATTCCTTATATAGCTCTTATACGTATTGTAAAATTCAGAGATCAATATAAAGAAGTGCTTTACGAACGACGTAAGGAATATTCTTTAGATAGTTTCTGACAATGGGTCATTTTCGTGGTCAATTCAAAACAGCTAGGTATTAAAATGATCACTCATATAAAAATGTATACAATCTTTTGTCCTTGAATTTGGAAAGATAATTAAAATACAACTGTAAACACTCTCGTGTCGGATACAGTAAGAAATTTGCTTTTTCAATCTTTTGTTACATGTAGCTAGCCAATATTTTATATAAGATCATATGAACCTTTCTTTTCATAGTATTGCTGATCATGCGTTAATTGTTATGTGGGTTTCATTAGCTTCATGCACGTCGGTTTCCTCAATCCGATATGTTTCCATAGGACTGGAAAAAACACTGGTAGGGGTTATATAAGCTTGATGAGTTCCTGTAACGTCGATTTCCTCGTTGTCTCTCTGTTCAATAGAACATGGAAAATCGTTTATTGGGATTATATAGCATCGGATGTGACACTATTATCCATTTCTAAAGAATTAGCATTATTGTAGTCTCCTAGTCCAGTAGCATTTCCAATTTTATCAGAATTTTCATCTATTATATTGTCCCTCGCATAATTATATACCGACAGGGAAGTTGAAGAAAACAAAATGTACAAATGCATGTCAAACATGAATCATTTTAAACTATGCAAGAAACAACAATGACCAGCAAATGACTTTTGTTGCTTATGGGTTGAATAATACCCGACAGGTCATGTAAAAGAAAGATTGTAATCAATCGTCAGTCAGGTATTTTAATAAGCTTACTTAAGTAATGAGCGTAGTGCCCTTTAGTGGACCATTTTCAAAATTGAAAGTACCACGAAAATGTACAAAATATGACGCTCGATGTAATTCTGTCTCATAGCGAAATTACATTGGATTGAAACAGACTAAACATTTTCAGACTTTATTAAACCTTTTCTTACTTGACTGCCTTTTGCATTAATATCATTTCTGCGTTTTTTACTTGCACATTTAAGAAACAAAGGTTCATTGAAGGTCTGTGTTAAGACTATAAAAAGAAATAATAAAAATTATCACAATGGACAATGGATTGACGGACGAACAAATCATTATGTCCAGGACATTCTCGATTTTATTATATCTAGACAATGAAAATAACATGAAATAGATAATGCAAAATTAAAATTACTATAATGTGATAATTAAATAAAGCTTTCCAAAAAAGCATTTTACTCATTATGTATATATATATATATATATATATATATATATATATATATATATATATATATATATATATAGTTTAATAACGATATGAGTTTTAGTTTCATAAATACAAAAAAGTGATTATACGTATTGCCATCTACCTATCTATTCATATATCGATATATCCACCGTCTTTTCCTTTCTCCCTTTCTTCAGTTGCCTTCTGCCCGTATGTAAACCTGTGCTTCTGTTTTTCTTGTGGCCTTATCGTTTTAATTAGGTCATAATGAAGATAGTTAATCCTAAGTATAGACAGAGAAATATTACAGAAACTTTCAGTTAAATTTTTGAAAGTACTTACATAATGGTAAAATTGTGTATGGCTTACTGCCCACAGCACAGCAATTATATACGTTGCCACAATTTTCTATAGCTGCTTCACCCACAGTTTTCTATAGGTGCTTGACATTGTAACTTACTAAATGTATCCATCATTGCTAAATCTATGTATATCACTGTTGGAGAATCTGCATGTATGAGACTTGTATGATTCGGATATATGCCGTTTATTTTCCAAGAATATATTAGAGACTCAGATGCACAAGAGTTGGTACACATTACTGCAAAGGACTGATAAAGAACTGGCTTTACCATTTCCCTTATTTGAGGCGCGTCTGGAATGTGCATAAACAATATATCACTATAATGTGAACCAATTTGGAAATATTCTGAACATTCAATCATTTATATAAAAAAAAACTAGCATTTTACAACATCGTATAAAATATTCGGTAATTAATAATGCTACAATTATATTTACAGCTTCAAAAGAATCCCTCTCTTTTATTACTCATGGAAGATAATATATCGATAGACAATATGATTTAAAGACTCGAAATACCCTAATATTTCCAGTACGTCAACAAGTTGTTCCATTTTCAAGTGAACTTACTGTTGTAAATATATAAGGAATCAAAATTTTGCTGATAATGAAATGAACAATTTGTTAGAAGATTATGTAATTATTAGGTTTTTAAACACTAAGTGATCTGTATTTCATTCTGCAATATATATATATATATATATATATATATATATATATATATATATATATATATATATATATATATATATATATATATATATATATATATATATATATATATATATATATATATATATATATATATATATATATATATATATATATATATACTATTATTTAAGGTGGGTCGTGGGCAGTTTTGTCGTCCTCGGACTGGTATCGTGGGCAGATGAAAGCTTCGTGGGCAGATGGAAATCTGCCCATGAAGCACGTCGTCCTTTTCTGCACTCTTGGCACAAATATAAATAAAATAAATGTATATTTACGCTGCTGAATGTTAAATATTCGATAAATATTCATCTGCAAAATAAATAATTGCCTTTTTACCTATTTATTTCCATTTTTTCATTAATGAATTGAATTGAATAGCACAACTTGAGTTACCTCCCATTATGTACAAGCATTTCTTACATGGTAAAAATAGATTGACCCGGAAGTAGTATGTTTCAAATTTACTGCCCATGATGACAGGGGTCGTTACAAAGAAAATCAAGGGATGGGGTTCTAACCTGTAACAATATAATATGTTAATATTGTTACAGGTTAGAACCCACATCTGTTGATTTTCTTTGTAACGAGCCGCTGTGCCCGTGATTATTATTGTGAGAGATCACAACTGCCCGGGAACCAGGATGTGGAGTGAATAATATGCCAATGTCGCCAAAAAGCACCATACATAATTACATATATACTATTTATTATGATATCTAAGAAGTTTTCAATAATGCTAATTAGTAATGTACATGTACTGTTTAAGGTACAAAACTGTTTTGCATACTTCATAACTTATTTATCTAATAGTGCAAATAATAGGAGACAGAAGACAGTTAGAAAGAATTAATTTGTCAAAATAAGTTAAATATCAAGATTAGTTTATTGGACGTTTGAAAATTTAGTATTAAAGTAAAATTGCCTATTTTTGAGAGAAAAATCCTAATAGTAATACATGTACTTTATTTAAATTAACAGTAATGTAGAGGATGCTGATTTATTTATGAAATATACCATAAACGTGTGTTTCATGTTCATTACTCCAAAGTAAAATATCCAAGAACCACCTCAGAAAATCAGTAATGACATATTCATGTAAAACACAAAACACAATTCTAAAAAAGTGTTGGAGATGCAGTTATCAGCTGTGAGTCACATAGCTAACACATGTTGAGTAGCAGACTGGATGCTTGGTATGGTAGGAATTGTATTTGCCTTGTCAGAATAGTTGGTAAAGATTGTAAGAGGACTTCCTGGTTGGAAAAAAGTGAATTTGAGAAATGTATTATTTTTTTCATCGTATGTGTCCTTGTTTCACTTCATTAATAATAATGATATGACTTTTGACAAATCTTTTTGTCTGCGTGACTCAATGCTGATATGTGTAAAACAAATGTCGAGGCTGCGACAGATGTGTCCTCTGTAGAAATGGGTGTTTATTAAACTAGGTCAAAATTAGGTAGTGTAAAAATAGGAAGTGGAACAATACACAATATGGAAAACGCTCGCTTTGGAAGACATTGGGCGGACATACAGACACATCAAGATGTACTTAATAAGATTCATACACATATTATATACTGTTGTAAAGCTGTCCTTGTATGCTTCAGATTTATACTATTAACATTGAAGTTTGTGGTACCGAGGCAAACGGCAATGGTAGATGCACGTATCAAGGATATAAAGATCGTTAAATTCACAACCGATACAGAGTCAAAAATACCAAAAATTTCATATTGCATTTTCTTACATTTCTACTATCACAGATCGATTTAGACTGATGCGAAACCTATCAATTTATATCAAATTTGTCAAAATCGGGGTTTATTTACTATTGTTATGAGTTATTCACCTGTATGGAAAACGATCGTATAGGAAGACATTAGGCGAAATGACAGACAAAGGAAGACATACTTAATAAGATACATACACATACTATTTACAGTTGTACGGCTTTAACTATATGCTTTAGCTATATAGCAATAGCATCGAAATATGTAGTACGATCGCAAAACGGCAATGGTAGATTCACGTAGCAAGGATATGAAGATCGGTAAAGTCGCACCCGATATTCAGTAAAAAGAACAAAACCTTCTATTTTGCATTTTCACACATGTCTATTGGCACCGATCGATTTAGTATGATTAGAAACATATCAATTAAAATCAAATTTTTAATCTGATATCAAATGTGTCAAAACCTTGTTTTTGCGATTGTTATGACTTATTCGCCCATATGAAAAACTCTCGTATAGATCGGATCTAGGCGCACGGACAGACAAATAAAGACGTGCTTATTAAAATATATACACACATTTTATAATATTGTATAGTTTTAATTCTATACTTCAGATCTCTAATATTAGCATCGAAGTATGTGCTACAATCACAAAACGGGAAGGGTGTATTAAAGTAGCAAGGATATGAAGACCGGTAAAGTCGCACCCGATATTCCGTAAAAAGTGGAACTTTTTTATTTTGTATTTTCACACACGTCTATTGGCACAAATCGATGTAGGTAGATGAGAACCTATATATTAATATGAAATTTGTCAAAAGCTGTGTTTGTTTACTTTTGGTATAAATTATTCACCTATATGGAAACCGTTCGGATAGGAAGGCATCGGGTGCACAAACAGACATATGAAACCGTACTTAATAATATGCATACACATATTATTTAATGTTGTACATCTTTAGTTATATCAGTCAAATCTATAGTATTAGTATCCAAGTATGTGATACTATGGCTAAACGGGAAGGGTAGATGCACATATCAAGGATATGAAGATCGGTAAAGTCGCAAGCCATAATGAGTCATAAATACCAACTTTTTTATTATTAATTTTCTCGACTTTTTGGGGGGACAGATCGATTTAAACTGATGAGAAACCTATACATTGATATTATATATGTCGAAATATATGGTTGTTTAAGATTGGTACAACTAATTTACCTATATGGAAAATGTTTGTGTTGGAAGGCATTTGGCGCACGGAAAGCCAAATGAAGACGTACTTAATAATATATGTAAACATGTTATATGCTGTTGTTTAGCTTAAATTTTATGCTTGAAATCAGTAGTATTAGCATCGAAGTATGTTGTAACCCGCCTCCCCTTAGTACGCAACTGCAAGCAGACTTTGTCAAATGCTAAGAGACACTAACTTGCTGGAAAATTATAATTTTAATAATTTTGTGGACTCGTATATTATAACCTTATAATGCGCCTTCATTTTCCATCAGGTAGGTCTCCAGGTCGAGTTGTCATGAAAAACAGGAACCAGTATCGTACATTCTTTTCTAAGCGACTTCTCCGATGGTGCAATGTGTCTATAGAGCGTCCGCCTCGGATGCGAGTGGTCGCGTATTCAAACCCCGGCCGAATCATACTAAAGACATAAAAAATGGTACTAGCAGCTGCCACTTTTGGTGCCGATCATTAAGAGGTTAGTGTTCGGATTAGCCGGCCTGTTGTCAGGATAGTGTGACTGGGTGGGACAAGTTTGTCTTGTGTCCGCTAAAATGCAAAAGCCTACTGAACCAAGTCGAACAGGATACGTATTATACAACTTATTTTCGACGTTTCAGCGCCCCCCCCCCCTTAAATGCGTACATTTATTATCAGCATACCTCCATACGCAAGCCTATGCATTTGGGTTACCCCCCTCCCCCTCTATGCGTACATACTAAATGGACGGCCCCTAACCATTCATGAGATGGTATCGATTCAAATTTATGAGTGCGATTGTGATGTACGCATTGTCCTACACAAACACGGGATGGTATTATTCAACCGTACATGTCCACAAAACTATATATATTTATAGATATATGTATACAACCATGGTACAACAATTAGGTATCTAATTACATAATGACAGTGTAGTGGTTAGCAAATTTGAGAAATATACTTTTTTATTCAGACACCATGCCAAAAGGAAAGAACTAACTTACAGTTTACTCTAAACTAAATTAAATTTACTATTTTTGTTTCCAGCATGGTCGGAATATGTTTAAATGTTTCATATTATGAAACAATTTGCATTATGGCTAAGTATATCTTAGAAGGAAATAAGATGTTCTTACGAACTCTTATTTTGTTGGTGTATTGGTTACCTCTCAACATATGAACCATTCTTTGCCATCTCACGATTATAATCCGTATGTACTTATGTGTTGTCTCATTTGTAGTATTAATTTTTAAATGTATACTTTGCTTGTAAAATGATCCCACTTTATATAAATGTACAAACACCGCAATCGTGATGTGCTTACAGGAATACATTCTTCTGAGTTCTACTGAAGTCAATTATTCAGTATAATTTGTAAAACGATATGGACTGATTGATAAAAGTGACTGTTTTCTTTACTTTGGTTTGTCGCAATATTTTTCTAAGACAATACTAATATACACTGGTCACACATGACGCCCCAAAGAAGCAGTTGTAGTTAATTCTTTTTTCCCTGTAGTAATGGGATTTTTACAATATATGGCAGTGGCAGATGTACGTCGATTATCAGACAATGGTCGGCTTTTGCATTATTCACTTATTTCCCTACTGCGAGTGCGGACTGATTGACCGTTAAGCAAAATCTCAGTTAATCTCTGCGATTTATGTGTTATCATTTTGATGCAACGTACGATATTGTCCCCAGTGTTTATTTAATTCCATCATCGTTTAACAAGACTTCTTTTCTTATCCACTCTAAATCAACTTTTGTTGACCAAAGACAATACATTTTATAAGCAAGGCAGAACGCAAGATCACATTGCCCATTCACGAGTACAATGAAAATATATAAACAAAAATAGTTAATAAAATTCCAAAGTATGTATAATATTGTAATATATTTTGGAGTATGCGCATTTGTTTACAGCTCTCCATTTTAAGGATTCATTATATACTTGCTTGAATATGGGAAGTCGGTGCTGGGATTATAGTCTTTAGACCGAAATAATTAGCCAGTTACTAGGGGCAAACGTTACGGAGTGAAGTGTAAGTGAGTTTCAAGATGACATGGTTTACTTTTGGTGAATTCAGGTCAGAGCCGCATGGGTGTCCCTGTCACTCAGTAGTCCCTATTCAAATCTAGTTGCGTGAATTGATCGTGTGACTCCAGGTGCAGTATTTATGACTGGAGATTGGTAAATTATACAATGGAATCAACAGGAAAGGACTGTTCCGCCGTCGGCAGGCGCCATTTATTGTTGCTATGGTGGTAAATATATTACAAAGTTACAGGCGTAATTAAGCAAAAAAATCATGATTTAAATGGCCTAAGGTGGCGTAGTAAAAACGGTTCCCTGTATTAGGTTGTTGAGTTGTATAGTTTCACGGCGTGAAATACTGGTGGTAAGTTACGGAAAGTTAACGAAGAGAAGCTTTGCAGTTGTGACCTTGACATTCAATTGGGAAATTGGGATTTGTGGTCATGTATTAATTAGAGTAACATATTGATAGAATGGACGCGTTGGACTTTCCAGTTTGCAGAAGTAGTTGTACAGGATTCCTTTGAATCAGGGGAAACTTATGACTCGTAGCGGGATTCGCGCAAGGGCTTGACATCGCTCGGTCAAGAAACCCCTTTGGTTGATGCAATATTTCTTGCGTGAGCATAATGCAAATATGTATACTGGCTTGCACTGTTTTCAGCTATGATGTACGATGTTGAGATCTCAGTCGGTCAGAATATTCTTTAACAATGGTATCTTTTATCCTAACACGTCTTTCAATACGGTTCCATTTCAATAGGGTACCATTTACCCCTTGCAATAAAGTATATCAGTTGGAGGTTGAGGATGAACTAATCGATATTGAATTTCTCTAAGTACTGTTTGGTCAATGTTCGGATCTCATTATCTTGTTATTGCAAAAAATATATATTGGTTATAATCAATTACACCTTTAGTTTTATGATTATTTAGACATTCTATTTAAATCCAGCATGGTATTAGTTAATATTTCGACGATATTATTATATGTGACCAGTACATTTGAACAGGTATGATTATAAACAGTAAATATAGGCATTTAAACTGTAGGATAAAAAATTCTACTGAAAAATGTTTCATCAGCATAAAAAAATAAGGATTGTCAAATCCGAGACTAGACAACATTTTATAGTACCTATATTTGCTCTTTTCAGGCCAAGTTCTCACATAATGGCTTGTTTTAGTAGATGTTTGCATTCACTTGCTTGTTTTTGTGTGGGGTTTTTTGTGCTCCCACACAAAATGCGCATGCGCGGAATTTAATTTCCGTTGCCATGACGAATAAAAGTTACCGGCCATGCACCAACATTTTTCTTTTTGCATCAGATTTGCATAACATGATTAAAAGTAGTTATACTTGAACAAAAAGAACCAAAAAAAAAACTATCAAGTGTACAGAAAAAATAATTTAATTTCTCGAAATAAAAGTATACATCACTATTACTTAGCTACGATTTTCCACCTATAGAGGACGCCAGCAGGAAATGACGTACATTTATCCCCACAAGACGAAGTACTGGGGTGGGTGGGGGGTGAGGGGCACCAGACAGATCCCCCCCACTTTTCCAAAAAATGATGGTGTTTTATGTGTATTTATTCCCCCCCCCCCCATGTGTTGTTTGTTTTATATTATGCAAAAGAATTTAGGTAAAAAAACATTTAATTCTAATTTTTAACGGGGTATTTTTTTTTAAACTTAGTTTTATCTATAGGGTTGTTTTTCCGAGTAGGTTTCCATCTTTCCATCACCTGACTTGAAATCCCTTCTCTATACTCTTGGTTGACCTTGGCTAGAGGTCGCCTATATCCCGTGTGTGCTATATGTATATATGCTATAGTTTGTGTATGCTATATTTTGCTTCCATGTTGGGATATCCTATATTTTTTTTTCCCCAAATCTCCCCAGTAATCTTAGGACCTTATAATCGGATCAAGAAAAGGTTTATTTTTATTTATTTAATATATTTTGGAATTTTGGCGAAGTAACGGTGTATTATAATTTAATTAAGAAAAAAAAAACTTTAATGTGTTCTGTGTGCAAATATATTGTGTCATTATTCACATATTGAATTTGTAAATTGAAATCCGCTGTACTCGAGTTGGAGTCCATACACTTTTTTATTTGCTTGTATTTCTCCCACCTAGAGTTAGGCCGTCTCAAATTATTCATTGGATTTCTGCCAAAATCTCTAAAAATGGTTGTTCTTCCCCCCCCCACACACACACACAGTGGGGATTTACCGTGCAGTGCGAGAGCTGCACATTTAGAGCGAATAGAATTAGAAGAGAGACTTATTAGATCCTTTGTTTTCGTGTTTGTATGTAAAGTTTCCTATATGGGGTGTTTTCCCCGACTCTTTCATAGCCCATGACGTCATTATCTCGTACTTTTCCCATATAGTTTCTCTGTCCCGATAATTAAGATTTGTGATAGGTTGCGTAATATAATTAAAGTCTATTTAATTATTTAATTTTAATTTTAATGGATAATGAAAAGAAACTGAAGCTTTTTAGGAAAATTTATAAGAAATTAAAAGGGTGGCGGCTACAGCAGATTCCAATCCGGGGTGGGGGTATGGGGGCAAGGGTTCACTTTGTGGTGGTCCCCTTTAAGGGGAGACTATCCATTACCCCATCTCCCTCCCCTTCTTTTCAACCTTTGCAGCCCCGTCCCTCCCATTCACAAGTCTTCCTAGAAGGTCTTTTTTTCTAATTAATTTGAAAGGATTACAAAAAAATTGGCCTATTCATTTTTTTATGTTTATGACTTGGTCACATGCCATCATGGTTTTAGTTATGTAATCTGTTATTTTTCCTATTAAATTTTTGTTAAAGTTGCCGTCTTGATATAAAATTTGGTTTCTTCTGTATTCTTATTTCTTGGATATCTCCATAATAATTGTATCCTGTCTTGTTTCCTAAACTCGCACTGTGCTATCGCATGAGATTTTGTGGAGTTCGCACATTTGCACATGAGATATTTTTCATGTATGCGTATCATTCTCCTTCGGAGTGCCACTTTACCAGTCAGCCATATGTCGTGTAGATATTTGAATATCAAGCTTTGTATTTTTGGAGAGCCGATGTTGGTCCAGTACCTCCAAGGTCTGTCCCAATTAACCGAGATATTTCCTCCTCTACTTTATTTTTAATTTTAGAGGTTAAGTTTTCCCTTATCCAATTATATGTTTCCTTAGTTTCAATTCCCCAAAGTTCCTCATTTTCCCTATATTTACATAAAAGTTCCTTTATACTTCTAAAGGTCCTTGGTTTTTCTAGTCTTTTTACCAGTTTATTATTTTTGTAGATGTCACTTATGTTTTTCATGCTAAAACCAAACCCGTAAATGTATAAAGCTTCCTAAGGGGTTTTGGGTTGGATATTTACTTCTTTTACATTATAAATGAAATACTAGAGAGGAGGCCTAACTCGAATTGGGAGAAACACAAATAATTAAAGAAAGTGCGGACCCTGACTCGAATACAACCTGCCTCATTTTGAAAATAGACTTTAATGTGAGAAACGCCACACCATAGTCACTCACATAAAACAATAGGTTTTATTTTAATTTCAACTGGTAGTATACCGTTCATCTCGCCGGAATTCTAAATTGAAATTAATTCAAAAGCAACTAAATGTATACCAGGACAAACAAATAAATTTGAAAAGTCCATAGAAAAATATATATTAAGACAACAGCGACAAATTTGACATAGTATTGCTGTCCCTATACACAGACTATGTAGCATACACACACCATAGCATTGATACACATAGCATACACGGAACATAGGAAATCCTTGGCAAAGATCACTAAAAATCAAGGATATGAAATCTGAAAATGGGAATAAGACCCATGTTTCAGACTACTACCCTTTAGAAAACACTGGGACTAATTATAAACTAAACGTTTGATCAAAATTCCTTTCTTAAAACTTTAAACAAGCACACACATCTTGGGGTATACAAGAGTACATGAAAACACTTTATTTTTTGTGGTGGGGGGTGCATCTGTCTGGTGCGTCCCCCCCCAAAAAAAAAAAAAAAATAAATAATAATACTTTCGTAACCCATACTAGCGAAAGATTATCATTTGCAGTCACATTGTATGTTCTTTAAAATAATGATTTTTATTTTGTTTGCGAGATATCGTCGTATAGTTAACCTGGATACAATACAATCTTGGTCCGTTTGCACCTTGTAACTTATCATGCGTGAATGGCAGGCGCCTTCAAGCAATCTGGTGATATTTTCGTTTCTTTTGCGATATTTTTTTTTTATTTGACATTAGCGATACACACACAGTAAGGATGCATACGCATGCCGGCATCCGCTACATTTACGGAGTTCGTTGATATATTTTGTTCTCTAAATTTCGCATGATGAAAAAAGAAGGAATACATTATAACAATGCAAGGTTAGTTTCTTTTATTTTATTTTCAATCAAGTGTTTGTTTATTGTACCGTGCCGGGGTGGGGTGGGGGGGTGGGGGCACAAATTCAACACAAAATTAGTTCCTTTCTTATCTGCATGGAATAGTGGAGCAAATATGATTGACGATATTGACTAGTAATAACAAGCTTTCAATTTACACACACGAAGACAACTTGAAAAATAGAAACAAACAATAAAATTAACTGGTAACTTCGCACTTGTTCAAGGTTTTGTAGTTACAATGGGGGGGGGGATTTTCTTTGCTATTCTTTGGTTAGGCATGACTATTTCGCAGAAATACAAACAAATCTTTTGAGATGAGCATAAAAGACAATTTCTTTTCCTCCATACATTTACGATGCTCTCAAAGGACCCACATATTTAGGTAAAATTATGACCGTTACCAGGCGTTACTGAGTTGAAAAGATGCCGAGTAAACTTACGAATTACGCCACGTACAATGTATAAACAACACTTGGCAACTTTTAATGATAAAAGTTGGTGTTTTTATTTATTTACTTTTTTATTTAGTTATCAGAACTCTTTCAGAATAACAATGTAATTGCCGATTATACAGCTCGCCTCTAAGAAGATTTTCGTAGTTTCCAACTGCCATGCATAAAATAAGTTTATGCCAAAGTGATCGTGACCTGCATAATGTTGGCCATTGTCACAGGGCATAACATTCATAAAACAATAAAGAGCATTCCTTTTTGTTCTATCAAAGCAGCGGAACCATAATGAGTTGATAAAACACAAGGATATTTGTTGTTGTTTTGCAAACCATTGCTAATAAAATCAGCTTCAGAAACTATTATTATTGTCCGCCCTAGAGGAAAGATTTTACAAGGTGGAAATCACTGACTGTCAGTATCCCTGGAATGACAACCAGTATGACAACTCTAACTAGTTTGTGCATCAGTAAATAATCTTGAGTAGCCACTGCACCTGAAATGCATGCAGTCCATTCATCGAATACCTCCTATTCATTTATTGTATAATACACATTTTACTTACTAAGAATACCCTATCACAGTATAAATGTTTAGTCATAAATCGGGAAAGTTTACAACTGGATATGCATATTTATTTCTATTTTAACCGTACTGTCATAAAAGTACTTCTGTGGAGGCTAGTGTGTATATGTCATGATGAAAGGTTATGTCATCAATAGTTTTCTTTCTTTGCTCTTTACAAAAAATCAAAATAATAAGACTTTCGTTCATCTTTTGTTAGATTTCATATTTTCTTGAGAAATTTTTTTAAAATGTATCTGGAAAGTAAACATAAAAAAATACGATAATTTAAAAAATGAAATTTGGGTCTCCATCTAAAGAATTTATATATTCTTAGTTACTACTCGGTAATTTTTAATTATTCATAAATGATTGTAAGAGAAATTAGTTTTACAATGTAAAAGTGCGAGTTTGCTCCGTTTACAGAAGGGTTTACTTGCTTTTCTCTTTGTATAATTCTCCCAGCTTTAAACTGCAGAGACAGAACATTACATAAGACAACGAATTTCAGTCTTAACCTAAAGCTCGATGCTGGAGAAGAGGTCACTAAATTACCGTTTCCATAGTTACACACTGATCAGATAGAGCAGTCTCCCGCAGGTATCATTCCCTATAGATGAATTAGAGGCCAAGTAAACTGCCTTCATTTCATGAGCTATACTAGTGTAGTATAGATGAAATAAGTTTTAAATTGCAAAAGTTGTCTCTTTTGTAACAAAGTTGTCTCTTTTGTAACAAAGTTGTCTCTTTTGTATAACCAAAGTGCAAATCAATAAAGGAATATAATGACATGTAAAATTACATGAACAACAATGAAGGATCTTTTACGAGAGTCGCAAAAGATTGAAACTATTTAATGAATTTCATAAATTTCATTTTAAATAATCTTAAATGTAAGATTATGTTATGTGTATCACATGACAGAAATGATATTCAATAAAAAGCATAAAAATAGGTTACATAATTGACTTTAAATTACATTCGTCATTACACCTTCAATTCATATGTCGTCATGCCGGCATTTGCTGAGTTATTGGGTGTTATTAAACGTATCATATAGTTACGTATGATACTGGAAAATATCATATGGGTATATTAATCTTAAGAGGAGCCACATTGGCTCAGTGGTTAGCGTCTCAGACCTGCGACCGAAAGGATGCAGGTTCAACCCCTGCCATCGGATCAAATCCTCGACCTTATTGGAAAATAATGAGATAACAAGTACATTCTACAAAGACATGGAACCTATTACTTCCACTGAAACGTACGAAATGATCATCTAAATTTGCAAAAAGTGATCAGGAGAAGTGCGATC
This sequence comes from Sinohyriopsis cumingii, assembly GCA_028554795.2. NCBI lineage: Eukaryota > Metazoa > Mollusca > Bivalvia > Unionida > Unionidae > Sinohyriopsis > Sinohyriopsis cumingii. Next base: position 52,945,971 of record CM068831.1, read on the forward strand.
TGTTGAACTCGCAAGTTTGATATGTTACACGTTTAAAAAATTATGATAAACAGTTACCGCATTTTGAAGTTAGAAATCAAACTTTTATTTCTGCCATCATTATATATAAACAAGAAATTATTGATGTAATAACTAGTCTTGACCTAAACAAAACCGCTGGAACCAATCCAATAAGTAATAAACTTGTACAAGTATAGTTGAAGAAATGTATGTTCCATTGCAAATACTTTTAAATAAATCACTCCCAGCCAGCGTGTTCCTAACATAGTGCAAGCTAGCGTATGACATACCGATGTATAAGAAAGGAGATAAAACACTACCGTCTAAATACAGACTAATTGTTGACTTCGGCTAAATTATATACACTATTCATAAGTCCAACCTTAGAATATACTTCTGGAGTCTGGGATAATTGCTCTATTGAAGATTCGGAAAGATCAGAATAAAGGGGGGAAAATCAGATGGAAGATACACGGATCGTTCCAGATCTATACCCATTAATTCTTCTAGATAGTCTCTTTATGCGGAAACTCTTTGGTTTGCACAACGAAGGAAAAGGAAGAGATTATGCATTATGTATTCGATTATAAATACTCAAGTACCTAACTATTTAAGCGAACTTCTTCCACAAAGGAGATATGAGGCATCTAATTATCGTCTACGTTACTCTCAAAGTATCACACCAATCTCTACCAAACTTTATATTTTCACACGACCTTTTACCATATACGATTCGTCTTTAGAACTCTCTCCCTGATGCTATCCGAAATCCTCCAAATCTTTCTATTTTTAAGAAACGTTTCTCTAATTTAACTAACGGGTCATCACACAAGCAGAAAGACATCTTATTGTAGCTGGGTAGTCACGTCACTTTTCAATGATAAATCTAGACTTAACCAAGAAGTGTATTGAAAGGTAGAGCGAAAGAGCTGGGATCTTTGGCATTAGGTAAGGGGCAATAGACAAAGTGCTCAACTTCATCATTATCATAAGCACATGCACACGTGAAAGAGTTAACTAAATTCACCATGTAAAGGTCGGAATTCATGAGACTACCTGCTTATCTAAGTTTAGTATGTAGGATATTAAGATGACATTTGTCAGTAGCATAATTTTAGCGTGATGACCCGTTAGTTGAATTAGAAAAACGTTTCTTAAAAACAGAAAGATTTGGAGGATGAGAAACCTATAAATTGATATCAAATGTGTTAACATCGGTGGTTCTTTACAATTGGCATGACTTATTTGATTATATACAGACCATCAAAAAACGGCAAGGGTAGAAGCGGGTGGCAAAGATATGAAGATCGGTAAGTCTCAAGCAATACCGAGACAAAAAAGGCAACTTTCAAGGTAGCATTTTCACACATTTATATTGACACGGGTCGTTTTAGACTAATGAGAAACCAATAAATGGATATCAAATATGTCCAAATCTTTGGGTTTTTTTTACGATTAACATGACATATTTAGCCTTATAGAAAACGATCATGTTGCAAGGATATAGGCGCACGGACAGAGAAATGAAGATGTACTTAAGATACATACACATAACTTTTACTGTTTTATTGCTTAAGTATATGCTTCATATCATTAGTATCAGCATCGAGATATGTGATACCATCGCAAAACATCAATGGTAGAGGCACGTAACAAGAATATAAGATTGGTAATAGCAAAGTCGCAAAGGATAATGGGTAAAATATATTAACTTTTCTAGGTTGCATTTTCACACATTTCTGTAGGCATAGATCAATTTAGACTGATGAGAAACCTATCAAATAATACCAGATTTGTCAAAATCTTTGTGTGCTTACGATTGGTATGACTTATTCGACTCTAAGATAAACGTTCGTGTTGTAAAGATCTAGGAGCACTAACATTCAAATGATTATCATCGAACTATATGGTACCATCTCAAAGCGGCAAGGGTAGAGGCACGTAGGTAGAATATGATGATCCGTTGATGATCCGTAATATCGCAAGCGACACCGAGTACAAAATGTCAACTTTTTTACTTGCATTTTCACACATTTATATATTTCACAGATCAATTTAGATTGATGAGAAACTTATCAATTGATATCAAATTCGTCTAAATCGCGTTTTTAAAAAAATTACTAATGTTGTAACTTATTTGCTTATATGGACAACGCACATTGAGAAAGACATTGAGCTGACATACAGACACATAAAGATGTACTTTATAAGATGCATACACATATTATATACTGTTGTATAGCTTTCCCTATATGCTTCAAATCTATACTATTAACATTGAAGTAGGTGGTACCGTGGCAAACGGCAATGGTTGATGGACGTATCAAGGATATGAAGATGGTTAAAGTCGCAACCGATACCGAGCCAAAAATATAAACTTTTTTATTTTGCATTTTCGCACATTTATGTTGGCACAAATCGATTTAGACTGATGAGAAAATATCAACTGATATCAGATTTGTCTAAATCCGGGTTTATTTACTATTGTTATGACTTATTCACCTATATGGAAAACGATCGTATAGGAAGAGAGGGCGAAAGGACAGACAAATGAAGACGTACTTAATAAGATACATGCACATATTATTTACTGTTGTACAGCTGTAATTACATGCTTCAAATATATAGTATTAGCAACGAAATATGTGGTACGATCGCAAAACGGCAATGGTAGATTCACGTACCAAGGATATGAAGATCGGTAATGTCGCATCCAATATTCAGTAAAAAGAACAAAACGATTGATTTTGCATTTTCACACATGTCTTTTGGCAGATCGACTTAGTCTCATGAGAAACCTATCAATTGATATCAAACTTGTCAACATCGCTGGTTGTTTGCGATTGCTATGACTTATTCGCCTATATGGAAAACATTCGGATAGGAAGGCACTGTGCGCACGGAGAGACAAATGAAGACTTACTTAACAAGAAACATACACACATATTATTTACTGTTGTACAGCTTTCATTATATGCTTCAAATCTATAGTATTATCATCCAAGCATGCGCTATCATCGCAAAACGGGAAGGGTGGAAGCACGTAGCAAGGACACGAAGACAGGCAAAGTCGAAATCGATATCGAATAAACATATACTAATTTTTTAGTTTGCAATTTTACACATTTCAATTGGCAAATATCGATTTAGACTGATGGACAAAATATTAATTGATATTAAATTTTTCACCATCCGTGGTTGTTTATGATCGGCAGGACTTATTCGCCCATATGGACAATGTATCGTTCGGATCTTGGCGCACGGACAGACACATGAAGACGTACTTAATAAGATACACATAATATTTACTGTTGTATTGCTTTAATTATATGCTTCAAATCATTGGTATAAACATCGAAGTATGCGATGCCTTCGCAAAAGATCAAGGATAGAGGTACGTATCCAGTTTATGAAGATTGGTAACGTCGCAAAGGATACGGGGTAAAATATACCTACTTTTCTAGGTTGCATTTTCACACATTTCTATAGGCATAAGATCGATTTAGACTGATGAGAAACCTATCAATTAATATCAAATTTGTCAAAATCTTTGTTTGCTTACGATTGGTATGACTTATTCGCCTCTAAGGTAAACGTTCGTGTTGTAAAATGCTAGGCGCACAAAACAGACAAATGCTTATCATCGAATTATATGGTACCATCGCAATGCGGCAAGGGTAGAGGGCACGTAGGTAGGATATGATGATCGGTAATGTCGCAAGTGACACCGAGTGAAAAATATCAACCTTTTTACTTTGCATTTTCACACATTTATATTGGCACAGATCCATTTGGACTAAAGAGAAACCTATCAATTGATATCAAATTTGTCAACATCGGTGGTTGTTTATGATTGGTATGACTTTTTTGCCTATATGAAAAATACCCTTTGAGGAAGGCATTGGGCTCACGGACAGACACATGAAGACTTACTTAATAAGATGGATACACGTATTATATACTGTTGTATAACTTTCCTTATATGCTTCAAATTTATAGTATTAGCGTTGAAGTATGTGGTACCGTGGCAAACGGCAATAGTAGAGCAAGTATCAAGGATATAGATCGGCAAGGTCTAAATCGAAACAGAGTAAAAAAAATACCAACTTTTTTATTTTGCATTTTCACACATTTCTATGGCACAAATCGATTTAGACTGATGCGAAACCTATCAATTGATATCAGATTTGCAACATCGGAGTTTTAAAACTATTATTATGACTTATTTGCCTGTATGAAAAAGTTCTTTGAGAAAGACATTGGGCGGACATACAGACACATAAAGATGCACTTTATAAGATGCATACACATATTATATATTGTTGTATAGCTTTCCTTATATGTTTGAGATCTATAATATTAAAATTGAAATATGTGGTACCGTGGCAAACTGCAATGGCGGAGGCACGTATCAAGGATATGAAGATCGTTAAAGTCGCAACCGATATCGAGTCAAACATACAAACTATTTTATTTTACATTTTCACACATTTCTGTTGGCACAGATCGATTTAGACTGATGAGAAACCTATCAATTGATATCAAATTTCTCTAAATCGGGGTTTATTTACTATTGTAATGACTTATTCACCTGTTTGTTAAACGATCGTATAGAAGACATTAGGAGAAAAGTCAGACAAATGAAGACGTACTTAATAAGATTCACGCACATAATATTTACTGATGTACAGCTTTATTTATATTCTTCAAATTTATAGTATTAGCATCGAAATATGTGGTACAATCGCAAAACGGCAATGGTAGTTTCACGTAGCAAAGGATATGAAGATCGGTAATTTTGCACGCGATATTCAGTAAAAAGAACAGTCTTTTTTATTTTGCTTTTTCACACATGTCTGTTGGCAGAGATCGACTTAGTCTCATGAGAAACGTATCAATTGATATCAAACTTGTCAACATCGCTGGTTGTTTGCGATTGGTATGACTTATTCACCTATATGGAAAATATTTGGTTAGGAAGGCACTAAACGCAAGGACGTACAAATCAAGACGTACTTCATAAGATGCATACACACATAGTATTTACCGTTGTGCAGCTTTTATTATATGTTTCAGATTTATAGAATTAGCGTCGTAAAAATGTGATACGATCGCAAAACGGGAATGGCAGATGGACGTAGCAAGGAATCGATGATCGGTAACGTTGCAAGCGATACTGAGTGAAAAATATTAACTTTTCTATTTTGCATTTTCACCCATTTATATTGGCACAGATCTATTTAGACTCATGAAAAACTTGTCAACTGATATCAAACGTATTAAAATCGTTCTTTGTTTGCGATTGGTATGACTTATTCGCCCATATGGAAAACGTTCGTATAGGTCAGATGTAGGCATACGGAAAGGCAGATAAAGACGTGCTTAATAAGATACATACACATATTTTATAATTATGTACAGCTTTAATTCTATGCTTCAGATCTATAGTATTAGCATGGAAGTATGTGCGACCATCGCAGAACGGGAACGCTGTATGAACGTAGCAAGGATATGAAGATCAGTAAAGTCGAACCCAATATTCAGTAAAAAGTACACTTTTTTGTATTTTGCATGTTAACACATGTCTATTGGCACAGATAGAGTTAGACTGATGAGAAACCTATATAATAATATGAAATTTGTCAAAATTGGTGTTTGTTTACTATTGGTATAACTTATTCGTTTATATCGAAACCGTTCGTATAGGAAGGCATTGGGCGCACGAACATATATATGAAGACTTACTTAATAAGATACATGCACATATTATTTACTGTTATACAGCTTTAATTATATGCTTCAAATCTATAGTATTAGCATCCAATTATGTGCTACCATCCTAAACGGCAAGGATGGAAGCATCAAGGATACGAAGATCGGTAAAGTCGCAAGCGACAATGAGTCACAAATAGCAACTTTTTATTATTCATTTTCGCCATATTTTTTTATTGTGTGTGTGTGTGTGTGTGTGTGGCATAGATCGATTTAAACTGATGAGAAACCTATAAATTGATATCAAATATGTCGAAATCGGTGGTCGTTTACGATTGGTACAACTTATTTACCTATGTGGAACATGTTCGTGTAGGAAGTCATTTGGCGCACGGTAAGACAAATGAAGACGTACTTAATAAAATATATTAACATGTTATGCTGTTGTTTAGCTTTAATTTTATGCTTGAAATCAGTAGTGTCAGCATCGAAGTATGTTGTAAACTCCCCCTCCCCTTAGTACGCTACTGCAAGCACACTTTGTCAAATTCTAACAGGCACTAACTTTCTTGAAAATTATAATTATCAAAAAAATTCTGGATTCGTATATTATAACCTTATAATGCGCCTTCATTTTCCCTCAGGTAGGTCTCCAGGTCGAGTTGTCAAGAACAACAGGAACCAATATCGTACATTCTTTGTTAAGCGATCGCTCCGGTGGTGCAGTGTCTCTACAGAGCGTCCGCCTTGGATGCGAGAGGTCGCGGATTTAAACCCCGGCCGAATCATACTAAAGACTTGTAAAAATGGCACTAGCAGCTGCCTCTTTTGGCGCCCATCATTAAGAGGTTAGTGTTCGGATTGGTCGGACAGGTGTCAGGATAATGGGATTGGGTGGGACAAAATGCTATATGTTTGTGGCATGATGCCACATTGCTACACATCATTATAAACTGTCACAATGCAGACATGGTAGCGATATGATTGCATTTTTTTAAAGCTACGTACAAAATTACACACACACACACTTTACTAGGGTATTTGCTATTTAAAGAGATGGAATCTTGTTCATATTTCAACCGCTTTTTATTAATGATCATAACTGTGACCAACATATACGATAATAATAATCCCGATGATGATGATGATGGTTGCTGTTCATGATTTGTTTTATTACTACTGCTCCATGGTTTTATTATATATCGAACTTGAAAACAGAAGCACTACCAGCAATAAAGTAACTTTGAAAACAAATCGCACTTAGTCGATATAAATAATATTGACATCAAAATGAACGTCAAATGCTCTTGTGCAAATGTATCGAAATGAACTATCACAAGCCGGGTTTTTATTTTATTTTTATAATTTTTTTTTTTTCTTTTTTTTTTTTTTTAATTTACATTTCTAAACCGAAATAAGTAGTACTTCAAGGCTCTGTCTATGGTATAAATATGTTCATGTACACTTTTCCATTGTAACTTTAAGTGTATAGACTGCAAATACGATGAAGCACAAATCGAGGACGTCGAGTGGTAACATTGGAACAATATTACTACTTCGGTCCAGAAGGATAGCGACCTATATATATATTCCTGCCCACTACCATGTAGGATGTATCAAACTGTATATTACTCAAGCGCTCTTTGTCGAGCGTGCTGGTGTGTGTGTAAATATAATAACTTTAACTGAAATATATACAATTAAATTATATTTAAAAGTGATGCGGCACCTGGGAGTAAAGCAAAAATGGAAGAAACAAACTTCCGGATCGCTACTATCAACAGCAAGGGGATATACAAAGCGAAAGCAGACAAAATAGCCAAAGAAACAAACTTTGAGATAATAATGATACAAGAAACACACTATGGAATTAAGCCAGAATTCAAAATTTTAGTAGAAGACAAACTTAACGCAATAAAGATATGCAACAATTTTACAAACAATGATATTAGAGTGGGTTGCAACAATAATATGTTTTAATAAAACAGGCAGTAAGCTAGTAAAGGTTTGAGGTGGGGGAATTTTTTTAAGGGACGGTTGCTACATGTTAAAATGTTGAATTGCCATATTATAAATGTGTACATGCCAGCTAATAAAAATAAGAAACTAATTTTAAAGAAAACTTACATACCTACCTACAACAATATTCGATGGAAAATCTAATCATAGGGGAAGATTTCAACTGGGTAGGGGACGAAATTGACAGAACGGCTGACCTAACAAGTGACAAAATATACCGAACTGAAATGGTAAATTTATTAAATAAACACAATTTACATGACATTCATAGAAAACTGAACATTTTAAGAAGAGAATTTACCTTTAACTATAAATAAAACCAGTCTAGCAGGTTTTATAAATTTTAAGGGAATTTTTATGATCCATTAATATATATTAATGCTGCAATAACCAACCAAAAAACTATCAGACCATTTCATGTTCACTATTGACCTAAAAATGAAAAAAAAAATAATAGAAAAATATGGGCCAAATAATAAAATAAAAAAAAAGAAATTGAAACCTTCAAAAATGAAGAAAATATTAATATAATAATTGATTGGGATGTTTTTGAAAAACATAATGAAAAGAATATATATTCAGTACTCAAATAGAGGGCGGAAAAACAGAAAAAAGACAAACACGAACTCAAATTTGAACTAAGCAAAACAACAAACGACGATGGAGAAAAAAAACGATTGACAGATAAAATTATAATCGTTGAAGAAGACGAAAATCAGGGGGGAATAATAAGGGCGGGAAAATTTATAGAGATCTACAACAAGGCAAAAATCTTATATAAACGAGAAGAATTTAGAAAAGGGGGTGATACAATTTTAAACAAAATCAAAATAAACAATGTAACCCATACTGTAAAAGAAGATATCCTAAATAATATTTCCCAATATTATAAAGAACTATACACCACACAGAACATATACTTCAGCACAATCGACAGCTACTTAAAAAATGTCGACTGTGAGATGACATCAACAGAACATAGAGACCAATGTGATGACGTCATCTCAGATGAAGAAATCACAAAAAGTATATCTACACTCACAACAATCGCCAGGGAACGATGGACTCACCGTGGAATTCTATCAAAAGTTCCACGGTGAACTGACCCCGATCTTAAACGCTTTGTATAACAATATATTTTTAAGTAAAAATAAAATGACTAAATCTATGAGGGAGGGAGTTATCACACTTATATACAAAGGGAAAGGGGATAGAGACGAGATTAAAAACTGGAGGCCCATATCACTTTTAAACACGGACTATAAGATTTTAAGTAGTATTTTAACAAATAGAGTAACGGGTAGGATAAACAAAATAATTATTGTAAATCAAACTTGTGGGGGAGGGATATACAAAACAAAATTTTAAACATTAAAACTATAATTAACTACATAAATGAAACATCTATGATGAGTGTTATGGTACTCTTCGACCAGGAGAAAGCTTTCGACCGATTTGAACAAAACTATATAAAGAATGTTTTTAAAAAATTTGGTTTCAGACCCAGTTTCTGAAATGGACCAAAATCCTACAAACTGGGATAATTTCATGTGTACAATTAAACGGGAAATGCACGAAATAATTTGAAATAAAACGATCAGTGAGACAAGGATGTCCACTATCAATGCTACAATACGTAATGGCAATATAAATCCTAAGTCACACGATAAGAAACAACCCAGAAATACAAGCAGGGGCGTATTAACCATTAGGCAGACTAAGCACTTGCTTAGGGCACCAGGGCCAAAGGAGGCACCACAAAGTTGAGAAAAGGGTGAAAAGAAAAAAAAAAGCGAATGAAGATTTGTAAAAACAAATTGATAAAACTAGTGCCAATTGATCATAATGTTCTGTTTCTTGATCATGGTACACCCTAGGGTTATCTTCCCAGGTGTACGTTGAAAGGAGGGGGTCACCAAGATTTGTCAGTGCTTAGGGCACCAGTGAGCCTTAATCCGCCCCTGAATGCAAGGCATACAAATACCAAACCTAAAAAAGAATAAAAAATGCTCTAACATGCATATGATTGCACCAACTTTATAAGAGAGGGGAAATGCTATATGCATCTAGTAGAAGAATTTGAAAAATTTGGTAAAGCGTCGGGTTCCAAAATAAACCACAACAAGCACGAAATCTGAAAAATAGTTAACTGGAGGGGCAACCACCCTGGATTGCCCCCCCCCCCCAACACACACACACACACCTACTGAGAGACACGGTAAAGGCTCTAAGGGTTTACTTTGGTAAAAAAGAAAAGAAGCTGTAGAAAACTATGAACATATTATCAACAAAATAAGAGAAAATATGAAAATCTGGCCATGGCGCCATTACGTATCATGGAGCGGGCCCAAGTGGCCAAGACTTATTTATACTCAAATATTAACTACATAATTAAATCCATATATACGGATAATACTATTTTAAACAAAACAGACAAGGAAATAATAGATTATATATGGAATCATAAAATGCATTATGTAAAAAAAGAGACATTATATAGGGCCAAAAGTAAAGGGGGCTTGGGGTTGCCGAGCCCCCTACTACTATAATTAACTAACATAATCAATAGATTAAAAAATTGCAATCAGACCCGGCTACAGCGTGGGAAGCACTGTACATCTACTGGTTCGGCTTCACCTTGAGAAACCGACCAGAGATATACAAAAATAACAAATTAATATAAAAAATTGAAGTGCCACGCAAATTTAAATATATAAGAGAACTAATTTTAAAATATAGAGACAAAACTGATTTATGGAAAATAGAAATAAGTAAAAGTGACGCTTGGATTAGAGAGGAGGTAACCAAAAATATAAAATGTAGATTAGAGCAGGACAACTGGGGGGTAAATTGGACAAACACTTGGAAAAATTGGTGAAAATAAGATCTGTCAAACACAAAGTATAATTTTTTAAATACCTGCACAACACCTGGCTAACAGACGAAGAAGCAATCAAACGTCGTATGCTCAGGATAATGCCGAAATGCCCTTTATGTAAAACAGCGAACTTCACCAAACTACATACGATTGCCCAATGTGAAAAAACTAAACATAATAGGATAAAGTTAATAATGGAAATTTGCAAAAAAAATATAAGTATAACAAAAATAACATTTTATTCATAGATGTAGACTACGAAAACAAAATCGTTCTAAAAATGTATAGACTATATAGTAACTACGATGATATCCTGTGAACAGGTGATAAAGATTTTTAAATAGGATACGCCGTAAAAATAAGAATATTAACCACAATACGAACTCAGTACGTCTTACGACGAACAGATACTTACCGTCAGGCTGATATAACGCAATTTATGTTGGAATTGGGGGAGAGAGGAATAGGTATGACAGACCGAAGGGTCGCGTAGCGCAATTGCGAGCTGATGCCATACCCATACCCCCTCCTCGCACCCCACAACAGCCATATTTTAAAGAAAATTTCAAATTATATTTCAAATATTTCAAAGAAACCCATATAACTTTTTTTTTAAAAGAGAAAAGGGAAGAAAGGAAGAAAGAAAACAATAAAAGAATTTTGTAATTTATTTTTTTTTTCTTTCCATGAAAAAAAAATTCTAAAGACATATATAGTAAGGGATACAGGGAAAATATAAGGGGGAAGTAAATAGCGATGACATCATGGGGCTAAGTCACATGGCGCTAAGCGAAGTGGACAGGCCCATCAAAAGTCTTTGAAAACACGCCATGTAGAACATAAACAGACAAAACAGAGACACAAATACATACTGTATAACACTTAGTTTAAAACCCTACTAACTTCTTCTATATCTTAAAATCCATACAGCTCCCGCACTGCATGGTTGACCACTGCACAATAATGTGGTCTCATACATACGTTTGGATCTTTCAATAAAGCATAATCAGATAAACTAAATGAAGGAAGCCTAACGCGACCCAGGAGAAACACATAAAGAATAAAGAAGCGTGAACCTTGGATCGAGCGTAACCTACCTATCAACATCTTTAAAACCTATTATGAGGAACGATCATATTATCACTCGAATAATAAAATGAGAAATTATTTTTTTTTAAACAAAATCTAAATAGTACACCATTCCATCGTCAAAATTAGAAAACCATAAAACAAATTAAAAGATACAATATAACATCATAAAGGAAGAAATACAACTGGGAAAGATAGTTGATCTATACTTGCTGTCTCAAACATAAAGAAAATATAGCATACATACAATATAGCACCATTACATATAGCAAACACTGAGACCTAGGCGACATATAGCAAAGGTCACAAAATATTTCAAGGGAAGGAACTTCGAGCAAGGTGAGGGAAACCAGACTCGGACGAACAACCCTTTAGATAACACTATGGAAACATAAATACCCCATCAAAATATCTACAAACTAATTTTTTTTATATAAAATTTTGTTTTAAATAAAACATACAACACATCTGAGTGGGAAAGACACAAACATAAAATACTTTTTAATTTTTTGGAAATGGGGGGGCATATTTCCGGCGCCCCCCCCCCAAAAAAAAAGTGTGTTTGTGTGTGCGTGTGTGTGTTACTATACCCATTACATTACTTGCAAAATATATATGGTGCTGACATTTTCGGCAAGAGGGAGACATACCGATATTCTGCACATAATTATTTTAATGTTTGTCAGAGCGAGAGTATTGGGGCCTGATCTGTTCAATATATTTCTCAACTGATATAGCGGGTATAATAGAGCCCCCCCCCCCCCCCGAGTTCGCCACAGAGCGCTCGTGTAATATACGGTTTAATACAAAATACATGATCGTGGGCAGGAATATACAAATTTTGGTCGATATACATGATCGTTGTTATCTATTCAAACGAGGGCCATGAAATACATTAGCAGATCCCTACAGTATTTAAGGCAGGCGATTACGAATTATTTAAACCACATTCTTCATCTGTCACAGATTTTATAATCATTTTGAAGTGGCTGCTTTATCTCGAGGAAAACGAGCGGTAAGTGTTATATAAAACAAAATCTTAATAGCAATTTGATCACTTTTGCGTCATTTTACAGTAAGAATAGTAACAAATAGAGGATAATTTCTTTTCCTACGTTAGGCCTAATACCTGGTATGTTTCTTAGTGTGATACACACACACAAAAACCAAAACAACACCAACAACATTTTAAAAAACCCACAAAAACGAGTGGCGCGCCGAAGCCACGGGCTAAAATGTTTTTTTTAAATATTTATTTATAGTATCAATCACAAATTGAAATATATCCAGTATTAGCGTTGGAAAAGAAAGTTTTATTTTTGATATATTTTTTTAAAAATTATCTCATCCTAGCGAAACACTTTCTGCAAATGACCTTAATAAAGGAAAATAATAAATTAACCTAAACCACTTTGAATGTCGACCGTAACTTGTATTTACACGGCATCATGCGCGGAAGAAAATACCAGCTGAACCCGGATTTCAGACAGCAGATGAACTTGATTCATTGAACTTCATGAGCACAATCAAACAAATGCAACAGTGAAAAAGTGGAACCATGAAAAATCGAGAATGTTAGATTTGCGGAGGATTTATTCCGAATTATTGTCTGCTAATAAAGGATTCATGTCAGTTGCTGTGTCAGGGATGCCCACACAGCACGCCGTCCAAATATGAAGTTGCGTCGTGCTGAAAGACATAACACTGTGCCATAATTTATCTGATGGCATGTAAAGAAGCTGCTTAAATTATAGTATTTAAAAGTTTCTTCATTTTGTAAGAGCTCAAGAAATTAATTCTGGTTTGAAAGACAAGATGACGGTAAAACTCAGAAGACGTAGCTGTACAGTACCGTTGGTGTTTGAGACATCATAAAAAAGGTAACTGCGTTAACTTCGCTTTTTGTTTGGTAATATGTTGGAGATCATCTTTTGCAGATCTTCTTTGAGCTTGGAGTAGCTTTTACATTCTAAACATTTTTATTTGCACTTATCTGCTTAACATGTATTGCTGGGATATCATATAGAATATGAAGTCAGTATAATGGTACTATATTTTAAATATTTGAATGATAAATTACTGATAAATGATATAATGATAAACTACAAAATAAATAATTTGCCCATTATCCAATATATGTTAATTAAAACAAACATTGAATGTAAATTCAGATATAATGAGCAGTTGTAAGAAGTCAGAAATAACATTTTATCAATTGAACCAGTTATGTGTTATCATCATCAATTGTAAAATAAACACATGGAGACAAGTATGCTTAAATTCTAAAATGAACACACACACACACACACACACACACATATGGTATTTTAATTTAATACAGAAAAGGTGACATTGATATATGCAGACCAATAATTTTTTTCTTTTTCAGATACAAATTAAAAAGCCTAATTCTGAGAGTTTCACCTACAACATTCATGATGGAAAAGGGCCACTAATTAAGAGCTGACATATGTGGAAGAAAAATACCATCCATGTTGAAAAGGGCTAGAGGTAATGTGAGAAAACATAATTTATCAATCTGAATTAACATTATTGTTGCTATTTTATCTCAACTGGTCAAAAGGCTAAGTGGGTTTATGTAATGGTCCAGAGTGTGTTATTTATTTCACATCCCTTCTGTCTTTCAACAGTAAGAAATTAGCTACTTTGGAGTCCATAGTTCTGATCAATTTGTTTATATAAAAATTGGTTTTGGGCTTAAATCAACATCTTGGATAAATCTAATAATGAGCAAAATCCAATTTTTTTTTTTTTTTTTTTTTTTTTTTTTTTTATTAACCCCGTAATAGGTTGACCACTGGGTCGGGGAACCATCCCAGGATCACCTTACAATCAAACATTTCTGGTTATCAGATAATCTAGGGATAATAAATATAATCTACAGAGAAAGTAAAAAAGAAAAACACACACACACACACACGCATATACACATGCATATGGCCAAAATCTAGGTGACATGGCTTTTGTGATATTACAGTATTTTGTTCCTGTTTACCCTCAAGTCAGAGACAAGTTAAATGTTCATTGTTGAGGTCCATTTTTGAAGAAATTGGTCCTCTTTTTTATTTACCTTGGCAGTGTAATTTTCAATGTTCTTATGCATTGCAACTATTTGCTTAAAAGCAAAAATAGAAGGATTTTTCATATTGAATCTGCAAGTATAAATATAATATTTTGCCAAAATAAGCAGAAAATTACCCAAACTGTCCAGTTGTTCACTTCCTAAAAATGTTTCTTTTTTGGACAGATGTACAATATTTGGGCAAAAAGGTGCAAAAACTTCATTAAAACGGTACCAAAACTGTGAAGTAATACTGCAGTCATAAAAGAGATGCTCAATACTTTCAGTTTCACTCTTACAGAAAGTACATTTGTTGTCATCAAATATGTTAATTCTTTTAAGAAAATCATTAGTAGCGATTATTCTATGGATTAATTTAAAGTTAAAAGAGATCAACTTGGTATCCTTGGTACGGCATTTTGCCCGGCTATATATATCAGACCACTCCTCACTACTTATATTTTTATTTAATACTTGCATCCAAGTTTCTTGCTTCGCAGTGTGTTGCCTTTTAGCTTCCTGTCAAAGATCTTTGTAAATAAACTTGAGTGAATCTTGTTTTCGCAAGTTCGTTATTTTATCATCCTGCTTATCAAAATTATTATGTACTAGGTGGTTTTTTATGGCATCTTTCCATGCTTTAGGAATTCAGCAAAATCCAAGTATATACACGAGGTGATCATGTATAAGATTAGTTGAGTTCTTTTAACCAACCTAAAAGCCATACTTCCACAATATAGACTAAAATCATTAAGTTGTCCTCGAAGTTTGATGAGTGTTAACCATTAATAATAATAAAGTGATCTTTCACCTGACTGAGCATGTTACCACCGCATGCAGTATTTATGCATATAGTGCAGTTTTTACTAAATTTAGAATACATGCTTATATAAATGAGATCTAGATTGAAGAAGTGAAGATGCATACAAATACACGAGGTTATAACCACTACTGCTGATTCAAGTTTGATCATACTTGGCCATTGGGCTTCTATAGTCAAGCTTCACAATGATGCTTATTATGAGTGTGATAAAGGTATGTTAATGAAGTGACCTTGCATCTGATTGGCAGAGTTTCTTACGACTTGCACAACAGTGTTTATGGTCAAATTTAGATCTGACTTGTTTAATTATTTGCTTGTATGTCTGAGGCTGTAAGCAAATTCTATGCAAATAATGTGGTGGTTCTACATCTCACTCGCCATTCTTGCTACTGCTCATAAAACTATTTCTCATTAATTTTATCAGACTTGGTAAATAGATTTATCTCATCAAGATATAGCAAAGGAGCAATTTTGTAAAAAAAATATTCATTCATATTAAACTCAAATTCTGCATCTGATTGGTTGACCTTGCAAATACTATAAGGGCTCTATTTCTGACAAAAAGATTATTTTGATCTAATGTAGCAGAAATGCTTATATGATCAAAACATCTAACATATTTGAAAACAAATAAGAAATAGTTTTTCATGTAAATTTGATAAACATTGATAAATCGGTTCATATCATTAAAAGCTTGGAAGAGTTTGATTACATGCGAGACCTTCACATATTAATCATGCTTTATTTAGAGAATTATTTTTGTCAGGATTTAGTAAAATAGGTAAAATCAATATGGACTGGTTTTGTTATGTACAGCAACACTAGTTGTTTACTGAGTACTGAGGGAATTGGAGTAAGGCAAGGGTACATTGCAGTAGGTAACCTGGTTGACTTGATAACAGGATTGTAACACAAACATTTTTATCAGGAGTCTATCATACATACCATTGATTCACTGCAGATCCTGCCCCCATTAGTTACCTTTTAATACATAAAGCATTTGGGTTTTTTATGTCACAAATCCCATAGGGATTAAAATTAACATCATAGGTCTCACTGGATAATTTTGTATTTTGACATACACCTAATTTTTAAGGTAGAAGGCATGAACCTAATTATCACAAGCCTAGCATTTCTAAATTCACACATAAGCTAAATCTATAATGTGGTTTAGATTTACTTTGAGTTAGGCATGGAAATAGGTTGGCTTGTTGGTGACTGCCTGTCACAGTTAGATGAGCATTGGAGATCAAATGCTTGATCTGCAAATGAGCTGCTGACCTTGATGTGTGTCTGCTACAGAGGCAAATATAAAAAATCTAGATGGTTGAGGGTTGATGAAAAAAGTATGCTAATTTGTTATAGTACTAGTGAACTTTATTCATGCATAAGCCACATACTGATTCTTTTAGCTGCCTTGTCACAGAAAAATATTGAAAATAGCTATTTCTTGTCAAAAATGAATGTAAAATTTAGGAGATGGTGGCAGTGATGGTTCAGTATAGAAATCAATAGCTGCATCAGGAATTAACCTGATTACTGCAGTCAAAATCTCACATGTATGCTTTCTACAAAAATCATTAGTTTGTTTTTGTTAGTATCTTCAGTGTAAAATTATTCTCATTTTTCTGTAATTGGTCATTGTCGGATGAAAATTCACCAGATAAACTGTCCAGTGAGACCATAAAATACACAATTAGAAAATAAAATAAATTTATTCTAGAAAGAAATATTGCATGCAACTCTGTGACACAAATGAAATTAATGAGAAAACACTTAAACAAATGGCTAACATTACTCATCTGGCTTATATAACTTAACAGTTGGCCATTTCACTGTGGAGTAGTCAGGTATATCTAGTATTGTAAGAACAGAGCCCAAACAGTAATCTCAAAACTTTTATCAGATCAATTGCATACTTAGGTTTGGAAAGTATTACATGGGAATTATGTTAATTTTTAAAGATCAAAATGTACCTGCATGTTTTGACCCTACCAGAACCAAACTAAAAGCTCAAATGTGTGCAGTGCTTTTTGCTCGTCACAACATAATTGGGATTATAACTGCTAACCCTACCCTCTAGCACACATTTAAGATCTTTAGAGTTTTTAAATACAGCCTTCTAATTATATAAGTTTCATTACATTGGTTAATAATTAGTCACATGTGATGACACTTGTAACTAATCAAACCACAGCCACTGAGAGCAGACTAAGCACTGATATTTATGTGGTACAGTGGCAATATACAGTCCGTCTGCTGCACATTTAGTTACCTGCCCATTAAACTGACAACACATGAAACAAACTGGACAATTCTGAAAGCCTTGAATTTGACTTTATTTATCTGTATGGTAGAACAGAACATGAGTTGAAAAGCTTTTAATGAAAGACCTTGATATCAAACCTAATAATAACTGCAGGAGTTATATTATGGATAATTAACCATTCTCTCAGTTTCAAACTGGGCATTCCATCCCATGGGGTTCTAAATGTAAACCAAGTGTAACTGATATCCTAATGAACTGTAAAGACCATAGCAGCACAACAGCAGGGGGCCAGATATGTCCAGATCCAGGAAATCATAGACCAGTTTCAAACTGATAATGAGCCACATAAAAATGACACATCTGCTAGAACTTATGTGATGAAGATAACTTAAACTGCATTATTATTAATCCTCCTCCTCCACATCATCATAATTGAGATGCATCATATATGTTTTATTGTAAAATAGTTTATGCAACATAATTCAGTGAAGACCTTTACTGCCAATTTACCAGTGAACCATTTGTTTCAATGAACATATTTTATGTTGTAACAAGGAGCATCATTTAAACATTATGATACACTTATCATACCTGTATATGAAATCTTAATACTAACACTTATACTTGCAATACTACTACTAATAAAAACACCTGCATTGATAATTTGATTATGTTCAATTGGACTTGTATCTAAATGATCACCAGCTGTATGAAAAGACATATTTTAATATATAGATATTGGATGGAATACTAGTTACCACAATTGAATAGTCATATGATAAATGATATATTATTATTTTAAACAATTTATATTTGCAGTGAAACATACTTTTATATTATCTTCCCATAAATTTCATTTATAGAGCAGTATACTCTGCATTCATTAAATTACTGAAATGGTTAATAATACAACAACAAATACTGCAACTTCCAGAACCACAAAAATCAAAAGATATAAACAAAAACTTCCCTACATGTATCAACAGTTGTCACTTTATAGACAGAACCATGAAGATTTAGGACAGGATGTTAACAAATTAGGTATTCAAGTTAAAAAGAAAAAAATACCAAGTAAGCTTACTACCAAAAAAATCAAACATTAACAGTGAATTTTAGTACATTCCCAGGAAACAGAATATATAATTTTTCTTAACTTGATCTGATACATCTTAAATCTATAGAAAATGATTCATATTGTATGACTAAAATATTATGTAAACAAAAATTCCATCACTTTTTTCAGATGCAACATGCATACCCCAACCCATCCTTCTTGATCATAAAGTATACCAGCATTCCACTATAAGATGGGGAGCTGTAGTTGCTCAGTGGTTAGCTTTCTGGACCTGTGAAATAAGGTAGGTTCAAATTCTACCATCGGACCAACCTGGGTTAGCTACCATGGTGCGTCCTTGGGCAGGGCACTATACTTAAAGTGCCTTGGCACTAAATAACTTACTTGTGTTGCTTTACCATAAAAAGCCAAACCAAACACAAAACAACAACTTTAAAATATGAGTTGTGTCACTACTAAGTAAAGGAAAATCATACTGAAGAAATGTTTTTGTTAATACAATTTAATGGATCTAAAAATCTCTTTCTTCTGCAGGAGTTTAAAATGTTAAATTAAAAAGGTCATGGTACACATTGCTTTGTTCGTACACATCAGGCTCCGTATCCCATATCCAGCTAAAATTTTTTTCAGTAGAGTCTGAATAAAAAATATTTTAATCTGGATGATAATATTCTTTCTCCATTCATATATTACACCAGCAAGATTGATCCAGATAAGATTACATTTTACTATAACACTGATGATGAGTATGCCTCATAACAACTGACAAATGTGGAGAGAATGGAGTTAAAATGAACTCTGATTTCTTTTCAGCCATAACACAAGATGATCATTTATTATGAAAAAACCTGAATAAAGTTGGAGTTCATAACCATGACAGTCTTGATATAATATAAATTCAATATATTATTGTTGTCTTAGGTATAGTTCTGTATATTACAATCTCACACAAGATCAGGGTATATTTTAGTACCATACAGTTAATTCAGGATTGTATTAATACCTATTCTGGTGAATGAAAACTGAATAAGTTTTACTATTTTGGAACCAGTTGCAATAAAGTTCACTACACAAGAGAAAATATGACTTTACTGTAATATCTAAAATGTAAAATCTGCAAACAGAATACTCGCTTGACTTTACACTTCAACTATATCATAATATTTATTTGAAATGAATTTATACAAATGGCATTAAATTGGGTTTCAGGCTGGTAATGACAATGGTCACACTGACTTAGACCCAGGGTGGGCAACCTTGTCACCAATTGCCACAAGTGGCAAATTGGCCATGTAAGTTTGGCTCAGTTGTGGCATCGTATGATGTTTTTCACTTCTCATTCGCCACACCTGTGGCTACATTGAAAAATAGTTTGCCCACCTCAGACTTAGACAACTAGTAAATTATGAAAGAAAAATGTCATTAAATTATGCTTTTCTGGATTGCTAGATTAATAAGTTATTGTTGACTTGAAGTTAGAATATTATGTCAGTGAAGATAACACTCACAGTGACTTTGACATTTTGAGCTTTTTGTGAAGACATTGGAATTATGTGTGTGAAGTGCTAGATTAAGTGTGTGTGTGATTTGGATTTGTTACATTACGAAAAAATTTAATGTAATTTAAAAAATTACTAGTTTAAAAAAACCTCAATCATATCATGGATTAAGTAATGATTAAATTGTATTGCAAAGATCAAATCAGCAAGGATAACACTCACAATGACTTGGGTATTCTATATCCCTAAGAACATTTTTGGACCTATACTGTATAAGAAATTGAATCATGTATTGCAGCATAAGAAAAATTTCTCAGGCATGGAATTAGAGTCTTAAATACAGAAAATCAGTACATACACGTGTTGGTATGTGAAGATAACACTCACTTGACAATATAGCCAAGTTCTTATAACAAATGATATAACTATATGTAGTTTGCTTGTAAAATAAGTTAGGAATGAATATTAATTATATAATTTAGAATAGAGAAAAGCACATTAAATTCCATCAATAAATATTTTGTGCTTAAATAAAATCTTAAACAAAAATGTACAAGTCCAAAATATTTTGTTTTAGTGCTATGTCTTACTACCCAAATAACGGCCATGTATATGTGTTCCAATGTCAATTGTCATCGGAATGAGTAGTCCAAGTTTCAGGAATAGCTCACACACTTGGCAGCCTATATCGACACTCTTCCACTAATTTATGTGTAATTAATATACTTACAGTGCTGTCTTTATCCTGGTGGAGTGAAAATATGACACTAGCAAATGGACACATTTTCATGTTCCATTGACATACATTTGAATTTGTTGCAATGCAATGGTAGTCGAGGTACGCCAAAGTTTGTTTAAGTAGGTTCATGTGGGGAACATGTTTCTTGAATGAAACAAAACATTGCTTACAGTTCCAATAGGCAAAACATATTTTTATTTGTTTCCTTAAAGAATAATGTTTCAGCTTAACCCGATTTTGGCATTCCTGACTTTCATCGCTTTCCAGCCAACTGAAATGTGGGCCAACAAAACTTGAAAACAGGTCCGGTTCTTTTGTGAGAATTTGAATTTATTAGAGAAAAGACATCAGGATAAGTGAAGTCTGACAAAAACATTATAACTTTACTTTGTAGAAATGCATTGTTATTGGTTACCAGTTGTGTGTGATATTTCAGAAAATTTGACTTTCATTACACTGTTAGTCGACATCAAAACGCTCCACACAGCACCCTTCGTTAGGCAGTAAGACCCATCAGCCCCCCAACAAATATATTGGGTGATGTGTCTTATGTTATCGGACTAGTCCAAAATATTGCTTAAAGTTTCTAAACTATATACAGAACAGTAAGAAACAACTTAAAGAAAATAAATAACTTTTAAGAAAGCTCATAGTAATTGCAATATTAGTTAGAAAGCTGCTGAGCTGTCTTCATACATGCAGCCCACAACACCTTATATACTTATGACATATTGCATAAAAACCCCAGCTTGTTAGAACCTTTAAACAAACATAGGACTTAGTATCGCAAAAGTACATTTAGTAAATCTGCACAATAATTATATTTAAAAAATTACCAACTTAATAGTTTACACATTAGTACCTAATGATTTTATAGCCAAGAAGAAAAAAAGTTGATTTCTAGTGGTACATGCCATGTTTACTGCTGCTGCTCATAGCAAGAGTTCGAAACCTGTGTTAAGCTATGCACTTTTACAGTATGATCGAGATACACCACATGACAAGATTAGTCAGCATGTGTTTGTATCAAGTGAACTAAAACAGAGAAAATCAAAACTTAAACACAGTGACATACAGAAACTTAATATTGGTATAAACACATTGAGAGTAGTGAGGTGGGACGATATAGCGTCAATGGGACTTACCATTAAAAACCACCCTGGGACGATATAGCGTCAATGGGAAATTTAACATTGTGGAAACCCCTGGGATGATATAGCATCAAGGGGAATTTAACATGGGAATATGGGACTGTTTAGCGTCAAGGGGAATTGAACAGGGTGGGACTGTATAGCGTCAAAGGGAATTTAACATGGGCAAAAAAAAAAAAAAAAATCTTGGGCCTGTTGAGCGTCAAGGGGAAATGGAGCAGGGTCGGGACCCTATTTTAATAAGGTCCCGACCTGATGGGTCTATGGAAATGGAACAGGCGAAAATTGAAACAGGGAGGTGTCTCTATTTTTTATTTTTTTTAAAACAAAAAAAAAAAAATAAAAAAAGGGTAGACAGTGAAAGTCAAGATCTTTTCGAGACCTATGAGTGGCCCTGAAAAGGGCCTTTGGGTTTATGTTAATATGCCCTTAACATAAAGGGCATCTGTGACTTCTTCTTGTCCTTAGGCTTCGCCTGACTGCAGGACCATAGACTAAAACTCTTTTGAGACATCCTTGCCTCTCCACATAGATCCTACGTATCCATAGGCTGGTATCTGTCCTATGGACAACTGTCCACTTGGATCGGACGTACATCGGTATGTCTGTCCTGAACATCATCGAAGACACAAGCGTAGAAGATTGAACGTTGGTCCACATGTTGAGGCGCCGAGAACAGGTGAAGGAATGCAGTGAACTACACTTATTTATAGGGAGAGGAAGGATTGAAACGGAGTTCACTGACCAATCCAAACACGCGTTACAAAATTCAGTCAGCCCACATCCAATCCGAAGAGAGCAGTCTGTGACGTCATGTGGTCTATATAGATTTGCTAGCACCTATGTGCAGTCAATTCATGCGACAGTTTTTCAACATGACGGAAACTCAGAAAACGATAAATTGGGGTGCACCAGCTGTGGAGACTACCCAAGGGAAACCGGACTTACTTTCAGAAGAGGTGAATTGGGATTTTGTGGATTTTCTTACCTCGCAAGAATTTGTTCCAGAACCTTCGTCACCTTCTCCTTCATTACCACACGTGGAGAAATTTAGACAGAGACAGAAAGAAGAATTGGAGAAATTTATACAACAGCAAAAGGAAGCGGAACAAGCTTTTCTCCTACAGCAACAGCAGCAAAAAGAAGAGGTAAGAAAAAAACAAGAAGAAGAAGAAGCAGCAGCAAAGAAACAAGGGTGTGAAAATCAAATGGTCACGGTACTGTTAGACATTTTAGCGGAGTTAAGAAGTCTGAAACAAATGTTATCAGACCTCTTTATTACGACCAAAGAGAATACGACCTTCCCGAGCTAAACACTCCAACCCTGTGACTAAGCCTCCCGTGCCACCCTTAGTGATTTCAACCAAATCATCATCATCAACACTACGCAGTCCAGAAGTAGGCCTTGGCCGTGGCAAAGGCTTAAGACAGTTAAAGTTGATTGCTTAAACTCACCCCTACACCAAAAAAGGCCCTTTTCAGGGCCACCC
Organism: Sinohyriopsis cumingii; assembly: GCA_028554795.2. Classification (NCBI taxonomy): domain Eukaryota; kingdom Metazoa; phylum Mollusca; class Bivalvia; order Unionida; family Unionidae; genus Sinohyriopsis; species Sinohyriopsis cumingii. Next base: position 52,969,797 of record CM068831.1, read on the forward strand.
ACGTCTGTCGAAAAGAGATAGACTTTCAATTGCCAACATCCATTCAAACTATAAAAAAAAAACATTTTACCTCTGTAGTACGTGTGTATGAGTGTGTGAGTGTAGGTTCTTATTTTAAAATCAAAACCCAAAGACACTTACCTTTTAATACCTAATTTATTCTTTTATAAATATTTACAATCCAATTCACAATTCACAACAGAGCACTTTAAAAAGTTCATAAACTTCTTCTGTCTCATTGTTCACTCTCTGAGTTTTTTGAATTTCTTCACCACCACAGTCTTTTCCTCCTATTCCTCCTCACTTTCTTCTCTTCTTCTTTTCTTCTCCTGTTTCTTTTTCTTCACCTGTTTTCTTCCTCTTCTTCCTCTGAAGAATCCCTCTCTTCTTCTGACTCCTTGTTTCTTTTTTGGGCAATCTGGAGACCAGTGTCCTTTTTCTTGACAATAATAACAGGTATCTTGACTTTTGTCTTTTCTAGCCCCTTTTTTTCTTTTTTGACGGTCTGGACACTCTGAAGACCAATGCCCTTTCTTCTGACAGATATAGCAAGTATCTTGACTTTTATCTTGAAAGGAAGGAGAGTAGTCCCTCGGCTGGTCTGAAGAGAATTTTTGGATGACCCCTCGCAAAGCTCTGATGAAACGTTCGATCTGGGTAGTCTCTTCCATCGTTGTGCTCGGTTTGAGAGTGAAATGAATAGTGAAAGGACAAGACACATACCCTTTTATATACGCTGGTCTGCTATGACTATAAATTAGTCCATGGTGTTTAAACTTTAGTCATTTGACTTTTTGCTATCAAGATGAAACGATCCAATTCATTTGAGAAGAAGGAAGAAGAAAGTAAGAGGCAGAAACGTGCTTTATCGCCTCGTACCAGGGCTGAAGTCTTGGCACAAATTCATGCCAGTGATTTTGAAGAGGACATGAGTGAACCAGAATCCAAACCCTCTAAACAAAGTTCACCACCCTTAGTCAACCGTGAAAAGTACTATTCCATTCAAGAGACGGAAGAGCATCCCTCTAGAAAATTTAGAACTACAGCTTACAAATACACGGTGAAGTTTAAAGATTTCAAGTCCGAAGTACTGTTAGAGAAAGCAGAAGGGTTCATCACCGAGATGTGGATTGAAATGCTCAGCATGTTTGGCCTCTCCACCCTGTCTGAGCGAAGGACAAGAACGAGTGCATTGTTCAACTGGTCTGCGCACATTTGTCAGCCCTGCCTGTTACCAACAACATTTGAAGATGCAAGGTTCACAGAAGAAATGTGCCTGTCAGCTGCTGAGATTGTGCCCTACCTGTGGACAAGGCATACTTACCAATAATGCCAAGGCACACCTGTGTCGAGGAAAGAAAAAATGTCACATTTGCTGCCACATCGTGGACTTGGAACACGAATGCTATGTGCAAAAATACCAACCCCAACCAGAGAAAGAGATCGGTCACAAGAAGAAAGGCAATTTCATCTTTTTCGATTTTGAATGCATGCAAGAGACTGGTATTCACATTCCTAATTTCTGCGTGGCTCATCGAGCGTGCGAGAAGTGCATTCAAGAACCTATTTTCAGTCATTGCCTTCACTGCAGCAAGATTTCTGGAGGACGTGAAAAAATCTTTCGAGGACCGAACACGCTAGCTGATTTCGCTCGATGGGTCTTACACCCCATCGACAAGACGTGGATCCAAGAGGACATCGAACGTTACGGAGATTGTCATCGTCATGCCACAGTGATGGCTCACAATTTCTCCGGATACGATGGACAGTTTCTTCACAGATACTATACAGAACATGGCACCGAACGTCCTAAAGTCACTTTGAATGGAGCCAAAATCATTTTCATGCAAGTGGGACAAGTACAGTTTAAAGATTCGATGAGTTACTTAGCCATGCCTTTGAGTCGAATGCCTAAAACGTTTGGAATGACAGAAATGGCTAAAGGGTGCTTTCCACACTTTTTCAATACGGAAGCCAATCAACACACCGTTCTACCCCATTTGCCTGAGGCTCACTATTACGACCCTGACAACATGCGTACCGAACAACGAGAAGCTTTCTACGCTTGGTACCAGGCTCACGCCTCTGACCCTTTCGACTTTCAGGAAGAAATGCTAAAGTATTGTCGTTCCGACGTGGACATTTTACGGCGTTGCTGTGGAAAATTTCGAGAACTGTTCATGGAACACGGAGGGGTCGATCCTTTCAAAGAAGCTTGCACCATTGCCAAAGCATGTTCCTTAGTGTACCGGCAATGATTCATGCCTGAAAACACCGTGGCTGTCATCAGTCCTCAAATGACCAACTATGTCAAACGTCAATACTCGGTCAAAGCCCTACGCTGGTTACATTACTTGTGCGACAAGGAAGACGAATGGATTCAGCATGCCCGCAACGGAGGGGGTGAAAAGACCATCAGAATGCATTCGGTCGATGGTTGGGACTTAGAAAACCCCAAGATTGTGTACGAGTTTAAAGGTTGCTTATTTCACGGATGCCCCGTCTGTTACCCTGACCGTGGCACTAAAAATCAGTTTTTACAATGAACCATGGAAGACTAGTACCAGGCCACATGTCAGCAACGCCTAAAGTTAGAACAGGAAGGATACTAAGTGGTGGAAATGTGGGAACACGAGTACCATCACCGTTTGAAAACCGATCCCGAGTTTAAACACCTCGTGGAAAGTTGCCAGTTCATGGACCCCCTGAACACGAGGGATAGTTTGTACGGAGGAATGACCAATGCCACCAGTTTGCTGTACCAAGCCGACGAAGAGAAAGGAGAAGAAATCAAATACTTGGACGTGTGTTCACTGTATCCCTACGTGTGCAAATATTGTCGCTTTCCTGCAGGGCACCCACAATTGTTGACGGAACACATCGATTTGAAAAACATTCGACAATATGAAGGCTTGATCAAATGTAAAGTTTTGGCTCCCACTGACTTGTACCATCCCGTTCTACCTCACCATTGTCAAGACAAACTGATGTTTCCTTTGTGCCGTACTTGTGCTGAAACGTGCAACCAAGACCAGCCTTGTCAGCACACCCAGGAAGAACGGGCCTTGACGGGGACGTGGGTCAGCGTAGAATTGTTCAAAGCTCTGGACATGGGATACCAACTGTTAGAAGTGTATGAAATTTGTCACTTTCCCAAGACAGAACAATACAACAAGGGTGACCCCACTCAGAAAGGCATTTTGGCAGACTACGTGGATGCCTTTTTGAAACTAAAGCAAGAAGCCAGTGGTTATCCGTCCTGGTATCACACTCCCGAAGACCAAAAGACATTCAAAGAGAAATACTGGGCACAAGAAGGCATTACTTTAGATCACATCGAGAAAAACAAAGGCAGGCGATCGTTTGCCAAAGTGATGTTAAATTGCTTGTGGGGTAAAATGGCACAACGACCGTGTTTACCCAAGACAGAATATTTGACAGAACCTTCCTGCTACTTCCAGATGATTCACAACAAAACTAAATTCATCAAACACGTGGACGTCGTTCGCGAAGATTTGATCTTAGTCAATTACGAAGAAGATCTGGACTTTGTAGAAGCCGATCCTTTTGGAAATGTCATCATTGCAGCTTACGTGACAGCTCATGCTCGCTTAAAGCTGTACGAAGCTTTAGAACTGTTAGGGGAACGCGTCCTGTACTTTGACACGGATAGTTGCATCTACATCGATCACCCGAGTCAACAGCACCCTAACATCGAAGGAGACCGTTTAGGAGCCTGGACATACGAGCATTCTGACGACAAGATTCTAAGTTTCGCCAGTGGCGGTCTTAAAAATTACGGCTACGAATACCGGGACAAACAAGGAGAAGTGCACACGAAGTGTAAAGTGAAAGGATTGACTCTGAATTATCGTACCAGTCGAGTGGTGAACTTTGGCGTATTGAAAGAAGCTTTGCAGTCTAGAGAAGATGAACACTTTAAAGTGACCACCTATCAACCGAACAAGATTGTACGTTTACCCACTCACCACATCGTCAGTCGACCCTTGGAAAAAGTCTGTCAAATCGTGTATCAGAAGCGAGTGCGGCTTCCCAATCACTTTATATTGCCATATGGACATGTCGGTATAAAACATTGGTTGTAAGTGGATAGCCACTCACCAGAAGCATGACTACGCCACAGCAAGAATCAAGTGAGAAACCTGATGAGAACTCCAAGTTCAAACCCTACCATTTTCCAGTCTTCTTACCTGACTATTGTGATTGTGCCCGTCGATTGGACACATTTCAGAAATAGTTTACGGATAGGGAAGGATTACCTTCTTCGCATGTTTTAGCTAGAACAGGATTTGTCTACTTGGGACCTGAGTCAGGATTGGGATACGAAGTACAGTGTTTCGCTTGTGGACTGAAGTTACGAATGGATCTATGTATCTATAAAGGTTCAGCTATTCTGGAACACACTCGATGGTCTTTGCACTGCCCTTACCTTTCTATGGCCTTTCCACCCATTACACTACGGTACAATTATGACGGTACCTTAGAGACAGTACCTTCAAAAACTAGATATAAAAAAGGAACGATGTACAAGCTTGAGACTGCATTGTGACTAGTATAAAAAGGGGCTATGGTCAAGATCGATAGTTCATTGTGACTACCAAGACCAAGCGAACAAGATGAATCCTTTAAGAGAAACACAAAACAAGTTCAGAAAGGCACAATTCAAGTTTGGGGCTTCTGAAGTGGAATGTGATTGTGAGCCTTGCGATGGGAACGATGCTGTACGCTGTGACCTTAGCGATGCCGTAAAGCATCATGAGAACTTTGTTCTCACTACCCCTCTCATGGAAAGTGATGCTGTGCGTGTCAAACCTGAGGGATGCGAAAGCGATGCTGCTCGTCCTCTTGGACACTTTACTGGGTTTCATTTTAAATGTGGATGTTCACCTTCACGTCTACCCCCCTACGGATGTCATCCAGACTTGAGCAAACTCCTGTCCATGTCACCCAGCCCTCATCGAAACGAACCTGTGAAAGACGAATATTCGTTCCCTGTGTGTTTGTCGGAATACTGCGACTTTGAAAATCGTCTTCAATCATTCAAAGGAAAATGGCCTAAGTATCTGGGAGGACCGATCCCCAAAGAATTAGCCAGAGCCAGATTTTTCTACTTGCAAGAAGGGGATAAAGTCAAGTGCTTCAGTTGCGGTGTGTCACTTCACCACTGGGAACCACAAGATTCGGCCTATCTAGAACATGCTCGTTGGTCACCGAATTGTCATTACTTACCCTTAGTGGGACCGAGACATTGAAGTAACTTACCATGTCGTTAAAGAAGAAACCAGATTGGTTAGGAGTCAAATGTTGGACATCATCGAGACCAGTATTTAAACTTCATTTCAAAAACGATATTGAATCATTACCTAAAGAACTGCAAGAGAAGATTTACAAGGAAGTTTGGCAGGGGCTTGCCAGAGTGAAATCTCAATGGATAACTGTAGAACTTTTATTCCGAGAAATTCACAAGAGATAAGTGAAAAAAGTCAACCAGTGTGTTAGATTTCTCTGGGTCAAGGGTGCATTCATACTATTATATCGCTTTAGACCGTTTACATCAAAAGAGTTCAATGAGATTCTTGAACGTTACCCTGAATGGCAGTGGTCTGAAATTACTCACTATGTGGATTACTTTTGCTCTAGGAGAAGATTGTGAATTGTACATTTTAAGGGATGATCTTGGTAATATAAGATTTTAGTCTTAGGGGGATGTTTTCCTTCACGTCTGCGCTTTAACTATAAGAACCTACAGTATTCGTCATTCAGACCGTGTGATCGACGAGAGAATCTAATCCGAAACCGGCTAAGCAATGAAATTATCTAAATTACACTAATAAATACTTACATAAAATATATATATATATCAAATTTGGACCAATGGCGAAGACAAGGATTCGGTCTCCCAGAACTCTCCATTTATGAGAGGCGAGTGTGATCGACGAGGGAATCTAATCCGAATCTAGCCAAAAGTATTACAAAATAAATACACTCACAAAACAAGTACCAAATTCTGAACAATAGAAAAACTCATTTTATCAAAACTAGCCCACTGACTGATAAAACTCTACAAACAAATATCATTAAATTAAAAAACACCTAGTTCAAATACCAGGAAGAAATATACAGGGGGTGGGTGGTGGGAAAAACAAAACAAATCTTCTCCACTTCTCCTAACTTAATACTCACCTAACACCCTAACTAACAGCTCCAAAAGTCTATCTTCTACATAGGTGACAGCTAAGACAAAAACTAGGTATAACCATATAGTCCCAAAATAGAACGTATAAGGTGGTCGCAAGAATAGACCATCAGGGATCCCCCGTATTAAGACCCTAAACTTACACATATAAGGTAGTCAAAAAAACCCAACGACTATCGGGCCCGGCAGCACAATGCTGCAAATATAACAAATATATAGAATACCACCCCAAAAATTACTTGTATAAGGTAGTCAAAAAAAAAAACAGTGACTATAGGGCCAGCAGCACAAGGCTGCAACCAAAATTTACAACTAGATAATTAGGACCCAAAAACAATTACTCAGTAAGATGGAAAAAACACCAACTCCATCCAGGGCCAGCAGCACAAGGCTGCAAAACCAATCGACAAATACTGTCACCTAAAAGCTAACATCGACCTCAATAGACTCTATCTCTCTTAAAAACAGCACAGAGTTTTTATGATTCAAAATTCCAAAGACGGAAATTTAGAACAAAAATACCCTGGATCGGAAAAACCCTGCTAACCTGTGGCAAGACAACTCCGCCCGAGCCTGACCACTTTCGCCCTTTGCGACGGACAGACATCAAAACACATACGTGCAGTGCACGCATCATCAATTAAAAATACGGACTAGATCGGGTCCAATCCCACTAGTCGCTAATCAATGCAAATGAATGACAGAGTGTGTGCTGGGTCCAATCCCACTCAAACAAAACATAGGCCTTACAATCAGATCGATGTGTACACAAAAGTACCTTGACCTGACGGCCCAATCAATTAGTGTTCTGTGAACACAGATATGCCTGGAGGAAGTGGCTCCATTCCTTCCTCCAAGGAGTAATCAGTTAGGTGCCTGTGGCATCATAAACCAGTGGTACATGCTCAATGCGAAGCGCACGCCACTATAATTCAACTCAACAACAACAACAATCGTTCAGACCATTCCACGGAATAAACAAAGAAGATGGAGGTGACAAAATTATTCAATCTATTAAGAGATATCTATTTTTGGATAATGGATGTTGAATATGTTGTAGGAAGAATAGAAAAGGAATGGAGTGATGGAAATAGGCAAGACTTGTTAACTATTCAAGTCAAAGGACTAAAGGTGGCCAGAGATCTCATCGCAGGGATGATAGAAGAAGAAGTCAACAAGTCAAGCGGATTTACTGACCCAACTTATGTCAGAGTGGGAAGTTTGAAGGAAGCACTGGACCATGTCATCCAAGTCGGGTGCTTCCTGGAAAAAAGTATTGTATTGGATGGAGTGGTGATACGTAAAATGGGGGTTCGACCAGTTGACAAAAACGGAAGAAGTAATGAGGAAAGTGCTGACGGAAGAGGTAAAGAACATCAAAGAAAAGTGGTCTAAGGAAAGAAAAGAAGAAGAAAATAGAAAGAGAAAAAAAAGCTTTGAGAAACTCAACAATAACTGGATAAGAATACAGGAGAAATTCCGAGTGATAGGTCATCCTGACTGGATGCCTGAGTCAGAAATAAAGAAGAAGATGACAGGAATATTGGTAAAAGTTAGAAGATGGTTGAAGAAGTGGAAGAGTTAGAAGAAGAAGAAACCCAAAGGCCCTTTTCAGGGCCACTCATAGGTCTCGAAAAGATCTTGACTTTCATTGCCTACCCTTTTTTTTTTCTTTTTTTTTTTTTTGTTTTAAAAAAAATAAAAAATAGAGACCCCTCCCTGTTTCAATATTCGCCTGTTCCATTTCCATAGACCCATCAGGTCGGGACCTTATTAAAATAGGGTCCTGACCCTGTTCCATTTCCCCTTGATGCTCAACAGGCCCAAGATTTTTTTTTTTTTTTTTTTGCCCATGTTAAATTCCCCTTGACGCTGTACAGTCCCACCCTGTTCAATTCCCCTTGACGCTAAACAGTCCCATATTCCCATGTTAAATTCCCCTTGACGCTATATCGTCCCAAGGGTTTCCATAATGTTAAATTTCCCATTGACGCTATATCGTCCCAGGGTGGTTTTTAATGGTAAGTCCCATTGACGCTATATCATTCCACTTCACTACTATTGAGTATATATTTATAAATCTGAAATGGTTAATTAAAAATAGTTATTAGTCAAATTAACAAGGATGCCAGTTACTAGCTTTGATACTCTGTTTTTGTTAACTGAAAACATGTAGACTCAAGTCACATCTATAATGATAATGTCTGGCACTTTCAAGGCTGATATAGCCCTTTCATTAAAACCTGCAAACATTTTTGACAATTTTATCTGCACACATTGCTGTACATTTTATACACATCTGACTTGCCAGTATTTCTCCCAGCCATTGAGCTACCATTGGCAGAAGAGATCTTTTTGCGAAAAATATTTCCAAATCAAATCCTGTTTGGTTACTTGTAAATCGACATGGAATAGCACAACCCTAGCACAAATATTACTATCCCTACTTCGTGGAGACATTGAGGCTATGACATTGTAGCTACTCAACCTTCTGTCCTATGACCATTTTGAATTTTGCGCTAGATATGGCTGTTACCAAATACCGGTGTCTAAACAGTACATAGGTGCTTTCTGGAAAGATTTGCATGCAGTAAGATTGCACATCAGATCCACAATATTTCCATCAATATCAACACAGATTGGAGGGGGGCCTTTGAAATTGTTTCTACATATTTAAACAGGTTTTCAATGAATTGTTGCTTTTTGTTTTTATTAGCAGGTATTTATACATTTATAAAATGAGTGTCCTGTATCACAATAAGTATCAATCTTCCTGCAAAAAAGTTTCCCTTGTTTTTTTGCTCCCAAGTTACTCCCATTTTATTCTTGATAAAAGTAGCTACCCCTCCCCTTACATCTCCTTATAATCATTCACAATTATAACCCCATTTAATTTTTCCTCATATGAAGTTATTAGTTCTTTAGTGAACTTATTATGTGTTTCTTGTATGAAAATCATATCATAATTTGTCTTGTTGTTTAGTTTAATTATTTTTTCCCTATTTATTCAGTTTAAATTTGCTGAGGCTATATGGAAGTTTTTTATATCCATTTTTGCCTCTCCACCAGGTTGTCGCATTTTTGGTTATACATTAAGTATTATTAGTTTTAATTTAGAATTGAAATATCACCTAGGGGATCAAATAGTAATTTATTAGTCAACATGTAGACCCACTCCATGACCTTCTTGAATCTGTAACCCAGAAATTCCGATTAACTATGCATCTTTTAGAATCATACAATACATTATATAAAATATGGTAATGTATACCTTAAAACAATACTCAATTTTAATCCAAGTTTCCAATTTTGCAAGAAGTTGTCCCGCACATGCAAAATCATCTGCTACCCAATATGTAAACTTGTCACCAGAACATAAATTCTCAAAAAATTCCCCAGCGTATAGTCTGTTTCTAAATTCTTTAGTAATTTTCCCCCATCAACAAGACGCAAACACATTGCATCCTATTTCATTGTTGTTTCTCTTCCACATAATAGCTTATTTTTTATAAAATGTTAAACTTTACTAATCTTTTTTCAAGATCACTTTAGTTTGCAAAAATATATCTTGTCATTTATTGGCATTCTACATTGAATTTTGTAAACTAGCTATAAACCTGACCTAATTACTCAACTTAACTGCTGACAGAAACAGTCTACAGTAAATGTATTTCATTTCTATAGCTCGATGGATAAACATTACATCTTTTAAAGCTGTGCACAGAATAGGCCGACATATCACGAGTCAGGAAAACATGGGGGTGGTATCCCCTGTGTCCAAAATTAATATCATTTTGAATAGAATATTCTAGTGACAATTGCCTCTTTTCAAATGGTAAGCATTGCTTTTTTTTATTTTCGTCAATCTGTCAAATTTGGTATGCATTTTGCTTTAATATTTGAGATGGAAACCTTAGGTGCATAGAAATGTCAGACAGCATTGTACATCATGGATGGTGTCCAACATACTTTTATGATCATAAAACAAAATCCCATTGTTTTAGTTATGGCCACTGATTTAAAAAATATTCATCCAAGCTAAATATAATAATAATAATAATGAAGACTTTGTATAGCGCCTAATCTTTAGAAGCTCTAAGCGCTTTGCAACATTAGACAACATAAAAACATACACAATGATATGATTACAAAAACAAACACCATGAAATTAGAAAACATAAAAAACATGCTGAGAATATTTAAGGTAGTTAACATTATTAAGTCATTAAGTTTGTTTTTGCAGTCAGAATAAGTAGTTTTGAGAGCACTCTTGAATGGGATCACTGCGTCTTTGTGTCTAAGTTCAGTGGGCAATTCATTCCATGTTGCTGGGCCCTGGTATGCAAAAGAATGCTGTCCATGTGACTCTGTTTTCATAGTGAGAATAATGAGTATATGATTGTCGGAAGAGGAGTGTAAGTATCTTGCTTGTGTGTACACATAGGTGAGGTCGGATAGGTATGTTGGACTAGAGTCTGTCAGTGAAACGTAGCACAGAGAATTAATGTTGTGTTTGATTCTGGATCGAATGGATAGCCAGTGTTGGGTACAGAGCAGCGGGGAGGTGTGCTCTGATTGTGGTACTTTAAGTATGATCCAAGCAGCTATGTTTTGAACTTTTTGAAGTCTCTGCAGTAGATATTAAGATGAACCAGACAGAATTGAGTTACCATAGTCCAGTCTTGAAAGTAGTAATGAACACACAAGTGTTTTAGTGGCATCAACTGAAAGATATCTGAGAATGGAGCTGATGCGTCTCAGCTCAAGATATGCAGCCTTGCATATGTTCATGACATGTTGGTGCAATGTGAGAGTACTGTCCAGAGTAACACCTAGGTTTTGTACTGATTGTGTGAATTTAATGTTGGTGTTGCTGATATTTATTGTGTGAGGTAAAGGACGTGAATGAGAAAGTCTTTGTGTTGTAATCAGAATGGCCTCAGTTTTATCATCATTCATCTGCAGTTGTTACAAGTCATCCATGATTTCACATCAGAAATGCACATCTCTACACCTTGGATGGTAGCATCAACTTCAGTTGGGTGGCTAGATTTGTATATTTGGGTGTCATCAGTGTACAACTGGTGAGACACTGGATGATGATCTATGACACTTGAGAGCAGCTGAGTGTATAGAGTGTAGAGAACAGGTCCAAGAACAGACCCCTGTGCAACACCACAACATAGATCAACTGGGCTGGAGTGTAATCTATTTGCAGACACAATTTGTGTCCTGTGGCAAGGGCGATATGCAGATTGTACATTGCAAAAAAGACTGTTTGAATTCAGACAAGATGCAAGCTGGGATTGAACAACCTTTTGTAAGATTTTTTATATGAATTGGAGATTAGAAACCGGGCAGTAGTTCTTTAAATCCTTATGGTGTAGTGTTAGTTTCTTCAGCAGAGGTTTTACAATGGGAGTTTTGAAAAATGATGGAAATTATGCTGATGAGAGAGAGGTATTAATAAAATCAGTTAGTGAAGGCAATACTGGATCTAAGCACTCAAGCAGCAGTAATGTTGGAATTGGATCAAGTTCACATGACTTTGGTGCACTCTAGGATGATTACTTAAAAATGCATTTATTGGTGGTGAGAGACTAAATACATGACTTGATACTTGTGTTTAGCATTAATTGGAAAGCTGAAGATTAGTAATCTTTTGACATACATATCTTAATTGTACCATTTAATTTACAAAATTCAATGTAATTTGCATTGGTAAAATGTGTAGCACAAGAAAAGTCATTATGAATCAGAGATAAATCATATCTTTGTTTTGTCTGGAGCTTGACTAATTTATTGCACATTTCTGTACACTATTTTGTCTTTAATCCAGGATTATTCACTGCATTCGGATGCATTTCATGGTGAAAATTCACCAGCTTTATTTAAAAGTGGTGAATATTGCTAGCGATTGTTCTGCAAACCCTGTATGTCACAAGGAGTCAGTGTATTCAAGGACTCATACAGTATTTACAAGTTCTCATTGACATTTCAGATGAAAATGAAGAACTGAAAAAAGATGAAAATCTCAAGTGGAAACCTTTCTGGTCAGCCATCTCATCCAAAACCTCCTGAAATGGAGAGTATTTTGCAGACTCCAAGATTTCCTCTTATCCTGCTGGTATGTTCTATTTAGTTTATCTGGTCTCTTTTTATTTTTTATCAATTGCTTTTATACCATGCCACAATTGGAAATTCTTTATCAAAAGTATGTATAAATTTCATCATTTTTCTGTCTGTTTAATAAGATGTGTTTAAGAGTACTTACTTACTCATGATGCTGTATATATGAGATTAGATGTTTTGTTAAAAAAGAATGCATTTTGTGATATATTGTATCACTGCTTTATATACAGTGGTCATTGCAACCAGTATGCATTTTGTTTACATGCCAAAAAATCCAGTCTGATTTCTTTGTTTCTTTTTTACTGCAATTAAGGAGTAGTGATAATCTTTATACTCTTAGCTGCATCCAGAAGGACAACACCATCACCATCCCCATCCACTCTGGAGTGGAGAATATAAAGATTTCTCTCTGCCAGTTCCTCTGCAAGTAGTAAGTATTGAGGATGGAAAAAAAAATGTACATTATAGAATAATGAAACAAATACTACAGGTGTTGACTTTTATATAATCTCTTATTTCATTTACAGCTCTCTAAATACGAGTAGGTCAATTATACACTGTATTTATGAATTTAATTCTCATCTAAGGTAGTAGAACTGTTTTATGTTTGACAAAATGTTGGGTAATTTGTGGCCATACACTAAAAACACATTTTGTAGCATTTAAAAATGCTTATGTTCAATGCACGTAAAACTCATTGGTTTGTTGTCACTTCACTTGATAATAGTCTTGTCATCTTGTAGACATTTTGAATGTTAGTGTTCAATGCTAAGGTCATATACATTGATTCAACATCAAAATTTGTTTGCAAAATGGAAGATTATGACATGAAAGCACAAGCTCTTGTAGCTTAGATACTGTTATTTCAGAACATTGTGAGATGTTAATTAATTAAATTATAGGTCATAAAACATACTGTTCAAGACTTATTTGTGCAAATAAACAATGAATTGTTTTTCATTGATGTGTCGACTGTTCATCATTCCATTGGTTTTTTTTATTTTTCTTTCTGATGTATACCATTGTCTTGTGTAAGTCAGACGCCTAAACCATCTACATTGAATGCAGACTTTACAGACACCAGCAGTGAAACAACATATCCAGGGAATAAAAAAATAAAGGATTATGGGAAAAGTTTTCATATAAACTGTACAAAAACCATGTATTTCATTCCATAAATATATTTCATTGTTAAACCCATGTTCACTGTACAGATCTTTTTAAGGAGTTTATAATAATGATCTTGATCTTTCAAAACTAATTTCATCACAAATCTGTTACAGATTTCCAGTTCAATGTACTTATGAAACTGGACACAAATATTGAGAATTTGTTGGAGCAGCTGGCCCTCCAAGTTCATACACAAGGCCCAGACACAGAATATAGAGAAGAAATTCTTGCAATGCCATGTGATTCAGTGGAGGAACTAGAGGGCCTTTGCCAGAGGTTGGAGGAGAATCCCAAACTCTCCAAGAAGATGGTAAATTGGGGCTTTATTTTCTATTTAAAAAAACTGTTATAACCTTTATTTGCTGTTGTGAACCTCAATATGCATTATGCAAGTTCTGCAGTGCCTGTATAATTATTTTTGGGGGTGGGGTGAACATGTAGTGGTCGGCTGTTTTGTCTTACGGATGTAGGCCAAAACATGTTTAGAGATGAACATGTAACAGGTATTTTACTACATATACACTATTACATATTATGTGGCTACTTTAATTCAATCCTTGAGTGAATGTCATTTATGAAGCTAATAGATTCACGGTGGTTAATTTGGTTTATAATTGCTATTAGTACATTGTGTTGCATAGTTAATGTTATCAAATTTTTGTCAAGTTAGAGAAATTAAATTTGCTTGCAAAACCATGGCAAAAAATAACTATATACAAGCATATTTTGTCACATCGATCATGAAATACTACTACTAATAATAATATCAAAATCAAAAAATAGTAATATTATTATTATTATTATTTTCAGATATGCTACTTGAGCTCCCTTGGCAGGTTTAGAATTGGGGATAGTGTCTGCAGGATGATGAAAAAGCTTAAAACAAAAAGACTGGCCAGAGTATAGTCCAAAGGGACGTAAAGGGAAAAAAGCATTTCAAGAGCTTGTGATATGTCAGGTTTTGATAAGTAAGTATGGCTTGATTTAAATTGTGTTTTTCATGTGACTTGCCAGAGATTTTTAAATGAATTGATAAAGTAACTTGAGACCACATTTCAAAGTACATGTTTTAAAAATATTCCATTGATTATTGCTGGCATTTAGAAAAATGCAATGCATCCTTTGTTGTGAAACTTTTTTAAAACATTGTATTACTCTTGCAGAAGCCTGCTTGAAAACTAATGGCAAAGCAAAGGCAAATGGAATGGAAGAGACCATATCAGAGACCCTCAAATATGCACCCAACCAACGCAGAATGATAAAAAACAAGGTAATCCAAATGACTCTTATTTCATCAATATTGGATTCAGTTTCGTCTTTTAAAGCATAGTATTTGCAAAGCGGATGCATTTCTAAACTGATAACAAAATCAGCTTATCCTATTGCCCAGGACTATCAAAGCTAGAGTCCAGCTAACTACAATATGCATATATCTTGTCTGATCGGACAAGTGCCTCCATTTGGAATTTTTATTCACATGAAATATTTGGATGAAATAAATTCATCTTTGTGCAAATTGATTGCACCATCCACTTGCCAGAAATGATAAGTAAGTGCAAAGTTATCTTGTATCATGGCTTAACGATAGTAAGGGAAGCACAAGTGCAGTGAAGAAAATTTCATACATTTTTATAATGCTGATTAACATGACTTCTGCATATGTAACTAGTGCTGAGATGATATGACTTTATTTAAGCATTACAATTTTGTTTTAATTTGCAGGTGCCTGAGCAGAAGAAGTAATAGATAAACTTTACAGTGGAGTTGGAGACTGATTCTGATTCATAATCTTAATTAAATCTAGAAAATAAACATTAAAGTCATATTAAAATATCTGTTGTATTGTTTCCTTCTTTCATTTTTCTCTTAAAAACAAATGTCTGAACCTTTAGTCTGTAAATTCAGTGGATTCCTTATCAGCCCATCTACTTTTACTTTACACCATGCTACTTTAAAAAAAAAAGGAATTATCCCCATTGGGGTAGGTCCCCCCAACCCCCCACCCTACTTTGTCAACTTACCTGCCACATTTAAATCTAATGGAAGGCCCTGCTGTAAAGCCTGTTAGTAAAACTACCCAACAAGAGGATTTCATACATTTGCAACTCCTAGATGGATGGTAATGTTTTCATTTTTGTAATGTAGATTTGGACATTCTTGCCACCAGTATGGAATATGTGTTTCAGAAACACAAGCAGCTTTCATCAGATTTGCATATAGGTTTTATATGTTGTGAGTATGTTGTAGGAAGTTTTTTTAAATAACATCATATGAGATGATGCCAGTGGAAATGGCAGAAAAGTGTCTGTATTGTTCACCAACTACACCTTGTTCTTACAAAATGTGGCTGTTACACATTCCCATGATGATGTCACTGACAGCCATCAGTGAGGAATGCCCCAACAAGCATAATACAAATTGCTTCCATTGTAATTGTTACAATTCCATTCTGACCACTCCGGTGTCCTAGTGGTTAGAGCGTCCGCCTCAGAAGCGGGAGGTCATGGGTTCAAACCCCAGCCAAGTCATACCAAAGACTTACAAAAATGGTATTAACAGCTACCTCGCTAGACGCTCAGCATTAAGAGGTTAGTGTTAGGACTGATCGGCCTGGTGTCAGGATAATGTGACTGGGTGCAACATCATACTACATGTTTGCAGCATGATGCCCCAGTGCTATACATCACTATAAACTGCCACACTGCAGACATCGTAGCAATATGACTGAAAAATTATTCAAGCTACGTTAAAAATCCAATCACACACACACAATTCCATTCTACGATCCAGAACCAACACTAATTCCGTACTACAGTTCTTGCATTTCAATCCAATTTTGCTTTTGAAATGTAGTGCCACTCAATTCATAATGAACCCATTCATTTCAAACACTCGCAAATACTTATTATTCCTGTCTACAACTGAAAAATATCTATATAAAAAAACGTGTAACTGTGTTTTATGCAAGGGCATGGAGATGCACAAAAACTTGCACCTGAAGCTTGAATAAAACCCCGACTGTGGATAAGACTTTACCCATCGATTACCCCAGCTTGGGGATAAATTCCGACCGTGGCGATTTATTATATATCCTATGACTGCTCCAGCTTGAGGGCAAAATCCAAGCACATCCCTAAAAAGATAACAAGTATAGCGGCTCTTTACCTTCTGTAAATGCCACTTGAGCTTCCTGATGCTGTTGTATCTGCCATTTGACAGAATCACGAAATGTGGATATATTTCTTAATTGCCTCTAGTTGTTGAGCTAGTTTAGCTGTATGAAATTCCTTTGTGCAGACTCACTCATTATTAATATTACAACAGTGATTTAATTACACATCACCTGTCAGCACACCGATGATAAGTCAGTTATTTTATAACACACCAACAAGCTTGCCCCTTGCACCCCCCCCCCTTTTTATTTTATTTGGGCAACTGTGGACATGAATCTGCAAGGCTCAAATTGTCATTTTTAATATAAGATCTCAACATTTTTAAGGCCTTAATTTTAAAGACATCCTTAAAACCCCCAAAAGGTTATCAACTGGATCACCAGCCTTCGTTTAGAGTAACAGCAAGTATATATATATATTTAGGTCTAAGGAAACACGATAAAAATGTTTGATTTAACAATGACATATTTGCCTCAGGTCTGTGATCCTGAAGTGAATATTAACTGTCCATT
Source organism: Sinohyriopsis cumingii (assembly GCA_028554795.2). Classification (NCBI taxonomy): domain Eukaryota; kingdom Metazoa; phylum Mollusca; class Bivalvia; order Unionida; family Unionidae; genus Sinohyriopsis; species Sinohyriopsis cumingii. Next base: position 52,987,001 of record CM068831.1, read on the forward strand.
TATTTTCGTGGCTTTTCTTTACTAGGAAATTGATTATAGAGATTTCTGCAATGGTGAAGGCAATGTAAAAATTGGTTACTATAACATACTTTTTACGCCATGTTTGAAAAAATAAATCCAATGGAAAGGTTATAGTCTGAAAATCTTCATTAAATTAAGTTAATATAGGGGAAAAAACTTTAAGAGTTCATAAATATTTTTCAGTGCTGAATAAAGATATAACATAACACTTTCTGCTGTGATTTTAATAGTTTCTGAGAGCATGAAAAATTTCTAGAACTATAATGTATAAATGTTTTCAAAAGATTATATTAATATGAGGGAAAAATCTGTTATGAAATAAACTGACAAGATCTTGTATGAATTCATGTTATCTTTAAATATGATATTTGTGTGAAAATATCTGGAAGAAAAAACAAGATGGTGTCACTCACACATACAATGTGGTTGCCACAGTAGCCATATTAAGAAACTTTTTATCGCTACTTCTGAATGGATAATTGTGTCAGCGTGTCAACATGTGTACAAAATACTTATGTTGATGTCTAGCAGGTCCTGAATGAGAATTATGGTGCTGTACAGACATCCTATAAGGCCACCAATGTGGCCATCCTGAAAATCTTGGTATAACTACTTCTCCTGAATGAATCGTCATATCAGTGAAAGACTTCTTATGTCTAGTTGGACGTAAATGAAAATAGTGCCAATCTAACCTCCAATATGGCTGTTTTAATGGGCATCTGGAAAACCCCTTCCTTGCTACTTCTCCTAGATGGCTGGTCATTTTGACATTGTGCTTTCACTAGATGACCTATTTGATGTCTGGTTGGCCGTAAATGGAACTATGCATATGGTTTTGATGTCTAGTTGGTCCTAAATGTGGTTTTTGCTGCTCATAAACTTCTAATGGTATTATAGTTGGTTCCTTAATGAAACTGCTGTACAAAATTAAAAGGCCTTCTCACTTTCTGTCAAGTTGGATACAATTATCTTTACCAGCTAGGATTTCTTGATCCTCTTTTTTATACATCAACCCTTCGCATATGTAGTTAGCTAAAACAGTATTTTGAACAATTAATTGCCCTCTTGCAAATACAATCCCAATTGCATGCTTTTACCAGTGTGAGAGCTCCTTATATAAGTAGCTAAGTATTCAGTAACTGAATTTCCACATCCACATGCATCAACTCAGAATTAAAAGTTGCAAAACATATACAAATTTGAAAATCTTGAGACATGTGTAACTTTGCATGGTGGGTGTTATGATTTAAATGCAACAAGGAAATTGAATTAGGGTTAATTTCTTTAAGCTGTATTCAATCATGGGGCCCTGGATTATAGAATGGTCTAGGCATACACATCACTAATCAACTCTCTCTAGTCCAACCAATGTGTGTATATGAGAAAGCTTGCCAGTAGCGTTATGTGTGTTGATTTCTTCCAATAAATATGTTGGCTGCCATGTAAAGTCTATGATGTCCTGAAAAATGGTGTTAAGCTCCATACAAGCAAGCTAAACAATCAATGATATAATGGAACAGTAGACACCATTTTAGCTAAATATGCCAAGAATTGATTTAGAGACTTGGTTAGTGATGATGACTTAAAATTGGCAAGGGATTAAAAAGATAAAAGAAATGACCTTTCATGGCACTGTAATATAACAAATGAGGAAAAACAAAAGTTTATTGCATTTGAACCTTTTGTTTTTTCACAGTTTCAATTTAAGTCATAAGGCCCCTTATTTTGCCTTACCAAACATATAGCAAGTTATTACCTCAAGCCCTAGCACTAATAATGCCTCACAAGTAAGCAGTCTTTTATGAAGTCTCAGGTCTGAGTATATGTCTAGCAATACTTATGTCCAGTTTGTTTATAAAATTCTTTCTCACATGGTACAGTTTTCAGAGAGACACGATAAATTCAACAAGTGTGGTAATGAAGGGACAGGCATTCTTTATTTATGCACACATCCCAAAGGGACATTGCTATGTTTGAATCAACACTGAACTGAAGAATGGAGCATCAGCTGCATCAATTAAAATATTGTGGCCCACACAAAATACTGCAAGGACTATAATCAATTTATGAGTGCAATGGGCATGAATTACTGTAGCAGACTGGAGGAAGTAATCCGAATTTATTAATATCTTGAAGCTAAATATAGTAAAGTTTTCATCTATAATCTGTGGAATCATTTTTGCACCCAGTTTGCAGGATTTGTCTTTGGGTCATCGTTTTTCTTTTTCTTCATCTTTCTAGCTTATGGTATCTTGATAAGTCTTATGGTGCCGTGCAACTGCACTTGATGATTACCACAGCCAGTGACATTGTATCAAATCTTCTGGGATCAGATGATTCAATGCAAATTCCACATAACCTATCACCATCCTCATGTTTGCCATCTGACTTACTAAGTTATTTTGCCTAAATAATAATAAAAACAATCTGGTCTGATGTATTGATAGCGTTCTGAATGACCATAATATATTCTCTGTATCTATCCTAGAAAATCCTGAGTGGATTGCTGTTTGGTTTTAATAAACCAAAGTAATCCAATGAAAGGCATTTTACAGACACAAGTGTCTGTTTCCTGTATGCAGTGATTAATGATAGTATTATGTCTTTATTTTTTTAAAACTGATGATACATATGATCACCTTCAATGTGCAATATTAGTTATGTTAATTAACGAGTGGGCAATATTTGAATTTCAAAGATAAAAGTGTATGCCATGATCACTTTAGTAGGATGATTTGTCAAGTGAGGTTATCTTTTCTGTTTGAATAAATATTGTTAACTAAACTATTTTCGCAAGTTATGACATAAGAATGATTCAAAGAAAGAAAATTCATTAAATTGAACATATAAAATGTAATACTGCAACAGAGTCTAGATGAACTATTTCTTCAGAGACACAATCCAGACTCTGTGGCAGCAAAATTATCAAATAGGACACAACTAAGAGACAATCACATTTTCAGTCACAATGGTTTGACAATTATCAATGGCTTGAATTCATTGACTGTGAAGGCAAAGTGATTTGCAGTTACTGCAAAAAAAGTTCCCAAACTGTCACAGATTTTAAATTCTACCAGTGGACTTGTAAGTGTAACTGACAAATTCAGGATTTAATCAAGCAAGTCTCATGATAGTATTATACCTAATAAAGCAAAATGTAGCACAGTATATTCATGACACTTAGGCCAGCATGTACAAAATATTCCTCAAGTTACAGTTGCTAGCACTCCACTAAGAAATATCATTTTATAATAAATAAAAATGTAATGGAAAAAAAAATCGATAAAGTGATTGCACTCTTTAACATAGCCTACTACCTAACTCAATAATGAAAATGATTTGGTTCATTATATCTTTGTGTTTTATGGAATAAATGCATACATCTGATTGAATTTTAGGCAAGAGACTGAACTTTTGGGTTAAGTTAAAATGTATGTGGAACAAATGCATTTTCTAAAACTACTTGTATCAGTGTGCATTGTGACTTTTCTTTAAGATAACTCTAAATGGTACTGGGTATATATCATTTTCTTCAACTGCACACTGTTGTCTTCCATTTGATTTGATGACTTACAGCTATACTGTCTACACAGTAGGCCTCAACGTCAGGAAAAATTCTGTATACTTCAGTTACAGCTGAAACAAGTTTTGCATTAGTACCTGAATCAGACAAAAAAGGTTGTGTTCTGGTGTGTGAATAGAAATGGCTAAAAGTAATATAGACAAAAGCCATAAGAGTACACAAGTTACATATGAAAACCACCAATTCACTTGCATGTGTGGCATACAAGTTCAAAGATTTGCTTCATGTTTATTTGTGTACACAGATTGTTCAACTCATAAGATATTTTAAGAGCTATTTCTCTATTGTATGCATAATTCATTTACAAATGTGATTAGTGGGCCACACCGAAGGCCATACTATTAGTTCACTTGGCAATATGGTAACGTCAGCTGAAAAGCATAATCATCCATTAAAAGAGCATTATGATATGAACATTAGGTATTTAGGACATATAGATTTTTCTTTTCCAAATGGAGTCCAAGTAATTATTGCCCAATCCAGGTATAATTTTGTACACAAGTAAAGAACAAAATAAGATAAATCTTCATTTATTTGCAATTGACAATACACTTCTTAATGAATATACACTTTTGCATTTATTTTGTATCACTTGAATAAACAATATTTCTTTCAGTTCATTTTAAACTTTTATTTTATATCACTTGAGTAAACAATATCTCTTTCGTTTCATTTAACACTTAGAAACAGGTTCTTCCAGTTACAATAATCAACTCTGGAAACAATAAACAAACTGAAACTTTTGATCTAATTATATTACATTTACTAGGGTTAAAACAATAAATTCCTTAACATAATAAATTAACAGTTCCAGTTAATCAAACACAAAATCACCTTTTATACAGGGTGTGAACTGTTAATATTTACAGGATAAAGCTTATAGTTTCCAAATTGATTGAAGCTTACATGTTGCAGTTGCTGGCACATATCTATTTCCAGCATGGTTTGCATACATTCCACCTTTAATAATTTTGTTACTTCCCTACCCCACCCCATTCAGTAACAAGTATCAAAAATCAGGCTCATTCTAAGGCAAAGTCTGTAACTTGTGTACCACAGTCATCAGAGAGACAAAGATGCAAAACTTTATGATGCCTGTCAAAGGAAGAAAACAGTTTGTTGTTTACCCAAGTTTTGAACCAGTTAACTTGAATTCTCAGACCATCAATTGCTACAGCCCCACTAATTACAATTGTTAGGGAATAATGAGAACTCACCTTCAGTTATCTGTGTATATATATATAATTTTAATAACCAAGAATACCGGATGTCTGGGAACATTATAGCATTCAATGGTAACGTCAGAACTGAGATGAGAGAATTAAACAAGCATAGTACATGACATAATATATCCATAAACTATTGACTGGGAAAAATACTACAGAACACCATTTCTGCTGGCAGTAAGATGTTGAACCTATATGTCATAAATATCAGGTTGGACATCTAGGACCAGTAATATTCATAATGGGCAGTACCCACCCCCCACCCCCCCAAGTGAGAAGGGCCTGATTTGTAATCTAAGCCACCCAACCTATCACAGCCTTTATAGTACTTGAAACAAATATTGAGTAATAGTAAAACAAACTCTGAAAGTTATTAAAACCAATTTGTTATATTTCCATAACTCTGCATAGTTAACTGTGCAAGCAGACTTAAACATATCAGTGTATGACAGTTAAATTGAGCTATAGCATCGATTAACAGAAGCTACGAATTCATCAACAAGCAGTGAACACTCATCTTCACAATAAATGTCAAACATTAGCATCCATAAGCTGTCAAGACAAGTTGTTACACTGGATATATAATCATCCATTTATTTCAAGCAAGCTGTGAAAAACGAACCTCACGTCCGCTATATGTACGCTGGCCATTGCAAAGGATGCTTTAATAGATTAATGTTTATCCTCGTGTCTTGACAACCATTTTGCGCGCGCACACCGGAAAGTCATGCTATATATTTGTTACTTGTGAACGTATTCGTGGGCAGTACGCTATATATTGTTCCCGTAGCCGTATTCACGGGCAGAATGCTATATGTTTGTTCTTCGTGAACGTATTTTTGGGCAGTTACTTTGTCATCTTCAACCTAAAGGTCAAAACTGCCCATGAAATATATATATCTGCCCACGAACCGAAAACATGAATAGGACTATAACATAAGTGTATATACTTATTTTCAACATATACATAATTACTATGTAAGAAATACAACCTATGTATATGTATTTTGATTTGAAATGTAAACTATATCATGTCCTTCCCGTAAACCCACTTTCGGGATGACTGCCCACAACGCAGTTTTGACCTTTAGGTTGAAGATGACAAAGTAACTGCCCAAAAATACGTTCACGAAGAACAAACATATAGCATTCTGCCCGCGAATACGGCCCCGGGAACAATATATAGCGTACTGCCCACGAATACGTTCACAAGTAACAAATATATAGCATGACTTTCCGGTGTGCGCGCGCAAAATGGTTGTCAAGACACGACGATAAACATTAATCTATTAAAGCATCCTTTGCAATGGCCAGCGTACATATAGCGGACGTGAGGTTCGTTTTTCACAGCTTGTTTGAAATAAATGGATGATTATATATCCAGTGTAACAACTTGTCTTGACAGCTTATGGATGCTAATGTTTGACATTTATTGTGAAGATGATTGTTCACTGCTTGTTGATGAATTCGTAGCTTCTGTTAATCGATGTTATAGCTCAATTTAACTGTCATACACTGATATGTTTAAGTCTGCTTGCACAGTTAACTATGCAGAGTTATGGAAATATAACAAATTGGTTTTAATAACTTTCAGAGTTTGTTTTACTATTACTCAATATTTGTTTCAAGTACTATAAAGGCTGTGATAGGTTGGGTGGCTTAGATTACAAATCAGGCCCTTCTCACTTGGGGGGTGGGGGGTGGGTACTGCCCATTATGAATATTACTGGTCCTAGATGTCCAACCTGATATTTATGACATATAGGTTCAACATCTTACTGCCAGCAGAAATGGTGTTCTGTAGTATTTTTCCCAGTCAATAGTTTATGGATATATTATGTCATGTACTATGCTTGTTTAATTCTCTCATCTCAGTTCTGACGTTACCATTGAATGCTATAATGTTCCCAGACATCCGGTATTCTTGGTTATTAAAATTATATATGTACACAGATAACTGAAGGTGAGTTCTCATTATTCCCTAACAATTGTAATTAGTGGGGCTGTAGCAATTGATGGTCTGAGAATTCAAGTTAACTGGTTCAAAACTTGAGTAAACAACAAACTGTTTTCTTCCTTTGACAGGCATCATAAAGTTTTGCATCTTTGTCACTCTGATGACTGTGGTACACAAGTTACAGACTTTGCCTTAGAATGAGCCTGATTTTTGATACTTGTTACTGAATGGGGTGGGGTAGGGAAGTAACAAAATTATTAAAGGTGGAATGTATGCAAACCATGCTGGAAATAGATATGTGCCAGCAACTGCAACATGTAAGCTTCAATCAATTTGGAAACTATAAGCTTTATCCTGTAAATATTAACAGTTCACACCCTGTATAAAAGATGATTTTGTGTTTGATTAACTGGAACTGTTAATTTATTATGTTAAGGAATTTATTGTTTTAACCCTAGTAAATGTAATATAATTAGGTCAAAAGTTCCAGTTTGTTTATTGTTTCCAGAGTTGATTATTGTAACTTGAAGAACCTGTTTCTAAGTGTTAAATGAAACGAAAGAGATATTGTTTACTCAAGTGATATAAAATAAAAGTTTAAAATGAACTGAAAGAAATATTGTTTATTCAAGTGATACAAAATAAATGTAAAAGTGTATATTCATTAAGAAGTGTATTGTCAATTGCAAATAAATGAAGATTTATCTTATTTTGTTCTTTACTTGTGTACAAAATTATACCTGGATTGGGCAATAATTACTTGGACTCCATTTGGAAAAGAAAAATCTATATGTTCTAAATACCTAATGTTCATATCATAATGCTCTTTTAATGGATGATTATGCTTTTCAGCTGACGTTACCATATTGCCAAGTGAACTAATAGTATGGCCTTCGGTGTGGCCCACTAATCACATTTGTAAATGAATTATGCATACAATAGAGAAATAGCTCTTAAAATATCTTAGGAGTTGAACAATGTGTGTACACAAATAAACACAAAGCAAATCTTTGAACTTGTATGCCACACATGCAAGTGAATTGGTGGTTTTCATATGTAACTTGTGTACTCTTATGGCTTTTGTCTATATTACTTTTAGCCATTTCTATTCACACACCAGAACACAACCTTTTTTGTCTGATTCTGGTACTAATGCAAAACTTATTTCAGCTGTAACTGAAGTATACAGAATTTTTCCTGATACTGAGGCCTACTGTGTAGACAGTATAGCTGTAAGTCATCAAATCAAATGGAAGACAACAGTGTGCAGTTGAAGAAAATGATATATACCCAGTACCATTTAGAGTTATCTTAAAGAAAAGTCACAATGCACACTGATACAAGTAGTTTTAGAAAATGCATTTGTTCCACATACATTTTAACTTAACCCAAAATTTCAGTCTCTTGCCTAAAATTCAATCAGATGTATGCATTTATTCCATAAAACACAAAGATATAATGAACCAAATCATTTTCATTATTGAGTTAGGTAGTAGGCTATGTTAAAGAGTGCAATCACTTTATCGATTTTTTTTTCCATTACATTTTTATTTATTATAAAATGACATTTCTTAGTGGAGTGCTAGCAACTGTAACTTGAGGAATATTTTGTACATGCTGGCCTAAGTGTCATGAATATACTGTGCTACATTTTGCTTTATTAGGTATAATACTATCATGAGACTTACTTGATTAAATCCTGAATTTGTCAGTTACACTTACAAGTCCACTGGTAGAATTTAAAATCTGTGACAGTTTGGGAACTTTTTTTGCAGTAACTGCAAATCACTTTGCCTTCACAGTCAATGAATTCAAGCCATTGATAATTGTCAAACCATTGTGACTGAAAATGTGATTGTCTCTTAGTTGTGTCCTATTTGATAATTTTGCTGCCACAGAGTCTGGATTGTGTCTCTGAAGAAATAGTTCATCTAGACTCTGTTGCAGTATTACATTTTATATGTTCAATTTAATGAATTTTCTTTCTTTGAATCATTCTTCTGTCATAACTTGCGAAAATAGTTTAGTTAACAATATTTATTCAAACAGAAAAGATAACCTCACTTGACAAATCATCCTACTAAAGTGATCATGGCATACACTTTTATCTTTGAAATTCAAATATTGCCCACTCGTTAATTAACATAACTAATATTGCACATTGAAGGTGATCATATGTATCATCAGTTTTAAAAAAATAAAGACATAATACTATCATTTAATCACTGCATACAGGAAACAGACACTTGTGTCTGTAAAATGTCTTTCATTGGATTACTTTGGTTTATTAAAACCAAACAGCGATCCACTCAGGATTTTCTAGGGTAGATACAGAGAATATATTATGGTCATTCAGAACGCTATCAATACATCAGACCAGATTGTTTTTATTATTATTTAGGCAAAATAACTTAGTAAGTCAGATGGCAAACATGAGGATGGTGATAGGTTATGTGGAATTTGCATTGAATCATCTGATCCCAGAAGATTTGATACAATGTCACTGGTTGTGGTAATCATCAAGTGCAGTTGCACGGCACCATAAGACTTATCAAGATACCATAAGCTAGAAAGATGAAGAAAAAGAAAAACGATGACCCAAAGACAAATCCTGCAAACTGTGTGCAAAAACGATTCCACAGATTATAGATGAAAACTTTACTATATTTAGCTTCAAGATATTAATAAATTCGGATTACTTCCTCCAGTCTGCTACAGTAATTCATGCCCATTGCACTCATAAATTGATTGTAGTCCTTGCAGTATTTTGTGTGGGCCACACTATTTTAATTGATGCAACTGATGCTCCATTCTTCAGTTCAGTGTTGATTCAAACATAGCAATGTCCCTTTGGGATGTGTGCATAAATAAAGAATGCCTGTCCCTTCATTACCACACTTGTTGAATTTATCGTGTCTCTCTGAAAACTGTACCATGTGAGAAAGAATTTTATAAAGAAACTGGACATAAGTATTGCTAGACATATACTCAGACCTGAGACTTCATAAAAGACTGCTTACTTGTGAGGCATTATTAGTGCTAGGGTTTGAGGTAATAACTTGCTATATGTTTGGTAAGGCAAAATAAGGGGCCTTATGACTTAAATTGAAACTGTGAAAAAACAAAAGGTTCAAATGCAATAAACTTTTGTTTTTCCTCATTTGTTATATTACAGTGCCATGAAAGGTCATTTCTTTTATCTGTTTAATCCCTTGCCAATTTTAAGTCATCATCACTAACCGAGTCTCTAAATCAATTCTTGGCATATTTAGCTAAAATGGTGTCTACTGTTCCATTATATCATTGATTGTTTAGCTTGCTTGTATGGAGCTTAACACCATTTTTCAGGACATCATAGACTTTACATGGCAGCCAACATATTTATTGGAAGAAATCAACACACATAACGCTACTGGCAAGCTTTCCCATATACACACATTGGTTGGACTAGAGAGAGTTGATTAGTGATGTGTATGCCTAGACCATTCTATAATCCAGGGCCCCATGATTGAATACAGCTTGAAGAAATTAACCCTAATTCAATTTCCTTGTTGCATTTAAATCATAACACCCACCATGCAAAGTTACACGTCTCAAGATTTTCAAATTTGTATATGTTTTGCAACTTTTAATTCTGAGTTGATGCATGTGGATGTGGAAATTCAGTTACTGAATACTTAGCTACTTATATAAGGAGCTCTCACACTGGTAAAAGCATGCAGTTGGGATTTTATTTGCAAGAGGGCAATTAATTGTTCAAAATACTGTTTTTGCTAACTACATATGCGAAGGGTTGATGTATAAAAAAGAGGATCAAGAAATCCTAGCTAGTAAAGATAACTGTATCCAACTTGATAGAAAGTCAGAAGGCCTTTTAATTTTGTACAGCAGTTTCATTAAGGAACCAACTATAATACCATTAGAAGTTTATGAGCAGCAAAAACCACATTTAGGACCAACTAGACATCAAAACCATATGCATAGTTCCATTTACGGCCAACCAGACATCAAATAGGTCATCTAGAGAAAGCACAATGTCAAAATGACCAGCCATCTAGGAGAAGTAGCAAGGAAGGGGTTTTCCAGATGCCCATTAAAACAGCCATATTGGAGGTTAGATTGGCACTATTTTCATTTACGTCCAACTAGACATAAGAAGTCTTTCACTGATATGACGATTCATTCAGGAGAAGTAGTTATACCAAGATTTTCAGGATGGCCACATTGGTGGCCTTATAGGATGTCTGTACAGCACCATAATTCTCATTCAGGACCTGCTAGACATCAACATAAGTATTTTGTACACATGTTGACACGCTGACACAATTATCCATTCAGAAGTAGCGATAAAAAGTTTCTTAATATGGCTACTGTGGCAACCACATTGTATGTGTGAGAGGCACCATCTTGTTTTTTCTTCCAGATATTTTCACACAAATATCATATTTAAAGATAACATGAATTCATACAAGATCTTGTCGGTTTATTTCATAACAGATTTTTCCCTCATATTAATATAATCTTTTGAAAACATTTATACATTATAGTTCTAGAAATTTTTCATGCTCTCAGAAACTATTAAAATCACAGCAGAAAGTGTTATGTTATATCTTTATTCAGCACTGAAAAATATTTATGAACTCTTAAAGTTTTTTCCCCTATATTAACTTAATTTAATGAAGATTTTCAGACTATAACCTTTCCATTGGATTTATTTTTTCAAACATGGCGTAAAAAGTATGTTATAGTAACCAATTTTTACATTGCCTTCACCATCGCAGAAATCTCTATAATCAATTTCCTAGTAAAGAAAAGCCAAGAAAATAAATGGACAGTTAATATTCACTTCAGGATCACAGACCTGAGGCAAATATGTCATTGTTAAATCAAACATTTTTATTGTGTTTCCTTAGACCTAAATATATATATATATACTTGCTGTTACTCTAAACGAAGGCTGGTGATCCAGTTGATATCATTTTGGGGGTTTTAAGGATGTCTTTAAAATTAAGGCCTTAAAAATGTTGAGATCTTATATTAAAAATGACAATTTGAGCCTTGCAGATTCATGTCCACAGGTGCCCAAATAAAAAAAAAGGGGGGGGTGCAAGGGGCAAGCTTGTTGGTGTGTTATAAAATAACTGACTTATCATCGGTGTGCTGACAGGTAATGTGTAATTAAATCACTGTTGTAATATTAATAATGAGCGAGTCTGCACAAAGGAATTTCATACAGCTAAACTAACTCAACAACTAGAGGCAATTGAGAAATATATCCACATTCGTGATTCTGTCAAATGGCAGATACAACAGCATCAGGAAGCTCAAGTGGCATTTACAGAAGGTAAAGAGCAGCTATACTTGTTATCTTTTTAGGGATGTGCTTGGATTTTGCCCTCAAGCTGGAGCAGTCATAGGATATATAATAAATCGCCACGGTCGGAATTTATCCCCAAGCTGGGGTAATCGATGGGTAAAGTCTTATCCACAGTCGGGGATTTATTCAAGCTTCAGGTGCAAGTTTTTGTGCATCTCCATGCCCTTGCATAAAACACAGTTACACGTTGTTTTATATAGATATTTTTCAGTTGTAGACAGGAATAATATGTATTTGCGACTGTTTGAAATGAATGGGTTCATTATGAATTGAGTGGCACTACATTTCAAAAGCAAAATTGGATTGAAATGCAAGAACTGTAGTACGGAATTAGTGTTGGTTCTGGATCGTAGAATGGAATTGTGTGTGTGTGTGATTGGATTTTTAACGTAGCTTGAATAATTTTTCAGTCATATTGCTACGATGTCTGCAGTGTGGCAGTTTATAGTGATGTATAGCACTGGGGCATCATGCTGCAAACATGTAGTATGATGTTGCACCCAGTCACATTATCCTGACACCAGGCCGATCAGTCCTAACACTAACCTCTTAATGCTGAGCGTCTAGCGAGGTAGCTGTTAATACCATTTTTGTAAGTCTTTGGTATGACTTGGCTGGGGTTTGAACCCATGACCTCCCGCTTCTGAGGCGGACGCTCTAACCACTAGGACACCGGAGTGGTCAGAATGGAATTGTAACAATTACAATGGAAGCAATTTGTATTATGCTTGTTGGGGCATTCCTCACTGATGGCTGTCAGTGACATCATCATGGGAATGTGTAACAGCCACATTTTGTAAGAACAAGGTGTAGTTGGTGAACAATACAGACACTTTTCTGCCATTTCCACTGGCATCATCTCATATGATGTTATTTAAAAAAAACTTCCTACAACATACTCACAACATATAAAACCTATATGCAAATCTGATGAAAGCTGCTTGTGTTTCTGAAACACATATTCCATACTGGTGGCAAGAATGTCCAAATCTACATTACAAAAATGAAAACATTACCATCCATCTAGGAGTTGCAAATGTATGAAATCCTCTTGTTGGGTAGTTTTACTAACAGGCTTTACAGCAGGGCCTTCCATTAGATTTAAATGTGGCAGGTAAGTTGACAAAGTAGGGTGGGGGGTTGGGGGGACCTACCCCAATGGGGATAATTCATTTTTTTTTTAAAGTAGCATGGTGTAAAGTAAAAGTAGATGGGCTGATAAGGAATCCACTGAATTTACAGACTAAAGGTTCAGACATTTGTTTTTAAGAGAAAAATGAAAGAAGGAAACAATACAACAGATATTTTAATATGACTTTAATGTTTATTTTCTAGATTTAATTAAGATTATGAATCAGAATCAGTCTCCAACTCCACTGTAAAGTTTATCTATTACTTCTTCTGCTCAGGCACCTGCAAATTAAAACAAAATTGTAATGCTTAAATAAAGTCATATCATCTCAGCACTAGTTACATATGCAGAAGTCATGTTAATCAGCATTATAAAAATGTATGAAATTTTCTTCACTGCACTTGTGCTTCCCTTACTATCGTTAAGCCATGATACAAGATAACTTTGCACTTACTTGTCATTTCTGGCAAGTGGATGGTGCAATCAATTTGCACAAAGATGAATTTATTTCATCCAAATATTTCATGTGAATAAAAATTCCAAATGGAGGCACTTGTCCGATCAGACAAGATATATGCATATTGTAGTTAGCTGGACTCTAGCTCTGATAGTCCTGGGCAATAGGATAAGCTGATTTTGTTATCAGTTTAGAAATGCATCTGCTTTGCAAATACTATGCTTTAAAAGACGAAACTGAATCCAATATTGATGAAATAAGAGTCATTTGGATTACCTTGTTTTTTATCATTCTGCGTTGGTTGGGTGCATATTTGAGGGTCTCTGATATGGTCTCTTCCATTCCATTTGCCTTTGCTTTGCCATTAGTTTTCAAGCAGGCTTCTGCATGAGCAATACAATGTTTTAAAATAAGTTTCACAACAAAGGATGCATTGCATTTTTCTAAATGCCAGCAATAATCAATGGAATATTTTTAAAACATGTACTTTGAAATGTGTCTCAAGTTACTTTATCAATTCATTTAAAAATCTCTGGCAAGTCACATGAAAAACACAATTTAAATCAAGCCATACTTACTTATCAAAGACTTTCTCATTCACATCCTTTACCTCACACAATAAATATCAGCAACACCAACATTAAATTCACACAATCAGTACAAAACCTAGGTGTTACTCTGGACAGTACTCTCACATTGCACCAACATGTCATGAACATATGCAAGGCTGCGTATCTTGAGCTGAGACGCATCAGCTCCATTCTCAGATATCTTTCAGTTGATGCCACTAAAACACTTGTGTGTTCATTACTGCTTTCAAGACTGGACTATGGTAACTCAATTCTGTCTGGTTCATCTTAATATCTACTGCAGAGACTTCAAAAAGTTCAAAACATAGCTGCTTGGATCATACTTAGAGTACCACAATCAGAGCACACCTCCCCGCTGCTCTGTACCCAACACTGGCTATCCATTCGATCCAGAATCAAACACAACATTAGTTCTCTGTGCTACGTTTCACTGACAGACTCTAGTCCAACATACCTATCCGACCTCACCTATGTGTACACACAAGCAAGATACTTACACTCCTCTTCCGACAATCATATACTCATTATTCTCACTATGAAAACAAAGTCACATGGACAGCATTCTTTTGCATACCAGGGCCCAGCAACATGGAATGAATTGCCCACTGAACTTAGACACAAAGACGCAGTGATCCCATTCAAGAGTGCTCTCAAAACTACTTATTCTGACTACAAAAACAAACTTAATGACTTAATAATGTTAACTACCTTAAATATTCTCAGCATGTTTTTTATGTTTTCTAATTTCACGGTGTTTGTTTTTGTAATCATATCATTGTGTATGTTTTTATGTTGTCTAATGTTGCAAAGCGCTTAGAGCTTCTAAAGATTAGGCGCTATACAAAGTCCTCATTATTATTATTATTATATTTAGCTTGGATGAATATTTTTTAAATCAGTGGCCATAACTAAAAAATAGGATTTTGTTTTATGATCATAAAAGTATGTTGGACACCATCCATGATGTACAATGCTGTCTGACATTTCTATGCACCTAAGGTTTCCATCTCAAATATTAAAGCAAAATGCATACCGAATTTGACAGATTGATGAAAATAAAAAAAAGCAATGCTTACCATTTGAAAAGAGGCAATTGTCACTAGAATATTCTATTCAAAATGATATTAATTTTGGACACAGGGGATACCACCCCCATGTTTTCCTGACTCGTGATATGTCGGCCTATTCTGTGCACAGCTTTAAAAGATGTAATGTTTATCCATCGAGCTATAGAAATGAAATACATTTACTGTAGACTGTTTCTGTCAGCAGTTAAGTTGAGTAATTAGGTCAGGTTTATAGCTAGTTTACAAAATTCAATGTAGAATGCCAATAAATGACAAGATATATTTTTGCAAACTAAAGTGATCTTGAAAAAAGATTAGTAAAGTTTAACATTTTATAAAAAATAAGCTATTATGTGGAAAAGAAACAACAATGAAATAGGATGCAATGTGTTTACGTCTAGTTTTGGAAGGTACCGTCTCTAAGGTACCGTCATAATTGTACCGTAGTTTAATGGGTGGAAAGGCCATTGAAAGGTAAGGGCAGTGCGGAGACCATCGAGTATGTTCCAGAATAGCTGAATCTTTGTAGATACATAGATCCATTCGTAACTTCAGTCCGCAAGCGAAACACTGTACTTCGTATCCCAATCCTGACTCAGGTCCGAAGTAGACAAATCCTGTTCTAGCTAAAACATACGAAGAAGGTAATCCTTCCCTATCCGTAGGCCATTTTTGAAACGTGTCCAATCGACGGGCACAATCACAATAGTCAGGTAAGAAGACTGGAAAATGGTAGGGTTTGAACTTGGAGTTCTCACTGGATTTCTCACTCGATTCTTGCTGCGGCGAAGTCATCCTTCTGGTGGGTGGCTATCCTCTTACAACCAATGTTTTATACCGACATGTCCATACGGCAAAGTAAAGTGGGTGGGAAGCCGCACTCGCTTCTGCTACACGATTTGATAGACTTTTTCCAAGGGTCGACTGACGATGTGGTGTGTGGGTAAACGTACAATCTTGTTGGGTTGATAGGTGGTCACTTTCTCTAGACTGCAAGGCTTCTTTCAATATGCCAAAGTTGACCACTCGACTGGTACGATAATTAAGAGTAAGTCCTTTCACTTTACACTTCGTGTGCACTTCTTGTTTGTCCCAGTATTCGTAGCCGTAATTTTTGGGACCACCACTAACGAAACTTAGAATCTTGTCATCGGGGTGCTTGTCTGTCCAGGCTCCTAAACGGTCTCCTTCGATGTCAGGGTGCTGTTGACTCGGGTGATCGATATAAATGCAACTGTCCATGTCAAAGTACAAGACACGTTCCCCTAACAGTTCTAAAGCTTCGTACAATTTTAAGCGAGCATGAGCTGTCATGTAAGCTGCAATGATGACATTTCCAAAGGGGTCATCTTCTACAAAGTTCAGATCTTCTTCGTAATTCACCAAGATCAAATCCTCACGAACGACGTCCACGTGTTTCATGAATTTGGCTTTGTCGTGAATCATCTGAAAGTAGCGGGAAGGTTCGGTCAAATACTCCGTCTTGGGTAAACACGGTCATTGTGCCATTTTACCCCACAAGCAATTTAACATCACTTTGGCAAACGATCGCCTGCCTTCGTTTTTCTCAATGTGATCTAAAGTAATGCCTTCTTGTGCCCAGAATTTCTCTCTGAATGTCTTTTGGTCTTCGGGAGTGTGACACCAGGACAGATAGCCACTGGCTTCTTGCTCAGTTTCAAAAAGGCATCCACGTAGTCTGCAAAAATGCCTTTCTGCGTGGGGTCACCCTTGTGGAATTATTGTGTCTTGGGAAAGTGGCAAATTTCGTACACTTCTAACAGTTGGTATCCCATGTTCAGAGCTTTGAACAATTCTACGCTGACCCATGTCCCCGTCAAGGCCCGTTCTTCCTGGGTGTGATGACAAGGTTGATCTTGGTTGCACGTTTCAGCACAAGTACGGCACAAAGGAAACATAAGTTTGCCTTGGCAATGGCGAGGTAAGACGGGATGGTATAGGTTCGTGGGAGGCAAAACTTTGCACTTGATCAAGCCTTCGTATTGTCGAATGTTTTTTAGGTCGATGTGTTCGGTGAACAATTGTGGGTGCCCTGCAGGAAAGCAACAACATTTGCACACGTAGGGATACAGTGAACACACGTCCAAGTATTTGATTTCTTCTCCTTTCTCTTCGTCAGCTTGGTACAGCAAACAGGTGGCATTGGTCCTTCCTCCGTACAAACTATTACTTGGGTTCAGGGGGACCATGAACTGGTAACTTTCCATGAGGCGTTTAAACTCGGGATCGGTGTTCAAACGGTGATTGTATTTGTGTTCCCACATTTCCACCACTTGGTATCCTTCCTGTTCTAACTTTAGGCGTGGCTGACAAATGGCCTGGTACAAGTCTTCCATGGTTCGTTGTAAGAACTGATTTTTAGTGCCGCGGTCAGGGTAACAGATGGGACATCCGTGAAATAAGCAACCGTTAAACTCGTACATGATCTTGGGGTTTTCTAAGTCCCAGCCATTGACCGAATGCATTCCGATGATCTTTCGCCCTGTCCGTTGCGGGCATGCTGAATCCATTTGTCTTCCTTGTCGCACAAGTAATGCAACCAGCATGGGGCTTTGACCGAGTATTGACGTTTGACATAGTTGGTCGTTTGAGGACTGATGACAGCCACAGTGTTTTCAAGCATGAATCGTTGTCGGTAGACTAAGGAACACGCTTTGGCAATGGTGCAAGCCTCTTTTAAATGATCAACCCCTCCGTGTTCCATGAACAGTTCTCGAAATTTTCCACAGGATCGCCGTAAAATGTCCATGTTGGAACAACGATACTTTAGCATTTCTTCCTGAAAGTCGAAAGGGTCGGAGGCGTGAGCCTGGTACCAAGCGTAGAAAGTTTCTCGTTCGGTACGCATGTTGTCAGGGTCGTAATAGTGAGCCTGAGGCAAATGGGGTAGAACGGCGTGTTGATTGGCTTGTATTGAAAAAGTGTGGAAAGTACCCTTTAGCCATTTCTGTCATTCCAAACATTTTAGGCATTCGACTCAAAGGCATGGCTAAGTAGCTCATCGAATCTTTAAACTGCACTTGTCCCACTTGCATGAAAATGATTTTGGCTCCGTTCAAAGTGATTTTAGGACGCTCGATGCCACGTTCCGTATAACATCTCAAAAGAAACTGTCCATCGTATCCGGAGAAATTGTGAGCCATCACCGTGGCATGGTGATGACAATCTCCATAATAATGTTCGATGTCCTCTTGGCTCCACGTCTTGTCGATGGGGTCTAAGACCCATTGTGTGAAATCGGCTAGTGTGTTCAGTCCTTGAAAGATTTTTTCACGCCCTCCAGGAATCTTACTGCAGTGAGGGCAATAACTCAAGATAGGTTCTTGAATCACTTCTCGCACGCTCGATGAGCCACGCAGAAATTAGGAATGTGAATACTGGTCTCTTGCATGCATTCGAAATCGAAAAAGATGAAATTGCCTTTCTTCTTCTTGTGACCATCCTCTTTCTCTGGTTGGGATTGGTATTTTTGTATGTAGCATTGGTGTTCCAAGTCCACAATGCAGTGACAAATGTGACATTTTTTCTTTCCTGAACATACGTGTGCCTTGGTACTGTTGATACATAGACCTTGTCCACACATTGGGCACAATCTCAGGAGTTGACAAGCACATTTCTTCTGTGAACCTTGCATCTTCAGATGTTGTTGGTAACAGGCAGGGCTGACAAATGTGCGCAGACAAGCAGGACAATGCACTGGTTCTTGCCCTTCGCTCAGACAGGGTTGAGAGGCCAAACATCCTGAGCATTTCGATCCACAATGTTTGTGTTGCTCTCGATTATTATAACCATCATAAGTCACATTTCTCACAGTAATATTTGTATCCCAGGAATCCAGTGATAGTGGTAATGGTATCGAAATGGTCATCGTGATGATAGAGGTGAATGTATTTTCCATCCTTAAAGTCTTTCCCTCGAAACAACAGAGACCCGCGCACTTCTTGAGGGTGCACTTTCAAGGTGTATCGTGGAGCTAGGGCATCTTGCAATTTTTGCATCTCAGGAATGCCACAGGATGTGTCTTTGGACAGGCATGCTTGTTGTAACAGAAGTTCTGCTTCATTTCGTTGTTTGGCTCGGTTCGATTTTCGAATGTTCTCCCAGGCTCTTTTCCATTCTACCGTGTCGTTCTTGTCGGCATAGGTTCATCCCACCACGATGGCTCGGGCTAAACACATGTGGTCTTGAAAATTGTTAATTTGGACAAGACTTGTTTTGGTAATGCGAAGGTTGTTGACCAATAAGGTCTTTCTGCATTGTCCGGTCCCTTGAGGAGGAGAGACGTGGGTCATGTCCAGTGTGGCTTTTCCATCGGTGATGTCAAACTGGTCATTAGATTGTTGCACGTGTTGAATCTTGTCCATGACTTTGGAAGTGGTCAATTCTGCAGGGCTGCTAAACTCGATCCAAACAGGGGATTTCAAGCCGTCATGTTGTATGGAAAGTCTCAAGCGATCATCTTCTTTGGGTTGACATTGTCGCTTGAGTGTGGTGAGCAAAGAATCCCACATGTCGGTGATGAACCCTTTTGCTTTCTCTAACAGTACTTCAGACTTGAAATCTTTAAACTTCACTGTGTATTTGTAAGCCGTAGTTCTAAATTTTCTAGAGGGACGCTTTTCCGTCTCTCGAATGTCATAGTACTTTTCAGGGTTGACTAAGGGTGGTAAACTTTGTTTAGAGGGTTTGGATTCTGGTTCACTCATGTCCTCTTCAAAATCACTGGCATGAATTTGTGCCAAGACTTCAGCCCTAGTACGAGGCGATAGATCACGTTTCTGCCTCTTACTTTCTTCTTCTTTCTTCTCAAATGAATTGGATCATTTCATCTCGATAGCAAAAAGTCAAATGACTAAAGTTTAAACACCATGGATTAATTTATAGTCATAGCAGACCAGTGTATATAAAGGGTATGTGTCTTGTCCTTTCACTATTCATTTCACTCTCAAACTGAGCACAACAATGGAAGAGACTACCAAGATCGAACGTTTCATCAGAGCTTTGCGAGGGGTCATTAGAAAATTCTCTTCAGACCAGCCGAGGGACTACTCTCCTTCCTTTCAAGATAAAAGTCAAGATACTTGCTATATCTGTCAGAAGAAAGGGCATTGGTCTTCAGAGTGTCCAGACCGTCAAAAAAGAAAAAAAAGGGGTTAGAAGAGACAAAAGTCAAGATACCTGTTATTATTGTCAAGAAAAAGGACATTGGTCACCAGACTGCCCAAAAAAGAAACAAGAGGAGTCAGAAGAAGAGAGGGATTCTTCAGAGGAAGAGGAAGAAGAAGAGGAAGAAAACAGACAGGTGAAGAAAAAGAAACAGGAGAAGAAAAGAAGGGAAGAAAGTGAGGAGGAAGAGGAGGAAAAGACTATGACGGTGAAGAAATTAAAAAAACAGAGAGTGAACAATGAGACAGAATAAGTCTATGAACTTTTTAAAGTGCTCTGTTGTGAATTGTGAATTGTAGATATTTATAAAAGAATAAATTAATTATAAAAGGTAAGTGTCTTTGGGTTTTGATTGTAAAATAAGAACCTACACTCACACACACTCATACACAGACAGGTACTATTGGGTAAAATGGTTTTTATTAGTTATTGGCAATTGAAAGCCTATCTCTTTTCGAGAGATGTGGATGGCCCTGAAAAGGGCCTTTTTTGGTGCAAGGGGTGAGTTTAAACAATCAACTTTAACTGTCTTAAGCCTTTGCCATGGCCAAGGCCTACTTCTGGACTGCGTACTGTTGATGATGATTTCGTTGAAATCACTAAGGATGGTGCAGTAGGCGTAGTCACAGGGTTGGAGTGTTTAGCTTGGGAAGGTCGTATTCTCTTCGGCCGTAATAAAGAAGTCTGATACATCTGTTTCAGACTTCTTAACTAAAATGTCTAACAGTACCGTGACCGTTTGATTTTGACACCCTTGTTTCTTTGCTGCTGCGTCTTCTTCTTCTTGTTTTTTTCTTACCTCTTCTTCTTGCTGCTGTTGCTGTAGGAGAAAAGCTTGTTCCGCTTCCTTTTGCTGTTGTATAAATTTCTCCAATTCTTCTTTCTGTCTCTGTCTAAAATTTTCCATGTGCGGTAATGAAGGAGAAGGTGACGAAGGTTCAGGAACAAATTCTTGCAAGGTAAAAAAATCCACAAAATCCCAATTCACCTCTTCTGAAAGTAAGCCTGGGTTCCCTTGGGTAGTCTCCACCATCAGTGCACCCAAACTGATCGTTTTCTGAGTTTCCGTCATGTTGAAAAACTGTCGCTTAGATTGACTACGCACAGGCGCTAGCGAATCTATATAGACTATGTGACGTCACAGACTGCTCTCTTCGGATTGGACGTGGGCTGACTGAATTTTGTAACGCATGTTTGGATTGGTCAACAAACTCAATCCGTTTCAATCCTTCCTCCCCCTATAAATAAGTACAGTTCACTGCATTCCTTCACCTGTTACTCAGCACCCCAACATGTGGACCGATGTACAATCTTCAACGCTTGTGTCTTCGATGATGTTCCGGACGGACATATCAATGTATGTCCGATCCAACTGGACAGTTATCCACAGGACAGACACCAGCCTGTGGATGCGAAGAATCTTATGTGGAGCATCAAGGATGCCTCAAAAGAGTCTTAATCTATGGTCCTGCAGTCAGGCACAGCCTAAGGTCAAGAAGAAGATGTCACAGATGCCCTTTATGTTAAGGGTATATTAACATAAAACCAAAGGCCCTTTTCAGGGCCATTCCTATCTCTCGAAAAGATCTTGACTTTCAATTGCCTACCCCTTTTTTTATTTTTTTGTTTAAAAAAATAATAAAAAAATAGAGACCCCTCCCTGTTTCAATTTTCGCCTGTTCCATTTTCATAGACCCATCAGGTCGGGACCTTATTAAAATAGGGTCCCGACCCTGTTCCATTTCCCCTAGTCCCAAGACAGTCCCACGATTTATTCCCCATGTTCAATTTCCCTTGTCCCTAGAGTGAATAGTTTTTTTTCTTTCTCCCATGTTAAATTCCCCTTGTCCCTAGAATGGATATTTTTTTTTTTCCTCCCATGTTAAATTACATAGTCCCCAGAGTGGATATACCCTTTTTAACATGGAAGTTCCCTAGTCCCTAGACCGTCCCTATTCACTACTACCATTGTCATTACCAGCCTGAAACCCAATTTAATGCCATTTGTATAAATTCATTTCAAATAAATATTATGATATAGCTGAAGTGTAAAGTCAAGCAAGTATTCTATTTGCAGATTTTACATTTTAGATATTATAGTAAAGTCATATTTTCTCTTGTTTAGTAAACTTTATTGCAACTGGTTCCAAAATAGTAAATCTTATTTAATGTTCATTCACCAGAATAGGTATTAATACAATCCCGAATTAACTGTATGGTACTAAAATATACCCTGATCTTGTGTGAGATTGTAATATACAGAACTATACCTCAAGACAACAATAATATATTGAATTTATATTGTATCAAGACTGTCATGGTTATGAACTCCAACTTTATTCAGGTTTTTTCATAATAAATGATCATCTTGTGCTATGGTTGAAAAGAAATCAAAGTTCAGTTTAACTCCATTCTCTCCACATTTGTAAGTTGTTAAGAGGCATACTCATCCTCAGTGTTATAGTAAAATGTAATCTTATTTGGATCAATCTTGGTGGTGTAATATATGAATGGAGAAAGAATATTATCATCCAGATTAAAATATGTTTTATTCAGACTCTACTAAAATTTTTAGTTGGATATGGGTTACGGAGCCTGATGTGTACGAACAAAGCAATGTGTACCATGACCTTTTTAATTTAACATTTTAAACTCCTGCAGAAGAAAGAGATTTTTTAGATCCATTAATCTGTATTAACAAAAACATTTCTTCAGTATGATTTTCAATTACGTAGTATTGACAAAACTCATATTTTAAAGTTGTTGTTTTTTTGTGTTTGGTTTGGCCTTTTATGGTAAACCAACACAAGTAAGTTATTTAGTGCCAAGGCACTTTAAGTATACTGCCTTGCCCAAGGACACACCATGGTAGCTAACCCAGGTTGGTCTGATGGTAGAATTTGAACCTACCTTATTTCACAGGTCCAGAAAGCTAACCACTGAGCCACTACAGCTCCCCATCTTATAGTGGAATGCTGGTATACTTTATGATCAAGAAGGATGGGTTGGGGTATGCATGTTGCATCTGAAAAAAGTGATGGAATTTTTGTTTACATAATATTTTAGTCATACAATATGAATCATTTTCTATAGATTTAAGATGTATCAGATCAAGTTAAGAAAAATCATATATTCTGTTTCCTGGGAATGTACTAAAATTCACTGTTATTGTTTGATTTTTTGGTAGTAAGCTTACTTGGTATTTTTTTCTTTTTAACTTGAATGCCTAATTTGTTAACATCCTATTCTAAATCTTCAGAGTTCTGTCTATTAAGTGACAACTGTTGATACATGTAGGGAAGTTTTTGTTTATATCTTTTGATTTTTGTGATTCTGGAAGTTGCAGTATTTGTTGTTGTATTATAACCATTTCAGTAATTTAATGAATGCAGAGTATACTGCTCTATAAATGAAATTTAAGGGAAAATAATGTAAAAGTATGTTTCACTGCAAATATAAATTGTTTAAAATAATATATCATTTATCATATGACTATTCAATTGTGGTAACTAGTATTCCATCCAATATCTATATATTAAAATATGTCTTTTCATACAGCTGGTGATCATTTAGATACAAGTCCAATTGAACATAATCAAATTATCAATGCAGGTGTTTTTATTAGTAGTAGTATTGCAAGTATAAGTGTTAGTATTAAGATTTCATATACAGGTATGATAAGTGTATCATAATGTTTAAATGATGCTCCTTGTTACAACATAAAATATGTTCATTGAAACAAATGGTTCACTGGTAAATTGGCAGCAAAGGTCTTCACTGAATTATGTTGCATAAACTATTTTACAATAAAACATATATGATGCATCTCAATTATGATGAATGTGAGGAGGAGGATTAATAATAATGCAATTTAAGTTATCTTCATAACATAAGTTCTAGCAGATGTGTAATTTTTATGTGGTTCATCATCAGTTTGAAACTGGTCTGTGATTTCTGGATCTGGACATACCTGGTCCCCTGCTGTTGTGCTGCTATGGTCTTTACAGTTCATTAGGATATCAGTTACACTTGGTTTACATTTAGAACCCCATGGGATGGAATGCCCAGTTTGAAACTGAGAGAATGGTTAATTATCCATAATATAACTCCTGCAGTTATTATTAGGTTTGATATCAAGGTCTTTCTTTAAAAGCTTTTCAACTCAGGTTCTGTTCTACCATACAGATAAATAAAGTCAAATTCAAGGCTTTCAGATTTGTCCAGTTTGTTTCATGTGTTGCGGCAGACAGACTGTATATTGCCACTGTACCATATAAATATCAGTGCTTAGTCTGCTCTCAGTTGCTGTGGTTTGATTAGTTACAAGTGTCATCACATGTGACTAATTATTGACCAATGTAATGAAACTTGTATAATTAGAAGGCTGTATTTAAAAACTCTAAAGATCTTAAAAAGAAAATTGGATCGGGGTAAGTAAAACCTTTTACTTTGACCATTTGGCTAGAAAATAATTTTCAATAAGTTTAAATTGGATAATAGTAATATAATAATTAATTACACAAATCAGAATAAAAGCTATTTGCATATCCCCTTACAGCTGTTGCTTTTTCATAGTACTAAGTAGAATAAAGTATAGTTAAGACAGATAGCTTTAAGCTAGAATTAAACTCAAATAAATTGCAAGAAATCAAAACAAACCCAGGATTAAAACTAAAGAAATATCCCGTCATATATACCTTACATCAAATAAAGAAACTCAAGATGGATAACAACAAAATTAATGTCACATCATCAAATAGTTATCTCAGCTGCCTGGTCAACCTAAAGGCAGATAAACTAAGGCAAACTTACTCCGAAGCAGTCTCATCCCCCCTAAGAGAAAAACGACAGATACAGTTCTTAACGCCAATTTTCAACTCGACCCCAACTGACTCGATGAGTAGACTCTACCTGTCACCAAGCGTAAACGAGAATGTGGACAATCTACCGAGTAACCGCAAAACTACATCCGACATGAGTACCCAAACTGAGGAACAATACTCAACAAGCACAAAAACAACCCAGACCACGCTGGTTAAAAACACTAGTAGCCAGGGGACTCAAACTGAGAACCTACTAGATGAAACAGAACGCCCTCACCCTACCACAAATAAAGCAGTCACACACGACTCAACAAAAGGTAAGAATAATAGGAAAACCAAATCCCAAATACCAGTTAGAAAGAATAAGGAACACACTAACTGTCAGAATACAAGACCCAGCAAGCCGGTTATGGACAACGAAACAAAGTCAGCTAAAGAGACAAACACCAGGGGAAAAAAGACCAGTCTGCAAAATATCCAAAACAAGAAACACCCCGCTGAACTGACTCTCTTCGTCAAGGGAGTAAATTCCAAAATAACGAAGTTAGCCTTTAAAACCATAGCATGGCAATTGAACAAACATCACCAAGGAGAATTCACGCTTAAAAGCACTAGAGACGACTTGCTGATAATCAAATGCACCACTGAACAACAGATTGCCAAATATATGGAAATTGAAAGAATAGGCCAAATAAATGTTCAGGTCACTAGACACAACAGAACAAAACAACACATAGACCCAAACCCCCCAAAAACACACAACAAAGGAGTCATATACGTATCAACTCAAAATAAAACCAATGAAATAGTAGACTACATAATGAGTAAAGGACAGGAAGTAGAGAAAGCAATCCGCCTAAAAACAAGAAGGGGAAAGGATAGCACTGCAGTGGTACTCTTTTTTAAGGGCGCCACCCCAGAAACTATCAAAATAGCCGAAAAACTCGAGGCTAAAAAAATTTTTGCTTTCAAAAACAAACCACGGTTCTGTGGCAACTGCAAAAATTGGGGGCATTACTCTAAGAGTTGCGGAAACCTATTCCGGTGCAATCAATGTGGTCTTCACCACCCAGACCGGAAAACATGTAGCGCCACCAATCAGCACTGCGCTAACTGTAGTGGTAACCACAAACCAAACCACGCAGAATGCCCCAGGGCTCTTAGAGAAGCCCTAATAGTCGAATATATGATCTCCCATGGGGTAAACTATAAGCAGGCCAAAACAAAAATCAGGATACCAAAAACAAAATAAATAGGTAGCACCCTCACTGGTAGGAAACACGCATAAAACGAAAACAACAGTAAATTAAACAAACTATTAAGACTTTTTGCACTAGAGATGGATTCCAGAGCAGAAATCAAAATATGGCAATGGAATGCACGCGGCCTTAGGGCCCACGCTGACCAACTAAATAACAAAATACTTGAACAGGAAAGAAAACCAGATGTTATATGCATACAGGACACCCATCTAAATGATACCTCACGTATCCCAAACATCATAGGCTACAACACCAAATACCTAAAGCATCGATCCCCCACAGCAAGAGGAGGGGGGTTAGCAACCTTTGTTAGAGATGGAATTACATCAGAAATGCATAAATTAACAGATAGTAGACCGCCCAATGACTTCGAAATACAGATAGTCAAAATAACCGCTCAAACTAAGCAGGTACTAATCGTTAACCTCTATGAAACAAATGAGCAGCGCAATTTAAGTGCAGACGAAACAATCAAAATGATTAAAGACTGTGGAGAATGGGTGGTAATATGCGGGGACTTCAATGCGCACAATGAACTATGGGGGAGTCAAAAGACGGACATTAAAGGAAAAATTGTAGAAAAATGGGCACAAAAATGCAACTTAGTTTTTCTAAACAACGGAATGCACACCCGGATAGATGACAGAACAGGCCACACATCAGCAATAGACCTATCTCTATGCACACCAAGATTAGCAGGCATTTCTGATTGGCAAGTTGATGAAAGCGACCCTATGGGAAGTGACCATTACCTTATAAATATAGAAATACAAATTAGAATACCTCAAAATAAAGCGTCCTTCACACCAAGATGGAAATACGAACAGGCCAACTGGATTAGGTTCAAACAGATAGGTGACTCAATCGACCCAGAAACCATATATCACCGGGACATTGACACCTTTAATGACAAATTAATAGAAACCATTAACACAATGGCCCAAGAAACAATTCCTAAAACTAAAGGAGTAGCACCCAAACCCACGGTGCCCTGGTGGAATAATGAATGCAAAATAGCAATTAAAGAGAAAAAAAGAGCTCTAAACAAATTCAAAAGAACTAAAAATAATAGGGACTTTAACTACTACAAGGAAAAGGAAAAAACTGCCAAACAAACTATTATGATAGCTAAACAAAACTCATGGAGAGAATTCTGCTCAAAACTAGATATTAACACAAAATCGAAGGAGGTGTGGCAAAGAATTAAAAAAATGAGAGGCAAAACTAAATCAATAACCCCCAACATACCTGGACAAAACAACAAACATAAGGCAGAATTATTCGCAAACTATTTCGCCATCATGTGTAGCAATACCAACTTAGAGGATAAGTTTAAAAATCATAAAAGGCAATTTGAGGAAAGCAACTCTGACAACATAAAGGAAGCAGGAAATAATGACGGCCCACTAAACCTTCCGTTTACAGAAGCCGAATGGAGAAAGGCCCTCGCCGGCAAAAAGACCACATCCCCCGGGGAGGATACTTTGGGGTATGAAATGTACAAGAACCTACCCAAAAAACTTGTCACAATTGCACTTAACCTCATTAATAAAATATGGGAAACCGGTACCATACCTATAAGATGGAAAAAGGCAGTAGTGGTCCCGATTCTTAAGCCTGGAAAACCCTCAAGCGATATAAAATCATACAGGCCCATATCACTAACAGACAATATATGTAAAATAATGGAAACTATGGTAAACAACAGGCTGAAATACCATTTAGAAAGCAAAGGACTACTAGCTAATACACAGAGCGGGTTTAGCAACTACCGAAGCACAATAGACCAACTCATGAGACTAGAAACCGCTGTCAAATTAGCATCTAGAGAAAAATTTTAAAAATCCAGATATGTTACAGCCATCTTCTTAGACATGGAAAAAGCATATGATCTAATGTGGACTAAGGGACTGATAAGTAAACTTAAACCATACGGAATAACTGGCAATATATACAAATTTATTGCTAACTTCCTAACCGATAGAAAGATACAAGTCAGACTAGGACAAGACTACTCCGAACGATACAAACTGGAAAATGGCATGCCACAATGAAGCGTAATCAGCCCAACTTTATTTAATATAATGATAAACGACCTGGAAACAGCGGTAAAACCCAACCACCTTGACTTATCCCAATTCGTCGATGACAGCGCCGTATGGAAAACTGGCAACCCGGCCAGCAGAGAAACGACCAAGCACTTACAAAAAGGACTAAACGATATAGGAAATTGGACAGATAAATGGGGATTTAAATTGTCACCTCTAAAAACAGTAGGCATAGTTTTCAATCCGGGAGGTGGCCACCCCCCACCCACTCCAAACTTAACCCTAAAGGGGGTACCCATCAAATTCGAAAAACAAGCGACACTCCTAGGTATGGTATTCGACCACGAACTCACGTGGGCAGCTCATATCCAAGAACTCGTAACGAAGTGCAAACGAGACATCAACCTCCACAGAAACTTCAGAGGGGTGAATTGGGGGGTTGATCAAAAAACACTCGTTACCCTATATAGAGCACTTATAAGAGCAAAATTGGACTACGGTTGCCAGGTATATGGAGCGGCGAACGCCACGTTACTAAAGAAACTAGACACAGTCCAATCAAAAGCGCTAAGGGTATGCACCGGCATCCTAAATGGTACCCCCACACAAGATATCTTAATAATAGTAGGAGAACCCCCGCTAGACCTAAGGCGGAAGGAATTGATGCTGCGATACTCGACTCGAATATCAATACACCAACCCAACCACCTCACGCTACAAGCCCTCTTAGCATGCGACAAACCATTCGATACAAAAGGAAAAAATAAAAAAAATACCTAGTGGGAAAATAATTATAGAATTAAAAAGGAAATTTCAAATCGCAAATATCAACCCAGAAAAAATAAGGTACTACCCAGACCCCGCGTGGACCTGTCCCACACCACAAATAGATCTTAGCTTACGTAAACTAGGACAAAAACAAAATGACCCGATAGGACTAAGAGCATCAATACTAACGTACATTGACAACAAATACGAGACATACACGCAAATCTTCGCAGATGGATCAAAAACCAAAAATCCAAATAAAACTGCAGCAGGGATAGTGATCCCAAAATTAGATGTCGCCGTTGGAAAAAGACTCCCAGACCAATGCGCTATATACACGGTAGAATTCATGGCAATACTAATGGCATTAACATACGTCAAAACATACCCCACAACTAAGGCAGTCATTCTAAGCGACTCTTACAGTGTACTACAATCGTTAGCAACGGACCAATCCAAGAGCAGACCTAATATGATTAATCATGCAAGATCGCTACTTAAAGAGATTGAAAAAAACAACAAACACGTTGAATTCGTATGGATACCCTCTCACATCCATAATCCCAGGCAATGACAAAGCAGATGCAGAAGCAAAAAACGCCACAAACGAACCAAAAGCCCAAAATATAGCATACAGCGTCACTGAAATCAATAACATGGGACAAGATCAATGACATGTGGCAAGAGCTATGGGAAAAATCGGATGCAAACAGTCTAATACACACGATGATGAAAAAAGTAAGTAGAAAAGTCGAAAGTCCGACCTTCAAAAATCCATACGATATAACAATAATAAATAGAATAAGAACAGGTAAAACACTATTGGCAGGATGCGCAGGGAAACACATAAAAAGGGGACCAACCGAAAACTGCCCCTACTGCCCAACTCCAGAAACAATTGCACACTTAATAAATATATGCCCCAAATACAACCAGGAAAGGGCCGAACTAAAATCTCAACAGGAACAAATAGGAGAACGGTGGACATACCCGGAGTTACTTGTGGCAAAAAACAATAACATAGGAATGACCTATAATAACATCATGACATTCATTAACAAAATAGGCAAAAGGGGACAAATCTAAACCGAATGAAGGGTTGGGTATAAAGAGAGACCATGTAAAGAAATTAAAACCAATAAACCTAAAAGATCGAACCAAAAAAGAAAAAAAACAATCAAAATATTACAAATCACTGTTTGGGAATTGTGACGGCCGGCTCGGGCTAGTGGGTTCACAGACTGACACCGCCGCTCATAACCCGAACAATAAAAACCAGATAAGGACGAATATTACAAAATCACTGTTTTGGAATTATAATGGCATGCTAGGCCCCGTAGGTTCAAAAAAAAAAAAAAAAAATATAAAAAAATAAAAATAAAAAAAATATACATTAAAATAAATCACAAATAGCTAAGCTAAACAAAAATAACAGGTAAATAGCCAAGTGGTCAAAGCGAAGGGAAACAAAGGCAATCAAACCACCTCCCTCGAAGAAAACATCTCACGGCGAACATGGCAGTATCAAAAGGACTAGAAGACCAAAACAGAAACGGACACGGGATAAGGCAGAAAGAGCTGAAATAAAGAAGAGCAGGAAAAGGCACAGAATGAAGTTAAACGTCCTAAGGCAGTAAAAGAAGAAAGAACAGGACACTTGCAGACCTTGGGGAATGAAGGCAGAAACAATGAAAAGAGTATGCCTCAAATAATCAAACCACCCCCACCCCCCAGTATGAAAAGAATTGCCTTCCCGAAATCAAACAAAAGAAATAAGGCCACCACCCCCCCACATCTACTTATAAGTGTGAATGAGAAAGTGAGCGTGAATGTCTGTTGTCGGGATATGTGGGAAAAGCAGAAAAACGAACAAAAATGTCTATAGCCATCACACAAATATAGCATACACACTCCCTACCCACCTTTTTTTTTTTTTCTTTTCTTTTTTTTTTTCTTTTTTACAAACAAATTTTACCACATAGGGCTTTCATTCTGACCCATGAAAGCCCTCTTTTGACCAACAACTTACTGACCCTGAAACACACTGATTGGTTTAAAGCCACACGTACGAAATACTTAACCAAACTGAGATCTCCAAAACAAAATAAAGGGCTACTAAAAGCCTACTAGATGTGAAAAAATTTTCGGAAAATTCAAGTACGCAAAGTACACAAAATTTAATAGACCTTACAAAAGATAGGAAAATTCACAACTCAGGAATATCTGAAGCGTATGTGACAATCACATGTTTGGCAAGATAGTACAGGAATAGCCCAATAAATATAGGGAACTGGGCATTGATTGCAACGAAAATTTCATAATACTGCTGCTGGTGTGCTTCGGTTACTGCCTGAAATGAGAGAGGAAGGAGATGCAGGATGCAGAAACAGACCACCAACGGAGTACAACGATGGTGAAGGTTGCAGCGACGAGAGCCTGGGCGGGACCTTTTGGGGCACCTGGGCTTCGGCTTGCTTGCTTGGGGGCATTGTATAAGTTAATCGCTAAATTCAAAAAGTACACAAACGTGTACAAACTAAACAGTCGCACATACCGAAAGGTGCACGTGACTTTAATCCAATGAATGAATGAAATGTGTGCTAGAGGGTAGGGTTAGCAGTTATACTCCCAATTATGTTTGTGATGAGCAAAAGCAGCTGCACAAATTTGAGCTTTTAGTTTGGTTCTGGTAGGGTCAAAGGATGCAGGTACATTTTACATTCATTTTTTACTAGAAATAGCTATTTTCAATATTTTTCTGTGACAAGGCAACTAAAAGAATCAGTATGTGCCTTATGCATGAATAAAGTTCACTAGTACTATAACAAATTAGCATACTTTTCATCACCCCTCTACCATCAAGATTTTTTTATATTTACCTCTGTAGCAGACACAAATAAAAGTCGGCAGCTCATTTGCAGACTAAGTTACACATATGATCTCCAATGCTCATCTAACTGTGACAGGCAGTCACCAACAAGCCAACCTATTTCCATGCCTAACTCAAAGTAAATCTGAACCACATTATAGATTTAGCTTATGTGTAAATTTATAAATGCTAGGCTTGTGATAATTAGGTTCATGCCTTCTACCTTAAAAATTAGAGGGATGTCAAAATACGAAACTATCCAGTGAGACCTATGATGTTAATTTTAATCCCTATGGGATTTGTGACATAAAAAACCCAAATGCTTTATGTATTAAAAGGTAACTAATGGGGGCAGGATCTGCAGTGAATCAATGGTTAGTATGCTAGACTCCTGATAAAAATGTTTGTGTTAAAATCCTGTTATCAAGTCAACCAGGTTACCTACTGCAATGTACCCTTGCCTTACTCCAATTCCCTCAGTACTCAGTAAACAACTAGTGTTGCTGTACATAACAAAACCAGTCCATATTGATTTTACATATTTTACTAAATCCTGACAAAAATAATTCTCTAAATAAAGAATGATTAATATGTGATGGTCTCGCATGTAATCAAACTCTTCCAAGCTTTTAATGATATGAACCGATTTATCAATGTTTATCAAATTTGCATGAAAAACTATTTCTTATTTGTCATCAAATATGTTCAATGTTTTGATCATATAAGCATTTCTGCTACATTAGATCAAAATAATCTTTTTGTCAGAAATAGAGCCCTTATAGTATTTGCAAGGTCAACCAATCAGATGCAGAATTTGAGTTTAATATGAATGAATATTTTTTTTACAAAATTGCTCTTTTGCTATATCTTGATGAGATAAATCTATTCACCAAGTCTGATGAAATTAATGAGAAATAGTTTTAAGAGCAGTAGCAAGAATGGCTAGTGAGATGTAGAACCACCACATTATATGCATAGATTTTGCTTATAGCCTCAGACATACAAGCAAATAATTAAACAAGTCAGATCTAAATTGGATCATAAACACTGTTGTGCAAATCATAAGAAACTCTGCCAATCAGATGCAAGGTCACTTCACTACCATACCTTTATCACACTCATAATAAGCATCATTGTGAAACTTGACTCTATAAGCCCAATGGCCAAGCATGATCAAACTTGAATCAGCAGTAGTGGTTATAACCTCATGTATTTGTATGCATCTTCACTTCTTCAATCTAGATCTCATTTATATAAGCATGTATTCTACGTTTAGTAAAAACTGCACTACATGTATAAATATTGCATGCGGTGGTAACATACTCAGATGAAAGATCACCTTATTATTATTAATGGTTAACACTCATCAAACTTCAAGGACAACTTAATGATTTTAGCCTATATTGTGGAAGTATGGCTTTTAGGCTGGTTAAAAAACTCAACTAATCTTATACATGATCACATGTATATACTTGGATTTTGCTCATTATTAGATTTATCCAAGATGTTGATTTAAGCCCAAAACCAAGTTTTATATAAACAAATTGATCAGAACTATGGACTCCAAAGTAGCTAATTTCTTACTGTTGAAAGACAGAAGGGGATGTGAAATAAATAACACACTCTGGACCATTACATAAACCCACTTAGCCTTTTGACCAGTTGAGATAAAATATCAACAATAATGTTAAATAAGATTGATAAATTATGTTTTCTCACATTACCTCTAGCCCTTTTCAACATGGATGGTATTTTTCTTCCACATATGTCAGCTCTTAATTAGTGGCCCTTTCCCATCATGAATGTTGTAGGTGAAACTCTCAGAATTAGGCTTTTTAATTTATATCTGTAGAAGAAAAAAACTATTGGTCTGCATATATCAATGTCACCATTTCTGTATTAGATTAAAATACCATATGTGTGTGTGTGTGTGTGTGTTAATTTTAGAATTTAAGCAAACTTGTCTCCATGTGTTTATTTTAAAACTGATGATGATAACACATAACAGGTTCAATGGATAAAATGTTATTTCTTACTTCTTACAACTGCTCATTATATCTGAATTTACATTCAATGTTTGTTTTAATTAACATATTTGGGATATTGGGCAAATTATTTATTTTGTAGTTTATCATTATATCATTTACCAGTCTTTTATCATTCAAATATGTAATATAGTACCATTATACTGACTTCATATTCTATATGATATCCCAGCAATACATATTAAGCAGATAAGTGCAAATAAAAATGTTCAGAATGTAAAATTTACTCCAAGCTCAAAGAAGATCAGCAAAAGATAATATCCAACAAATTACCAAACAAAAAGCGAAGTTAACGCAGTTACCTTTATTATGATGTCTCCAACACCAACGGTACTGTACAGCTACGTCTTCTGAGTTTTACCGTCATCTTGTCTTTCAAACCAGAATTAATTTCTTGAGCTCTTACAAAATGAAGAAACTTTTAAATACTATAATTTAAGCAGCTTCTTTACATGCCATCAGATAAATTATGGCACAGTGTTATGTCTGTCAGCAAAACGCAACTTCACATTTGGACGGCGCGCTGTGTGGGCATCGCCGACACAGCAACTGACATGAATTCTCTATTAGCAGACAATGATTCGGAATAAATCCTTCGCAAATCTAACATTCTCGATTTTTCATAGTTCCACTTTTCATTGTTGCATCTGTTTGATTGTACAATTGCTAATGATGTTCAATGAATCAACTTCAATTCATCTGCTGTCTGAAATCCCGGTTCAGTTGGTATTTTCTTCCGCGCATGATGCCGTGTAAATAAAAGATACGGTCGACATTCAAAGTGGTTTAGGTTAATTTATTATTTTTCTTTATTAAGGTCATTTGCAGAAAGTGTTTCGCTAGGGTGAGAAAAAAAAATATAACAAAAAGAAAACTTTCTTTTCCAACGCTAATACTGTATATATTTCAATTTGTGATTGATGCTATAAATAAAAAAAATGATAATAAAGCATTTTAGCCCGTGGCTTCGGCACGGCACTCGTTTTTGTGGTTTTTTTAAAATGTTGTTAGTGTTGTTTTGGGGTTGTTTTTTGTGTGTGTACCACACTAAAAAACATACCAGGTATTAGGCCTAACGTAGGAAAAGAAATTATCCTCTATTTATTACTATTCTTACTGTCAAATGACGCAAAAGTGATCAAATTGCTATTAAGATTTTGTTTTGTATAACACTTACCGCTCGTTTTCCTCGAGATAAAGCAGCCACTTCAAAATGATTATAAAATCTGTGACAGATGAAAAACGTGGTTTAAATAATTCGTAATCGCCTGCCTTAAAATACTGTAGGAATTTGCTAATGTATTTCATGGCCCTCGTTTGAATAGATACCAACGATCATGTATATCGACCAAATTTTGTATATTCCTGCCCACAATCATGTATTTTGTATTAAACCGTATATTACACGAGCGCTCTGTGGCAAACTCGGGGGGGGGGGGGGGGGGTCTCTATTATACCCAGAGGCGTAGCTATGATATTTTGCGCCCGGGGACGAACTATAAAATTGGCGTCCCAGCCCCCTCCCCGTTTAATCATATTTTTGAATATTACCCTTGTTTACTTATTATAATGTAACGTTGTAAGCCTCATTTTGGCGCCCCTGTACCTTGGCGCCCGGGGACATATGTACTCCCCTTCCCCCCCCCCAGCTACGCCTCTGATTATACCTGCTGTATCAGTTGAGAAATATATTGAACAGATCAGGCCCCAATACTCTCGCTCTGAAAAACATTAAAATAATTATATGCAGAATATCGGTAGGTCTCCCTCTTGCCGAAAATGTCAGCACCATATATATTTTGCAAGTAATGTAATGGGTATAATAACACACACACACACACACACACACACACACTTTTTTGGGAGTGGGGGGGGGGCAACGGACAGATGCCCCCATTGCCCAAAAAAAATAAAAAGTATTTTATATTTGTGTATTTCCCCCTCAGATGTGTTCTACGTTTTATTAAAACAAAATTTTATATAAAAAATTTAGTTTTTAGAATTTTTGATGGGGTATTTATGTTTCCATAGTGTTATCTAAAGGGTTGTTCGTCCGAGTCTGGTTTCCCTCACCTTGCTCGAAGTTCATTCCCTTGAAATGTTTTGTAACCTTTGCTATATGTCGCCTAGGTCTCAGTGTTTGCTATATGTAATGGTGTT
The DNA here is from genome assembly GCA_028554795.2 of Sinohyriopsis cumingii. Lineage (NCBI taxonomy): Eukaryota > Metazoa > Mollusca > Bivalvia > Unionida > Unionidae > Sinohyriopsis > Sinohyriopsis cumingii. Next base: position 53,023,573 of record CM068831.1, read on the forward strand.
ATATTGTGTGTATGCTATATTTTCTTTATGTTTGAGACAGCAAGTATAGATCAAATATCTTTCCCAGTTGTATTTCTTCCTTTATGATGTTATATTGTATCTTTTAATTTGTTTTATGGTTTTCTAATTTTGACGATGGAATGGTGTACTATTTAGATTTTGTTTAAAAAAAATAATTTCCTATTTTATTATTCGAGTGATAATATGTGTCGTTCCTCATAATAGTCTTTAAAGATGTTGATAGGTAGGTTACGCTCGATCCAAGGTTCACGCTTCTTTATTCTCTATGTGTTTTTCCTGGGTCGCGTTAGGCCTCCTTTATTTAGTTTATCTGATTATGCTTTATTGAAAGATCCAAACGTATTTATGAGACCACATTATTCTATAGTGGTCAACCATGCAGTGCGGGAGAAGTTAGTAGGGTTTTAAACTAAGTGTTATACAGTATGTATTTGTGTCTTTATTTTGTCTGTTTATGTTCTACATTGGGTGTTTTCAAAGACTCATGATGGGCCTATGCACTTCACTGAGCCCTGTGACTTAGCCCCATGATGTCATCGCCATTTACTTCCCCCTTATATTTTCCCTGTATCCCTTCCTATATATGTCTTTAGAATTTTCTTTCAGAGAAAGAAGAAAAAAAATTAAATTACAAAATTCTTTTATTTTTTTCTTTCTTCCTTTCTTCCCTTTTCTCTTTTAAAAAAAAAAAGTTATATGGGGGTCTTTGAAATATTTGAAATAGAATTTGAAATTTTCTTTGAAATATGGCTGTTGTGGGGTGCGAGGAGGGGGTATGGGTATGGCATCAGCTCGCAATTGCGCTACGCGACCCTTCGGTCTGTAATACCTATTCCTCCCTCCCCCTCTCTCCCCCAATTCCAACATCAATTGCGTTATATCAACCTGACGGTAAGTATCTATTCGTCGTAAGACGTACTGAGTTCTTGTTGTGGTTAATATTCTTATTTTTACCACGTATCTTATTTAAAAATCTTTATCACCTGTCCACAGGATATCATCGTAGTTACTATATAGTCTATACATTTTAGAACGATTTTGTTTTCGTAGTCTAAATCTATGAATAAAATGTTATTTTTGTTATGCTTATATTTTTTGCAAATTTTCATTATTAACTTTATCCTATTATGTTTAGTGTTATCACATTGGACAATCGTATGTAGTTTGGTGAAGTTCGCTGTTTTACATAAAGGGCATTTCGGCATTATCCTCAGCATACGATGTTTGATTGTTTCTTCGCCTGTTAGCCAGGTGTTGTGCAGGTATTTAAAAATTATACTTTGTGTTTTGACAGATCTTATTTTCCCCAATTTTTCCAATTTTTTGTCCAATTTACCCCCTCAGTTGTCCTGCTCTACTCTACATTTTATATTTTTGGTTACCTCCTCCCTAATCCAAGCGTGACTTTTACTTATTAAATTTTGCATAAATCTGTTTTGTCTCTATATTTTAAAATTAGTTCTCATATGTTTGCGTGGCACTTCGATTTTTTTATATTAATTTGTTATTTTTGTATATCTCTGGTCGGTTTCTCAAGGTGAAGCCGAACCAGTAGATGTACGGTGCTTCTCACGCTGTAGCCGGGTCTGAGTGCATTTTTTTTTTTAATCTATTGATTATGTTAGTTAATTATAGTAGTAGAGGGCTCGGCAACCCCAAGCCCCCTCTACTTTTGGCCCTATATAATGTCTCTTTTTTTACATGATGCATTTTATGATTCCATATATAATCTATTATTTCGTTGTCTGTTTTGTTTAAAATTGTATTATCCATATCTATGGATTTAATTATGTAGTTAATATTTGAGTATAAATAAGTCTTGGCCACTTGGGCCCGCTCCATGATAGGTAATGGCGCCATGGCCAGATTTTCACATTTTCTCTTATTTTATTGATAATATGTTCATAATTTTCTACAGCTTCTTTTTTTTTATTACCAAAGTAAACCCCTAGAGCCTTTACAGTGTCTCTCAGTAAGTGTGTGTGTGTGGGGGGGGGGCGATAATCCAGGGTGGTTGCCCCTCCAGTTAACTATTTTTAAGATTTCGTGCTTGTTGTGGTTTATTTTGGAACCCGACGCTTATAGCAATTCCCCTCTCTTATAAAGATGTTGCAATCATATGCATGTTAGAGCATTTTTTAATTCTTTTTTAGGTTTGGTATTTGTATGCCTTGTATAATCAGGGGCGGATTAAGGCTCACTGGTGCCCTAAGCACTGACAAATCTTGGCGCGCCCCTCTTTTCCACGTACACCTGAGAAGATAACCCTAGGGTGTACCATGATCAAGAAACAGAACATCATGATCAATTTGCACTAGTTGTATCAGTTTTTTTTACAAATCTTCATTCTTTTTTCTTTCTTTCTTTTCACCCTTTTCTCAACTTTGTGGTGCCCCCTTTGGCCCTGGTGTCCTATGCACGTGCTTAGTCTGCTTAATGGTTAATACGCCCCTGCTTGTATATCTGGGTTGTTTCTTATCGTGTGACGTAGGATTTATATTGCCATTACGTATTCTAGCATTGATAGTGGACATCCTTGTATCACTGATCGTTGTATTTCAAATTCTTTCGTGCATTTCCCGTTTAATTATCCCAGTGTGTAGGATTTTGGTCCATTTTGGAAATTGGGTCCGAAACCAAATTTTTTAAAAACATTCTTTATACAGTTTTGTTCAAATCAGTCGAAAGCTTTCTCCTGGTCGAAGAGTACCATAGCACTCATCATACCTGTTTCATTTATGTAGTTAATTATAGTTTTAATGTTTAAAATATTGTTTTGTATATCCCTCCCCCACAAGTTTGATTTACATTAATTATCTTGTTTATCCTACCCTTTACTGTATTTGTTAAAATCCTACTTAAAATCTTATAGTCCGTGTTTAAAAGTGATATAGGCCTCCAGTTTTTAATCTCGTCTCTATTCCCTTTCCCTTTGTATATAATTGTGATAACTCCCTCCTTCATAGATTTAGTCATTTTATTTTTACTTAAAACTATATTATTATACAAAGCGTTTAAGATCGGCGTCAGTTCACCGTGGAACTTTTGGTAGAATTCCACGATGAGTCCATCTTTCCCTGGTGACTTTTGTGAGTGTTGATATACTTTTTGTGATTTCTTCATCTGAGATGACATCATCACATTGGTCTCTATGTACTGCTGATGTCATCTCACAGTCGACATTTTTTAAGTAGCTGTCGATTGTGCTGAAGTATATGTTCTGTGTGGTGTGTGGTGTATAGTTCTTTATAATATTTGGAAATATTATTTAGGATATCTTCTTTTACAGTATGGGTTACATTGTTTATTTTGATATTGTTTAAAATTGTATCACCCCCTTTTCTAAATTCTTCTCGCTTATATACGTTTTTTGCCTCGTTGTAGATCTTTGTAAATTTTCCCGCCCTTATTATTCTCCCCTGATTTTCGTCTTCTTCAACGATTTTAATTTTGTCTGTCAATCGTTTTTTTTTTTTTCTCCATCGTCGTTTGTTGTTTTGCTTAGTTCTAATTTGAGTTCGTGTTTGTCTTTTTTTTCTGGGGTTTTTCCGCCCTCTATTTGAGTACTGAATATTTATTCCTTTTATTTTGTTTTTTAAAACATCCCAATCAATTATTATATTAATATTTTCTTCATTTTTGACGGTTTCAATTTCTTTTTTTAATTATTATTTCGACATATTCTTTGTCATTTAAAATCTTATTATTTAGTTTCCATAGTCCTGACCCACATTTTTCTATTTTTTTCATTTTTAGGTCAATAGTGAGCATGAAATGGTCTGATAGCTTTTGGTTGGTTATTGCAGTATTAATATATATTAATGGATCATAAAAATTTCCGTAAAATTTATCAATCCTGCTAGACTGGTTTAATTTATAGTTACCCAGTTGAAATCTCCCCCTATGATTAGATTTTCCATCGAATATTGTTGTAGGTAGGTGTATAAGTTTTCTTTAAAATTAGTTTCTTATTTCTATTAGCTGGCATGTACACATTTATAATATGCCAATTAAACATTTTAACACGTAGCAACCGTCCCTTAAAAAATTCCCCCCTCCTCAAACCTTTCCCAGCTTTTTAAAAATATTATTGTTGCAACCAACTCTAATATCATTATTTGCAAAATTGTTGCATATCTTTATTGCGTTAAGTTTGTCTTCTACTAAAATTTCGAACTCTGGCTTAATTCTATAGTGTGTTTCTTGTATCATTATTACACCAAAGTTTGTTTCTTTGGCTACTTTGTCTGCTTTCGCTTTGTCTATCCCATTGCTGTTGATAGTAGCGATCCGGAAATTTGTTTCTTCCATTTTTGCTTTACTCCCAGGTGCCGCATCACTTTTATATAGAATTTAATTGTATATATTTCAGTTAAAGTTATTATATTCCATTTGTTTTTGTACACACACACCAGCACGCTCGACAAAGAGCGCTTGAGTAATATACAGTTTGATACATCCTACATGGTAGTGGGCAGGAATACATATATAGGTCGTTATCCTTCTCGACCGAAGTAGTAACATTGTTCCAATGCTAACACTCGACGTCCTCGATTTGTGCTTCATCGTATTTGCAGTCTATACACTTAAAGTTACAATGGAAAAGTGTACATGAACATATTTATACCATAGACAGAGCCTTAAAGTACTACTTTTTTCGGTCTAAAACTGTCCCAAAAAGAAAAGAAAAAAAAAACCCCAGCATGTAATAGTTCATTTCGATACAGTTGCACAGAGCATTTGACGTTCATTTTGATGTCAATATATATTGATATCGATTAAGTGCGATTTGTTTTCAAAGCTGCTTTATTGCTGGTAGTGCTTCTGTTTTCAAGTTCGATATATACCCATGGAGCAGTAGTAATACAGAAATCAGAACAACAACCATCATCATCATCATCGGGAGTATTATTATCGTATATGTTGGTCACATCGATGATCATTAATAAAGAGCGGTTGAAATATGAACAATATTCCATCTCTTCAAATAGCAAATAACTAAGCAAAGTGTGTGTGTGTGTGTGTGTGTGTGTGTGTGTGTAATTTTTAACGTAGCTTTAAAAAAAAAATGCAATCATATCGCTACCATGTCTGCATTGTGACAGTTTATAATGATGTCTAGCAATGTGGCATCATGCCACAAACATACAGCATTTTGTCCCACCCAATCACATTATCCTCACACCAATATCTTAATGATGGGCGCCAAAAGAGGCAGCTGCTAGTACCATTTTTATGTCTTTAGTGTGATTCGGCAGGGGTTTGAATCCGCGACCTCTCGCATCCAAGGCGGACGCTCTGTACAGACACTGCACCACCTGAGCGATCGCTTAGCAAAGAATGTACGATACTGTTTCCTGTTGTTCATAACAACTCGACCTGGAGACCCACCTGACGGAAAATGAAAGCGCATTATAACGTTATAATATACGAATCCGGAATTTTTTTTGATTATTATAATTTTCAAGAAAGTTAGTGCCTTTTAGCATTTGACAAAGTGTGCTTGCAGTTGCATACTAAGGGGAGGGGGAGTTTACTACTGATTTGAAGCATAAAATTAAAACTAAACAACAGCATAACATGTTTATATATCTTATTAAATACGTCTTCATTTGTCTTTCCGTGCGCCAAAATGCCTTCCTACACGAACATGTTCCATATAGGTAAATAAGTTGTACCAATCGTAAACAACCACCGATTTCGACATATATGATATCAATTTATAGGTTTCTCATCAGTTTAAATCGATCTGTGCAAAAAAAAAAAAAATAATAATTATAAAAAATGTGTGAAAATGAATAATAAAAAAGTTGCTATTTGCGACTCATTGTCGCTTGCGATTTTACCGATCTTCGTATCCTTGATGCTTCCATCCTTCCCGTTTAGGGATGGTAGCACCTACTTGGATGCTAATACTATAGATTTGAAGCATATAATTAAAGCTGTACAACAGTAAATAATATGTTTATGTATCTTCTTATTAAGTACGTCTTCATAATGTATGTTCGTGCGCCCAATGCCTTCCTCTACGAACGGTTTCGATATACACGAATAAGTCATACCAATAGTAAATAAACACCGATTTTGACAAATTTCATATTAATATATAGGTTTCTCATCTGTCTAACTCGATCTGTGCCAACAGACATGTGTGAACATGCAGAATACAAAAAAGTGTACTTTTTACTGAATATTGGGTTCGACTTTACTGATCTTCATATCCTTGCTACGTTCATATACCGTTCCCGTTCTGCGATGGTAGCACATACGTCCATGCTAATACTATAGATCTGAAGCATAGAATTAAAGCTGTACATAATTATAAAATATGTGTATGTATCTTATCAAGCACGTCTTTATCTGTCTTTCCGTGTGCCTACATCTGACCTATACGAAAGTTTTCCATATGGGCGAATAAGTCATACCAATCGCAAAGAACGATTTTGACACGTTTGATATCAGTTGATAAATTTGTATCAGTCTAAATAGATCTGTGCCAATATAAATGGGTGAAAATGCAAAATAGAAAAGTTGGTATTTTTCACTCAGTATCGCTTGCAACGTTACCGGTCATCGTATCCTTGCTACGTCCATCTGCCATTCCCGTTTTGCGATCGTATCACATTTTTTCGATGCTAATTCTATAAACCTGATACATATAATAAAAGCTGTTCAACGGTAAATAATGTGTATGCGTCTTATGAAGTACGTCTTCATTTGTACGTCCTTGCGTTTAGTGCCTTCCTAACCGAATATTTTCCATATAGGCGAATAAGTCATACCAATCGCAAACAACCAACGATGTTGACAAGTTTGATATCAATTGATACGTTTCTCATGATTCTAAGTCGATCTCTGCCAATAGACATGTGTGAAAATGCAAAATAAAAAAGATTGTTCTTTTTACTGAATATCGGGTGCGACATTACCGATCTTCATATCCTTGGTACGTGAAACTACCATTACCGTTTTGCGATTGTACCACATATTTCGATGCTAATACTATAAATTTGAAGAATATAATTAAAGCTGTACAACAGTAAATAATATGTGTGTGTATCTTATTAAGTACGTCTTCATTTGTCTGTCTTTTCTCCTAATGTCTTCTATACGATCGTTTAACAAACAGGTGAATAAGTCATTACAATAGTAATAAACACCGATTTAGCAAAATTTGATATCAATTGTTAGGTTTCTCGTCAGTCTAAATCGATATGTGCCAACAGAAATGTGTGAAAATGAAAATAAAATAGTTTGTATTTTTGACTCGATATCGGTTGCGACTTATACGTGCCTCTACCATTGCAGTTTGCCACGGTACCACATATTTCAATTTTAATATTATAGATCTCAAACATATAAGGAAAGCTATACAACAATATATAATATGTGTATGCATCTTATAAAGTACATCTTTGTGTGTCTGTATGTCCGCTCAATGTCTTCCTCAATGAGCGTTTTCCATATAGGCAAATAAGTTATAACATTAGTAATTTTTTAAAAACGCGATTTAGACGAATTTGATATCAATTGATAGGTTTCTCATCAGTCTAAATTGATCTGTGAAATATATAAATGTGTGAAAATGCAAGTAAAAAAGTTGATATTTTTTACTTGGTGTCGCTTGCGATATTACGGATCATCAACGGATCATCATATTCTATATTCTACCTACGTGCCTCTACCCTTGCCGCTTTGAGATGGTACCATATAATTCGATGATAATCATTTGAATGTTAGTGCTCCTAGATCTTTACAACACGAACGTTTATCTTAGAGTCGAATAAGTCATACCAATCGTAAGCACACACAGATTTTGACAAATCTGGTATTATTTGGTAGGTTTCTCATCAGTCTAAATTGATCTATGCCTACAGAAATGTGTGAAAATGCAACCTAGAAAAGTTTATATATTTTACCCAGTATCCTTTGCGACTTTACCATTACCAATCTTCATATCCTTGTTACGTGCCTCTAGTATTGCTGTTTTGCGATGGTATCACATACCTCGATGCTGATACTAGTGATATGAAGCATATACTTAAGCAATAAAACAGTAAAAATTATGTGTATGTATCTTATTAAGTACATCTTCATTTCTCTGTCCGTGCGCCTATATCCGTGCAACATGATCGTTTTCTATAAGGCTAAATATGTCATGTTAATCGTAAAAAAAAGCTACAAAGATTTGGACCTATTTGATATCCAGTCATTGGTTTCTCATTAGTCTAAAACGACCCGTGTCAATATAAATGTGTGAAAATGCTACCTTGAAAGTTGCCTTTTTTGTCTCGGTATTGCTTGCGACTTACCGATCTTCATATCTTTGCTACCCGCTTCTACCCTTGCCGTTTTTTGATGGTTTGTATATAACCAAATAAGTCATGCCAATTGTAAAGAACCACCGATGTTAACACATTTGATATTAGTTTATAGGTTTCTCATCCTCCAAATCTTTCTGTTTTTAAGAAACGTTTTTCTAATTCAACTAACGGGTCATCACGCTAAAATTACGCTACTGACAAATGTCACCTTAATATCCTACATACTAAACTTAGACAAGCAGGTAGTCTCCTGAAATCCGACCTTTACATGGTGAATTTAGTTAACTCTTTCACGTGTGCATGTGCTTATGATAATGAAGAAGTTGAACACTTTGTCTATTGCCCCTTACCTAATGCCAAAGATCCCAGCTCTTTCGCTCTACCTTTCAATACACTTCTTGGTTAAGTCTAGATTTATCATTAAAAAGTGACGTGACTACTCACCTACAATAAGATGTCTTTCTGCTTGTGTGATGACCCGTTAGTTAAATTAGAGAAACGTTTCTTAAAAATAGAAAGATTTGGAGGATTTCGGATATCATCAGGCAGAGAGTTCTAAAGACGAATCGTATATGGTAAAAGGTCGTGTGAAAATATAAAGTTTGGTTGAGATTGGTGTGATACTTTGAGAGTAACGTAGACGATAATTAGATGCCTCATATCTCCTTTGTGGAAGAAGTTCGTTTAAATAGTTAGGTACTTGAGTATTTATAATCGAATACATAATGCATAATCTCTTCCTTTTCCTTCGTTGTGCAAACCAAGCAGTTTCCGCATAAAGAGACTATCTAGAAGAATTAATGGGTATAGATCTGGAACGATCCGTGCATCTTCCATCTGATTTTCCCCCCTTTATTCTGATCTTTCCGAATCTTCAATAGAACAATTATCCCAGACTCCAGAAGTATATTCTAAGGTTGGACTTATGAATAGTGTATATAATTTAGCTGAAGTCAACAATTAGTCTGCATTTAGACGGTAGTGTTTTATCTCCTTTCTTATACATCGGTATGTCATACGCTAGCTTGCACTGTGTTAGGAACACGCTGGCTGGGAGTGATTTATTTAAATGTATTTGCAATGGAACATACATTTCTTCAACTATACTTGTACAAGTTTATTACTTATTGGATTGGTTCCAGCGGTTTTGTTTAGGTCAAGACTAGTTACTACATCTATAATTTCTTGTTTATATATAATGATGGCAGAAATAAAAGTTTCATTTCTAACTTCAAAATGCGGTAACTGTTTATCATAATTTTTTAAACGTGTAACATATCAAACTTCCGAATTCAACAGGTCGCACTTCTCCTGATCACTTGTTGCAAATTTAGATGATCATTTCGTACGTTTCAGTGGAGGTAATAGGTTCCATGTCTTTGTAGAATGTACTTGTTATCTCATTATTTTCCAATAAGGTCGAGGATTTGATCCGATGGCAGGGGTTGAACCTGCATCCTTTCGGTCGCAGGTCTGAGACGCTAACCACTGAGCCAATGTTGCTCCTCTTAAGATTAATATACCCATATGATATTTTCCAGTATCATACGTAACTATATGATACGTTTAATAACACCCAGTAACTCAGCAAATGCCGGCATGACGACATATGAATTGAAGGTGTAATGACGAATGTAATTTAAAGTCAATTATGTAACCTATTTTTATGCTTTTTATTGAATATCATTTCTGTCATGTGATACACATAACATAATCTTACATTTAAGTTTATTTAAAATGAAATTTATGAAATTCGTTAAATAGTTTCAATCTTTTGCGACTCTCGTGAAAAGATCCTTCATTGCTGTTCATATAATTTTACATGTCATTATATTTCTTTATTGATTTGCACTTTGGTTACAAAAGAGACAACTTTTGCAATTTAAAACTTATTTCATCTATACTACACTAGTATAGCTCATGAAATGAAGGCAGTTTACTTGGCCTCTAATTCATCTATAGGGAATGATACCTGCGGGAGACTGCTCTATCTGACCAGTGTGTAACTATGGAAACGGTAATTTAGTGACCTCTTCTCCAGCCTCGAGCTTTAGGTTAAGACTGAAATTCGCTGTCTTATGTAATGTTCTGTATCTGTAGTTTAAAGCTGGGAGAATTATACAAAGAGAATAGCAAGTAAACCCTTCTGTAAATGGAGCAAACTCGCACTTTTACACTGTAAAACTAATTTATCTTACAATCATTTATGAATAATTAAAAATTACTGAGTAGTAACTAAGAATATATAAATTCTTTAGATGGAGACCCAAATTTCATTTTTTAAATTATCGTATTTTTTATGTTTACTTTCCAGATACATTTTTAAAAAAATTCTCAAGAAAATATGAAATCTGACAAAAGATAACGAAAGTCTTATTATTTTGATTTTTTGTAAAGAGCAAAGAAAGAAAACTATTAATGACATAAGCTTTCATCATGACATATACACACTAGCCTCCACAGAAGTACCTTTATGACAGTACGGTTAAAATAGAAATAAATATGCATATACAGTTGTAAACTTTCCCGATTTATGACTAAACATTTATACTGTGATAGGGTATTCTTAGTAAGTAAAATGTGTATTATACAATGAATGAATAGGAGGTATTCGATGAATGGACTGCACGCATTTCAGGTGCAGTGGCTACTCAAGATTATTTACTGATGCACAAACTAGTTATAGTTGTCATACTGGTTGTCATTCCAGGGATACTGACAGTCAGTGATTTCCACCTTGTAAAATCTTTCCTCTAGGGCGGACAATAATAATAGTTTCTGAAGCTGATTTTATTAGCAATGGTTTGCAAAATAACAACAAATATCCTTGTGTTTTATCAACTCATTATGGTTTCGCTGCTTTGGTAGAACAAAAAGGAATGTTCTTTATTGTTTTATGAATTTTATGCCCTGTGACAATGGCCAACATTTTGTAGGTCACGATCACTTTGGCATAAACTTATTTTATGCATGGCAGTTGGAAACTACGAAAATCTTCTTAGAGGCGAGCTGTATAATCGGCAGTTACATTGTTATTCTGAAAGAGTTCTGATAACTAAATAAATAAGTAAATAAATAAAAACACCATCTTTTATCATTAAAAGTTGCCAAGTGTTGTTTATACATTGTACGTGGCGTAATTCGTAAGTTTACTCGGCATATTTTCAACTCGGTAACGCCTGGTAACGGTCATACTTTTACCTAAATATGTGGGTCCTTTGAGAGCATCGTAAATGTATGGAGGAAAAGAAATAATTGTATTTTATGCTCATCTCAAAAGATTTGTTTGTATTTCTGCGAAATAGTCATGCCTAACCAGATAATAGCACAGACCCCCCCCCATTGTAACTACAAAGCCTTGAGCAAGTGCGAAGTTACCAGTTAATTTTATTGTTTGTTTCTATTTTTCAAGTTGTCTTCGTGTGTGCGCGCGTAAATTGAAAGCTTGTTATTACCAGTCAATATCGTCAATCATATTTGCTCCATTATTCCCTGCAGATAAGAAAGGAACTAATTTTGTGTTGAATTTGTGCCCCCCCCCCCCCATCCCACCCCGCCCCGGCACGGTACAATAAACAAACACTTGATTGAAAATAAAATAAAAGAAACTAACCTTGCATTGTTATAATGTATTCCTTCTTTTTTCATCATGCGAAATTTACAGAACAAAATATATCAACGAACTCCGTAAATGTAGCGGATGCCGGCATGCGTATGCATCCTTACTGTGTGTGTATCGCTAATGTCAGATAAAAAAAATATCGCAAAAGAGACGAAAATATCACCAGATTGCTTGAAGGCGCCTGCCATTCACGCATGATAAGTTTCAAGGTGCAAACGGACCAAGATTATATTGTATCCAGGTTAACTATACGACGATATCTCGCAAATAAAAAAAAAATCATTATTTTAAAGAACATACAATGTGAGTGCAAATGATAATCTTTCACAGGTATGAGTTACGAAAGTATCATGGGGGGGGGGGGGCACCAGACAGATGACCCCCACCACACAAAAAATAAAGTGTTTTCATGTACTCTTGTATACCCCAAGATGTGTGTGCTTGTTTAAAGTTTAAAAAAGGAATTTTGATCAAACTTTTAGTTTATAATTAGTCCTAGTGTTTTCTAAAGGGTAGTAGTCTGAAACATGGGTCTTATTCCCATTTTCAGATTTCATATCCTTGATTTTTAGTGATCTTTGTCAAGAATTTTCTATGTTCCGTGTATGCTATGTGTATCAATGCTATGGTGTGTGTATGCTATATAGTCTGTGTGTAGGGACAGCAATACTATGTCAAATTTGTCTCTGTTGTCTTAATATATATTTTTCTATGGACTTTTCAAATTTATTTGTTTGTCCTGGTATAAATTTAGTTGCTTTTGAATTAATTTGCAATTTAGAATTCCGGCGAGATGAACGGTATACTACAATTTGAAATTAAAATAAAACCTTTTGTTTTATGTGATTGACTATGGTGTGGTGTTTCTCACATTAAAGTCTATTTTCAAAATGAGGTAGGCTGTATTCGAGTCAGGGTCCGCACTTTCTTTCTTTATTTATTTGTGTTTCTCCCGATTCGAGTTAGGCCTCCTCTCTAGTATTTAATTTATAATGTAAAAGAAGTAAATATCCAACCCAAAACCCCTTAGGAAGCTTTATACATTTACTGGTTTGGTTTTAGCATGAAAAACATAAGTGACATCTACAAAAATAATAAACTGGTAAAAAGACTAGAAACAACAAGGACCTTTAGAAGTATAAAGGAACTTTTATGTAAATATAGGGAAAATGAGGAACTTTGGGGAATTGAAACTAAGGAAACATATAATTGGATAAGGGAAAATTTAACCTCTAAAATTAAAAATAAAGTAGAGGAGGAAATATCTCGGTTAATTGGGACAGACCTTAGAGGTACTGGACCAACATCGGCTCTCCAAAAATACAAAGCTTGATATTCAAATATCTACACGACATATGCATACATGTAAATTATCTCATGTGCAAATGTGCGAACTTCACAAAATATCATGCGATGGCACAGTGCGAGTTTAGGAAACAAGACAGGATACAATTAATTATGGAGATATCCAAGAAATAAAAATACAGAAGAAACCAAGTTTTATATCAAGACGGCAACTTTAACAAAACTTTAATAGGAAAAATAACAGATAACATAACTAAAACCATGATGGCGTGTGACCAAGTCATAAACATACAAAAAATGAATAGGCAAATTTTTTTGTAATCCTTTCAAATTAATTAGAAAAAAGAACTTCTAGGAAGATTTGTGAATGGGAGGGACGGGGCTGCAAAGGGTGAAAAGAAGGGGAGGGAGATGGGGCAATGGATAATCTCCCCTTAAAGGGGACCATCACAAAGTGAACCCTTGCCCTCATACCCCCACCCCGGATTGGAATCTGCTGTAGCCGCCACCCTTTTAGATTCTTATAAATTTTCCTAAACAGCTTCAGTTTCTTTTTATTATCCATTACAATTAAAATTAAATAATTAAATAGACTTTAATTATATTACGTAAACTATCACAAATCCTAATTATCGGGACAGAGAAACTATATGGGAAAAGAACGAGATAATGACGTCATGGGGCTATGAAAGAGTCGGGAAAAACACCTCATATAGGAAACTTTACATACATACACGAAAACAAAGGATCTAATAAGTCTCTCTTCTAATTCTATTTGCTCAAAATGTGCAGCTCTCGCACTGCACGGTAAATCCCCACTGTGTGTGTGTATGTGTGTGTGTGTGTGTGTTTTAGAGATTTTGGCAGAAATCCAATAAATAATTTGAGACGGCCTAACTCTAGGTGGGAGAAATACAAGCAAATAAAAAAGTGTATGGACTCCAACTCGAGTACAGCGGATTTCAATTTACAAATCCAATATGTGAATAATGACACAATATATTTGCACACAGAACACATTAAGTTTTTTATTTCTTAATTAAATTATAATACACCGTTACTTAGCCAAAATTCAAAAATATATTAAATAAATAAAAATAAACCTTTTCTTGATCCGATTATAAGGTCCTAAGATTACTGGGGAGATCTGGGAAAAAATAAAGGCTATCCCAACATGGAAGCAAAATATAGCATACACAAACTATAGCATATATATATATAGCACACACGGGATATAGGCGACCTCTAGCCAAGGTCAACCAAGAGTATAGGGAAGGGATTTCAAGTCAGGTGATGGAAAGATGGAAACCTATTCGGAAAAACAACCCTATAGATAAAACTAGGTTTTAAAAGAAATATCCCGTTAAAAAGGAGAATTAAATTTTTTTGACCTAAATTCTTTTGCATAATATAAAACATACAACACATGGGGGGGGGGGGATAAATACACATAAAACACTATAATTTTTTGGAAAAGTGGGGTGGGGGGTCTGTCTGGTGCCGGCCCCCCCTCCCAGTACTTCGTCTTGTGGGGATAAATGTACGTCATTTCCTGCTGGCGTCCTCTATAGGTGGAAAATCGTATCTAAGTAACAGTGATGTATACTTTTATTTCGAGAAATTAAATTATTTTTTCTGTACACTTTATAGGTTTTTTTTGGTTCTTTTTGTTCAAGTATAACTACTTTTAATCATGTTATGCAAATCTGATGTATAAAGAAAAATGTTGGTGCATGGCCGGTAACTTTTATACGTCATGGCAACGGAAAATAAATTCCGCGCATGCGCATTTTGTGTGGGAGCACCAAAAAAAAACCCACACAAAAGCAAGCAATCTACTAAAACAAGCCATTACGTGAGAACTTGGCCTGAAAAGAGCAAATATAGGTACTATAAAATATTGCTAGTCTCGGATTTGACAAGCCTTAGTTTTTTATGCTGATGAAACATTTTTCAGTAGAATTTTTTTTCCTACAGTTTAAATGCCTAATTTTACTGTTTATAATCATACATGTTCAAATGTACTGGTCACATATAACAATATCGTCGAAATATTAACTGATACCATGCTGGATTTATATAGAATGTCTAAATAATCATAAAACTAAAGGTGTAATTGATTATAACCAATATATATTTTTTGCAATAACAAGATAATGAGATCCGAACATTGACCAAACAGTACTTAGAGAAATTCAGTATCGATTAGTTCATCCTCAGCCTCCAACTGATATACTTTATTGCAAGGGGTAAATGGTACCGTATTGAAAGACGTGTTAGGATAAAAGATACCGTTGTTAAAGAATATCCTGACCGACTGAGATCTTAACATCGTACATCATAGCTGCAAACAGTGCAAGCCAATATACACATTTGCATTATGCTCACGCAAGAAATATTGTATCAACCAAATGGGTTTCTTGACCGAGCGATGTCAAGCCCTTGCGCGAATCCCGCTACGAGTCATAGGTTTCCCCGATTCAAAGGAATCCTGTACAACTACTTCTGCAAACTGGAAAGTCCAACGCGTCCAATCTATCAGTAATGTTACTCTAATTAATACATGACCACAAATCCCAACTTCCCAATTGTATGTCAATGTCACAACTGCAAAGCTTCTCTTCGTTAACTTTCCGTAACTTACCGCCAGTATTTCACGCCGTGAAACTATACAACTCAACAACCTAATACAGGGAACCGTTTTTACTACGCCACCTTAGGCCTTTTAAATCATGATTTTTAGCTTCATTTCGCCTGTAACTTTGTAACATATTTACCACCACAGCAACAATAAATGGCGCCCGCCGACGGCGGAACAGTCCTTTTCTTTTGATTCCATTGTATAATTTACCAATCTCCAGTCATAAATACTGCACCTGGAGTCACACGATCAATTCACGCAATTAGATTTGAATAGGGACTACTGAGTGACAGGGATACTCATGCGGCTCTGACCTGAATTCACCAAAAGTAAACCATGTCATCTTGAAACTCACTTACACTTCACTCCGTAACGTTTGCCCCTAGTAATTGGCTAATTATTTTGGTCTAAAGACTATAATCCCAGCACCGACTTCCCATATTCAAGCAAGTATATAAGGAATCCTTAAAATGGAGAGCGGTAAACAAATGCGCATACTCCAAAATATATTACAATATTATACATACCTTGGAATTTTATTAACTATTTTTGTTTACATATTTTCATTGTACTCGTGGATGGGTAATGTGATTTTGCGTTCTGCCTTGCTTATAAAATGTATTGTCTTTGGTCAACAAAAGTTGATTTAGAGAGGATAAGAAAAGAAGTTTTGTTAAACGATGATGGAATTAAATAAACACTGGGGACAATATCGTACGTTGCACATAAATCGCAGAGATTAATTGAGATTTTGCTTAACGGTCAATCAGTCCGCACTCGAAGTAGGGAAATAAGCGAATAGTGCAAAAGCCGACCATTGTCTGATAATCGACGTACATCTGCCACAGCCATATATTGTAAAAATCCCATTACTACAGGTAAAAAAGAATTAACTACAACTGCTTCTTTGGGGCGTCATGTGTGACCAGTGTATATTAGTACTGTGTTAGAAAAATATTGCGACAAACCAAAGTAAAGAAAACAGTCACTTTTATCAATCAGTCCATATCGTTTTACAAATTATACTGAATAACTGACTTCAGTAGAACTCAGAAGAATGTATTCCTGTAAGCACATCACGATTGCGGTGTTTGTACATTTATATAAAGTGGGATCATTTTACAAGCAAAGTATACATTTAAAAATTAACACTACAAAAGAGACAACGCTTAAGTACATACGGATTATAATCGTGAGATGGCAAAGAATGGTTCATATGTTGAGAGGTAACCAATACACCAACAAAATAAGAGTTTGTAAGAACATCTTATTTCCTTCTTAGATATACTTAGCCATAATGCAAATTGTTTCCTAATATGAAACATGTAAACATATTCCGACCATGCTGGAAACAAAAATAGTAAATTTAATTTAGTTCAGCGTAAACTGTAAGTTAGTTCTTTCCTTTTGGCATGGTGTCTGAATAAAAAAGTATATTTCTCAAATTTGCTAACCACTACACTGTCATTATGTAATTAGATACCTAATTGTTGTACCATGGTTGTATACATATATCTATAAATATATATAGTTTTGTGGACATGTACGGTTGAATAATACCATCCCGTGTTTGTGTAGGGAAATGCGTACATCACAATCGCACTCGTAAATTTGAATCAATACCATCTCATGAATGGTTAGGGGCCGTCCATTTAGTATGTACGCATAGAGGGGGGGGGTAACCCAAATGCATAGGTTTGAGCATGGAGGTATACTGATAATATATGTACGCATTTAAGGGGGGGGGGGGCGCTGAAACCTCGAAAATAAGTTGTATAATACGTAACCTGTTCGACTTGGTTCAGTAGGCTTTTGCATTTTAGCGGACATAAGACAAACTTGTCCCACCCAGTCACACTATCCTGACACCAGGCCGACTAATCCGAACACTAACCTCTTAATGATCGGCACCAAAAGAGGCAGCTGCTAGTACCATTTTTATGTCTTTAGTATGATTCGGCCGGGGTTTGAATACGCGACCCCTCGCATCCGAGGCGGACGCTCTATAGACACATTGCACCATCGGAGAAGTCACTTAGTAAAGAATGTACGATACTGGTTCCTGTTTTTCATGACAACTCGACCTGGAGACCTACCTGATGGAAAATGAAGGCACATTATAAGGTTATAATATACGAGTCCATAAATACATAAATATTTTTTAAATTATAATTTTCGAGCAATTAGTGTCTCTTAGCATTTAACAAAGTCTGCTTGCAGTAGCGTACTAAGGGGAGGGGGGTTACAACATACTTCGATGCTAATACTACTGATTTCAAGCATAAAATTAAAGCTAAACAACAGCATATAACATGTTTACATATATTATTAAGTACGTCTTCATTTGTCTTTCCGTGCGCCAAATACCTTCCAACACAAAGATTTTCCATATAGGTAAATTAGTTGTACCAATCTTAAACAACCATATATTTCGACATATATAATATCAATGTATAGGTTTCTCATCAGTTTAAATCGATCTGTGCCAAAAAAAGTCGAGAAAATTAATAATAAAAAAGTTGGTATTTATGACTCATTATTGCTTGCGACTTTACCGATCTTCATATCCTTGATATGTGCATCTACCCTTCCCGTTTTGCGATAGTAGCACATACTTGGATGCTAATACCATAGATTTGAAGCATATAATTTAAGATGTACAACATTAAATAATATGTGTATGTATCTTGTTAAGTACGGTTTCATATGTCTGTTTGTGCACCCGATGCCTTCCTATCCGAACGGTTTCCATATAGGTGAATAATTTATACCAATAGTAAACAAACACAGCTTTTGACAAATTTCATATTAATATATAGGTTCTCATCTGCCTAAATCGATTTGTGCCAATAGACGTGTGTGAAAATACAAAATAAAAAAGTTCCACTTTTTACGGAATATCGGGTGCGACTTTACCGATCTTCATATGCTTGCTACTTTAATACACCCTTCCCGTTTTGTGATTGTAGCACATACTTCGATGCTAATATTAGAGATCTGAAGTATAGAATTAAAACTATACAATATTATAAAATGTGTGTATATATCTTAATAAGCACGTCTTTATTTGTCTGTCCGTGCGCCTAGATCCGACCTATACGAAAGTTTTTCATATGGGCGAATAAGTCATAACAATCGCAAAAACAACGGTTTTGACACATTTGATATCAGATGACAAATTTGATTTTAATTGATATGTTTCTAATCATACTAAATCGATCTGTGCCAATAGACATGTGTGAAAATGCAAAATAGAAGGTTTTGTTCTTTTTACTGAATATCGGGTGCGACTTTACCGATCTGCATATCCTTGCTACGTGAATCTATCATTGCCGTTTTGCGATCGTACTACATATTTCGATGCTATTGCTATATAGCTAAAGCATATAATTAAAGCCGTACAACTGTAAATAGTATGTGTATGTATCTTATTAAGTATATCTTCCTTTGTCTGTCATTTCGCCTAATGTCTTCCTATACGATCGTTTTCCATACAGGTGAATAACTCATAACAATAGTAAATAAAGCCCGATTTTGACAAATTTGATATAAATTGATAGGTTTCGCATCAGTCTAAATCGATCTGTGATAGTAGAAATGTAAGAAAATGCAATATGAAAGTTTTGGTATATTTGACTCTGTATCGCTTGTGAATTTAACAATCTTCATAACCTTGATACGTGCATCTTCCATTGCCGTTTGTCTCGGTATCACAAACTTCAATGTTTATAGTATAAATCTGAAGCATACAAGGAGAGCTATACAACAGTATATAATATGTGTATGAATCTTATTAAATACATCTTGATGTGTCTGTATGTCCGCCCAATGTCTTCCACAGCGAGCGTTTTCCATATTGTGTATTGTTCCACTTCCTATTTTTACACTACCTAATTTTGACCTAGTTTAATAAGCACCCATTTCTACAGAGGACACATCTTTCGCAGCCTCGACATTTTTTTACACTTATCAGCATTGAGTCACTCGGACAAAAAGATTTGTCAAAAGTCATATCATTATTATTAATGAAGTGAAACAAGGACACATACGATGAAAAAAATAATACATTTCTCCAATTCACTTTTTTCCAACCAGGAAGTCCTCTTAAAATCTTTACCAACTATTCTGACAAGGCAAATACAATTCGTTCCATACCAATCATCCAGTCTGCTACTCAACATGTGTTAGCTATGTGACTCACAGCTGATAACTGCATCTCCATCACTTTTTTAGAATTGTGTTTTGTGTTTTACGTGAATATGTCATTACTGATTTTCTGAGGTGGTTCTTGGGTATTTTACTTTGGAGTAATGAACATGAAACACACGTTTATGGTATAATTCATAAATAAATCAGCATCCTCTACATTACTGCTAATTTAAATAAAATTACGTGTATTACTATTAGGATTTTTCTCTCAAAAATAGGCAATTTTACTTTAATAGTAAATTTTCAAACGTCCATTAAACTAATCTTGATATTTAACTTATTTTGACAAATTCATTCTTTCTAAACGTCTTCTGTCTCCTATTATTTGCACTATTAGAGAAATAAGTTATGAAGTATGCAAAACAGTTTTGTACCTTAAACAGTACATGTACATTAAAGAATTGGGGTTCTGCATATTCACAATGCCATTTAATTATTGCAAGGATGTTGTACACTAAATCTAGTATTCTTTTATTATAAGTAAACAATTGTATTATTATACCATCATGATTTTCCCCCAATTTTATTCTTTCAGCTTTTCCAACAAAATATCTGTTCCAAAACAAATTTTTTGATAAATATAGGAACACATTCTGAGTAAACACCATTTTTCTTTTGTTGTCGTTGTTAATGGTAGACTGAGAGAAGAAAATGCAGCAGCATATAATATGAACTTAAGTGAAGTTATGAACTTACTAAGCCTGGATTTAAATAAATGGTATCACTTGTATTTCTAATGACAGCCACAATCCTCTTAGTTTGGGCTCAAGACCAGCAATAGTGAATAGAGGTATTTCGAAAGACATAACAGCTCACTCATTATAATGTTACTAATTAGCATTATTGAAAACTTCTTAGATATCAAAATAAATAGTATATATGTATGGTGCTTGTTGGCGACATTGGCAGATTATTCACTCCACATCCTGGTTCCCGGGCAGTTTTGATCTCTCACAATAATAATCACGGGCATAGTGGCTCGTTACAAAGAAAATCAACAGATTTGGGTTCTAACCTGTAACACTATTAACATATTATATTGTTACAGGTTAGAACCCCATCCCTTGATTTTCTTTGTAACGACCCCCTGTCATCATGGGCAGTAAATTTGAAACATACTACTTCCGGGTCAATCTATTTTTAAGGTGCAATATATACTAGTACATAATGGGAGGTAACTCAAGTTGTGCTATTCAATTCAATTCATTAATGAAAAAATGGAAATAAATAGGTAAAAAGGCAATTATTTATTTTGCAGATGAATATTTATCGAATATTTAACATTCAGCAGCGTAAATATGCATTTATTTTATTGATATTTGTGGCAAGAGTGCAGAAAAGGACGACGTGCTTCGTGGGCAGATGGAAATCTGCCCACGAACTTTTATCTGCCCACGAAACCGTCTGAGGACGACAAAACTGCCCACGACCCACCTTAAATAATAGTATATATATATATATATATATATATATATATATATATATATATATATATATATATATATATATATATATATATATATATATATATATATATATATATATATATATATATATATATATATATATGTATATATATATATAGATAGATAGATAGATAGATAGATAGATATATAGATATACATACATATATATACATACATATATATATATATATATATATATATATATATATATATATATATATATATATATATATATATATATATATATACACCCATCAAGGTAATGGAGTTAGCGTTGCACTTATACATAGGTTTTAGTTTAGTTATAAATAGCATTTTAATAATTGTTTTATTACTTGTATCTTTTTTTCCGATTATATTTACACGGAAAATCATTACTGAATTCGTTATTTTATTACAATGCATTTATTTATGCACCTTATCTTAGAAACAAGTTGAATTTTATGAAATAAACATTCATTATTAATTGACAAATCAATCGCAACTTGTCTTTTTAATATATTGATTAATAATTTGGCCAAAGTGATTTACTTTCATTCGATGCAGAAAGTATTGCGGCCTTGCATAATATATAAATTAGTCTGCATTGCATATATTTCACTTCTATTTATTTCAGTAGTCTGTGGATATATTGGCATAATTTATATTGTTCTCTTGATACTCACCTATCACAGTCAAATTCTTCTTAACAGTTTCAAAGTTCAGTCTTCGTTTGAGAAGTAAGGTGTAATTTCCATTGTGTTTTGCTGAGATGTTGATAAAAGCTAACATAATAGTCAAATGTTCATTCTCCTGCAAAAGTACACATCTCACTGATAGAGCATCTCTACTTGTACACCGGTCGTTTATGCTTGAAATAATTATATTTCCATTCGTGTCCTTGATTCGAACGGAGATTCCATCAGAAGTAGAATGAGTATTCTCAAATTTCGACTGAAACGTTGCATTGCATCCAGTAAATGCAAAGTCTGCTCTTTCTATTAAAAATAATTGAAAACTTATCAGAAAACAATGAACGTATTTTCAAATGAAATTGCAAATACAAAGCAAACACCGAAATTCGAAATTCACTGTGCCAATCAAAGCAACGTAAATAATTATATCGTCTACTACAAACTGACATTTATACGGTGGACATTACTAAAACTTGTCTGGCTTTTGTCTGAAGTATTCGATTGTAATAATGTATGCATGTGTGCATGTATGTATGTATGTCTCCATGTATGTATGTATGTATGTATGTATGTATGTATGTATGTATGTATGTATGTCTCCATGTATGTATGTATGTATGTATGTATGTATGTATGTATGTATGCATGCATGCATGCATGTTTGTATGTATGCCTACTTACTATTACAAAAAACGAAGCAGGTAAAGCAATGGATGGATGGATAGATAGATAGATAGATAGATAGATAGATAGATAGATAGATAGATAGATAGATAGATAGATAGATAGATAGACAGATAGATAGGTAGGTAGATAGATAGATATATAAAATTAACAAAGTATCATTGGTATACACACACACACAAACATATATATATATATATATATATATATATATATATATATATATATATATATATATATATATATATATATATATATATATATATATATATATATGTATATATATATATATATATATTTATATAATTAGAGTTCTGCATTAAACCTATTCAATTAGAATACATGAAGGAGATAATATTGCATCGTTGATAGGGCATTCAAGACCTGTTTCAAATAAACTTTTATGTATGATACCTAAAAATATTATTTTGCTTTCTCATAATTGTTTAGAATTGTGTAATCGTTTGATTGCAGCACTGAGTCTATAAAAGCCATTATCAATATTGTATTGAATTTATTGCTTGCAAGCAGATGTGCAAAATATGACATATATATATATAATATGTCATACATAATTCACTACATTAACGTCATATTTGTTTGCATTGTACTGACTGAATGTATGTATATCTTATGCAATTTTTTGCTTTGAGAATTAGGCTTATGTGTTACCAAATGACTCATGCTAGAGCTAAACGAGAGAGAGAGAGAGAGAGAGAAAGAGACATACATACATACAGACAGACAGAGACAGACATACAGAGCCATATAGAGACAGACAGAGACAGAGACAGAGAGAGAGAGAGACAGACAGACAGACATACAGGGATAAACTACTTTTGCATGGCTTTATGATATGGACATCAATGTATCGTGTGAACATGCCATTTAAATTTGTTTTGTATGCAGTCACATTTAAAATCGGTGTACTTAAAAAAGATAGAAGTTCTTTAACGGAAGCCTTTATCTCCGTGAAACAATAGCTTTGATTAGCGAACAAGAACAAGAATACAAGCGCGTCCTTACGTATAATAACTGGTTATGATTTTTATAAAGACAACCACACAAAAATATATATGTGTACCCTCTTATATAATACTTGTATTCAAAATTGTCATATACATATAAAATTATCATATGATTTTTGGAATCTGTATATTGCACTATATTTCGTTCTATAAGTAATAGAACCAAGCAAAATCAACAAGTGTTGTACATGTGAGTAAATAATATATTTCCCTGGAAAACAAAGTAAAACTTTAAAAGACATTCAGTGTTGTTAATTAAATCCTAGATAAACCAAGCTGTTATATCCCATGTCTAAACAAATATTAAATTTTCCGAATTAATTTTTATTTTGGAATATGTCGATGTATCCATAGTCTTTAATATGTTCATTTACCATGAGTCGTGATGAATCACGATGATACAATCCCCAATGTCTTTGGATGAGTTCTCAATAATCCCAAAAAAGTATTGTAATCTAAGAGCCGATGAACACTTTGCATTCAATTGCATAATTTAAATAAATGATTCCTCTCAAATGATACTTGAAAACAGGTAACAATGATTATAAAGAGTGAACTTTAAAAAGTAAATACTTAAATATTTTCTTTACCTCGACCCATAGAGAAACCTAAAATAATAATAAGACCATGATCTGGTCAACAGTTATCTCGCAGAACATTGTGAGACTTTGTAAATTGATCTAGACTTTTAAACTCAAATATCAGCAAACACCGTCGTTATACCTTAAGAATGTAACAAAACTTATCTAACCACTGAAAACTGTCCATTAGCTGAACATTCAACAAACTAATATGGATAAATGTTAAGTCCTGCATTCACACCCGCACCCATATATAAATATATATATATATATATATATATATATATATATATATATATATATATATATATATATATATATATATATTGTATTGCGTCAGTTACTGCCCAGGAAAATGCCCGATTTCTCTATGGAAAACTCTTTCCTTTGTATTAGATCACTTTCAGAAGAACCGTTATCCTATATAATACGTATATACCTTGTTATCAGATCTTTGCGGTGTGTATATAATAGAAATTGTGACGAGTTTCGTTTAAGCGAAATTGTCAACTCAGGCCGTTAAGTTTGTATTTTTGGTGGAATGGACGATAATATTAATCTTGAAAATGTTTTATTCAGATGACTATAAGATATTTGTTTGCTTATTGCAGAGCAATGTGTTAGACAATGATATAATTATGGTGTAAATAAAAGCGAACTATGATACAGTAAATAAATTGTTAATATATGATAAAAAATTTTTTATCAAGAACTATAATTATGCAGAAGATAATTGAATATTTCTAGGCAATCAGAAAAGGAGAAATAACAAAATTCGTCTTCTTAGGAATTGCAACATATTTTTTTTTTAAACTAGAAAATGTAGTTTGCTTTCCATATTTTGGGTGAACCACAAACAATACGCTTTGCGTCACCATTTTAAAACTGACTTGAATCTTAACTTGTCGATTATTGGACATTTTTATCGACAAAGGCTTAGTAACTATTGAAAATAATCTTGACAGATCCGTGTCGAACATGCAAAGGAAAAGGAAAAATCAGTTGCTGTTGCTCAGCCGAGAAGTTTGGTCAAGATTACGATAAGCTCATATAGCTCATATTTCTTGAAGTGTTTCAACAGTGCGTCGATACTTATATCACGAACTACCTTGATAAGGTAAAGGTCAAAACTTTAGAAAATAATGCTCGTACAGATGATGATTACTCCGTGACTTAGAAAATTTCATTTGTCAATAAGTCTTCCTCTGATTAAAACTTTGGCACAACAAACATCTGTGTCTCATATGAATAATTCAAATCACTTTTATTAATCAAACTTCTGATAAGGTTGATCAGAAACTCTTATCTCTTTGTACGTGCACTTATTATCAGACAAAAGTGTACCTTTTTATCATTGATAGAGATTGAAAAATATACAAAATAATAAATCCGATATATTCCAAATGATATTAGTTCAAAAACGTCAAGGGCATGGTAATGTAAAAACATTTCTTAGGTTTAAAATTCCTTAGTCTAATTTTATTGTGGACCATTCGTGTCGAAAAATGCTATATCAATTATTGATGATTCTACCAAGCCTGTCCATATTAAATATTAAAGAACTTTGTTAATGTTCTTCTCCATTGTTTAAATTTGTCATTAGAATTAGTCTCAGGACCCGATACAGTAGGAATGATTGCTTTCTTACCCACTGATGAAATTCTTTTATTTCTATTCATTTACCTAACTGAAGCGTGTCATCCACTTGTAAACGACAATGGAATTTTGAGTGAAAACGGGTGAAATAAAGTGAATTAACTTGTTTTAAAGATGTGTATAATTAAATTCACCAAAATGACACCTACAGGTGAAGAACGTGACCCAGATCGAGCAGATCGTCTTCTGTACTCTAACTAGGTATGGATCACCAATGTGACATCACACGCGTTGGCCATTCTGTGTTTAAAAAATGGTTTTGTCCGTGTAAAATGTTATGTTTCTTTTGAAGGACGCGTGTTCCTTGATTTCTAGTTTGTAAACAAAGTATAACTTACTTTTATGCGTTAATTATATATCAACTTTGTGTTGGGACTATTTTTTACCCCGATCAAATTAAAGGTGCAACGTCTGTCAAAATGAAGGAAATTATTCGTTATTCTTTCTATGCCATTAATTTTCACTGAAATAAAACTATGTGATGAAAAGAATCTCAAATGAGCAACGATTTAATATTAATCTGACGAAACTAGTTGAATTATGTCCAATGTTTGCTCGCCAAGGCTCACAAAAGCTGGGCATCATTCAACTCGTTTCATAAATTAAATATTAAATCATTACCCACTTGAGATCCTCTACATCTACACCCTTTACAGTCATATGTGATGCATTCCGCCTGAAGGGAATCACCAAACACGTGAAACTGATGTGTATTAAAACAATTATGTCTGAGATTACATAAACACCCTAACCGGAATGGTCACGTGATTTTCCGACCAAGAGCAAAGTTTTTTTGTGCGGGACAGACTAACAATACTCTAACCCGTATGATGATATTCTATATATATATATATATATATATATATATATATATATATATATATATATATATATATATATATATCGAGAATGTAGAGAGTAAATATCCAACACTGTCTCTTCTCCAAAATGTTTATGTTCTAAATATCAACTCACGGCAATTATCCACTGACTTTTCCTCCTCCTAAGCCGGTACCGATTTACCTGTACTGTAGGTCCATTATCCATATAATATCCTTGCCGGGTTCTTCTGAGATAATTTCATTATTTATAAACGGTGATTTCCAGTAATAAAGATAATTATAAATCACCGCAGAAGGTGTTGCTTATACCTCGAATTGTACAACTCAAAGTGGGCAGAGCTTAAGGTGTAGGTAACATTATTTTCTGAAATAAACACCAAAACTAGCTGTGATTGGTGCAGTGTATAAGAGTCGTTGTTTCTGTCAAGCCTAAAAAAAAAAATGTTAAGTCTCTTGGCAACTTATGTCAGACTAAGGACACACGGTACTAATGGTATGTAAACATGGGAACCAGCGTGCAAATGGGTGAACCTAAAATAGAGGATTTATGAGTTTGGCTGACCAGGATTGGTTAATAATGTAAGTTATGTTGTAAGAAAAATAATCTTTATGAGACCTTATCCTAGTTGTAAGTGAAAAAATAGAGACATTGTTTTACGGATGGAATTTCAGTTCTTTAACAGTCTTGAGTTTGGAACACTCATTACTAAAATTAGCACCTGACTCTTTGGTGCGGAATTGAAAACACACGTTTCAAACATAAACTGGTCGAAGAAAATACCGCAGTTCATATCCTTCCTCTACAAAGAAGCTGACATCTAGGTTTCATCTGTACTGACAAATATAGGTTTGATCATGAACACTCAAAAGTTTTAAGTTATTTAATTTTTAATATGACGGTGTTTGCATAGGTTTACTATGGGAACTGAATTAGTACCGTGAGTCATGTACCTTTTCCCAGAAACTTTGACATGTTCCAAGTTATCCGATCAATTCAACTAACGCATATTTACTGCAGAGTAGAAACTGGTAGAATGGGCTACTTCCGTCTGGTGAGTTCTAACAAAAAGGGCTTGTTACCGTTATGGTGAAAATAAAGATTAATTCGGATTGGATTCATGCGATGGTCGTCCTAGAGTTATGCGTTGGTACGTCACTGTCATTTGATGTGTAGTTTTTCATTGTGGTCACGCCTGCACTCCTTGTGTTAATTTATATTACCGATATAGTGATTTCATGTTGTCAGAGATTTCGCCGAACATTATTGATAAAACTTCAGACTCCTGTGATACAGTAAACAAGAAAAACAGGTATTAAACCAGAAATATGACAATGATGTCCTTGTTTATATCCCCTGCTGTAACTTAAGGCATATTGTGAAAGTACCATTTTCTGTAAGCACACCGTGTTGCATTAAGTGATTTTAAAACGTTTAAAAGATCTTAAGGAAACATTAAATCAGGATATGGACACTGATATGAAATGAATGGCGTGCTTATCATCCCGTTTGAGTGACCAACAATGAGATATCTGCTTTATTTTCCTGACATTTCTAGTTCGCTACCATAAACGTCAGATTAATAAAATAAAAGAATGATTACTTGTTGGTCTACACGTATGTGTCGATAGCATAGAGGGAGAATCGTAATCATACAATGTTAAGACTCGACCCTGATCTTAACGTTTTGGGCGTCGAGGTCTTTCTGCCTGAATAACCATGATTTGATGTCGACTAACATCTTAATTAAATTTAAATTTTCAGGAATATCTCACGCATTTTTAAAAAATTAAAGTCATAATGTTTTAGTCAGACTTTGTCTCTTTTTTCTAATAAATTCAAGTTCTAATACAAGCAAAAATGGACGTTTTCAAGCTTCGTTGTCCTACGTTTCTGTTGGCTGGAAAGTGATGGAATCCAGGAATATTGCAATTGGGTTGAGTAGAAGTATACTTTATTAATGAAACGAATAAAAATATATTAGTAATGAAGAATGTGTACATTTCAGCCAACTGAATTTGTAGACCATCATTATCCTACAGTGTAAGAACTCGACCCTAATATTTATGTTTTGGGCACTAACTCTGTACTGCGCATATAATAGCATTGTTTAGTGCTTTCTGATGTTGATTAATATCAGAATGATAAGTAAAATTTTCAGGAATATCTCACATAATTGGCTGCCCATATTGGCGCTTTTCTACAAATTAAAGTTGTAGAGTTTTAGTCAGACTTCACTTTCTCTTATAGCTTTTTTCCTAATAAATTCAAATTCCCCATCATGGAAATGAACATGTTTTCAAGTTTCATTGGCCTACATTTCAGTTAGCTGGAATGTGATAGAAGCCGGGAATACCGACGAAGGACATCAGTAACACTTTTGTTGTGTAGGTTTTTTTCCGTTTTATTTCAGGTCTCAATTTGCGTGACAGAATATTAGGATTAATTGGTCAGAAAGAAGCACTATTTTGATCATCCAGTATGCATCCTGGTCTAAGTACACAATATATTTACTTTGATGCACATATTTATCTTCTGCAGTAGTTCTCCTATGGCATGTATTTATTAGAATCAAGCAGTTCAGTGTTTCCTTTTTTTGAACTGAATTTGGTACTAATAATATTTATCCTGTAGTTAATCTTGCAGTTTTCTGACATTGGTAAACTCTTATAATCATAAATATTACTTGTGGGTGAATGGCAGTCTGGGAAGAATGTATCTTTTAAATTGTATACTGCTACTACTACTACTACTACTACTACTACTACTACTACTAATAATAATAATAATAATAATATGGACTTTATTTAGAGAAGGTAACTCAATTAGTTACAGAACTTATCTACCTTGAGGTCTTCTATCTTTTATGTACAATATATACAGCATATACAACATGATGTGAAGAGTCTGGCTTGACACTAAATAATAAAATAACTTTAAAATTCAAAGTATCAAGCCTGCAACACATTCACAGGCATCAGTGAAAACATAAATATATATAAAACATAAAATATAATCATGCATTGAAAAATTCAGCTATGAAAATGATGTAAAATTAAAGAAAAGCTGGCAGTATTTTTCTTTTACTAGAACTGTTCACTTTTCTAAAGATTTCATCTATTTAAGACATTGATTGTGAAAAGATGAAAGGCTAGGAACCTGCCTTATGCCACTGGGAATGTTGTTCCATACCAGTGGACCAGTATAGTAAAAACTTTTTTTAAACAATTCCTTCTTTGGCCTTGGTATAATGTAAATTGTTCTTCTGATGGATCTTAAATTTGGAGTGCCATCAGCATCTCTATGGTGAAAGATATTGCTTAGATAGACAGGAATGTCTTTTGTGGATACTTTATACATTAATTTGGCCTTTCTAAGAAATATTATTTCATGCATTGTTAAAACCTTTATATTATTCCATGCATCCTGAAAATTGTCTATACTTTGATCTAGAATTAAATGGCAGACCCTCTTTTGAAGTCTTAAAAGTGTTGTCATGTTTGAATTAGAGGTATTACCCCAAATTACATTACAGTAGTCCAGATATGGCTGAATATAACTTTTATTAAAGATGACCCTATACTGAAGAGGAATGTATGTTTTGATTTTCCTCAGTAGCCAAATATGATAGTTAACCTTTTTTGAAATATGTTCAATGTGAATAGACCAAGTAAGATTGCTATCCACGAATACACCAATAATTCTATCTTGAGAGGTCATATTGAGGCTCACATTGTCAAATAGAACCTGGAGTTTGTCGCTATATAGCCTTGCTCGTTTTTGTTGTGTTGTAACTAGTAGGGTATTCGTTTCTTCTGTATTTATGATCATATTGTTTTCCTTGCACCATGCTTGAAGTCTGTTGAGAGCATCTTGTAATTTATTTTCAAGTACTGTTTTGGTTTTACCAATCTCAGGCAGTGTAGTATCATCTGCATATAGGTCAGTGGAAGAAATTGAAGTTCCAATCTTAAGAGGTAAATCGTTGATAAATAGTATGAATAACAGAGACCCAAGGATACAGCCTTGTGGTATTCCACAATTAATATTTTTACTTTCGGAAATTTGACCATTTAAAGATACTTTTTGCATTCTATTGGTTAAGTAAGACGTAAACCAGTTTAGGAAGTTTTCACTGCATTAATAGATTTTCAGTTTTTCAAGCAAAATTTAATCGTCTACAAGATCAAAAGCTTTACGAAAATCAACCATAATAGTGCCTACCATTTCTACTTGCTCTAATGCTTTCAGCCATTTATCAATCAAAGATACAAGTGCAGTTTCACAGGAGTGATTCTGGTGAAAGCCAGACTGATTATCATGAATAAGATCATAAGTGTTTAAATAGTTGAGAACCGAATCATGTACATGTTTTTCTAGTAATTTGAGAAACAAGGAAGGATAGAGATGGGTCTGTAGTTATTTACATCATCTTTTGTTCCTGCTTTATGCAATGGTATAACCTTGGCAGTTTTCCATGTTAGTGGAAATTTATTAGACCTAATACTTATCATTGTAAATGAAAGCTATACTTCCTACAATTGCAGGTACAGCTACCTTTAGCAGCCTTGGTCCAATCATATGAAGTCCTGTAGCTTTACAATCATCCATTTTTTAAATAAATTTCAACACAAATTCGGGACTCATTTCAGGAATTTCAAACTGTATATTGTTTGGTAGTTTTTAGCACAAACATGTTTTGAGTTCCAGATGATCAGATGGAGTTCTGGGTTCTTTAAGTTTTTTTTTAGCAATTTGAACAAAAAGGTTGTTAAAACTATTTAAGATGTCAGCTGGATTGTTAGTGTAAATGCCCTCATGATTGAGGGATACAATTTCAGTTTTACTCTTACATTTGCCTGCACCAAACCCTGAAAACACTTTCCAAATAGTTTTGGGATTATTTTGGTTTTCATCAGGCACTTGTTTATAGTGCGCTTGTTTGGCTAGATGTATCATTGTATTAAGTTTATTCCTCCACACTCGATATTCAGTTTGATTTCCTACTTATTTTAGGTGGTCTCTTTGCTGTATTGCTTCTAAAATTTCTGTGGAGATCCAGCCTGGCTAGTGGTCTTTATTTATCTTGTGTGTTTTTAAAGGGGCATGCTTGTTCACTATACTGATGAACAGATCTGTCCAAGTATCTAAAACATCATCAATATCTTCAAAGATTTGGACTGTATTCCATGGAATCTGATTCAGATCTTCTAGGAATTTAACAGTATCCAAGTTTTGAAAATATCTATAAGTAATGTATTTATGGATATTATTTTTTGTTGATTTGCCATTGACTTTACGTGTTAGAAAAATTGCAAATTGGTCACTTATACCAATCTTTGGAACCATTACTTCCAACACAATTTCTTTGTATTGGCATAAATATCATCTATAAGTGTTTTAGAGGTAGATGTTACTCTGGTGGGTTCATTTACTAGTTGCTCCATACCTAATGAAGCAATACAATTCATTCACTTCACTTTAAATTAGATCACTGAGAAAGTCTCTATTTATATCGCCTAGAATGTAAAATTATTTATCTTCTTTTGAAATTTTATCTACTTGAAGTTCAAAATATTCACACCAATCAGTATGTAATGATGGGGGTCTGTACACAAAACCTACTAAATAGGGCTTAGCTTTTTCTGGAGTGACCTGTTGCCAAATGGATTATATTTTCTGTGTTTCTAGGTCCTCCCGTCTTTTACAAATAGTATCGGTTCTAACATACACAAGAAGCCCACCGCCACCTGTTTTCCTATCCTTTCGATGAGGTTTGTCATAGCCATTGATATACAAGAAATTTACACCCTGATTTTCGGTTAACATTGTTTCCGAGAGCCCAAATAAATGGATATTATTATTTGGAGATGTTAGCAGTAACTTCACCTGATCAATCTTTCCACGAAAACCCTGAATATTTAAATGACTATGTGTAAACCTTTGCTAGAAACTCCTAAATTCATGAGATTAGTATTAATGCTATTAGAGGCACTCAAGGAGACATTAAAAGTATTAAAATTATGTTCACAGTGATCATCATTACAACTATCATTACTGTATAACAAATTAGTTTTTCTACAACTGCATTTTCTACTTTTATAATCATTGTATAAATCTGAACTATCAGTCATATTTGAATCTGTACAATTTTAGCTGGTAATTTTCCACATTCAGAACATGCATCAACAAGAGGATCAAATCTGTTTTGACAAGGGAAGCCTGGTGTATATGACAGTCCTTCATAGATAGATTGGTCCTCCCGCTGAAAAGTCTTCCTGTGGAGTTGAGATGGCCTCATTGCCCTTTTCCTATTATATAAACCTATTGTGAGTTTTAGCTTTGTGTCCAAAGCTACCACACTGATGGCATTGTATTGGCTGTCTGTGCCTGCATTCCTGTGGTGAATGTTTGATCTCACCACAGTAATCACATCCCAAAGTGTATTAACGGTGTGATATGGCTGATCATACTGTCTGGTGCTATTTTGACCAACAGTGGATTTATAGGGACGGATGAAGTTTGTAATGTGACTGTAAGACCAGACTACACAAATGACTGCATTTACTTTTTGCCAGTTTTTCCACCCCTTTGGTAGACAGGTGATTATTATCTCTTTTTCCAAACAAATATTGCATCTTCATCCAGGAAACTCATGTAATTGTAAACAATATCACACTTCCATTCATTTGCCAGTCTTCGGATGACCTTATTGATGTCTAACACATCACAATCTCCCCTGGGGGCCATTTCACACAGTGCAACCTGACAGCTTTGATTTTGCTTATGGATGTGTGTAAGTATTTGGTAATATAGTTCTTCAAAAAGTTCTAGATCAGTCCCTTCACTGGTATGATGTGTATAAAAGAGAATTGGAGAGGCCAATCGCACTGAAAAATGTCTGAATTCATTAAGTTTCACCTTCAGCTTTTTTGGAAAAAGTTGCCTTCATATATCCAAAATGCAACAGACTATCGCAACAAGACACCAATAACTAATCTTCCAAATATTTTTTTTTATAACCATATATGCGTGTCCTCACACACCAACATCTCAACAAGGAAGATAACACAGAGCTGCAATGAAGCATGTGATAGTCAACCTAATCCTTCCCCTAAATTGTTCTATTTGGTCAAACGTTCAAACATTTCTCAAGTTTAACAGTTCTATACTCGACAACCAACATTTCATGCAAACAAGTGGGATTGAATTGAGATTAAAATAGCAGCATTTTAGCAAAGGAAGACTTGAGCGAAAGCTTCTCAAAGCAACCAGTAGGTCTCTACGCTGATGTAGATTTTTGACAACACCAACTCAGAATCGATTGAAAGAGGCAGCAGTTTCAGAATATTGTTTTTAATTCACTAATAACTTCCATCCTATGGTCAATTTGATATTGGGGTCATCAAACAGGTTCTGTATCTTTGTTGTGGATTCTACTCTCCTGTTGGGGGATTACAAAGAAACTAAACTAACTCACCAATATCTACTTCTGACTAGCTGACCCCCCCAGCATGTAATAAAATATCTCTCTTAGGTATGTGTGTTCCTATGAAATGCATATGCTTTAGTGTTGCTACTGTACTTTTCAAAAGAGATTCGTTTCAGTGGGGCAGTTTAAAAGGAAAGGATATAAAAGGCCTACATTAAACTGGCTTATAACAAAACTCGACAGCTCAATCCAGGAGCTCTCCTGAAATATAAAAACAAGAAAACCAACCCTGACATTCTAAATCTTCAATAGATCATTTAGCAGCATCGGCACCATATTGAATCATCCAAATGTTCAAAGGTACATTTGAAGATGTTCCTTTGCTTGCATAACACAGACAAAATAATCACATGGTCCATCTCATGTGCAAAGGTAATTTTAAAGAAGGCCACATATTCAGACATATACCACTGTATCCATATCCCCTAGAAGAATCTTTCATAGGATCAACAGCAGGAGTTAGTTACACCATGACATATGGAGTTAGGAATCTGTCAGGTCATGAAAGCAATCTATCTTCTGATACACAAGATCTGTGCCACTCAATATGGTGGAACAATCATTGATTTTCAATGAATAATCAGAAAAGCTGTATTTATCACAAATCAACACACGAGTCAGCAACTACTACAACTCGATTGAACGTTCAGTCAAGTATCCTTGAGATGCTACCATCTATATCAACCCTGGGGTGTGCTGACATAGAATGCACATGTAGCGAACAATACTGGATATTAAAAATGAAAGGTCTTGAGAGGTTTGGTCTAAATAAACAATCTGATATTGTCACAGCCAGCCATCCGTTTTTCACCAGTATTCAATTTTTGTGATTATGTTTAACCAAATAATAAGATTTTGTTTACTTTATGATTTAAAAAACTAATTTTAGTAGTAGTATTATAGTTAGTGTCCATTGTCTTGCTACACAATTCTCTTGATAATTTATAATCTCCATGCATAACGTTAATGAGATATAATTTCTTTAGCAGATCATATAGATGGTGTTGATTTCTGATCATGCCATGTTTCCATCCTTTATTGACAACTCGGAATTAGGTCAAAACATGTTGGTTCTCTTTGTGATAGACACATTAACCCTATAGTTTATAATAGTTACACAACCTTTTATTTTGTATCTCTTGTGAATTCCTCCAATGATTCTAACATTTATGGGGGTAAATTTCTTGTTTCGCATTTATTTTGTAAATGTAAGCTGTTTTTCCCTAATGTCGAGCTTATTTAGCATCCAGTTTGGGAAACTGCTTTGAAATTGGACCATTATCAGTTTCATATATATATATATATATATATATATATATATATATATATATATATATATATATATATATATATATATATATATATATATATATATATATAGTTAATTTCTGACCAGTCTGGTGGCTTAGTGGTTAGAGCATCTACCTCATATGAGGGATGTTGTGTGTTTGAACCTCTGCCAAGTCATACCAAAGACTTTAACAAGGGTACTAGCAGCTGCCTCGCTTGATGCTCAGCATTAAGAGGCTAGTGTTAGGACTGGTCGGCCTGGTGTCTGGATTAAATGACTGGTGGGACATGATGCCCCATTGTTAGACATCACTACGATCTGTCACGCTACAGACATTGTAGCTATATGACTGAAACTATTTAAAGCTTCATTAAAAATCCAAAACACACACAATCAATTTCTGTGTCTATTAATCATTGGATTTATTTAATGTGTCACTTTGTAGATTTAACAGTCCCAGACAGCAGTATGTCCGTATTCCATTGTTCCAACATGGTCTAGTTTTGCAGATTAAACTTGTGTTCTCTCCTAATTAGCAAGACTCTGTTGCTACCCTGCCCCCTCTTTTTGGCGGCTTTTAGCGCAGCTAGAATAATAATGAAAGGATGGCAACAGATTTTTTAATGTCACGCAAAAGCATTTCTGAAGCACATAAATTACATAACGTTGTGGTGATATTGTGTTAAATTAGTATACTTTGGGCAACCTTTTCCTATACAGAATCAGCTCCAGAACAAAACAGTTCTATCATTGATAACTAACATAGAATTTTATATTCTGTCACAAATTGTAACTCATCATTTTATAGCATAGTTTCGATGTGTATGGCGGTCTCACAAAAGAGGTCATCAATCTGTGTTACAAATCGGTCTATACATTAGGGATTAGATCTCACTAATTTTGTCTCCCACTCAATCCAGGTTTTAATGTATTGATAAGACGGCAAACAAGCTTAACACTCTGAAAATGTATTCCCACATGATTGTAATGAATTAATTAATGCTGCATGACAACACATGAAATATCAATAAGTAAATCTTCTCCTTTAGTCACTATGAAAGATTAGATTTATTTAACCATTGATTTATTTATCAGCTAATTTATATCTGTTCCATAGCCATTATAAGTTAGAGGTCCATTCCTAACAAGACTAGTATTTCCTCAAATTTAATTACTTAAGCTAGCAGTCTAAGTTATTGATTTTCCATGGCATTAATGATGTAGGTTGAAAGAAAGTGTAAAATCCACTTCACTACCAATACGTGTCAAGAATTTTATCATCTTTTCACACTAATTCCATTGCCATGTTCTCTAGTGAAAGTAAGTTTATCAGGCCTAATGTAGTATATTTCAAGTACAACTGATAGTGAAGTAATGCTTCATCTTTAACTGAATAGTTATGGTTGTTTAACTATAAGGATTAATTTAGACAGTAAGTGTCCCCTTGATTTCATGATACTACACCTGGCTATGGTAATTACATCAATTTCAGTGGGAATTAATGCCACGTGGTGACTTCAAATGACCGCATTTAATGTGATAAAATGTATGAATGTAGTATTCCCTTATCCCTTTGTATATTTTCTCATCAGTTTTGTCTGGTGCCTTGAACTCTGGCACTTTACACCATTAGATGTCATTGTATGTGAACTGTTCCATCGGGAGAAGGAAATATTAGAATTCTGTAGTAAATTATATGATTCTCTCAATCATTCATCGTATGCTTCATCTGTTCACAGGTCAGAACATTGGAAAACCAAAACGAATCCATGCATTCTCGGTAGATACCAGTGCAGTCAGCATGTCCCAGTTACCTCCTGATGGTATCAATGACAGTGAGGTAAGATGGGCAAAACATGTTTAATTTCTAATTCTGTAGTGAATGATTCTTGCATTGACCAAATTAAAAAATTCCTTGTTATATTAAACAACCATTTAGGACCTCACAAGACATGTTCATGTGTATGAATCCTTCTCAGTCATATGGATAGGACACCTGACTGTACTGAATATCACCTTTCTGCCTTAGGGGTAAGACACCTCACTGTATTGAACATTACCTCTCTGTCTTAGGGGTAAGACACATCACTGTACTGAATATCACCATTATGCCTTGGGGTAAGACACCTCACTGTACTGAACATTATCTGTCTGTCTTAGGGGTAAGACACCTCACTGTACTGAATAGTACCATTCTGTCTTAGGGGTAAGACACCTCACTGTACTGAATATCAAATTTCTGTCGTAGGAGAAAGACACCTCACTGTGCTGAACATCCTTTTTTTAATAGGGATAGAACACATTTCCATACTGAACATTTAATTCTTAAATGCCTATGATATGTATGCACCCAACTGCAAACTGTATAGACATAGAACAGGCTTCAAATAACATTCTAGCAGAGCAGGGTCTTCACTGTTTGCCTAATGTTGCCTGCTTTGTAAATTCAATACTTTCTGTTCAGTTCAAAATGATAAGATCATTACATTATGACATCGTCAATGTGATGTCATATGGGTTCATTTTAGTCTGAGCTCAAACGACGTCATTATGTGAGTACGCTTGCCGTGAGTCACATTCCATACGTAAGTGAATATTCCCAGGGTCATTCCATGTCCTTCATCTACCAGATGTACTGGCCACAATGTATAGCCTATCATGTGGTGAGAAATGGCACTGAAAACTTCAAAATGAAAAACCAGTTAACTTTGAGAGGTTCAAGATTCTGGAGATTTTTAAGTTATTTTGGATTACTTGGACTCTAAGCTATGTAAAGCTAATGTCTTTCTCCAGAAGGTAAATACACAAGCAATCATCTTTAAAATAACAAGTAGAACGAATATCTCAGTCCATATCTTGCCATAGCATTATGCCATTTGCAGTCAGTGCTGTTCATAGTTGAAGTGTTCTCATTAGCTAGCTACATGGTGCTTTACACAACATTATTTTTTGCATTTCCTATATACTCTGTTGGTGCTGTAGTATATGAATCAGTGTAATCATTAGATAGCTACTATGTTGGTGCTGTTTACAGAAGCAGTGTTATCATTAGATAGCTACTCTGTTGCTGCTGTTTACTGAAGCAGTGTTATCATTAGATAGCTACTCTGCTGGTGCTCTTTACTGAAGCAGTGTTATCATTAGATAGCTACTCTGCTGGTGCTGTTTACAGAAGCAGAGTTATCATTAGCTAGCTACTCTGTCAGTACTGTTTACAGAAGCAGTGTTATCATTAGCTAGCTACTCTGTTGGTGCTGTTTACAGAAGCAGTGTTATCATCAGATAGCTACTCTGTTGGTGCTGTTTACAGAAGCAGTGTTATCATTAGATAGCTACTCTGTTGGTACTGTTTACAGAAGCAGTGTTATCATTAGCTAGCTACTCTGTTGGTGCTGTTTACAGAAGCAGTGTTATCATTAGCTAGCTACTCTGTCAGTGCTATTTACAGAAGCAGTGTTATCATTAGCTAGCTACTCTGTCAGTGATGTTTACAGAAGCAGTGTTATCATTAGCTAGCTACTCTGTCAGTGCTGTTTACAGAAACAGTGTTATCATTAGATAGCTACTCTGTTGGTGCTGTTTACAGAAGCAGTGTTATCATTAGATAGCTACTCTGCTTTTCAGTTACAAGGTTCTCATTAGTTGGCTACTTAGTTTTTGCTTTACAAAGTGTTCTCATTGACTGTCAGCAGTTTCTTAGATACATTTACAAAAATATTGTCACAGAACCTATTTACTTTACAACAGTGAAACGTTTATTTTATTAAATTTGTGCATTCCTTTTATTTGGTCGACAAAATATTTTAAATATCTTTTGCTGTCTGAAAATGTATTAAATTACTTCATTGCCTGAGAAAAACAAATAGAAGGAGAAAAAGTAGACACATCCATGAAATTGGCACCTATACTAATGTATTCCTCATTAAACAATGAAGTAAAAAGCAAATATTTCAATCTTTATATGTAGGGTCATGGGTGCAGACAGCTAATTCACTACCAAACACAAGAATGATAACGTTCCATTAAATATATTATTATGTTGAATTTGACATAAGACCTGGCTGGTAATAGTTTAAGCTTGGCATTGTTGTTTTAAAGATCATACAAATTTCATGTTGCACTGCTTGTTTTGAGCATATCAGCCTTGTACTGTTAAACAAGTAGTCATCATTTAGAAACTTCCCTTTTATTTAATAATTTTAGAGTAGATATCAATGAATTATCTGGTATTATCCAAATGACCCTATATCAATCAATTAACTTAGATGCAGTACTGTAGGTCCATGTCATCATTTTAGGAACAAATTGAAATGTGTGTCATATGATTATCCACCAGTAGTTTTATTTTCTATGTGACATATGATATGCCACAATAAACTGACTGGTTCTAGGTCACACATTTATATTTTGTGTGACCTAAAGGAATCAACAGCATTGTTCAACCATAATTATTCCTTTTCACCTTATGTGTAGTTGATGCTTGTATTATGTGGCAAGTCTTATCTAATTTTGTAAATGCACATGATAAGTAATGTCAAACATTTGTATAGCAAAAGATGTATTTATTGTAAAAATTTGGGAATATTATTAAATGAAATACAGACACATATTATGGTTTTATGTGCCCTTTCTTTGCAACATGCAATGCACTAAGACAATAGCAGTCACCACGGTTACACAATAAGAGTGTCAGATTACACCAGTCATATTGTTTCTTACAGTATCAAACACATTTCACACTTACACACTTTTATCATATCAAATAACCTACCTACCCATATCTGAAACTTGTCCTTTCACACCTGCCTAGTATCAAGTGATTAATTTGACTGGATTCAGGCCTGGTTCAGTGGAGGATAATACTAGGATATGAATTCCTTAAATAAAATCCAAAATGGCTATTATATGCCAGCTTATTTATGACAGCATTTAGACAGAGGGTATCTCTATATGTTCGTGTCTATAGATCAAAATTAGCGCAGTAACAATCTAGTGTCTTATTATGCAGCGATGTCTGACACAAGGAACTGGTCTGACACACGTATACAAAAACATGTAGAAGACCTTACTTCAGGTAGGGAAGCATATTACACATATGAGCCTTAAAGTTTTCAAGTTAAACATTTTTATGCAGGACAAGACAAAGATGTTTGTTCTAACTGACAATTAGTCAATTGTTGTGGGAGGAGTCCTCAGGTGCAAACTCAAAAGTCATCTTCATATTAATCAGAACAGTCCACGAAAACCAACTGTAAGTGTACATTACAGAAAGAACTTAATTGGCAGAATTAGACACCAATAATGAACTTTGTTATACACTAGCATGGTAAGCAGGAAGTAGATCAGTTGCAGTACTGTGTAAAACACTTTATATTAATTGTATTTATTATTAACATGGAATAATACATTGTGTAAACTACTGTATAGATCTTTGCAATTATTTAGAAGTAACACCCAGCCAATTTTACCAACATTAATTGCACATATGATACACAAAATTATACAACGTTATATGCAAGGACACTCACTGGTCCAAGGGAGATAATTCAGAAATAAACTCAACTAGTACAATTGAACATGGATAAAAATAGCATTATAGAGATTAGCATCCATAACTAATAAAACATTATGCTATACATTAAAGACTGTACCGTTATAATGATTATGATAATTGTAAGATAGCTGTCTGTAATGGATCAAATAGGATGAACATTTCATTATGTACTGGGTATGAGAGCATATACCGCATAGTACAAGTTGATAAGAATGCTATAGATTGTTGTGTTCTGAGAACATATGGCAGTGTTTGCCATGTATAGTGGAACATTATAATGGAAATTATAAAAGAAAGAGAGGTGTGGATGGAAATGACTGCTTTTTTTAAAGTGTTGGCTTCATTCAGTGTATAGTGTGTGAAAAACTGCCATAGCTGATATGAAGGAAATGTTTGATGCCACACAAATAACATGGAGATAAGTCCAGATAAATTAAAATTGCTGGACCAGTTGCGGAAGTACTGTTCCAGTGTTATAGGCATACAGTTTATAAATGCTATTTAAAAACTTTATATTCAAATGTTGGATAAGTTCCTTTCTACACTGAGTCAGTTTGTGTACACATACGTTGAGAACCTACCCGAGTCACAACATATACTTTGTTTAAAAGAACATGTACATACCACAAACAAAGAGGCCACATAATGGGAATTTGCTGCTCACGTTGCATTACAAACATTATATATGAATATTCATGAGTGAAAGGGGGTCTTCATGCCTTGAAATGAGCTGTCACTACTGACCCAGATACTTTAAGCTATAGGCAGTCATGGATTTATATAAGCGAGGTAGAACAGATCCAGTTATTTGAATTGATACAATACACAAAGAACAGAATTGTTGGAAATTTATTAAATATTTTGGCACGAGAATGCCAAATTTAAAAGGAACAAATGTAAAGTAAATAGACCTAGATAGCATGTGCCATGTTGAGGTTATTGATGCATTCAAACAAATTGGATATATTGGGGGGTGGGGCTTGACTTGTGCAATTATTTTCCTACTACTAGTAGAACAAGTTCCTATTAATGTAATTGTTCCTTTTGTTTGATCTTTGGGTAAATTGACTTGGGTTAGCAGCAAGCAGAACTGTTCTGCACTGCATGTGTACACTAAAAAGTAGGATCTATTGATAAGTCTCATACTGAAATAAGTACTACACTGGTAAATCCTTTTCACTCCTTTGTCACTGTATTAATAATCAGGGTACTACATGCACTGCATGTGGTATTATTATTCAGTTTAATTTATTGCATCAATAATTTTAGTGTAAAGTTATACCGAAATTAGGACACCAACAACTGAGTCATCTCCCATAGACCATAATAGTAATGTTTCTAAAACTAAATCTAGCATCATGGTGAAATTGCCATAAACAAGACGTAGCTAATGATACTTTGGTCTAGCATAGTCTTCTGCAAACATGAGAATTGAATCTTGTGATGCACATTTTTGCACATAAATTTGTACTGCGACACCAGCAAATAATTGAATGGTTATATGTGTCATAAATAATTGGTAGGCCGTGACATAAATAATTAAAAACAAATATTACTTTGAATGCCTAAATGTGTTTGAGACATGTCAATCCACTAGAAAATAAATATTACTTAGAATGTCTAATTGTTTTTGAGACATCACCATCCACTAGAAATTACACCCTTAAATGTATTAGGATGTCTCAAATGCTGTATATCATGATTAAAAGTAAAGGGCACTAACCATTTGCAGATGAAATGAACCATTTAACCCAGATGTATGCATTGTTCCTTACCTGGTGATGTTTTAATATTATTCTAAAGAGACCTAGTACTGCATCAAAACCGATACATGTGCTGAAGAATGCATAGTGAACAATATGTGTCATCTTTAACTTTAAAAGTGATCATTTGTGTATCAACACTGAATCACTAATTGTTGGACCTATGATAAATACGCTGGATTACTGCTCAGATTTATTTTTCTCCAGTTCGCCAAGAGATTTTGCAAAATGTATCTCAACACACTTCATTTTTTCTATTAGTATATACCTTTTGCATGGATAACAAATCACAAAAGAAAATAGTAAATTTCTGTGGCATTTTTATCATTCTGCTTTAATGCAAAACATTTGTTATTATAATGTCTGGCTGTGCATTTCTCCATTATCTGTCTTCCATTCCATTTCTACATAAAAAGCTAATGTTCTCAAATTCCCCACCATGTGCCATTATCATTATTTGTGGATGATTTACAACTGGGGTAAGTGACACGGTCAAAGATCAATGTTACTGAGTGAAAGATGAAAAGATACTTCTGTACAATAACAGTAGGTCTGTATCACAGATCTTTATCCAGCTTTCTAAATGACTTGTATCTTGAGTAAGGAAGAAGCCAATTGATTTTGGGGAGAGAATGTCAAAGATCAATGCCACTATGACTGTGAAAATAATGTTTTTGTACAAGAACATAGTACTTTCATCAAGACCTGGACCAAACTACATGTATATGGATAGCTTGTGCTATGTACTGTCAAAGGTCAATGTCACTATGATTGAAAGAAGATTGGTTTCTGCAGAAAAGCATTTATTCTGTTTTACAGACAGACAACAAATGTTGCAGATAATTTTG
This sequence comes from Sinohyriopsis cumingii, assembly GCA_028554795.2. Classification (NCBI taxonomy): domain Eukaryota; kingdom Metazoa; phylum Mollusca; class Bivalvia; order Unionida; family Unionidae; genus Sinohyriopsis; species Sinohyriopsis cumingii. Next base: position 53,067,572 of record CM068831.1, read on the forward strand.
ACTTTGGTTAAGCCTATCAAATTTTGGGTCAAAAAGCAAAACATGACCCCGACTAAAGAAATGTGATTTTTGCACAATAACTTTAGGCCTTGAGCACATATCTGGATAAAGATATGTGTTTTGCTTACACATTGTGTAAGTTAGAAGAGTGTTCATATTTGGGTCAGAGGTCAAGGCCACCATTTCTAAAAAATGAAATTATTTCTACATAAATCTTTCTGTTTTCTACCATGTAACTTCACCATTGTTTGTGAATGCATTATACTTTCGGTGGAAGAAATGCATATTTGACTTTGGGGTCAAAAGGTGAAAGATTGAGGTCGCTATGACTGGAGGTAGGAAGTTTTGAACTAAACATGATTGAACCATGATCATGATCTTTGGCTTACATACAGAAGGATGAACAGATGTACAGCCAGATATTTTACCATAATATGATTCACCTTATGGTGTATTGGTTTTTGCATAATAACTTTATTTCTAGACTACATACCTTGACCAAGGCTTGTGGAGAGCTTGCAAAGGTATAGAAGACGACTGTTGACTCTGGGGTAAGAAATTGAATAATCTGGTCCACTGTAACTGAAAGAAAATTATTTTTTGAGAAGAACTTGTTTTCTCGAGATCCAATTTTGTAGATGACTTCCACCTATGATGCTAAAGAAATTGTCAGTGGTCATTGTTAAGTTGAGCAAGACAACAATGTTTCTTCATAGAAAATGTAATTAAGGCTGCTTACTTTGGCCAGTGGTTCACTTCATTTAGATCCAATTCTAGTAATCTCCAGAATCAACCAAACCATACATAGACGACTATTAAATATTGGGTGGATATAGTGTTCACAGTACATGTACTTGTATCGAATTAGGAGTTTACTGTAAAGCTTTGTCATTTCTTAGAGTACCAAATAAGCAGTCTTGCACAGATCTAAAAACTCATATGATTTGCTGTACACAAAGTAAACATGCCTGTAAGTTACACATACATTTCTTTTTTTTTTATATATGCTGCCAGAAGGAGAAGGGAAGACCACAGTTTGAACACTATAACGGCTGTAAACGTACAAGACTACTCAAGGCAAGCCTGAATGTGACAAATCTACAATACAGATTTAAAGTCTGCATGGTAACAGTGTATCAATATACAAGAAAAAATGAATTATGCTATCGACATTGCAAATCCAGGTAAATAAGGATTTTGTTCTGTTTATCACAATTCTTATTGCTCTTAAAATTAAATGTTGGATTTTTTTCAGTAAAATATATTCATTGTAATGTCAGGGCTTAAACACGGAAAGTTATATATGTTTCCATACTGGTTTATCAAACTAAGTCAAGACTTATTTGAAATTTACACAATATAATTTATTATCAAGCTCTTGCCGTCAGTGGTAAAGGTAAACAATAGTACATTGTCTTGCTACAGATTTAATCTAGAACACAATGTGCCAATATTCCAGGCCTGTCAGTTTTGACACTTGTTCTCAGCTTAGTGTGAGTGATTTAGACTTTTAATGTAGCTTTGAAAACATTTCAGTCATGTCACTAAGGTGTCTTCAGTGTACGGTTCATAGTGATGTCTAGCACTGGGGCATCCCGCCGCAGACATATCACATCATGTCCCACCCAGTCACATCCTGACACCAGGCCAACCAGTCCTAACACTAACATCATAAGGATGAACACCAAGTGAAGCAGCTGCTAGTATCATTTTTGTAAGTCGTTGTTATGACTTGGTCGGGAATCAAACCCACATCTGAGGCTTATGCCACTTAGGTCACTAGGTCTTGTTCTCAGCTTTAGAATTTTACTTGAAAATATTATGACCAATCAAAATGTGGAATTTGTAAATTTCAATTAAAATATAAAGTCTCGAGTAGAATTTATTGAAAATAATGTCTACATTTGTGTCACAGACTCCAGAACCATCACTGCTTATGCAACTACATTCTCTTTTGTGATACAAGACTAATGAACTGAACAGCAGACCAGTTGACGGAATCATAAAATAACTTAACGTGAGTGTAAACTTTAGGCGTTTCAGCCATTTATAAAGGGTTTTACTTTTATAACATCGTTTTTGATTGGCTTAAATGAAAGCTCAATTTCTTAATCAAATTGTGTGATCTCTAGGTCTGGTCTAGAAATAATTGGCATTTTTGGGGTCACACCATTATATATGTATAACCCATACTCTGCTTCATGTAAAATCCCACACTGCTACTCAGATATACTGGAACTAAATGTGTGTGTGTGTGTGTGATTTGGATTTTTAATGCAGCTTTAACAATTTTCCAGTCACGACGCTATGATGTCTGCAGTGTGGCAGTTTAAAGTGATGTCTAGCACTAGGGCATCATGTCACAGACAAGTAGCATAATGTCCCACCCAGCCACATTATCCTGACACCAGGTTGACCAGTCCTAACATTAACCTCCGAATGCTGAGCGTCTAGCAAGGCAGCTGTTAGTAAAAAAAAAATAAGTCTTTGGCATGACTTGGCCGGGGTTCGAAATCATGACCTGCTGCATTCGAGGTGGATGCTCTAGCCAGCAAGCCACCAGAGTAGTCTAAACTAAATGTGTTGAAGGGTCCACTTTGTGAATTCAGACAGCCACTGGAACTTTGCTTGCTAAAATTAGCCTGCACTCTTTTACATTTTAAAGATGTGGGGGAAGCGTTGGATATTCCAGGTAGATTTGTTTGAAAGTTTTTTTCATAATAAACAAAGCTTTTGGAAATAATGTATAAAAAGTGGCTATTGATTAGATGGCTTTCATCAGGGAAGCTCAGAGGTACATGTCAAACGAGACATAATTGTCTAAAAACAAGAAATTGTGCTGCATTATTAGAAAAATAATACCATTGAACAGCATGCCTCTTTATTGATATGCCCTGCAAATATGGTGTCTAGGTAGGGAAACTAGGTTGTATTATATCCTTTATTTCCAATGAAAATGACTTGCATGATGTTGTTTCAAAGGACCTTTACAGATAAAGAATTTGACATGACGTGGTTCAAATATTGATATTATTTCACAAGGTTAAGATTGCCATTGACAACATAATGCATCAAATAATGAACATGCCTCTAATTTGTTGTCCTTACCTCTGAAAGGTAAGCCTCATTTTCCCTCAGAAATGTTTCAGGGACCAAAACACAAAAGCTGGAAGTGGTGGCCATTGTCATGAATGTATAGTTGTGCCTAACCATTCAGACTAGTTCATAATTTGATTTCCGAATGTAACTATTGGCGCACACATGTTACGAATGAAGACCAAACCTACTACATCCAAAACGAGGGTTAAACTGTTAAATATTCTACTGAATAAAACTGCTACTACATGAAATTATGAAACATGCATGTTGTGGATGCCAGCCATTTAATCAGAAATGCATGATTATAACTTGCGAACTACCTCCACATTCAAACCTCGTAGAGAGACAACACATCTTTTTGTTTATTTATTAATATAGACAATGGGAAGTAACTCTTACATATTAACTCCCCTTATGCCTACTTGGTGGCTACCAGTATGCCCTGTAAAAATTAATTTTTACTCTCTCTGCTGTGTGCTAAGATGTCCTCCACATAATCAAGTTATATTTTATATATTTTATGCTTAAAATTTAATCATCCACATTTCTTTATCATCGGTACAGTAAGTCAACATTTTCTTTCATATGGTGCATTCAACATTTTGTACAAATCCTGTTAGTTTATTGTTATTATTGAAATTATTGTACCAGTCATTTTCATCACATCAACTTCAAACAGCAACATATATTTTTATTTGTGGAATTTCCTGAGTGATGTCTTTAGGCATTTACTCTAATTAGAAATCTTTTTCAGAGCATCATTTATTTCAATTATTATATATATATATATATATATATATATATATATATATATATATATATATATATATATATATATATATATATATATATATATATATAATATACATAAATACAATTGTATGCACTTGTTTTTTATTGTCTTTTGATTTACAGAGATAATGATATGGTGCAAAAAATGCAAGAGATTCAAAGATGTTGAAGAGATTCACAAAACATGCTAGGTTTGTACCAATTGCTCTTCTCTTGTAAAGTATGCAGACCAGCCAACTCTTACGATTTTGTTGTAAGTCTTACGAAAGGTACGTTTAAAAGACGGATTCTAGCAAACCTACCAAAAAATGATCATTGCCAAAAGATCCGGATAAGTGTTTCATCTGTGTTTTATTTTGATCTAGGTTTCATATTAGAATTAGTGAAATTAAGAAAGTCAGGGAACCAGCCTAACTATACAGCAGCACCCCAGATGCTTTAAACTGCACCTACTTCTTCATGCGAAGCATCTTCATTATCAAACTGTTGAATGTTTTCTTTCTGGCGTCCAGAAAGGAAAATAAGCTTCTAGAAAACTGTTCATAATCAACATAGAAAAATAAAATGGAGTATTCAGAGCCTTATGAATAAAAGCTAGAAAGGATGTCTCGTGACGGGAGATATGATTGCCATCGTCATGTAAAATGGAAAAGAATTTCCAAGAATTATGTCAAGTTGAGAGATAGCAACAATCCATTGAGCTGCATAGGGTTTGGATCCAGAGTTTGTGCAACTGTACTAGTGGTAAACAAAGTCTACGTGTACTTTACAAACTTTTCAAGTGAACATATTGTTTATCGTTGATGCATCAAACTTTTAATTACGTTTTTCATCTTTACAATAGCAGTTAATATTGGGTTACATCTTACCGAAAACTTGTCAAACTTACAGAAAAAGATCAACTGCCTTACAGGGACGGACTCATCAGGGCTGGCAGGTCTGAAGTATGTTTGTGTTGTGGAGAGAGGACATATGGTCCTAATGTTTTTAGAAAGAAGGTCAAGGGCTGCACCAAAAAAAGTGTAATATCTGTTTATTCTCGCTATGAAGTACTGAGCCTGTGTCCCACTTCAAAATTTCTCACAAGTCTCATTGTGAGATTCCCCTTCCAACCACCTTATTAAGATTCAGAAGACATTGTCACATTTTAATGCAGTGGGAAGTCCAACCAAGAGTTGGAATCATGCATGCTCTCTCTAATTAATAATGTGATGTCATCAACATTGTTCACAACATAATATTATTAGGAAGAAAATTGTCAGCACCCCATTGGTGATAAGCATTTAGTTCTGACTAATGAGGCATGACAACCAAAAAGTCAAAAACCACCCTGCCTATTGGGCATGAGGGTGCAGAGCCATACATACCTCTGCCCTTTAGGTATGCATATACAATGCCCCATATTCCGTCCCTGCATGGCCATGTTTTGCCAGAAGTGATGGCATAATATTTTTCTTGTACGGCCAGCCAGATTGAATTAGCTGCAATTAGACTTGTAAAGCATGAGGACTTGCAGTACCTGCAGGAGAAAATTAAGAAAACAAACCAGATGTGAAAATTAACAATTTGACCAATGTGGTAATGGCAGACGGTCTGTATTGACCATGTCGCATCAGCTGGCCAGACCACAAAGGATATATAGTCTTTGGTAGCAGTTTCAACTGCAGACTAACCAGTCCAGTCATCAAATGATTTATGTATGATTATAATGGTCAGGAGTCTGTCATCTCTACCAGTGAGTTGGCCATCGAGACATACTGCATAACTTACCAACCGTACCACCCATACAGTACCAGCCTCTTTTATCTCTGACTGGTGAGCCAGCCAGCCAAAGAACCAGACCAACCATTCCTTTGAAATTCATAGCGAACTTGCAATTCTTTTGAAACTGTCCACCTGACCAAAGTGGCCATGCTAGACCAGTATTCCGTAATGTAATCACTACTGTTGGCATGTACATGTGAACTGTGGAGATGGCGATGTTACTGCCAGATAACCATTCAGTAGGTTTGATTTTTGGTTCACAAAATGAACAGAATCACTTCCCTCATTGTGTGGTTCATAACAGTCAGACCTTCTCTCATCTCAGCATTTTGATTCATCTAAATATGGAACCCTTAACACATGTCAGCATGGCGTCCTTCTCCCAAGTACATTGATAAAATCATTCATGCATCAGATGAGGCATCAATAAAGACTTTAAATTTTTACCTTCAGTAAGACATTAAGCCATCCATGTCCCAGTTTGGGAAGGTCCGCCATAGAGAAGATGGCATTCCGGGATAACATACTATAAAACCATTGAGGAAGTATAGTGTTTTATTCATGATATTAATAACGATACGTTTCATATTTCAGGGGAAATAACCATTGTTGGGATAATCAATTTAGAGAAAATGCACCTTATTCCTTCTCAACTTGAATTTGCACCTTATCTCTTTTCAATATTTTGACGTGGAACTTACAGCACATATTAACTTGGCCACTGTTTCCTAAATGCATTGAAAAGTATAGCTCATGTTTTTGAGAAAGCATCAAACAAAGACATTGTATTGGCACTGAACTTTGAAAAAAGAATTTGCTCCTTGGCCTACTCAGTGGTCCTGTTAAACTGTACCAGTTTGCCACAGGTCATGCTATCTTCAGTGGCATATAAATTCTTCAAGAGATGGCTCTTGACATCAGCTGTTTGGAAAGGTAGTAATGCTTTCCACACAATATTTATCGATAATACTTGCCTGGTCACACTATATGTAATCTTCCCACCCTTCCTTCCAGTGCTAGCATTCTTTAAGGTGTTGATCATTCTAACACCTGGTTTAAACCAGGTATAATAGTAGCCACTAGCAGGTTGGGGAGTTGATCTATACCAGTAGGAGTTTCTTCCCTTTGTACATATAGTGTATAGACAAAAATACATTTTCCTTCTATCCAGGAGGACCAGGTTCGTATGTAGTAAGAAAGTTATCATAATGTCTTACGATAAGGTAAGTATTATCGGAGATATGTATTATACTAAATGCTTGCTTTTTCAGCTAATCACAAAGAAGTTTAGTTTTGTAATGTCACTTTTGATTGGCTGTTATGAAAGCTCAGTTTACTATCTCCAGTGCTAGTCTAAGAATAATTTACCTCATTTGAGTCATCCTGTCACTACCTTCCCATAATCTATACAAGTCACCATTGCTTCTCTGCAATATATATATAAACAAAGTTGTAGATATTTTCTCAGCTTTACTTTTACTAAATGTATCAAAAGACCCACATGGAAAATTTAGAGAGTCACTTGAACATCAATACCTGAAATATAATTGCCGATACAAGCAGGTACTTTTTTGGTTTGGAGGGGTACAGTTGGATCAACAAAATTAATTTGAAAGGTTTTGTTTTTATTTATTTCTACAGTAAGGGTAGTTTTGGAAATAATGAATGAACTGCGGGTATCAAAAAAATAACTTTATTCCATGAAACTGGAAAAGAGATGATGTACCAATTAAAAGGTATCATTTTTAAAGATATAAATTTTGACTTATGCATAGAAAAGGATCAAATTAAATAAAAATGCTTTAACAGAGACTTTTGAAATATTTATTTATTATTGCAGGAGTGTTCTTTAATTCATTCAAATAATACACTTTGTACATAAAACTAAATGATTCTGCAGAAGCTTGTATCTAGTATTGTACCTGTCATCCTTAATTCTAGAAGTAATCATTTTTCCATCAACACTGAATTAATAATTCTTGGACCTACATTAGATATTGGGAAAATGGACTTGATAGCTCTCAGATCAATTTTCCTCCAGTGGAATGGTAGATTGCTATCATAGCCCAGATAGTCAGCATGTGATTGATTTAACTCACTTTATATCCAGTTAATATAACATGCATTTTGCATAGACAGCAGATTTATAATGCAAGAACATACCGTATACTCCTGTGGCACTTTTTATTTAACAACCATTAGGCTTAGTTTACTTTGTTATGATGTCCATTTGTCCCATTGTTTCCCATTTTGTTTGTTCACAATTGTTTAAGTTTTCCAGTATGTACCATTTTCAACTCTGTGCATGGCTTGCACTTAATGTAAGAAAGAAGTCTATTGATTTCAGGGTCTAAATGTTCAACATGACTATGATTGTAAGAAGACAATAGGATTCTGCACAATAACTTTTTTCTTTATTACAAACATGGACTCATCTTTGTGTATGCCGTGCACTTGGAGTGAGGTAGGAGTCTATTCATTTTGTATCAAAATATTAACTATCACGGTCACTGTCTCAAAAATGAAAAATGATTCCTGCCCCAACATTTTAGCATTCAGCCATGCAACTTCACTAAAGTTTGTGGATGACTTTCATTTAGTCAATAAATACTCCAGTTCGTGTTTTTGTCAAAAGGTAAAGATCTATGTTAATGAAAAAACAAAAATTAGGTTTTGCATGGCCAGGATCATTGCAACTCAAAGAAAAAATGAATTTTTGCAGACTAACATTTGTTTTAGAGTAAGATCCTTTGCCAAACATTGTGGATGGCTTGCATTTTGGTTGATAAACAAATGTGTTTTCTTATTTGAAAGGTCAGAAGTTATGGACATGGTGAATCTAAAAAGAAAATAATCATTTCTGCATAGTTAGTTTATTTACGACTGCTTGTCCTGATTAAAGGTCCTGTTGGTACCTTTAAAGAAAGCTATTAAACACCGGCATATGTACAATGTACCATTTACGGTATTCATGTTGTACCAAATATGAGCAGTTGTTGCAAGTGTCAACATCATATTCATGTTTGTCCTTTCTTAGAGGGATAAACAATTAATCTGGCATAGGTTATGAAATTCTTATGATTTACTCTTTATAAGGTAAAGATGCCTGTAAAATACACATGTTTTCTTTCTCTCAGTGTTATGAATTATGCTGCTAGATGCAGAACACACAGAAGACACAAATTTGAGCAATATAATGACCACAAAAATACGGAAGGGGAGAGGTTCTAAATACAGATTCAAGGTCTGTGTGGTCACAACACAGGGAGGCACAGGGAAATTCAGAAATGAAGCATTGATTGCAGATCCAGGTAAGTTAGAGTTTTGTTCTGCTTGAACCGAGTATGATTGGTCATAAGTAAATGTTGTAATAGTTTTGTTAATAATGTTCATATACATTCCCATAGGTCTTGGCATAGACAATGGATCTGATGGTTACAGATATTTTGTTATATGTTTATGAGGAAATCAATTAGTATTTCCAAGGGTACACAATTTAATTGCCCTTTGATTTGAGCAAAGATTGATGAGATGTCATTCATAATAAGAGCATGAATCTCTGCATCATAATTGTTTGTTTAAAAAACACTGTATCTTATTTATCACAGACGCATGCTTAACAGAACTTATTAACGTTTCACCACCCATAGGCATGACTGACATTTTTGATGACCAAATTTTCATTTTATGTCCTTATTTACAATGTGAGGATATTTTTTTGCAAAGAACAACAAAATATATGCAGAGCAGTGCTGCCTTTCTAAATAGCTATTGTTTCAAATCTGAGCACACATTTCTGACATCATGCATGCTTTCATCTATTCACATCAACAGATCTGGTGTAGAGAACACATGTCGCTTAGTGCACGCAGGACAAAATGCTGAGATGTGGACTACTGTGTTATGAGAACACCAGTTCCAGCACACTGACTGTAATGGGTTTCTATAATTGGATTTAAATCCTGAAGAGACAAGAGGTCTGGTATTGCACGGGAGAGCAATATATACGGCATGCAGTTACACATCAAGAATATTTCAACTGTATGAAGTGATGCTGTGGAAGAAAACCTACCTGTGTAAAAAGCTCAATAAAGGTAGGACTTTCACATACTTCTATTGGGAACAAATTGTTAAGAACTATTCTGTTAACTGAAAATGTGCCAGCTCCCTCAACAAAAGTGATGCAGAAAAGTGTCGGTACTGATTGCCAAGAAATTCAATGTACCGATACGAGAGACATGGCTGAATTTAGAATTGGTGTCAAGGAATTTTAATTTTATTATTGGAAATGACAGATATAACTGATATGCAATTTTACTCTACATATAATAGTGAGCAGGTTAGACACCCTTTCAACCAGCTACCCAGTGCACACACACATTCAAGTTGAAGACACTGCTCCCAAGAAAATGGTCATACATATGACCACAACGTATAAACTATGCACATTGGGTTCAATTAACACATCAGATGATGATGCCAAATTGTGTCAATGCTCAGCAAATATAAGTTTACAAACAAAACATTGGAGATGACTTCACCTTTTGTAAAGAAGAGCTTACATTTGAAGAAAAAAAGACAATCTAGAGGCATGCAAAATTACAACTGATCCAGATACTGCTAATTACTGGGCTAGCCTGGACCTTAGGAGGGAAGGAACGACCAGAACAGTACCTGTATATTATATTGCTACATGCTATCTAGGTCCAAAATATAGAAAGTTTATCAAAAGCCAGTGCAAATTAATTGATCGGATGCCAAGAAGAAATAAAAGACAAAGGGACAAGATGCAGAACACTTTACACTTGATTTGAGTAAGAGGTGCCAGGCTGAGTTTGAAAAATTATTCTGAAAATCTGATAAATGCACATACAAAATTAATATATAATTTATCTTATGCAGCATATGTAATTATTAAGGGCTATCAAGGTGATCATAGTCTTTGTGTGTTGTGGTAGCTGGTACAAGCTGGATAGACATAAGCACATTCTTGCCAAGTGATTTCAAACTGAAAATATGTGATAGATAGAAGTGTACATTATGCATTTGTGTTGTGTACTGGTTTGGTAAATCTACAGCTTTAAAAACAACAGTAAACAAGAACACTTAGAAAGTAGAATCAGTGAATTGATGGATGAAAAATGCAGCTTGCCAAAGAATATAACCTTTAAGAGAAACTACCATGGTAGGGATCATAGTGCTGCCCTAGACTGTAACCATGGACCTGGATAATGTCTGGTGAAGCTGTGTCAATCTATTGGTTGTCTGAATTCAGATTGCAGTTCTATGGAACAACATCTTAAAGGGCAAGCAAGATATATATCTCAGAGATAAAATGTATAAGGCAAGTATAGTATATAAGAGAAATAGATCTCAGAAAAGGGCATTTCTTTACAAACTCTATGAGAAATATCAAGAAGAAACGAATTAAAACAAAGGCAGATTAATGTGTGCTAAGGCTAACAAAGTCAAAGCAAAATACAAACATTCTTAACATAAACCATCTTATTGCTTTTCTACAGCTTGATGCAATGTGGCATGTGCAGTTTTTTGCTGTCCTTAATTTGTACAGTGCTTTCTGCTTTGACTCACTGAATGTGTCTGTCCAGTTAAATAATTAGTATTGATACATAAACAATTGTGACAAAAGTGGCTTATATTTAAAATCTCTCCCCCACCGTCTTTTCGGGAATTATTGCATATGTTAAATGGTATTTAACCATATAAGCCAATCTGTGGGCACCAACATATATAATTCTGCCATTGGGCCATACTATTATCTTTTTCCCATCGTCTGATCCATCTATCACCCCTGTCCATTGCATACAGCCCTTCCCACCTGTGTTTTATATAGATTCTTTCTCCAAATCACATGCAAACGATGCAAAATCCACGGAAACAACAGACTCCTGCTATGGTATAGGTCCCATATAGGAATCACTGTACTAATTCAGCTCCCATAGTAAACATGGAAAAAACATAACATTCAAAATTCAATAACTTAAATAATTTCTGGATGCTGATGATCAGACCAGTATTTCTCCATGCACAAACATCCTTAATGGAAGCTTCTCTATGGAGAACACTATATGAGCTGTGCCATTTTGCAAAATGAATCAGGTGCTACTTTCATTATTGAGTGCTTCTAAGTCAGGACTAGAAATGCTAACATTGCATCAGTAGAATTTTGTCTACATTTTGCTTTTAAATTACAGATTGGATGTGATCTCAAAACATATTTTAACTAAAATTTTGCTTTTCATTATTAACCAATTATGGACCACCAAACCCCTATATAGTCTATTTTATGTTCAACCATTTCTAAACTGGTTCAGTTTTTCCGTGAAATTAGTAATATGTGTCCTTTAATATCATTGTTAAATCCAAAGCTTTTAAGTTTGCTTCTTATGAATAATTAACAATTCTTCTTCTTTGTGACCAATTTGATTTTTTTTTTCTTCAAACAAATATAGAACATTTTTTTATATCGTGTAGTAGCCCAATAGGCTACCTGAATTTAACTTAAAGTAGCTCAGATCCAATGTTGTGGTAGCTCCTGGGCTCTGGGCAAACGATTGGTAGGACCCTGTTCACATATTAATCAAAATTCTTTATTAATTGTAAACATGGACTGTATTAATGTTAATATTGTTCATTTTTATTGACTTGCAGGAGAGGACAAGAAATGAATAATAAGAGGATTCACAGAGCGTGAACCACCGATGATAGAATGAGGTTATTTCCTTTTGATAAGTGACTTACATGCAATGGCACTGCATCATCTAGATTCCAGAGAGTGTATACAAAACAAAATACATGCTAAAAAAGAATAAAAACAGCTTGTTCTTTCTCTTTTATATAGTATATCTCTGAGTTTTTTTTTTTATTGCTATGTTTAATGGCCAGAGTACATAATCACAGATTCAGCCTAATATCTTTGCATTATTCTGAAACATATATATAGCTGTTCCACAAAGTGAAGTAGTACCAGTGTAAAGCTTTGAAGCATGTATGTGGCAATGCTGTTGCTATCTAGATTTTCATTGTAAATTGGCCACATCAGCAAAAAGAATACAAATTAAACCTTATGTCCTATTCACAATTGCTAGTATTTGCTCTGTATTGATGTGTTTGTCTTCCTTGGTTTATCAACATAATTTTATATTTTTAGACTTTAGGTGGCAGCGTCCAGTTTCGTAAATTGGCCCCTGACAAATTTCTTAACTTAAGGCTATGATGTGACTTTTTCAGCTATTATTGTTTACTATTTATAGATATGGATATATTTTTGAACTGGGTGTTTCGGGCTTGTGTTGTTTTCGAAATTGATGTCAGGCATGTACACTTTCCATAGTTGCTCTGCAGTATGTTGGTAGTGAAATACCAATAGTCGGCTAGGAAAAAGAGCTAGCCTCCCATAGCAGTAGACACGTGGGTTCAAGGCAAGTAGAGTATCTCAAAAACGGCTTGGATGACAATTATTCTGAATTGCATCAAACTATTCAGTAGACAATGTTTTTCAAAATTTTCATCCAGGGAAAGAGCTTGTGTTTGCACTGTGAGCACCACATGCTGTCAAAAATGGCCTTTGGATGTGAAAAATGCTTGTATAAAATAGGGGTTCGGGTGCATAAACTTTTCTAATCAACTGCCATTGACCTCTCTGGTCAAGTGAATACTATTCTTATGCTTTATTTTAATATAGGTATCTAAAAATATGGACCTTTATGAGCTCACTTGTGTATTTCATTTTTTATGATCTTTTATACTAGGTCGCTGATTGCGGTATTAAATTTGTACATAAAAACTGGTCCCTGCCCCCTTAAGGAAAATTGATAACTTTTGTATGGGGCAGTGGGCCACATCTATTATACTTTTCTGTTTCTTTGTGTATATTTAAATAACTTTTATGCATTACAGGGCTGAGCACATTTATTTTTAACCACTAGTCCAGGACAAGTGGTTTCAGAACAGTAACTAATCCCACCTTTCTCTTCACTAGTCCCACCTTATTTTTCACTTGTCCCAAAATGGTAATCACTTGTCACTTGCCGAGATTTGATGCGACGTAAGTACTTAATACATATTTAAAAAAACAACATAATATACAACATAATTATTTCTTAAAAAATTTTAATTTATAAAAACATTGGTTGTTTTACATTTGTCTTCTTCAGGTTTATGTATATATGTTTTAGCTGATGGATTTGAAATTATGTCAATGTATATGTCTGCCACCTTCTGAGTCATATATTCAAGCCAGGGATAACAAGCACACTCAGTATCCGTCATACGTTTTATCCCTCCATTTTCAAACAAATTTACCTTCTCCGAATTGCCGTTATTACCTTCCATGCGAAAATAATTTAGCAAACTCATTTTATCCTCAGAGTAACTATCAGCTTGCTTGACAGCTACTTCTAAAGTGATCATAAGATCAATTTTCTCTTTGAAACATGAACTGAAACTGCTCATTAATTAGCGTAATTGTTTCGCTTCAAACACAATATCCCAAGTGGAAATTAATCATCTGTATAATCAATTATAAATTAAAGAATCATTACTGTCATTTAATCAGTTCATGAACGGAACTAACACTGATGTCGGTAAAGTGCCTTTCATTAATTTAATTACACTGACTCGGTTGATTAAAATCATAGTGAGCCGATGGTTATGATCTAGATTGAGTAACCTCATTGCAACAAAACCACTTACAACACTGCGAATTGAACATACTGGCTTCCGTGTTTTGATTTGCCGATAATTTGGTCGCTTAGCCCAATATGCAGTCAAGTGGCAACAGATGTCGCGACTGAGTACACAAAAACCCACAATGCAACGTGCATGCACCTTGCGCCGCCATTTTTTGTCCCTAACAAACCTTCGTCAACATTAGTCATCATGTATATTCAAGATGATAATATGATTTAACTGTCGATAAGAACATTTACTTCATCGAAACAATACATAGATTATACTTGAAATTAAGTGTCCTACAGCACGAAAGTAAAAATAAAGCTGGAAGCTCCCTTGCTTACATCGAAAGACAGAATAGTGAAGTGACACCGTAATCGTGCATATTGCTATTAAATAGAAATGCAGTTATTTTTTAATTCTTTTACAAACAGACAATATTGACATTTTAAATAGTGTTTTGCGTCATATCCCTAAGCTTGTCATCTCATAATAACGGTTCTGGATAATGATTTTCGTGATAAAATATCAGTTACGGATTAAAATTTCGATGATACTGAATGAAAGCAATAACCGTTCAAAGAAGTTTGATCTTCAGTGTATTCAAGCGAAACACGTGCCAAACGGACCATGACTTTGTGTCGAATGTCAAAAAGAAGTATTCCTGAAATGCTTTTAGAAATATGAAATTATATATTAACAATTAGCCTTTTAACTTGAACGATAACCAAATGATTGATTTCAGCCCATGACAATTACAAATGATTACATGTTTCTACTTGTTTGTGTCTCCATTTGTTTATGCGTTGGTTTATTGATCGATCTATTTTGTTTATGAAAGAATAACAAGGATGGTTGAAATTTAAATGTTTTACTTGAAGAAAACAAGTAGAAAAGTCACGCATTCAGTCTCGTGTGGTTGACATGCACAACATAATGTGATGTATTGTTATAATATTACGCACAAAATGAGACAGGCCTTCATAATTATGCAGGAAAAACAATGCTATTAGGTGCCAGTTTGCAGGGTTAGGGACTCAAAATGGCGGATGTGGACGTACACAAGTTTTGTGACGTCACGTGAAAAGAACTGATACACGAAGAGAGGTAGAATGAAGTATTCAATACACCTGGAAGGGCATGATTGGCCAAATAAAGGTAGATATAGTGATTAAAGCACGAAAATAAGGACCAGCCCTACTTTTTTGGAAAGCGCTTGTCCCGGACTAGCGACTTGGAAAAGTTTACTTGCCCGGCATCAAACATGACTAGTCAATATATACTTTTCAAACAAATGTCATATGTCATTCATCTAAAACGTTCAGGAGTGTATAAAAATCTTGTCAACCTGTATGTTTAAACAGTAAAGTAATCCGATCATTTATAACTTGTATGTGAGATAAGAGGTAATCAAAATATGATCTAGTATATCCACAACATGAATCAAACACTATGTTAGTTTTGGGATGATATTCAGTAATTTCACATATCGTTTGCAACCTGTTATATTGAAACCCGACATCTGTATTGCATTTTGTTTAATAGCCCAGTATATATATATATATATATATATATATATATATATATATATATATATATATATATATATATATATATATATATATATATATATATATATATATATATATATATATATATATATATATATATATATATATGAGAATGGCTGCAGCAGAAGGTATGATGAAAATATCGGTTTAAATTATTTATCACAATGGAGCTAATGAACTATATATGGGATACGACAATAACAATAGAACAATACCAGAGATAAACGTAAGTCTTCAATGAAAGCAAGTCAATGCATTTGACTACTTGAATGAAATACTGAGAGGGCTAGGTATAATGGCTCAATATTCAATCAATCTGCTTTATTCACTATATGCGCCAACTCATAGTGATGGTGATATACGTGATTTAAATATAAAGCTAAAATGTGAACAATACATGAAACCTAAACCTAATGATTTATACACTCCTTCCGATAATCAAGACAAAAACAAACGCATATCAATGCAATTATTATGAGTGTTAATTTGAAGAACGTGCTGAACTGTACATGTGAGAACAGTTTATGAAATCTTTAGTTTGGAAACGCGTGGCAACATAACACGTATGACCAACTTATCTGCCATATTGTTAGCCTTACTACCAATGTGACTTAGCAGCAGACTATACAAGACAATTTTTCCCATATTGCGCAAGTAAATGATCTTTTTAAAAGGTTTAAGGTATGAACAAGTTCTCAAAGTTGTATGACTTTGCAAGCCTTGTAGAAGAGAAAGGAATCCGAAAACATGATAACATTTTTGTTTTTGGATATTTCGTTGTACCAAGCTCTGAGTATAGTGGTAATTTCAGCAGTAAAAGTGGAGGATATATCCTATAACCAACTTAAGATGTACCCTTGGATTGTTGCAAGGGCAGCTCGAAGCCTATGTATCTTTTCAACCTTCTGTAGACCATGAAGCACATCCGCTATTGAAGGCTATGATTTCAATGAATTAATCGTGAAAATATCAGCATTTGTTTAAAATGCTTTGAAATCGCCAGGAACAGAATATTGTTTTACAGATTCTGTAGCTGAGGTTGTAAGTTGTGAGAAGGCTGTTTTGAAACATTGGCATGACTGATTTTGGTTCCTTCCATGTGCAGAGGAATTCCAATTTCAATAGGAAGAGTGTAGCTGAGGTGGTAGGTTGGGAGCGGATATATATGTGACCATTATAACTAGTGGAGGAAGAACCCCAGAAGCCCCGGTAACAACCACTGACCCAATGGAAGCTACCGGCAGCTTTCTCACCCACCCACACTGACCGACTTTGATACTAAGACACATGAGGACAGAAGTGATATGGCTATGCTATATAAAGGCCAGCGCTTTAGAAGACTCCACCAACCGGGACCCCGTTTACATGTATGTATGTATGTATGTATGTATGTATGTATGTATGTATGTATGTTTGTATGGATGGATGGATGGATGGATTGATATATATATATATATATATATATATATATATATATATATATATATATATATATATATATATATATATTTGTGTGTGTGTGTCTATGTGTGTGTGCACGGCAGTGTTATAAGGCACCTCTGCACAATATTGGCGATATGGGTGCAAAAACATGTAAACTTCGAATAGCAATGTGGAGTTCCTTGCAAGGTTTACACTGGTCATCAAAACGTGGGAAATTAGATGATGAGATGATAACGCACTGACGTAGCTATGATAAAGAAAAGAGATTAAAAAATCATGACCAATGAAAGGATGTGATAATGCGTTCATTCTATATTAGGTATTCAAAGAAATATGAAACTTCGAGTAGTATTTCCTATTTTTTGCTGATGAATGTAAAATCTTTCAAAAAACATCTCTGAAATCGCACTAATCATCTTATTCAATATCTCAAAGACATCTAATAATATCATTTCACAGATATCATCAATTAAGTATGCAGCCAAATAGGCCTTGTTTGAATACGTTGTTCCTTATGATGTACTTTCATGTTATTTTTTAGACAAGATGTGTGCAGAGACTAATTGTGGTCAAACGTTATGCGCACGAAGTCAGACAGAGATAAAGATCCAAAATTTGTATTTTGAGATCACATCTCTATCTTTTCTCCAACCTTTTCGTGGAACAGGGCAGGCGACAAAAGTTATTGAAAGGTTCAAGGTTATCATCATAGACAAAGAGGAAAAATCTAAGTAGATATAGTTACTAGTTGATATGTAGCAATGAATCAATACTTTCTTTGAAACTGATGACTGTAGCAAATTTGACGATTTTCAATAGCAGCACGTTTAAATAAACTAACATTTAGTCGAAGACATTTTATAATATCATTATGGATGATCGTTCAGACATACAAATCGAAAATCAAGGTTTGAACGAGAACACACGTCTTGTTGTTTGCCTTTTACATAAAAGTCTGGACAGCAATGTAAATGGTGCGTTCGGATAAGCATTTAATACCAGAGGAAATGAAGGAATAATTGAAGTTACTTTTAAACAAAATAAAAACTCCATCCTTTGATGCGCAAAGAAGTTTCTTTATAAGTTTAAGATGATAAAAGTGACCGTTAGTACTGTTTAGATGTTGTCAACCGTAGATCCAATGTCTTCATAACTTAACAATGCGATATTAGTCGTGGTGATGTCTTAGTAGTGGGGGGGGGGGGGCGATATGGTTGACATCAGTAGCGGATAAAGTCAGCTGTACCGCCAAGTTATGTATTGGGTGGGGAATTAACGTTCAAGGCGTTTATAGAATTAACTCTTGAGAATAGTATGACAGTCTACGGGAATTTCACATTGCGGGTCATTATGGGCACCTAACACGCATAACGAACATTCAACACATATCATTACCGCCCCGGTGGCCTAGTGGTTAGAACGTCCACCTTGGATGCGGGAGGTTGTGGTTCAATCCCCGGCCGAGTCACACCAAAGACTTACAAAAATAGTACTAACAGCCACCTCGCTTGTCGCTCAGCATCAAGAGGGTATTGTTAAGACTCGTCGGCCTGGTGTTAGGATAATGTGACTGTTTGGGACATCATGATACATGTCTGCAGCATGATGCCCCAGTACTAGAAATCACTATAAACTGTCACACTGCAGATAGCGTAGCGATATGACTGAAAATTTTTTAAACCTACGTTAAAAATCCAAATCACACACACACACACACCACACACAATTATCATTACAGCCATAATGTCGTCAGTCATATTTGGCATGTAAGTGTAATTTGGTTTTTTAACGTAGCTTTAACAATTGTTCAGTCATATCGCTAAACTATCTGCACTGTGACAGTTTCTAGTGATGACTAGCAATGATATGAATGGGAGATTACAAACTATAGAGTCGTAACACATGTGTACCAAGGAGACATCTGGTGACAGGAACATGGTTTAGAAGATATCTTAAAATCAGATATGCGCTGGGAGCGCAGATCTTAAAATTGGTGGTGATTCGAGGATTATATACTTCAAAAGATTAGTCCAAAATTAGTATTTATCAGAATATGCTAAAAACTAAGTACTTCAAACTGAAAATGATATTTTGGGGCCGTAGCATCCCAATAAATTCACATCTTTTTTCGAGATAAGGTATTACTAGTTATTCTACCCTGTAGCAAGAACGAGAGAGAAAGATGATTAGAAACCCCTACAGATGTCATAACCAGGTGCAAATAATTGATAAGAAAAGAATGCCAGGAAATACCAAAGAATTGAATGGGTTCGACTACTAAATGAAAACTTGATGCACCAATATTTGTAATGAATGTCCCTGGTCAGAACATGATCTGTGTGCCATTGCACCGACAATGATGAAGATGAAATAATCACAATAAGGAGAATATTGTCATGTATAGTATTAGGCTAATTACGCACCAATTGAAGTTGAGGCCGAAAGTCAAACCGCATGTTACAAAATCATCATCTAAGAAACCCGACTCTAAGTGCGCGTTCTGGAAATTTTAACTAAGGTTGGAAATACATCAGTCAAACTTTGAGCAGAATAGAAACAAGGTAACTTAAACGATGAGTGGAAGTACAAGACCAGCCATAGTTCATTAATTTTATTGACAGAAAGTTTTGCAGGATAAAGTCAGGAATCAATTTGTGACGTGTCATTGTCTGTGAACAATAAACGATCGGAATGGATGCCCATGGGACCACATTGCCTTCTGACACTCAGTTCGCACACATATTCTTTGAATCTGGAGGGATGTACTAAAGATGAACTCCCCATCTCATGCACACGGTGTTCAAGCAAATGTCAGTAACGCAGACGACTGTCGCTGACCAAGCACCAATTGTGTGGCAGTCTTATTTATCAATGACCAAAAGTTTCATTCCTATAGATTATATACTTTCGAAGAAGAGATCGTTGACTTATGAAAATAATCTTTTTATCTACTATTATCAAAATTATGAGATGACAAGTACCAGCTTCCATGGTGTTTGAACAATAGTGTCTCTGTTGTATAACCAAGTCCTGGATATCCCGCAGACTATTAAGTGACTTGTTTTCACCATGAGTAGTACAAACCTAATGCTAAGCTAGAAGAATATTTCTGAAATTTGACATGACAATGTTGTTTCACATTTCTCTGATATCGAGATTAGCCTTAATTTTCTCGTCCTTGTTTGAAATCAAAGCAATTGGTGATTTCCATGCTTGATGTGATATAAAGCGATGCGTTCACCAGTCTAACCAACCACTGTCGGTTCGACATAGACTATAAGAACCTAAGGCAGAATCGTAGTGAACCTCCAGTATACATGGAGTATGTTATTCGTCTGCCTTTCAAGTCAAGGTACTCTATCCAGGCCAAACTGTGTCAAAGCAGACATTAATGAATTTACGAACATCTAGTCCCCTTGTCTTCATGACATTAGCGAAATAGGTAATATAGGACAAATCTATGTTGCAGAAAGAAACGGTATTCTGGACACGTCCTTGCTGTGCTGTTAATCCCATAGTAATGACTTCAAATCAATCCCAGCCAATGAATAATTAGGGTTATCGAGATTGAAAACTGGGACATGGAGCTACAGCAGTAACATCAACTGCTGCAGCGAAAAATCTCAGCAACCATTTCTGTAGCGAGAGCAACATCAAACTCCACAACAATAGCATTAATAACGATATCCACAGCGGCAGAAATGTATAATCCCTAAAACATAATATTGGATCTCTTATGGGAGAAACAACTCCTTATCGCAACATGTCTCAGTCCATTCTTGGGTCAGATACAGATACAGTGAAAGATGTGCTGCGTGCAGGTAGGGAAACTAGGTATTCTAGACACAATGGCCAATTTCAGAAGATAGACATACTACACAATGATTACCAAATGTTTGTTATTGTCCTTCCCTACCAAATTGTATGAGAACACCATTCCTTATAACATGTGTGATGGGGATAGTACGTTTGTATGGGGAATAGTTTGTTTGTGTAGGTAAAGAATGTATGTATCAAACCTTACTACCGTTGTGCAGGAACAATTCCGAAGATTGAGTCACCCAGATAGGATCCCTTACGAAACAGTAAAGATTGCGTTTAAGATGGTATTCGAGAGAGAGAGAGAGAGAGAGAGAGAGAGAGAGAGAGAGAGAGAGAGAGAGAGAGAGAGAAGAATAAGAAGAAGAAGAAGAAGAAGAAATCAAACTGTCTATTATAGGGCCAAGAAGATCTCCAGGAAAGAGATGTGATGTAATTAGGATTTTAAACGTTGCTTTAACAATTTTTCAGTCATAGTGCTACGATGTCTGCAGTGAGGCAGTTTATAGTGATGTCAAGCACTCGGGCATCATGCTGCAGACATGTAGGATAATGTCCCACCCAGTCACGTTATTCTGACATGAGACCGACCAGTCCTAACACTAACATATTAATGCTGAGCGTCTAGCGAGGAATCTGCTAATACCATCTTTGTAAGTCATTGGCATGGCTCAGCCGGGGTTCGAACCCACGACCTCCCGCTTCCGAGGCGGACGCTCTAACCACTAGGCCACTGGATCGGTTCTCCAGGAAAGAGTGATTCCTTTGTTAAATTATACGTGAGTTTCAGTTATGCGCTACTCTATGCCTCTGCTCTGAACATTTGAAAGTTAAAACCTATTTTTCCTCATACTCCTGTAATAGTAATGTTGTGTGTCTACAAACTTTGCCTTACCCTGATGTGTAAAGGTAAAGATGTGTGTTTATAAACATTGCCGTAACTCTTGTATGCAATGGCATCCATGCAGGGTTGTGCGAAAGTCTGTGTCTACAACCTCTATGTTTACATTGTAGGTGTGCACGTGTTAGGATTATATATGCGGTATGTTGAAATAGTATATACAAATTTCATCATTACATTGTCTCTTCTCTACTGTAAAATTGTCTTCCCTTTTGAATCCATAAACAATTTAGATCATATATGCGCTTTTGACCAGATTAACACCTTATGCACTTATATTACCAAAACACGATGTCCAGATTTTGTAGTACCTTCATAGAGGCTGCCAGTCTAACTTGTTTGAAATATTACTAAGCTTCTAAAATGTAGTCGAAATACCTCCAGCTTGTACATTTTTCATTTCTGCTGAGTGTTCAGTTTATGCTAGTTCCATTATACATATGCCACGAAGACCGCTACCGAACTAAGCTATATACGTGGAAATTCAAATTTAAATTAATATCAATTTTATGGGCATGGCTTTTTTAAAATATTGTTCTTTGTGCTCATATTTGAGTTTCATAAGTAGTCACGTTGTAGAATGTTTCCATGATCGAAACTGTAACCGAGCATATAAAACGGCGAAAGGCAAATAGACGATAATAATAAATAAAATGGAATCTCAAACTTGGCTTGATATTGAATCAAGTTCATTGCTAAAATTATATTTTTTTTTAGATGTCATGATTTAGAATTTGCTTGTGCCTGGAGATATGGAGGGATATTTATTTATTTATAATCCCTCTCTCTCTCTCTCTCTCTCTCTCTCTCTCTCTCTCTCTATATATATATATATATATATATATATATATATATATATATATATATATATATATATATATATATATCGATGAATCTCTCTGTTTACATATATATATATATAGATAGATAGATAGATAGATAGATAGATAGATAGATAGACAGTGATATTGATCACTCTGTGAAAACATACAAAATATTCGCTATTGGTGCCCCAAAAATCTTTCTTCTAACTATAATAATAATAATAATAATAATAATAATAATAATAATAATAATAATGATGATAATAATGGGGACTTTGTATAGCGCCTAATTTTTAGAAGCTCTGAAGCTCTTTACAACGTTAGACAACACCTATAACATAAAACACATGTATAATGATATTATTAAAGAAAACAAACACCACGAAATTAGAAAACATAAAATATGCTGTAAATATTTAAGGCAGGGAACATTATTATATTTTTAAGTTTGTTCTTGCAGTCAAAATCAGTGAGTTTTAAGAGCAGTCTTGAATGGGATTACTGTGTCCTTGTATCTGAGTTCAGTGACCAATTCATTCCACATTGCTGGGTCCTGGCATGCAAAATAACGTTGTCCATATGACTTCGTTTTCATAGTGGGAATAATGAGTAAGCGGACTGTTAATGCTGGTTAGAATTCGTCTTCTATTATAATCGAGTGCTTCAGAACTACAAACAACTTCACTGCTTTCAAAGAACGGGCAGAACCGCAATGTCATAATCGTTGTTTCCAGCTTCAGGACTTCTGAAGCCGTTTTGTAGAGTTTCAGCATACTTGTTGGCTTTGAAGCAATGGTAGACAGGCAATTTAACCTATGAGAAAAGGTGAAGAAATAATAAATAAATTCAAACAAAATAAATATTTAGATGGACGGAAAGAACGAAATAAATATTTGGAAAATATCACCAACACAAGATACATGATAAGTGATTACATACATGTAATGAAACATATATATCATCCTGTATGGGTAAATATTAGATCAGACATATTGTGCTGAGTAATGTAGATACTCAAAGATTACAGTACTTTTATGTGGTAATACGTAAAGCATGTGTACTGCAAGATATAAAATACATCAGGGCAGAAGATACGTCATCATGTCAGCCCATGAATTAGGTTAGAATGAAAATTCTTTATTTTAATGACCTCTGGTGGTATACAATTTTAGATTGCGAACATAATACTCGGATGACTACATTTCTGAAATATAAGTTATCCGTATAGTGAAACATTAAACTTCAACATTGTCGACATGTGAGTCAGCACACTAATCAACATACATTAATAATTGCGATCGCCATAATTATAAAGTAAACTGCGATACATTTGTAGTGGTCTTTCAAAATCCTAGTCAAATTGTGGTCTGTAAACCATGCGGTCATACATGCACTCTCTTGGCACTCGTGATTAACGATTCAGTTCAGACAATATGAAACGTAAATGTTTGCTTATACATGATAATTGATATTCTATAAAAGTAAGACATTCTTCAATTTATAAGACCAATCAAAGTCAAACATGCTCCATGAAGTAATATTATTCTGTTTTGGAGGCTTAGAATTAAAAAGAATACAGTATATGTAAAAAGCAAATACGGCTTTACTGGAGAATCTTATTCAGAAAACAAATTGTTTAATTTGGGTAAAACTCTTATATTAAATCCAATATCATTAAACCACATTACCAGTTGCACTTTCCCTTTGAGATTACACTTTCCCGCTCTGACATGCATATATTGAGAGACACAGAGAGGTTTTGAGAGTGGAAGCTGTCATATTTTACCTCATCTATAGTACTGTATTGTTCCTCCTCGGAGTGTTGCTCAAAACCGTGAGGTCGGACGTTGTTCAGGCTTACAGATCTTGTACGAATACTCTGCTCATCATGGCTAACTCCACTGTCTCTTTGAGCCCTTGAAGACAAGTCATCCAGATTAAGTCGGTCTGCAGATACGTTCAGACTTGACATGCTGTCTGTCTTAGACCAACACGTCGCGTTCATCGAATCATCACTCTGAACTGGACTTATATTCGCATACAATAATTGTGTCAACGTTTGCAAAGTCTGCAAAGACAAGGCTCGTCGAGATGGATTCCAAATATCGTGGATATGATCCATAAGTGTTTGCAAACTCCCGGATATTCTATTTACAACTGGATACCCCGATCTCAAAGTCCGTGGGACAGTTAACGATCTGCCATGGTTGAATCTTAACAATTCTCGAGCAACTTCTCTGTTTAAAGATTCTACACTTGGCTGATATTGTGTTCCTGAAATTGTACAAAATTAAAAACTGAACTTGAGGGACAGGAAGAAACATTTACAATTTTTAATATATTACTTATTCGTATATCCAACCCATATTTGGAATTCTTATATAATTTTTGTGGAACGAGAAATGGTTGTGCATTCAAACATTAGGTGCTAATTATCACCTTATTAATACAAATCAAACGTGTAAGAAATCCCCCCCCTGCACACACACACATAAACACGCAATGCGTTAACATACAAAGTTCACCTAGTTTGTAGTTTTCATCGGAAAATATACAAAATAATGCTTTATTGAGTTTTATGAAAATGACGGCTTCTTTGATTCTAAGCACGTACTTTGAAATCAGCCTAAGGAGATCAAATCCAAATAATAATATTTCTTGTCAATGGAAACTATATAGTTCCTCTATTTCCTTAAGTAACTGAATACATAAAACGTCAAGTAAAAAATAAATAATGTTATATTCACTGCTTCTGGTATTCGGTTTGCGCCATTGTGACTTTGCACCTAAGGCCTTGTTTAAGAAGTGTATATTCTCTGTGCATTACTTTGCATTGCGTCTTTCATTCATTGAAGTGACTTCTCTATTGCAAGGTTGTCATTTGGGACAGCAAAAGCTTTGCTGCTATCATATACTACATTGGATATAAGTAAACGATGTATGTAATCTAAAGTGTTAAGATATATATCATATTACTTTGAGAGCGTGATACAAATCAATGTTAAAGTTTACAAATTCAATTCAGTCAGACATGCAGCCATTACTTCAAAGGTTGTTCCGTCAAAGTCTTCTGTTTCGCGTCTGTTCGTTACGTTCATAATTCTTTATTGTGGTACAATTTTCCGTATTCGTCATTTACTGTGGTGGCATGGTCATAAATCTAATCATTTAGTCTATCTGATGTACAATGTCTCATCCATCGAATCACAATTTTCTAGAGTATGATTCAGTGTAATTCTTTTATTTGTACAAATGTGGACTGGAGTATGGTTCTTTAACAGCTTTCGTTTTAATTGTATACATTATTTTCAAGTCAAAATATCATTAGAGAGGCTTTGGTTTGTTTTATCTAACACGATTTATTACCATGCATTAAAGTCTTCCATTCAGAGTTATGTGCCTAGGATGTGATGTGATGTGAATTTTATTTTTAACGTAGCTTTAACAATCTTTCAGTCATATCGCTACGATGTCTGCAATGTGGCAGTTTATAGTGATGTCTAGCACTGGGGCATCATGCCGCAGACATGTAACATGATGTCCCACCCAGTCACATTATACTGACACCAGGCCGACCAGTCCTTACACTAACCTCTTAACGCTGTAGGTCAAGCGAGGCAGCTGTTAGTACCATTTTTTAAGTCTTTGGTATGACTCGGCCGGGAATCGAGCCCACGACCTCCGGCATCCGAGGCGGACGTTCTAACCAATATATGGCCTTTGTTTCTCTAACCAGCAAAATATACTCTGTTCATGTCGAGATCACATCATCGACCTTTCTCCATTGCAATAGCACCTCCAATCTTCACCTCATCTGGAATATTATGAGTTGCTGGTTTCACGCGGCACGTTATGCAAGTCACGTCTGACTCAGTTCCTTGTTCCGTACGCATTTATTTGTTTTCATTGTGCCACATCTCTCCCAATATATGCTCTTACCGTAACACAACTTTCGCATTATAGACTTGTTGTTGGTCTAGGTTGCATCAAATCAGTTTGAACTTTACTTTGTTGTGTGTAGAACATAGCCCTGAGTGTATTGGTGTGATATATCATGCATTGGTTTCCTATCCAATGTTCCCGAAGTCAGTTATTGTTTTATTTCATGACCTAGCACACAATTCATATTTCACTTGTGAAAATGGTTCATACAAAATAAGTTTGAAATTGCGTGTTGTGATTGTGCGTAACAAAATGATATGCTATTGCAATTCGATTATGTCTGTCAGATCGAAGACTATGACATTTGATTTTCGTATCAGAGTCCTTTATTTGTTTTACTTGGTTACTTGGCGTAATATTATATCTGCTTTTTGCTTCCTTTCTTTCAATCCTGTTTCTGAAAGTTTCCGTCATTATTCTGTAAACATGTTTGTGAATATTTATTTTATTTTGTTCAAACGTGTCACAAACAGATTGTCTTAATTGTAAAAATGCGCATTCAACCTTTCACAATCAAACTGCGGTTTAAACATACAGTCTCTATATTTCTGGTTGAAGATATTTGTTATTAAAAAAATTTATTTCGTCAGGCGATTTTCAGGTATAAATAGTGTAGCACGATAACATCTCTACTGATTGTCGCACTAAAGTTCCAATTAGACGATAATATAATAGTAGGCTGCCTTGTGATCATCTCCATTTATCTCAGTAATAATATTGCATTAGCATGATAATAAGTGAATCAGTGACCTCAAAGATATACGGGGTGCTCAGGTGAAGGTGTATACAGCAAGTATATACTGTGAAATCGGGTAGTTGTGTTAAGCAATGCACCTTTGTATTCATTAGTTTTGCTGTGTGTTCAAGCCAAAAACATTATCATTTCAAATTTTAATATGGCCAAGATTGCTCATTACTTGCTTTCTTGAATCTAATTCCTGACATACTAATAGGGTCTATCAAACGCATTGCACAGACGAGCAATCACATACAAAGTTCGTCAACTTGGTTGAAAGTCCACAAAATGATGATATAAAGGTTGTCACAGTGTAAAAGAGCGCATCAATAAAGAAGGGGATATTCCTGAAAAGGGAGGAAACGTTTTTCAAAAGGGGAATCAAATGCAAAGTGCGTTTTGCTTATGTACCTCAGATATGTGCGTGGGAAAGAGTTGTGCAGATGTTGTAACTACGACGAATGGTTTCATTCTTATGCACTTTATTATACTTATTTTTTGCACTATTCTGTGAAAATAAATTGTTTAATGTAACGTAAGTAAATTCTTATTTAAATACTACGTTCAGCGTATTTTCCCTGCTTGCAAAATCAAACTCGCCAAGGTGTCATAGCAGAGACGTATTACATATGTTTAGAATTATACATTATACCTGACACAACAATAGCATAACCTGTCATCAGAGAATGCATGTGTATAAAAAAAGAAGCTGTACAAGCAATAGTAATGTTGTCTCTTTAAGCTAGAATGGGACAAATTAAGTATGTTACCAGAGAGCACTTAACTTGGAAAAAAATTAGTTGGTGACAATTTAAAGAGATTTTGCTTTTAATATCAACATTTTTCATTTTCATTTAGAGAGAGAATTTATGCTATATATGTAAACCTTGTGAATTAATTATATGTGGACACATGTATATATAAAAAGTAGAAGATAATCGTACCCGATTTGCTGAATGCAACTTTACACCTCTGCGTGAGGAAAACTAGAATTCCAACGATGATCAAGGAAATGGCAACAATTACTAGTCCAACCCCAATAAGCGGTCCTAGTAGACCTGGAAGGAAAGGTAAATATTCATTGTTTCCAAGCTTGTTTGTTGGAGTAAAACCATGAAATCAATAAAGTAGTATGAAATACAACACATTGGATCTAATGGCATGATTGTTTTCCATGTTATATGTGATACAATATATAATCTTGCGGCGAGATATCTTAGAGTTGATGCACTTGTATGATGGCAATATTCAAACGTATTCCACAGCTTTAAATGACTCTTATTTGATTGCTAAAACATATATGCGCTCCCTGGTCTGGACCTTGAATATCTGTTTCTGCTCATTGTGATATGTTATAACATTATAGTAAATACACTTATAATACTTATCATTGAAATCTTGCTGCACAAAATTGTTTCCGTTGATAGGTTTGGTACTTGATTGAGCTGAAATTAAATGAAACTGTAAATCAAACTTTGGTTTGCCTAATGAACATAAATCAATCCATTTTCAATATTTATATATTCAGAGCAATATCTTAACACTGAATAAAGATTGCACAAATGGCAAAATAAATTTCATATTTATCAAAATTTGTACTGAAAAGTTGCATAGAAGCAATAATGTATATATTCACGGCTGTATGTATATATTCGTGCAATTTATGCATCGGATGATTTAAAATATACCCATTAGATAAAACTATTAAACACAAGTCGGACAATTCAACTTTAAGGCATAGCAAAGATTAGACAATACGAGTAATTATGTAATATAAGTTGATCCCTCTTGCGACGGACATATAATTCTGTGGAAACAACACATAACATATACTAAAAAGTCTGGTTTTAATATGGCAAAGAAATGAAGCATATAAAACCTAAATAGGCATTATCAGGAAGTAAAAAAATAAATAATTATTATTAAAAATCAGAAATAGTTTAAATATTGGCATTCGTTATATTTAGGAATTCGTAGTGAGACGACCATGTTCACGGTTGACCGGCCGGCTTGGAAGCCATACTGCAACTGTGAAGACGCGGGATGCTAGGGTTTGTTAGAGCGCCAAGCGACACGGGCGAGCGCCTTTCTGATGATGCTGAAGATTGAGATGCCCCGGTAGTTGTTGCAATCGCTACGTTCTATTTTGTTCTTGTACTAAGTGCCGATGTTGGCGCCAGGCATGTCATGGGGATGTGACCCTGTTCTCAGCAGAGGCAGAGGAGTACATGCAGGGGCATATGTAGTGCTGATTTCCTGCTCTGGAGGATATTGTCACACTAAACCGTTCAATAGGGTGTCTTTTGGACAAACAAGAACTTTTACATACAAATACAAGTTGAAACTTAAGAAGTTCAAGATGCAAGGCCCTGCATATAAATCGTCCGCGTCATTTATGACTAACTGGAATCTTTATCAGATGAGTTTGCGACGGATTAACATCTCCCCTTCGGACTAAATTTAGTATTCCTCCCGAATAAAAACCATCCTAAATATTTGATATAATTCAACGTTTTTAACAATTTAAAGAAGAAGTTGACATTGTTGATGAAAAAAAACACTCTCCAGATTAATCCGGTACCACGTCCTACAGACAGCGTTAAACGTTCAAAACCGTATCTCACATGTGCATTGGTTCCCTACTTTTAAGCGTAATATCATGGAGATGGACATAGACGAGGATCATATGGGTGTGGTCCTCATTATTGTGGTTTCCGCAGCATATGCATAGAAAACCAATGCACTAGAAAAGAAGCGAAAAATGAGGGTGAGATATAAGATCAGACTTGCACCGAAGCCGTAAAATAAAGATATTCATTGGGAAAGGTCAAGTAGAATGTACAGATATAAATAACATATATTTATGGACAAAGTCAACAAACTGTATATATTAAATATACGCCTCAGGGGAATATTTTGTTTCAGGTTATTGGTTTATCAAAGGGAATACGAGATCGAGCAGATATTCAACTTGATTTCATACCTCATAATAAAAATATTTTAAACAAAGGTACCATTCCATCGAAGGCATCGACTTAGAACACGTGGAGCTGAAGACAATGATAAATTCATGTACAAATGTGATTTTTGGGAGAAAGTGTTAAACAGTATTTCTCTCGCTCTATCTCTGTCTGTCTCTGTCTCTGTCTCTGTCTCTCTCTCTCTCTCTCTCTCTCTCTCTCTCTATATATATATATATATATATATATATATATATATATATATGTGTGTGTGTATCTGTGTGTGTGTGCGTGTGTGTGATGGTGTGTATGTATACAGACCAATCATTATCATAACCTTTTTTTAATTTGACACTTTCGAGAAGCTATACTTATATAGTCTGTAATCAGACGAAACTGGTATTATTTATAGAAGAACATTCTTTTACGGAAAGGTAGATTCGGGGATACCGGTATGTTGCAATATCAGGCGATTAAAAGACAGTGACTGAATAAGACAAAAAGAACAATATACTTACAAATATTTAATCTGTATGGATCACTCTCAAATCCAACTCCGGATGACTTACATTTGTACATGTTGTACACATCATCAGCTGTTAAATTATGTATAGCAAGAACCGACTTGTTTTGAGAATATTTGCCATTGTTTTCTATCATAGATCCATTGAGGCTCCAAGAAACCTTTTCGGTGGATATATTATGGGAATTGCACTGTAACTCTATGTACAAATCGACATGTAGAACCATAGTTATCCAAGGAGGGGTTCTTTCATCTAGAAAAATGCAAACCATACGAATAATGAGGATGACTAAAGCTATAGAAAATCAAACACTAGCGGCATAATTTAAAAAAATAATTAATCGTCTGTAGTCGTTATGCAATTCTTTTTGTACTGAATATCTAGTTGTCATACTGAACATTTTTAAATTTATTTTCCTCTCATGAATTTTTTAAGCGTATCTTTACAAAACTTTTATAAAAGAGGTGATTCAATGTTTTAGCATAATTAGGAACGATTTGTTGAAGGTCTTACATTGTAGATGAAATCAGACAAAGTAATTAAATTAGTGGTGCAGGGGTTACGAATTAATATAAATAATATCACTCAAATGCTGAAATTCTGCAAATGTTAAATCATACCTTTGGCTCAGACATACATTGGTAGGACATTGCACTTAAATAATCAGGCAACCGGTTTATAAGTACTATCGTCAATTAAATTCGTCATCATAAAGTATGAATTATTTGTTTGATCTAAGATGTTTATATATGCTTAAAAATATGATTTAACCAGATTATGGGTGGTAAGCTTACACAGATAATTAGGACGGCAAAAATAAATCCTGGACAAAGTGTGTTAAAGAAGTGTCTGTACAAAACAAATGAAACCTTTAAGAAACGAGTAAATACGAAATACATAAGTTAGATCGTACTTCTTTGTATAACTGTTTCTGACATGAAAAGCTACCGAGAGACATGCTTTCAGGTTCTCAATTATAAACTCTGATTATAAAGTTAGCATTATATCTCTTTATTAATTATCACTTTTAACTACCTTAAACTGACAAATCCATATAATTCTAGTAAAATGAGCACTTGCACTGTTGTAATTAACGAACAACTGATGAAATCTAAGGTTTATACAACATACCAATTTGTAGAGTGACACTATCGTTGAAGTCGTGTAAATCCCATGATCGTTCCAACTTGTATATGCCAGCATCCTTTCTTGTAACGTTTGAAATGCTAACAGTAACATGTTCCGTTTCGAAGGTACCGTTGTTTACGTAAACCTGTATTCTTTCATCTTTTTCATGCCAGATGATGTGATTTGTAAGTGGCCATACAAACAGAAAAAATGAAGAGTTACGAGTAATACGTAAAGAATCCCTGTTTGTATTGTTGTATGTCCATGATAAAGATATGTTTCTTCCTAATATACCTTCCACGGTCCTTCCTTCTGAGACAAAAGTCAATGTTATGCAGGAAGCTAAAATATAGAAGAACAACATATTTCCTTGTACTTAAATGTGTTGATACTTTTTCAGCTAATACTGTAGATTAATGTCTGAAGTCCAATGTACAATATTCATCTATAAACAAGGACATAATACACGGTATTTCCGAAACGTCAATTTAAGTAATGATCATCCGTTTATAATTATTTACTTAAAATTTTAATATGCGATAGAGTCGGAAATGTGTGCGATATTGTTTATTGGCCAATGGACACAAAACAAAATGAAAGAAACTCAGACATTTGTTTTTCAGTATAGAACATGTTTTAATATTTTAATAGATACCATGAATAAGACGGAAACTAAAGAATGTATATATAGATACATACATATATATATATATATATATATATATATATATATATATATATATATATATATATATATATATATATATATATATATATATATATATATATATATATATATAATCCATAATCACTACTACTAACTAGAACAACTGCTCCTATTGGTGACAACATTATATGTATTTTATTGTTATTTTAGTTTTAGTTACAGTACTGCGAGTAAAGTACTGTAGCATGTTGAACTAAATGAGAAATATATGGATGAGGAAAGTACTAAGCTTAAATCTTAATAAGGTAACACGATATATCAACAACTTTGTGGCCCCAATTATACCGTGCACTACATTCATTAGCGACTAGGGCGAATATGAATTTCAAAGAATCGACGTAAACATACGAATATGAATATCATTATATTAAGTGAACAATTATCACGGAAAGCTCTAAATATTCCTTATAGTACCAAAACTATTAGGGTGGAGATGAACTTTAAGGTGAGAGAAAACGAATTTTAAAAAAACACATTCTCTGAAAAATTGAAAACGATTTGATAGCAATGGATCTTGCATAATGCTTGATAACAAATTAATCGCTGAATGAAAATAATGAGTATAAAGAGAAAATGTTCACTCAGAAAACGTTAGAATTGTTGGTAAAGGCAATGAAGCTATCAGTTATAAAAACAGACTTAAAATAACTCTTTTTATTGAAGATGGGTTCCGATGGGAGACTTAAGGTAAAAGGCATTTATTAGTGATTGATTATGTATTTATATTTTGTTGACGTTTTGCCACCGAACTATGATTGGATAGGAGGCTTAGACTTTACGCGCCTTGTTCTCCTGCCTATAACGGTACACGCATCAACAGGCGATAGTTGGAAAAGTAACAAACGCTCAAGATAACACATGCGGTAGCTGTCAGGCATATAGGTATACCAAAAGTACTTAAATCACACTTTAGAACACAACAAACCTTTTGTCTTGAAGATATAATTTATATTTCGAAAGATCCGTTTCAAACGCTTTATGAAGCAGGAATATTTATATCAAAATGATCTCGAAATCACAGCTGCATCGACAATGATGGTAATGATTATTAACATCACACATATTATTTCTGATCTTATATTTTTGTTCACCATCAAGTATTAGGGAGATGATATTTCCAGTCATTGCCTTCATCCCATAAATACATAAATAAATAATGCACTCACACTAGACTACCAACGCGCAATTGGACATTCACGATCAACAACGTGAATGTTGTTGACATATCATTTAGAGTTACTATGGTAAAATCCGGATAATGAAGGTACCAAGCAAGACCTTCGTTTTTACTCAAGTTGGATGCAATTTGGGAAGCTTTTATGTAAAGTAATGATGTCTCAAATATCGGTACATGTGACGTATCAGTAGTAGTATTATAGGATTTTACCAATATTCACATGTTCTAATGATAGCATGCAACAGACAATGCGATCCTGAATTTCGTTGTCTCAGTTCTTCTATGTTCATATAATGAGGTTCAGGTGGATGGGTTGTACGTTTTCCAATGTGGCAGGGCAAAAGCCGAGTATCACAGAAACAAAGGGAATGTGACAGTAAGAGGAAACATTTGAAAGTCACACACACACACACACCAAAAAGAATAACACACAAAGACACACACAGACACACACACACAGACACACACACACATACACACATATATATATATATATATATATATATATATATATGTATAAGAACGTATGCAATTTAATCATATATATTACATGATATTATACACGTTGATACAATATTATAGCTTATTTTGATAACATCTTTAAAATGTCTATACAATACAGTTAATATCTTTAGAGTATGCTATGTTAAAAACGATCGCTTATTGATTCAAGTCTAGAACACTATAAAAAGTGTATAAATTAAATGTTAATTTGGGTTCATTATATTATGGCTGATACTATACGTGTGTAATGGTGGAATTATTTTCTTTTAGTATTTGTGGCATCGGCCATTAACAAAATTACAAATATGTGTAATTATTGTTCTTTTGATTTAATTTGTCTCGTGTAGTCTCCTTTACAAATCACTCCTTCTTGTTGTTCTAGCGAGACTATTTGTATTTCGTGCAGTTTTTAATTATATTTTATCTGACCTATTCTAGCATTCTCCAGATCAGGCTCCCGAACTGCATCAGTATATTCTTGGCGTTGTCGTATTAGTTATACATATACTGTCTCCCAAGAGTTTCTACTTAGTTTGAATTGTATTTATTTCACTGCAACCATTGACATTGAAAAATAGTTAAACAATTCGTGTAAAACGTTTGTTTTGACCACGAATATACAATATTGGGCTTTGATGTTCCCAGAAATAATAGCAGAACTGTTAATGCAAGAAAAACAACTGATTTAAATATACACCATAACTCCCCTTCCTTATCTATATTTTTATATTTTTTGTTCTTATTGGTGTGTGATATCCAACCAATGACAGAGTCTCTTTTTACATTCGAATCGAATTATATTCCAGTAAGCGCAATATCAAACTCACCCAATGTGTCTCTGCTAATAAGTAGTAAAAAGTCTGGAAAAAAACCAACACTAAAATAGAAGCTGATTCATTAAAAAAGAATAAAAGCAAAGGGGTCTATATAGATCGTGTGGTAGTCAAATCTCTCGCGTTTCCCACCCCCGATTCCAGAATATTTATGTGGTATTTATGGTATGCCAACCAGGAACAAGGCTGTTAACATTGAATTTTATGCTGTGTAATAACTATGATGGCTGCATATTGAAATGAACACCAGGTTACCTATTGCTGATACACAATGAATCAGTTGTATAATTCGATGGCTTTGCCCCTATTTTGGATTCTTTACACTTGAAGCCAATGCCACGTCAACAATTTTGCAATATATTTGCTGAACATGTGGGCGCGTCCCCTTGCACAAGCAACCTATTTGTCTGCTAAATGCGGATGTATATGTGAGATCACTAAAACGTTTGGTCCATATACGCATACGTCAATCTCGAAACCCCTGTTGACTCTGTTGACTCTGTAAAACCGCTCCTTGGGGCTTATGAATATACAACAAAGATTTCAATTTTGATTGCGATTCCGGAAACGTAAATTCTGCTTTAAATTTCTCACATTGATGTTGTTCTTAAACTTGTCGCCAATCGGCAATAGTGACA
The DNA here is from genome assembly GCA_028554795.2 of Sinohyriopsis cumingii. NCBI lineage: Eukaryota > Metazoa > Mollusca > Bivalvia > Unionida > Unionidae > Sinohyriopsis > Sinohyriopsis cumingii. The sequence continues at coordinate 53,103,648 of CM068831.1, forward strand.
ATGATAAAGATAATGTATTTTTTTAATCCTATTTATGAAGAAGGGTTTTGAATTTGAGAGACTCAGATTCAAATGCAATGTAGTAGTTGTATATGGTTAAAACAACTTGATCATGGTTTCCAAATTAAACTCTGGAGATTGCGATACGACAGATCTAAGAGTCAAATGGTCAAAATATGTGTATAGGTTGGATCAGCATAATTTTACAACGCTCAAAACACGCTGCCTTTCTAGTTCTAGAAGCATAATGCTGTGGTTTCTGTCTTCAGCGTAGCATAAACTAGCCGCTGTGGTTATATTGCTGTGTGATTTTGTACCTGCCAAAATTAAAGGAGAAAAACAATAAACACGCAAACTCACAATAATATAAGCAGCGAAACTATCAGAACCTCAATTAGCAACACCTGTAATAGCGGCTAGAACAGGTCGATTACATCTTATCTGTAACATACCACCGTGTTGAAAGTAAACAAAATTAGTATAATTACACACCAGTGCTGAACAGTGAATTATCACTCAACGTTGATAGATGGAATCTCTGTAAAAAAAAAATTACAATATTTGAAAATGTTCGACTCATTGTATTTTGGATACAAGCATAACACATATCCTTGGAATCTCTGTAAAATAGCATTTACAATATTTGAAAATGTTCGACTCATTGTATTTTGGATACATACATAACACGTTTTCCTTAAAATGAACCATACCATCTTGTATTTAGAATATTATTTACATATATATTTTGCGAATTTATATCGATCTCAAAATACATTAATATGTATAGGTTATTAATGTAATATTCAAATATACAGGACCCGTGATTATGTCCAGGAGAATGACGATGTCAGCGAAGTAATTCTACGCCACTTGAATAAAGGCCCAATATAATTTAATTATAATCACTCAATAACCTTTACAATAAATACTTAAAATAGGCACAATAATCATTATTGTATGCTATGGAAATAGCAGAATTAAAACATAAATTTAGTACAATGAGTCTCTGATGTACAATAGCACAGTAACAAAATGCATACTAGAAACATTTGCTGAAATGAGAAAGGTGTGTTATGAGTTATAGTAGTCAAATGAACTCACACCTGAGAGTCCCGAGTGTGAACATTTCTGACAGCGACCTATTTCGACTACTGGTAATTTGTTTTTATCTCAGCTTATCATCTTACGATTGGCATTTATGGCAAAAATGACATTTACAAACTCATGTCACTTGTAAAGTTTCGGTCAGTGTCTTACGGCACATAAGCACAAGTAGGATATATAGTACCGGGGCAATCGGAGTCAAGTGCCTTGCCATGTGACACACCACGATAAGAAGCGCATACTTCAACAGGATGGGCTAGATCCTTGATCGGATTTATATATTTTCGTTAGTTTCATGAAAGTCATTTTCTTATGTGGCATGCAAGTGAGCTTCTTCGAAAGATGTAATTCAACACGTAGGTCAAGATCACTGACGATATTTATAGATATTCTATATGTTTTGGCAAGTTGGTTAATTTAACCTGACGTTCATATTTGACAATGGTTTTAAACGTTTCAGTCTTATACACAAACACTACATAGAAAGCCAACCCGACGATTTCGTCATCATGCTAATGACTTCATCAGCAGACTGATTTAATCTCTATTGACTGTTAACATCACTCGATGTAATGGTGAGTTATGTTAGCATATTGTCCCAGATGTGCGGCAGGCTGTAGCGACCCCTTTCCCTGTTCAGCGCCGGTTTGTGCGCACGAATGTAGATAGATTCCTTAACCCTTGGTTCAAACAAGGCTTTTTATCGATCTAGGATTTTTACTGAGTTCCAGGTTACCGAATTGCCATGGCAAACGTCGTGGATATACCGTGATACGTCAGACGAGCTTGAATGTGGCAAATAATTTTAGCTAAAGATATGGTCTTCTTATATGTATTTATTCTGAATGCTATACTGTTAAGAAAATAAACGTACTTCCTTTGCGAGCAATGGCTACCTAATGCATTGGGTTGCACTGAATATTGGCAATTCTGCTAATTAATATTGCAATTTATGTATTTTTTATCAATTTATAACTATATAAGATGTGCACGTAGCATGAATTGTTTCATCCCTTAAGCTTAAAGATATTAAGTGTTCATTTTATACCCTATTGTGTGTCTATAGAGAACCTGAGTCTGTCAAATGAGTTTGGTTATCAGCTTCGGATAATATCAACAAGCACAGTAAGTTCATACGTTAACGCGTGGTATCACCTATAGAGTTATTCTTACGCATGCCTATATTATGTGTATTATCATTTATGATTACTGTTAATAAGAGATATTTAGTATATAACAATTTTTAGTATTAATTTTCACCAATGATCCTTAAGTTCGTAATTTAAAAATGAGTCATGCATTAAGTGCATAGATTCCTCAATAAAAGCCAAGGTTAATTTGCCCTGTTGCTCCACGTAAACATTACGTGACCAGACACCAGGTCCAGAGATCTAAAAAGCCAAGCCGTCCTAATTTATTAATTTTTATTTAATGTATTCATTCATTTAAATGATAGTTCTCGACATATTCAGACTACATGTAATGATCGTTGTCAAGAACATACTGCTAATTAATGGCTGTCTTTAACAGCAAGGTCAGGACAACAATAGTGATGATATTTGAAGAGATTCTTTAAAAATAGAGAAAATAAAAGGATATAATTTAGATACTTTGAAACAAACAAAAGGAACAAACCTTTGATGAGACATTCATTTCAAATTAAGTGTTGAAAAATAACCTTAAGGTAATATGTTTATGCTTTTAGACACAAACCTCTAGTCATCATACATATACATATTTGTACATGCACATCATATATACATAAACTCTGTTTCTAGATCTATGGTGTCCCGAAAGAGGGTGGATGGCTTAGTATGTGTCTGGTTATAAACCTATTAACACACACCACTTCACTAAACCATATGCTTGCGCAAGCGTCTTCTTACTAAAGACCCGTACTAAAATGAGTCTTTTCAAGGACCGATGTATTTTCCACAAAAAGTATTCAAACAATGACTTCTGATTTTTGCAGTCCACTTCTCTTTGTGTAAATCGAAATGTTGTGATCAGACAACACAGTAAAGGTTTCAGTCAAGCTCAGTGTGCGCATCAACATCATGGTTCTTTGAGAATGGATACCACAACTGTCAAACGTACTAACTGACTTACACTGGCTACTGATCCCCATAAGTATTTGGCTGAGCATAGCCGAACATTTTTTACAATATTCAGCAAACATGTGTCAAACCATCTGAAATTAGGGTGGCTTGCTATTCGAAATTCTCAGAATATACAGAATATCGGTTCTACGATTCACATTGTCAGATTTCACGCAATAAAATGACAGTACTCATGAATGAATTTAAAACAACGATTGTATTTTGGGGTACACCTATATCGAATTAATATACCCTGAGTGACAGTACTACTGTTGTTGCTGTTGCTACTATTACTTAACCGACGGCATAATCTGCTCTAGAGAATGTATTTATTTAGATTTAGATGTCTTTGAATTTTTATTATCGCAGAAGGTTTAGGCGTCACCGATGGCTAACTAGGCCTATACAACGCGCGCTTAAGATGTTAACAATTGTTTCTCGTGACATCCTTTCGCTAATATGCTTGCTCTAAGATAAACAAAAGGATGCAGCATACATGTATCCGATGCATTTTGAAATTTACGAACTACAGAGGGAAGTTATTTTGCCGGTAACAGCTATTGTTTTATATTTGAAAGATTGTTTCAGTTTTTGAGGGTTTTTCATAATGTTTAACCTAGTTTCGATTCTCCAATCCATAGCTGAATCATTATCATTGTAGTAGTTTAAAAACAATCTGAGGGAACCAGAAATGACATCTTCTGTAATACTTCAATCTTGTTTACTTTTGTCTTTTTATAATCTTTTATCAGCTTTTTCTTTAGAGGTGACAACATTCTGTTATACAATTTATAATACACTATAACACTGGTAGCCACACTCTTAAGTACAATATAACTTGTTATTTAGCAGTACAAGGACATTGACACATAATACATAATGAAAATATGAAGAATATTTATATAACTGCGTTACAAAGAAACCCCACTAACTATAAGTAAAATTATGGTTCCTCTATTACTGAATATGTTTATTAAAAAACATACATAAATTGAACAAGAGTAAATTTAAGCTTGCATCCTTTGACTAATCTCGCCACAAATGCTATTTTACTGTAGCACATTTTCGACCTTAGTTTATAATTATTCATTATCTGAACTTTTGGGACAGAGACAGATCATTCTAAAGGTCAGTGTATAGATCCAACTTTTTGCAATAAAATATTTTAGTAGGAGTTGTGTCATTTATGGATTGATAAATAGGATATTGATATGTAGTCATTGGCTTATCTGTTATACAATTAGTCATACACGTTGGTTATTATACAATGACCGTGGTTATATAGGTCGGATCATCTTCAGTCGGGTCCATTCGTTGGTTACATGCTTGTCATTTCTGTCAATTACACTGACGTTGATTTCTTACTCGATGACCTTTGTCACTGATTGGTGTTACATAGAATCAATCTCATTCCAGGGAATGTCTTGTCTGATGATGTAAAGTTTCTACAGAAATATTGGTAGCAAACCTGTATTCATCAATGTTCATCTGACGTTTCATCAATAAATGCACTTCTTCGCATTGGTTTCTTTGAACAGTTTACAGATATGTTAATGCAATCTTTGCGGCACGATATATATATGTATATGTATTTGCGGCACGATATATGTATTATATGCATTTGCGGCACGATATATATATGTCTATATATGTATATATATGTCTATATATATATATATATATATATATATATATATATATATATATATATATATATATATATATATATATATATATATATATATATATATATATATATATATATATATATATATATATATATATATATATATATATACATATATATATATATATATATATATATGTATATATATATATATATATATACATATATATATATATATATATATATATATATATATATATATATATATATATATATATATATATATATATATACATATATATATATATATATATATATGTATATATATATATATATATATATATATATATATATATATATATATATGTATATATATATATATATATATATATATGTATATATATATATATATATATATATATATATATATATATATATATATATATATATATATATATATATATATGTATATATATATATCTATCTTTATATATCTATATATATATATATATATATATATATATATATATATATATATATATATATATATATATATATATATATATATATATATATGTATATATATATATATATATATATATATATATATATATATATATATATATATATATATATATATATATATATATATATATATATATATATATATATATATATATATATATATATATATATATATATATATATATATATATATATATATATACTATGTTAGGTGGGTTATAGGCAGAACCGTCGTCATCATACTCATGTTGTGGGCAGATAAAGTTTAGTGGGCAGATTAAAATCTGCCCGCAACCAACGTCTTCTTTATCTCCATTATTATCACAGATTTCAATAAAATAAACACATATAATCGTTTCTAGATCTTATATATCCTACAAACACGTATATACTACACAAGTGATTGCCTTTTTCGTGTTTAATTACGGTTTCTAGTGTATTGAATTGAATTGAATAATATATACAAGTTACTTCCCATTGTGATCTAAGGCGTAACAAGCACAGAGAAAGAATGACCCGGAAGTAATTACTTTCATGTCGTCTGCCCATTATATGTGAGGGATTTCAACTGCTCAAAACGTTAGTTGCACGATGAAATTTGCCTATACGACTCCAACAGGCATATACAGGCAATATTTATTATTATACAAGAAGTAATGAGCAGTCATAATTCTTAAAACAACGCATTTGGAGTGATGTCTTTTAAAATGTCGTAATAACTGGCCTCTAGCCACGAATGTTTCTTCTTTACTCTATGCTATTTTTTTTATTAAGAAAGGAAACAATATGTTCACTCAATGTACTGTCGACAATACTCTCCGACTAATATTATTTCAAGAGGATTTAGAGTATCACGCAGATACAGATACAGTACAGTGAATGGCTCCAACACTCAGAGTTGGGGGTGGGGTACAGGGAAGAGAAAATCGTGTAAACGTATTGAAAAGACCAATAGGAAGCCAATTATTGGTGGTGGTGAATAATCCAATACACAGGTTTTTCTTCCTTATTTATGTATATGATCATCGCTTTTAGGTAATAAACTTGACACTTGAATAACATCAGCTGTACAATCAATTTGCAAAGTAATTATTTTGAAATGCTTCTGTGTTGATAGGACTACACCACATTTATATTAGTAAAGGAAAAACAATTTATGCATTGCATCAAAATTGGACAGAAAGGATTGTTTCGGTTGCATCACATATGCCATAATTTTGTTACCTACTGGGACAACCCATGCAACTGGAAATTACTATGTTAACTTTCCAGCATTTTTGTGCCAGATTCTATTGAAAATTTTCATATACCATAGTAATTTTGCAGAATGGACTAATCCAAATTATGGTCATCGTATTGGAATATACTAAAACGTTAGGTTTGTAAACTTTGTTTTCAAAATGAAGTGTACCTTTTGATAAAATAAAATAAAAACATTAGTGTAAGCTTATTTGGCACTTACTTTAGACAAATTTCAAAATGACACCATTCCCTCTCATTTACTTGGGAAGTTGGGAAGTAACTCAATGGTTAGTATGCTTGATACGTGATCGTTAATTGTGTAGTGACTCAGTAGTTAGTATGCTGGATTCATGATAATTGGGTGGCAAGTTTGAATCCTGCCTCGATTAACTTTGTTGGCTGCTGTGGGTCTCGGACCAAAGAACTTGACTCCCCCAGCTTTAGCACTGAATAGTCAAAATGTCATGAGTGCCTATAAGCAACATTGCCAGCCAATCAATTTGGGTAATTTAGGCCCTTAATTCATGGCAGCTAAAGAAGGATTACTATCAGTAGCATTGCCAAGAACTAAGGTCTGACAAATAAACTAATATATTTTGCAGATTGGTTAGATCAAGAAAGACTGTGTTTTTTTATCTTGATTCTTGTTCTTGTGCTTATAACTTCTAAAGATCTTATGATACTTGTTTTTATAACAGGTAGAGTTGCCAGATTGCAGATGCTGTTTTTTAATTATATTTTTGAATATTTTATCTAAACTTTATATTGACAGTGCAACCATGAAAACACCACATTCTTTCTTTGGCACACCTGTTTTTATGTTCAGGGGCCCTCTTGGTACATCATGTAATTTAATTCTCTAGTCCACACATTGAGTTTAACAGCTAATCACTATTTTAATAAAGTAACCTAGCACTTTACCAGTTTCATCTGTCACACAACACCAATAAAATCCGATACATTTGCTTGCAGTTACTATAGCTTGATGATGTACATTTACCATAATCAAAACTATACCTTAGAAAAAATATGCTTTTCAGTGCAGATCGTCTGTTGTTGACTCTTTCATGTTTCTAATATTTATCCAAGTATATTTATATTTAAAGTAAAACCTATTCATGCAGTTAATAACGTGGTGACTTTTCTTCATTATTGTTATACAGTGCAATAAATTGTTGGCAGGTGTCAGTTTTTGTGTTGTTGTTGATAGGTTGTCTGTTGGTAAAATATCTTGTCATTGTTTATTGCCCGGAAATGTCACATCCATGGCATCACCTTTTGGCAAGTTGTTTAAGAAAATTGTGTTTAAGAACAACTCATCCTCAGCCATTTTGTCCCCGGATAGTTCATTCCTTAAGAATTCAACCCTATGGCAATTTTTTCATATTGCAATAGCATCTCAGGTATTTGGGTTCTGTGGATGTTAAATAAAGAAAGACGGATTGTATTAATAACTGTTACTGATATATTCAGTGATTTCCAAATTATATTTAATAATAATATAAATAATGATAATAATAATAAAGTTATAAGAATTATCATAATGATAATAAAGTATGTTTAATAATAGGAAAACTTAGGTATCATTTTTAAAAATTGCTATTCATCTCCTGGTAAGTCTGTTTTTAATATATTATATTTTGCTCATATACCTACCAACGAATTAAAAAATTCTTTCAGACATGGCCTACATGCATGCATGCATGCATGCATCCATACATACATCCATACATACATACATACATACGTACATACATACATACATACATACATACATAAATACATACATACATACATACATGAAAAAGGTCCTCAAATGGCAATGTTTGCTACAGGTGACCAACAAACGGGTTCAAATGACTATTTGCCAGCTCGATATGTCAGTCATCGGACATGAGGTGTCCATAATTATCCCATGCAGTTATTTGGCCATCATGTTTTAACAATTGTTTAAGCACCATACAGCGGCAAAGCATAATATAAAAGAGGCATGAAAGCTTTTTTAATGGACTTACCAAATACCTATACTTCAACAAATGTGCAAGGATAAATATTGACATTACATCTGATCCATACACCATGCGTTTTTAACTAGATTGTGTAGCAGTGTCAGAACCTATCAGACCATTAAAAAAATATTTATTTTCTCTGTGTCTTTGGAGGCTGTTGGTTCTCAGACACCAAAAACTGTTTGCCAAAATAAGTTTAATGCAGGATAATTTTGAGATGATATGTTACAAAACAATTTTTCATGAACTTATGTTTTCAGACACAATATCAAGAGAACTGTTTTATTTTCAAGTAACAGTCTCAGTGCAATTATCAGTAATTGAACAAGTCAAATTTATCTTAATCAATCATGAATAGGTACAATATTTTCTCAGGGAATAATTCGGCTTACTTAACAAGAAATATTGAATGTAATCATGAACTTACCAATAACTAATTACATGAGAGTGGTCATGGATGATATGCCGTGTTCTTTTTGTTTTGACTGCTATTTTTGTGCCGGTCACCACGTGACAGTGTTTTGTGTACAAATGAGATGTGCCATGCACGATTAAATATGTGTATGATAGTGAACTCATACCACTGTCAGAAAGATTTCAGTAGATATATTATCATGTTTAATTTTATGTTTCTGGATATCAAAATGTATTGGAAGGGTACTTATGATTGTTTATTTCTTAATTGCTTGATTCATTTAAAACAATTGTGATTGGTTGTCATTGTAGACATCATTACACAAGAAAAAAACAGGAATATCAGAATTGTAATTAGCAGCCATGAACCCCTATTTTAGATCATTAAACGACAGATAAAATAATAAAATTACAAGAAATCTTGAAACAAAAGATTCAGCCTTTAATACATTTTGTTTTCTTTTTTCTATTGAACCAGCATATCACGTGGTCACACTGCATCAGATACCGTTACCGTAATGCCAGTATTATGGTCGGCACGAACAACTCAATTCTGACCAGATTTCCCTCGGAGAGTCCAGCTGGGAACTTTGAACAACAGTACTATCCAGTCTCAAATGAGTGCAAAGACAAACACAAATGACATTTATATTTTCAAACCCCTAACTGAACTATTAATAGACTGCATTTAATTAAGACTATATTGCAATGTCAATTAGATTTTAAAGACAGAAACTTTGTGCATTTTTTTTAAATCTCTGTGTGGTTGTGATTCTGTGAGTGTACACTGTGTTTGTTAGGTTATGATATTTGACAATGCTAAGTGAACCAACTATATGTTGTTTGTAAGTGCATTAAATGTTTTAAAGAAAACACGTGTTATTTTCTTGTATTCATGTATGTAATTCCAGTCATTTTCTATAGGTTTATATGAAAAGAGTTTATTCTGAATTGGACGATCTTGCTTTGGGGTGGTGGTGAATGCACTGCCCCCCCCCCCCACCCAAGCCCCCACCCACCTTTTTGAGTCTCAATAACCATCTGGAAATATGGCATGTATGCCATTGTAAGGCCCTGCATCCGTCTGTCGACAGCTGCTTCGTACCATCCTATAGTCTATATTCTGATCCAATTTCAGACAAACATGGAATATAGGTTTTTATCATCAAAATCTCCACAAATTTCGATAATAAGTAACATGCACGAATATTAATGAGTCGATCTTGCACCCGATTGGCTAAACTTGGAGGCCATATATTTTTATCTTATTTTGATCAAACTTGGAATATATCCTTACCATTAAGATCTCTGATAAGATTGTTAATGACCAAGATCCATGCATGAACATGCATTTGATTGGTTGAGCTTGTTACCACCTATGGAAGCCATGTTTTTTATCTTATTTTAATCAGAATTGCAATAGGGATTTATATCATTAAGATCTTGGATGGAAGAACAAGAGCCACATATATTAATCAAACAATCTTGCATGTGATTGTCTCGGACTGTTACCAATCCGAAGGCTACATTTCTAGTCCGATTTTGATCAGGTTTGGAATATATGCTTAAATCATCAATATCTTGGTCAATATTGGCAGATCAGGGATGTTGTTGGGGAGTGTAAACAAGTAGGCATAGGGTCAGTAGTATGGACACTATGGTGGTGGCCCAGGAGGCAAAGGCCCTGGAAGGTCCTGCATTATAAGTGTTTCCAGGACATACTTTTAACCATTTATACATTAAAAAATTGCTCTTGGAAATGTTGCAGTTGTTCATGCTCTTTATGGTGGGGTGGGGGGTGCATGTCATTAAAGGTCAAGTCCAAATGAACAATGAATGAGATCCACGCATATTAATATGGTGATCTTTCATCAAATTGGCTGATCTTGTTGCTTCTATTTAAGCCGTTTATTCTGATTAGATATTTATCTGACAAGCACAAAGGTTTTTGTCATCAAGATCTTGAATAGATTTGGTATTGAGTAAGATCCACATAGATAATCCTTTGCATCTGATTGGCTAACCTTGTGACCACTCTCGAGGCCAGATTTCTAATCTGAATTTGATCAAACTTGGAATATACGCATATATCATCCTTATCTCAGATGGATTTGATAGTGAATGAGATCAACTCATATTAATAAGGTGATTTTTGCACCTTTTTGGCTGAACTTGTTACCACTCTGGATATCATATTTCTGATCTGACTTTGATCAGACTTGAAATACATACTTATGTTATTAAGCTCTTGCATATGTTTGTTAATGAGTGAGATGAACACATACTGATGTGTACTTTCTACTCTGGCAACATTACTTTTCTCTATTTTAATAACTACTAACATTACCAGTAGTGTATATTGGACTAGTTCAGCTTCATTTCACGAGCAAGTGGGAGCAGCCATTTTGATCAACTGTCTTCTTTAGGCAGCCTGTTGTTTCTCTAATGCAACATATTAAGAAATTTTAGTCACATTAAATGAAAGTTGCATAGAGGTATGTCCACATTTTCTCCACTGAACGTGTTGCAAATGCACGTAACTTTACCTTATACCAGTCCCAGTTTCAGAAGTATTTAATCACCAGAGCAGAACCATAAATATCAAACTAGTGTACACTTTAATTTTGGTGGTATAGGTGAAACATTCAAATAGCTAGCATCTAAACAGTCTTTTTGAATAATTATTATGCATTTCTTCCACGGGGCAGTATTTGTTGGTCCTAAAGTCAGACCCAAGCCCCCAAACTCCAGCCCATGAGGAAAAGTGGGCTATTTTAAAAATGCATATTGTATTTTCTCAACATAGCAAACAATATTATGCTAAAGACAGGAAGTCAAGACATACCTCAATTACTCCTGAGATGTCATTTTTAAAGTTTACAGGTTGAATAGAAACAGAACAGATCAGGTTCATAGAGGTCAAAGGGTACAGTGTTTCCTTCTTTCAACGCTTACATATAATTTTTTTAATTGCTCTTTATCTACCTGTCTGTTTTTAATCTATCATATTTTGCTTGTATACCTACCTACCAGTAAAACATATCTTTCAGATATGGTATACACACATACATAGATACCCATGGTCATCGAACGCAATGTTTGCTATACTAGACCAACACATGGGTTCAAATGACTATTTACCAACTCAATATGTCAGTCATCAATCAAACATGAGGTGTCCAAAATTATTCCATGCAGTTATTTGGCCATCATATTTTAACAATTGTTTTCATACCATACAGCCACAAAGTAGAAGATAACAGGGACATAAAAGCTATTTTCATGGACTTACCAAATGTCTATGCTTCAACAATTGTACAAGGATAAATATTGACATTACATCTGATCCATACACCATGCAGTTTTTAACTAGATTGTGTAGCAGTGTCAGTACCTATCAGACCATTAAAAAAATATTTATTTTATCTGTGTCTTTGGAGGCTGTTGGTTCTCAGACACCAAAAACTGTTTGCCAAAATAAGTTTAATGCAGTATAATGTTGAGATGATATGTTACAAAACAACTTTTCATGAACTTGTGTTTTCAGACACAATATCAAGAGAACTGTTTTATTTTCAAGTACCAATCTCAGTGCATTTATCAGCAATTGAGCAAGTCAAAATTTATCTTAATCAGTTATGAATAGGTTCAGATTTTAAAAATGCATATTGTATTTTCTCAACATAGCAACCGGTATTATGCTAAAGACAAGAACACAAGACTTACCACATTCATTCCAGAGATGTCACTGATAAAAGTTATAGGTTGAATAGTGATGGAAAAGATCAGGTTCACAGAGGTCAAAAGGTACAAATTTGCTCATTCTTATAACAGTAGTATAAGGAAGCAAGTGAATCTGCCTTGTAATTTATCCTTTATTGTGTTACAAATGAATGAAAAGAAACATTTTTCCTACACTTTTCTTTCACCTATTCCAAGTTTATAATATTTCTGTGTTCTAAAACATTTAACTTCCCCATAAGTAAAAACATTTCAGGCACAATACTGCCACAAAACATTGTATAAACAACAGCAAGATAGGCTGATTAGCGTATTTTTGTATTCATTACATCAATAGTAATGTATGGGTTTATTGAGAAATCATACATGATGATATTAAAAAGACATAATTGCACAAATGTTCATCTTTGTTTTAAGGTTCCAATCTACTATTTCATAGTTTGAACAGGGTTTGACTTTTAAAAGAACATAGTTTCCCAGGTTTTCCTCACTGGTTATACTGGCTATTTAAAAAAGACCTTTTATATATTAGGTATCATTAAAATAATTTTATATTTCCATTGTTTTGGTGTTTATTGAGTGTAAATAGGGTTATAAATTATAGTTTGGCCTTACCTCAGATATGCACCTCTCAAAAGACTATTATCTCCGCTTGGTCATCTTCACTTCCTGGACTTAACAGGCAAATTGAAGAAAAAAACTAACATTACTTTTGTATAGCTCTACTAGTCATAGACTAGATGAGCTTATGGGATGGTCTGTTGTCTGTCATCCATTCATCATCTTACTGTTAGCATGTTTGTTATCACTACTTCTCCTAAACTACTCTGAGGATAGCCTTGAAACTTTACACACATTCATCAATGAAAATGTTTTTTCTTGGACATCCAATATCAGTGCCACAGTGGCCATCTTGAAAGTCTTGTTATCACTACTATTCCTGAATGAATGATCATATGAACATAGGGTTTGCATGAAAAGACTTCTTATATTGTCAAGTTGGTCCTGAATGAAAATTGTACCTAACTGACATCCAATATGGCTGTCACAGTGGATATCTTGAAAATCTTGTTATCGTTACTGCTCCTACATTGATGGACATATCAGCATGGGGTTTTCACTAAGATACTGTTTATGATGTCTGGTTTGTCTTAATTGAAAATGGTGGTGATCTGACATCCAATATGGCCATCATGGCAGCCATTTTGAAGAATCTTATTGCTAGTATTTCTATGTGGATGGTTATATCAACATACGGTTTTCACTAAAAAGACTTCTTATGTTGTCTAGTTAGTCCTGATTAAAAATCGTGCCAATCTGACGTCTAATATGGCAGCCATTGTGAAAATCTTGTTATTGCAACTCCTGCTGAATGGATGGTCATGTCAATGGGGTTTTCACTAAAAGACTTCTTATTTTGTATGGCTGGTCCTAGATGAAATGGTGCTGATCTGATGTCCAATATGGCCGCAACATCAGCCATTTTGAAAATTTTGTTATTGCTACTCCTCCTGAATGAAAAGTCATATCTTGAAGAGACTGTTATCTCCTATCCAAATGAATGGTTATATCAACATGGGGCCTTAACCAAAAGAATTCTTATAATACCTTGTTGGTCCTAAATGAAAATGGTGCCAGTCGCGTATCCAATATGGCTACCACGACGACTGTCTTAATGAATTTGGTGTCAGTATTACATCAAAATATGGTTATCACGACGTCTGACTTTAAATCTTGTTGTCACTATTCCCCTGGAATGAATGATCATTATGACACGTGGTTTTCACCAATGCAGCTTTGATGATGTCTACTTTGTCGTAAATGAAATTGGTGCTAAGTTGACATCCAGTATGAGTACCACAGCCGCGAATTTGAAAATCTCGTTATTGCTGAAGGATACGGGAGATGGTTTTAATACTTAACAGTTAAAATGACGAAATTGTCTTATCTTGAAAAAATTTCTGGAAATTCAAAACGTTCAGTAGAGCGTCAGTCCCACTGAAGGACTCTGGTTATATTTTATGTTTCATTTATTGCACTTTTAGAAGTTAGTATTTTCTACTGTCACAAAATTAATTTTCGCTATTTTGATAACTGCTAAAGTTTGTATACATTGGACTATTTCAAGCTCATTTCTAGAGCACACTGGTGCAGCCATTTTTTTATCCGCTGTCTACCTTAGGCAGCATGCAGTTTCCCTGATATCACATATAAAGACATTTTTAGTCACAGTACATGAAAGCAGGATAGAGGTGTTTCATCATTCTTTCCATTCTGCTTGTTGCAAATGCACACTTTACCTTATACCAGTACGGGTTTAAGAATTACATAATACCATTAAGCAGAAAGTTACATGTTTGTGCTTCCTGAATTCTTCGTCTTGCAAGAGACCGCTCCGGTGGCCTAGTGGTTAGAGCGTCTGCCTCAGATGCTGGAGGTCGTGGGTTCGAACCACGGCCGAGTCATACCAAAGACTTACAAAATGGTACTAACAGCTGCCTCGCTTGACGCTCAGCATTAAGAGGTGAGTGTTAGGACTGGTTGGCCTGGTGTCAGGATAATGTGACTGGGTGGAAGATCGTGCTACGTGTCTGCGGCATTATGCCCCAGTGCTAGACATCACTATAAATTGCCAAACTGTATACATCGTAGCGATATGACTGAAAACATGTTAAAAGCTACGTTAAAAATCCTAATCACACACACTCCTCTTGCAAGAATGATGAAACCAGATATACAAAGTAAATTTTAGAATGCAAGATGCATACGTTTCAATAGAAGAATTTATAAACATTACCAAACTAATCCAACATAGAGATTCAAATGAATAATTTTTTATGTATAACTAAAGAAAAATTATGAAATATAAATACTGTTAGAGGAAATGTACAATTGTTGACTAGCATAAACTATGTGTAATGTGGTAATGAAGAAGCTGATTATAGTTGCACAATTTTATTTCATGTAAAGCTATGTCTAAGTTTATCAATATAAATACACCAGGTACTAATCTGTCTACCAGTGCAGTGGTGTCATTCAGGTATCGTTACACATTATTTTGCCTTCCAAGTTGCTTAAATGTTTTTAGTCACAGCCAAAGCACAGACTGTTCAACGAGACCAGCCTATATACCGTAAAGGTATTAGGCAGTCATGCTCCTATCGTATCTTTAAAGTAATGTTTACACACAATGCTACCTGGTGATCACAAAAACTGTTTACAAATATATTCGTATCCTCTGTACAATTGCAAACAGTTATACAAAACACCTTTGCAGTGTATTTTGAATTTTCAAATGTATAATTCAAGTAACATGGAAAGTAAGCTGTGAGATTAGTGTAACATTAAAGTGTATCTTTCTCATTATTAGAGTCAAAACAATACAAAAGGGTAAACACTTTGCATGTATATATTAGAAAAGTATGCCCATCAACTAGCTCTGTACGTACATTTACTATAATATATCAGTTTGACCAGTGTACTTCATTTCTGGAATTATAGAATATCAATGCTATTACACAGCCGCCAGTGCTATAGTTCTGTTAAATTAGATATTTTGTGTTTTGTTTAATAATTTTTGGTATACTTGTTTTGAGATTGATATAAAACACTCTTTACAATACAATACAATTAACGTTATATACATCCTCAGTTTATTCAAGTAAAGCGGCTTGAAAATGACGAAGTTGCCACGAAACATTTAGTATGGTAATTTATCACCAAAATGTGTGGAAGTGTGTCAACAATGCAGGGGTAGAGTCTGATAGCCCGTAAAGTAGCTTATCAAAGCGATATTTAGGAAACAATACCAGCTTTTTATTTTGCGTTTTTATACAAATCTAATGTCATAGATCAATTTAGATTGCCGAGAAACATAAATTAAATAGTAAACTTGTGCAAATCTGTGGTTGTATATGAATAGTAAGACTTAATTACCTATAAGAAAAAATTACGTATCGGCACACGGACAGACAAATGAAGAGTTATTTAACTCGATACCTACACATTTTATATACTGTTGGATAGATTAGACTATATGCTTTATATATATAGTTTTATCGCCAATTTACGTGGAAACATAGTAACAATGCAAGGGTACAAGCACATATCATGAACATTTCTATCCGTAAAGTCGCTTAGCTAAGCAATATTTTTGGTTAAACAATACCAACTCTTTTATTTTGCATTTTTACACAAATCTAATGACATAGATTGATTTAGACTGACATGAAACATATAATTTGATATCAAATTTGTCCAAATCTATGGTTGTATAAGAATGGTAAGACTTATTTTACCGATATGGAATAGTATGTATAGGCGCATGCACAGACAGGTGGAGACTTGTTTAACATGATACCTACACATTTTATATACTGTTGGATACCTTGGACTATATGCTTCATTCCTATGGTTTTATCACCAAAATATGTGTATTATGAAAGCAATATTTAGGAAACAATACCAACATTTTTAGTTTGCGTTTTTAATGGCAAAGATCGATTTAGATTGCCGAGAAACGTATAAATTAATAGTAAATTTGTGTAAATCTGTGGTTGTATATGAATAGTGAGACTTATTTACCTATAAGGAAAAATAATGTATCGGCGCACGGACAGAAAATGAAGAGTTATGTAACTTGATACCTACATATTTTATATACTATTGGATAGGTTATACTATATGCTTTATATATATAGTATTATCACCAATTTACGTGGAAACATAGTAACAAGGCAAGGGTAGAAGCACATATCATGAATATTTATATCCGTAAAGTCGCTTAGCTTAGCAATATTGAAGAAACAATGCCAACTCTTTTATTTGCATTTTTACACAAGTTTAATGGAATCGATCAATTTAGATTGCCGAGAAACATATAAATTGATATAAAAATTGTCCAAATCTGTGGTTGTATAGGAATGGTAATACTTATTTACCTATACGGAAAAGGTATGTATAGGCGCATGTACAGACAAATGAAGACTTATTTAATAACAATATCTGCAAAGTGGTCCTCAGTTTTTGTAATAAAATAATAAAAATAGAAGTTCATGCACATAACCATGTATCGTCGCACACTCATTCGTACATATTTTACATGAATGACTATGTGTGACTATACTTGGAAACATACAAATATATATTCAATTATGGACATGATTTTAAAGTTTTCTATTCAGAGCTTTTAATATATCATTCCAGCTGGTCTAGACAGAATTTCTTTAATGATAATTTAAAAGAAGCAAGGGATGTTGAATTACGTATCCTCATTGGTAAGGAATTTCATACAGTAGGTGCTGATACAGAAAATGAGCTTTTGTAATGATTGGTTTTCGACCAAGGAATCTGGAGATCGTTGTTTGTCGTCGATCGGAGATTACGCTCAGTATTTGATGATCTTAGTTCAGTTGTGTTAGATATATAATTTGGAGAAGGACCGTTAAAAGACTTGTATGTCATGATTACTATACAAATAAAGAATACGTTTTTGTATAGGTAGCCATTTCAGACGTGAAAACAAAACATTTGAGGGAATCATTACAGGAAGTTTCAGTATTATTCGGGCTGCCCTTTTCTGGAGTCTATCAATTCTGTACAGATTATAATTTGATGTGTTTCCCCATATGGTACAGCCGTAGTCTATCAGTGGCAGTATATAACCCGAAAAATAAATTTCAGGTGATTGTGGAGGTAGAGATTTTGAAAGTAATTTTAATAGAGTTATTCTTTTGACTACCATTGCACATAAGTGATCGATATGAGCATTCCTGCTGAGGTGTTGATCAATGTAGATACCAAGAAGTTTTTGATGTTTGACAATATATACGTCTAAGCCATTTTGAGTTAGAAGTAAATCCATGTTAGTAGATAGACGCTGCCTTGTTCCAATTGTCATACATTTCATTTTTGAGATGTTAATATGCATTTTGTTTTGATGACACCAAACTGGTATATTGTTGAGGTCGGTTTGAAGTTTATTTTTAATGGAGTCTAGAGATTTATCAGATAAATGCAATGTCGAATCGTCAGCGAAAAAATCTGTTAGCGTGTGTTGGATACAAGGCTAAGTTATTGATAAATAGTAGAAAAAGAAGAGGCCCTAATAGAGATCCTTGAGGAACACCACTTAAGATATGACTTGGTTCGGATATATGTTTACCCGTGCAAAGAACATGGTGTCTGTTTGTGAGACACGACGTGAACCAGTCAACTGAGTTTGGAGAAAACTTCTTGGCTGAAAGTTTTTTAATAAGCACCGAATGGTCAACCAAATCGAATGCTTTTTTTAAAATCAATGAAGATTGCACCAGTAAGTTCACCTAATTCTACTGCTAGTAGCCATTGGTCTATAAGTTTTGTCATTGCAGTCTGACATGAATGATTCTTTCGAAAACCTGATTGTGATCTATGGAGGAGTTGGTACTTGTCAAGATATCTGAAAATATGCTTGCTGACATGTTTTTCCATAATTTTTGAAAGCACGGATAGAACAGATATGGGTCGATAGCTGGATGGGTCATTCTTTTCATTTCCCTTATAAATTACGAATACTTTTGCTAACTTCAATGGCTTCGGAAATTTATTGAAAGTGAAGCTACAGTTAATTATTTTTTTCAACGACTCTGAGATTGATAAAGCCGACATTTTCAGAGTTTTGGGGTGAATTCCATCTAGACCAGCTGATTTGTTTGTGTCAAGTTTATTTATGATATTAAAAGTGTCATTTATTGTTATTAAAGGAATGTTGAAACTAACATGATCGGGTACCCTTTCATTCACGAATTTAATAAGTTTGTTTAAATTAGGCTCTGTAATCTTAGACCTGTCAAGCGTTTGAGAGATATTAGTAAAAAATGGTTCAGCTGGTTTGCAATATCGAGCTCTTCAGTATATTTAGTGCCATCGACTATAATTTCCCATGGAGCTAGAGGCGCTGGTTTCGTTGAAGTTAAATTTCGTAAGTAATTATAGATGGATCTCTTATCGGACTTTGATGTGATGGCTTCTTTGAAAAAGGAGCGTTTGTGTTTTACAATAATTTATTTGACTTTGTTTCCCCAGTTTGTGAAGTATTTATGATTATGGTAGTAGTTTCGCTTGCGTTGTGCCTCTGCGATTTCATTAGTATACCATTCTGGTTGTTTTGGTCGTTTAATTCTCTTGATGCGTATGGGGGCGTGTTTATTTAGGATAGTAAGAAAACAGTGATTCCAGTTCGACAAATCATAATCTGGGTCTATGTTAGGGAAATATATTGCGTTAATGTTTTGTCATAGTTCGGAGAGAAATTTATTTTCAGAAAAGTTTTTGAAACATTTGTACTGCATGTAGGAGTGTAAGTTGTTTTTCTTTGCACTCTGTTGCTTACGAGTTGCGAAAATAGGATAGTGATCACTAATAGGGAAACATGGTACGTTTATCTCGTAGAGATTGGTTTGATGGGTAGTATAGATGTAGTCGATCAGAGTAGAAGTCCAGGCTGTTACTCTTGTTGGGAAATATATTGCGTTAATGT
Source organism: Sinohyriopsis cumingii (assembly GCA_028554795.2). NCBI lineage: Eukaryota > Metazoa > Mollusca > Bivalvia > Unionida > Unionidae > Sinohyriopsis > Sinohyriopsis cumingii. The sequence continues at coordinate 53,123,928 of CM068831.1, forward strand.
TTTGTGATAGTTCGGAGAGAAATTTATTTTCAGAAAAGTTTTTGAAACATTTGTACTGCATGTAGGAGTGTAAGTTGTTTTTCTTTGCACTCTGTTGCTTACGAGTTGCGAAAATAGGATAGTGATCACTAATAGGGAAACATGGTACGTTTATCTCGTAGAGATTGGTTTGATGGGTAGTATAGATGTAGTCGATCAGAGTAGAAGTCCAGGCTGTTACTCTTGTTGGAGCATATATTACCTCTGTAAGGTCGTGTAGTTGTATCATATGTAGCCATTTAGTGTTTGTATCAGAGATGAGGTCAATATTAAAGTCTCCCATGATAATTACTTCATTGTTGGAAGATAAAGCAGCCTCTAACTCGTGTTCAAATTGGTCAGTCCATCATGAGAGGGAGTTTGGGGGTCGGTATGCTGAGCAGATATAGAGTGATTTGCTTTTGAGGAAACTTAACTCGATCCATATTGATTCGATAGTAGAATTTTCAAAATCTGTTCTTCTCTTGTATGTTAAGTTATTTGAAACGTACATGACTATTCCTTCTCCTATGCCTTGTCATGGATCTCGTCTTTCCAAAGAAAAGTTGCTAATAAAGATAGCACTGTCAGGTACATTACAATCTAGAAACGTTTCGCATAGTCCAACTACTGCAAGCGTGGTTTCTTTTTGTATCGTTATTCTTCATCGATCTTTGGTAAGATGTGCCTTACATTGATATTGCTAAGTTGCAAACCTTTCTTTTTCAGACCAAATGATGTACAGTTTAAATTTTTCTCAGTCGTTATATGAATGAAGACAGATTTATTAGCTATTCCCGAGTCCATGGGAGAGACCTCATAACCTTGGCATGTACAATTAGAATTTGTACTTTAAACAGAGATGCCGTCGGAACAAATATCTAAAAAAAAAACATGATACGGACATACCTAATGGTTATAATTATAGTTTGGTATGCCACGTCTGTCATGTGCGTACTGTTGTATGATGGAAGTGTCACTTTTTCAAGGCCTTGTATAACGTTCGAATCTGCCTCGATAACCATGCCATGCATTCTGTGTATTATGTTGATGATTCCGTTCCCACCCATTTAGGGCTTGCATTGCAAGTCTGTGGTTATTCTGTTGCTTATGTTGGTATTGAGCTGTTGGGGAGTGCTTACTCGCGTTGGTAGGTGTTGTTTTGAACATGATACCTACAGATTGTATATACTGTTGTATAGGTTAGACTTTATGCTTCATATGTTATCGCAAGGCTAAATTGTGTGAAATGAGCAACTGCTTTTCTGATAGATTGGACTCTAAACCGTCAGTCCGAAACTTATTTATGTTAACTATGTTGCTTGATATTGCATCACCAAGGACTTTGTGTTAAGCATCGTAGATAGGATCACAGTACATGTATATCGTTGGCAGTTTTTGATTTTATTTTGTGGCTAAATCCTAGCGGCTAACAGTTCAGTATAACTGTAAAGAGGGACTATACATCAAGCCTGTCAGTAATGTCCACTTTGTGTAGTCAATGTGAAATCTAACTTGACTCTCCAAGCTGCCCGAGATCCCAGGAGGGAGGATGCAGCTTCGCTAAAGTAGCATACTCTCCAATCTGCCTCCATTTCAAGGAGAAAAACTAGGTCCATTTAATTATTATAATCTGTGATGGAACTTAATTTTAAGTTTAAAAATGTTTTGTTTTCCTACAGAAGGAAGGTTTAGTATCAGTTATGATTTACATCTCTCAGGAACTGAAAACTAATGGGATTCATAGGAATAAACTGAACCAAACCATACGAGTAAATAAATCTAATTATTCCAGATCTTCTGTGTGTGCGGGGGGCGTGCTGGTTTAAATAATAACAAAGCTATATTTTAAAATGGTAGTAACATGCCAGCCAAATCCTCTTCGAAAAAGTAATACAGATCTGCAAACATGTTCAAGGTATTAAACGCTTTATATCTATAGTATTCTCACCAAGTTACGTGGAAACATCATAACAGAGTAAGGTTGCAAGGTTGCAAGCACATATCATGACAATATATATCCGTAAATTCGCTCAGCTATGTGATATTGAGGAAACAATACCAACTTTTTTATTTTGCATTTTTACACAAATCTAATGACATAGATCGACATAGACATAGAATGACATACAATTTGATATCAAATTTGTCCAAATCTGTGGTTGTATACGAATGGAAATACTTATTTACCGATATGGAAAACTTATGCATAGGCGCACGCAGAGTCAGGTGGAGATTTATTTAACATGATACCTACATATTTTATATACTGTTGGATAGCTGGGACTATATGCTTCATTCCTATGGTTTAATCACCAAAATATATGGAAGCATGTTCACACGGCAAGTGTTGAGGCTCATTACCCGTAAAGTAGCTTATCAAAGCAATATTTAGGAAACAATACCAACTTTTTTAGTTTGCGTTTTTATACAAATCTAATGGTATAGATCGATTTAGATTGCCGAGAAACGTATACATTAATAGTAAATTTGTGCAAATTTGTGGTTATATATGAATAGGGAGACTTATTTACCTATAAGGAAACATTATGTATCGGCGCACGGACAGAAAAAATGAAGAGATATTTAACTTGATACCTACACATTTTATATACTGTTGGATAGCTTAGACTATATGCTTTCTATATATAGTATTATCACCAATTTACGTGGAAACATTGTAATAAGGCATGGGTAAAAGCACATATCATGAATATTTATATCCGTAAAGTCGCTTAGCTTAGCAATATTGAGTAAACAATACCAACTCTTTTATTTGCATTTTTACACAAGTCTAATGACATATATCAATTTAAATTGCCGAGAAACATATACATTGATATAAAAATTGTCCAAATTTGTGGTTGTATAGGAATGGTAAGACTTATTTACCTATACGGAAAACGTATGTATAGGCGCACTCACAGACAAATGAAGACTTATTTAACATGATACCTACACATTGTATATACTGTTGGATAGCTTAGACTTTATGCTTCATATGTTATCGCAAGGCTAAATTGTGTGAAATGAGTAACTGCTTTTCTGAAAGATTGGACACTAAACCGTCAGTCGGAAACTTCTTTATGGTAACTATGTTGCATGATATTGCATCACCAAGGACTTTGTGTTAAGCATCGTAGATAGCATTGCAGTATATCGTTGGCAGCTTTTGTGGCTAAATCCTAGCGGCTAACAGTTCAGTATAACTGTAAAGAGGGACTATACATCAAGCTTGTCAGTAATGTTCACTTTGTGTACTCAATGTGAAATCTAACTTGACTCTCCAAGCTGCCCGAGATCCCAGGAGGGAGGATGCAGCTTCGCTAAATTAGCATACTCACCAATCTGCCTCCATTTCAAGGAGATAAACTAGGCGCACTTAATTACTATAATCTATGATGGAATTTAATTTTAAATTTAAACATATTTTGTTTTCCTACTAAAGGAAGGTTTAGTATCAGTTATGATTTACATCTCTCAGGAACTGAAAACTAATGGGATTCATAGGAATAAACTGTACCAAACCATACGAGTAAATAAATCTAATTTTTCCAGATCTTCTGTTGGGGGGGGGGGGACCTGGTGATTTAAATAATAACAAAGTTATATTTTAAAATGGTAGTAACATGCCAGCCAATTCCTCTTCGAAAAAGTAATACTGATCTGCAAAACTGTTCAAGGTATTAAACGCTTTATATCTATAGTATTATCACCAAGTTACTGGGAAAACCATAACAAGGCAAGGTTGCAAGCACATATCATGACAATATATATCCGTAAATTCGCTCAGCTAAGCGATATTGAGGAAATAATACCAACGTTTTTATTTTGCATTTTTACACAAATCTAATGACATAGATCGATTTAGACTGACGATAAACATATACATTGATATCAAATTTGTCCAAATCTGTGGTTGTATACGAATGGTAAGACTTTTTTTTACCGATATGGAAAACTTATGTGTAGGCGCACGCACATACCGACGAAGACTTATTTAACATGATACCTACATATTTTATATACTGTTGGATAGCTTGGACTATAATCTTCATTCCTATGGTTTTATCACCAAAATATGTGGAAGCATGTTCACACGGCAAGTGTTGAGGCTCATTACCCGTAAAGTAGCTTATCAAAGCAATATTTAGGAAACAATACAAACTTTTTTAGTTTGCGTTTGTATACAAATCTAATGGCATAGATCGATTTATACTGCCGAGAAACATATAAATTGTTATCAAATTTGTCCTAATATCGTGTTATATACGAATGGTAAGACTTATTTACCCATACGGAAAACATGTTTTGGCGCACGGACAGACATATGAAGACTTGTTTAGCATAATACCTACACATATTATATACTGTTGGATAGCTTCGTCTCGATGCATTGTATTTATAGTATTATCCAATCGATTTAGACTGCAGATAAACATATACATTTACGGATGTCTGACGATTACGTACGAACGGACAGGGTGAATTGCATGCGGTTTTCACTGTCAGATGCGTCTTCTCAGCGCCGACGTATCGATATGTCATACTGCAAGATAGGTGATTGTAGTTTGGGAGACTATTGCCGTCAAACCATTTTTCACACGCTCCAGATATCGTCGTGATATTACTGGTTTTCTTCTTCTTACAGACGAACGGACAGGACAATTTATGTACGGTTTGCACTGACAGATGTGTCTCATCGAGGCAAACTCGTTCGTTTAAGTTAGTGTTCATTTGATTATTTTTATTAAGGAATTATAATAAATCAAGGAAAACTATAATATAAATATGTATGTATGTAAGTATGTATGTAGGTAAGTATGTATGTATGCATGTATGTATGTATGTAACTTATGTGTATCCCTGTACGGAATATTTTAGAAATAGATTGTCGTTAACATATGTCATGTTTGAACGACAAAAAGTCTTGGGTTTTTAAGGAACCTTAAGACCGACGTGTAGAAGGAATAACACCAAGACGAAACTAAAATACCTAACATTTGTTTTCTACTGCCTTCAGAGATTTGGATTCGGGGTTGTTTTGTTTATGGATTTTATTTGCTTAACCTCGTCAAACCTATTTGCAGGCTACAAGATATTCAGGGAAAGTCGTGTTTCTCTGTCTTGGTTAAGATCTGAACTAATTTCACCGTTGGCACGAAAGTCGACTTCAGCAAATATAAATTTATTGTTAAATTAGACATTTTTCTTACAAATTCTTTTAATATTCACATTTTATTTGTACCTTCCCAGCACCAGAATCGCAAACCGAATCACCACTTTCATTAAAACCGACATGAATGTCAACATTTTTAACGAAGGCAAGTGGTGGTCTGAAATTAGATATAACCTGTAGGGCATTGTTATTATAATAAACGTTGTTGTACGAATTGCTGCAAACCTTCTGAGGGGATTAATATTGTTTTGCAGACATCAGGTATTATGAGTCGCATGGATTGACTGACACTGACGGGCAGTCAAGCAATGATAATATTAAGTGTCAAATGCGTAATCGTGATAAAAGCAAATAAAAATACCAATAAAAGTGTACTGGAGGCAAAAATGGTTTGTATTTTGTGAGGAAGTAAACAAATTCCTGAAAACACACATACAAGATGAAAACTGAAAGGAAATATACAAGCCCATAATATCTGGAACATTTAATTGTGGGAATGCATTCAACTGCACATTCGAAAATAAATGAAAAAGTCATTGCTGAGATAATTTTAAATTGCATTTTTTAAAATATAAACGTTGAAAAGAGTTTTTGAACACAAACTAAAGAAAATTATAAGGTCAGATAGAACGTTTTTCTTTTAATATGGTCGGTTAAACAGCCTTTTGCTTATTCGTATGCCTGTTTCTACTGTCACCCATAGTTAAGTATGCGTAAACCAATCTTGGACAATTTATACCAATTGTTTCTTCTATTTTCAAACCGCTCCGGTGGCCTAGTGGTTAGAGCGTCCGCCTCGGATGCGGAAGGTCGTCGGTTCGATCCCCGGCCGAGTCATACCAAAGACTTACAAAAATGGTACTAACAGCTGCCTCGCTTGGTGCTCTGCATTGAGAGGTCAGCGTTAGGACTGGTTGGCCTGGTGTCAGGATAGTATCACTGGGTGGGACATCATGCTACATCTCTGCGGCATGATGCCCCAGTGCTAGAAATCACTATCAACTGCCACACTGCAGACATCGTAGCGATATGACTGAAAAATTGTTTAAGTTACGTTAAAAATTCAAATCACGTCACACTTCTATTTTCACACAAGTGAAATAATTACATGTACATAGATTCCACAATACATTGTTTTGGTTAAAAATCTAACTTCAGCAATACAATGTTATTTTTTTATATAATTTTCTGACCGCACTATATACCGTGTATAGGTAATTTTCACATCAATCTATATTTGCATCATTTTAGTAACAGGATAAGAGATCGGGAAATATTTAATTCGTGCTGATCTTTGGAATGTACAATAATCTATGATCTCAGAAGACCAGCTAATGAAATTTGTTTTTTTTAGAAAGGCCAGTGGTGTACATTTGGCAACACAATATTTTGTCCATGTATTATAACATGTCATAAAACTGAATCTGTTACAAAAATGTCAGAAACACAACATCTATCAAGCCTATATTTTAATATGATGCATTAGTTTTAATTCTTAGGTCCATTTAACGTCAGTAGTTAATATGAGGAAACATTATACAGTCCAAAGAGCATACACGTTATAACAATACAAGAAGATAGAAATCAGCTCGTGATTTTATGAATCAGGTTATGTAAAATTTGCAGGCGTCATGTAAAAACTTTGTTGATAGTGAAAATTACGTACATGTGAAATATCAAAATATATCTTTTGATACATGAGTTTATTTATGCACGCCATCACCTACTTCGAGTAAAGGTATGGAACCAATAGGCTGTCACCTTACTGTCTGAAGTAACAGTTAAGATTCAGTGTAGTACATATACAAGGGATACTCATAATGTGGTCGTCCTTTGATAATGGGAATTGTTAATGATCTCTCTGATATTAAAATATGAACCACAAATACGCTGAGAAGAGTATTTTGAGTATGCACACTGAGTGTACAGACCATGAAAACATACAGCTTTTTTCACAATTATTTATTTTCATATCTCTTTTAAAACTAGAAGTTATTTCCCCAAAACATACCATATGGGTGAAATTTATACACGTAATAAGAAACAACTTTCCAAAACCATGCCTTGTGTAACATGACGTGCTTATAAATCATGCTGTTTCAAATTTATGCCATAAAATTAACTTGACAAGGATTTATTTCTGCTTTAACGTCTCATAGGTTTGGACACTGCAATGTCCTTATTAGTCTACCAACTTGCACATGAGCAACAAATCCAAGAAAATAAAATGTATCTTAAAATTCAAACGAACGAATTACGCATTAGTACATTTCATTTTTTTAGCGTATAATCCAGTTGTCTTGCCTTGGGCTTTATTTAAAAAGCCCCGTTTTCAAAATAATAAGACTTTCCTTTATCATTATTTTTGGAAAGTAAGCATAAAATTCAGGATACTTTAAGAATGAAATTTGGATATTGGTCTGAATAATTTATAGAATCTTGGTTACTAATAACGTATTTACAATTATTTATAAACGAGTGAAAGAGAAACTAGTTAAAAATGTAATAGTGCGAGTTTGCGGATTTTACAGAAGGATTTATTTGCTACTCTCTCGGTATAATTCTCCAGCTTTAAACTACACATATACAGAACTGACCATTATATAATACAGCTGTTTTCAGTGTTAATCGAAAATCTCCATACGGGAGTAGAGATAATTAAATTACCGTTTCCATAGTTACACACTGAGGAGATAGAGAAGTTTACCACACGCATTATTCCCGAAAGGTGAATTGGAGGCCATGTAAGCTGCCTTCATTTTATGAGTCCTACTAGTGTAGAATAGATTAAATAATTTTTTAAAATGGCACGTGAATTTTAGGGCACATCATAGTGATGTCTTTTTTGTAACCAAAGTGTAACTCAATAAAGGATTATAATAACATGTAAAATTATATAAATAACAATGTACGATCTGTCACAAGAGTCGCAAAAGATTGAAACTATTCAACGTATTTCATAAATTTCATTTGAAATAATCTCAAATGTAAGATTAGGTTATGTGTATCACAGGACAAAAATGATATTCAATAAAAAAAACGCAAAAATAGGTTAACTAATTGTCTTTAAATTACATTGGGATGCATTCGTCATTACACTTTCAAATTAGATGTCGTCATGCCGTCGTTTGCTGTGTTATTGGCTGTTATTAAACAGGTATAATATTGGAACATATCATACGGGTATATTAAAATTAAGCGGAGCCACCGTGGCTCAGTTGTTATCGTCTCAGACCTGCCACCGAAAGGATGAGGGTTCAAGCCCTGCCTTCGGATCAAAGCTCGACCTTATTGGAAAATAATGAGATAACAAGTATATTCTACAAAGACATTGGACCTCATACCTCCACTGAAACGAATGAACTGATCCTCTAACTGTGCACCAAATGATAAGGAAAAGTGCGGGCTGCTGAACTCTTTGCTCTGTTACGCGTTTAAAAATTATGATAAACAGTTACCGCATTTTGAAGTTAGAAATCAAACTCTTATATCTGCCATCATTAGACATAAACAAGAAATTATAGATGTAATAACTAGTCTTGACCTAAACAAAACCGCTGGAACCGATTAACGAAGATATAAACTTGTAAAAGTATAGTTGAAGAAATTTATGTTCCATTGCAAACATTTTAAAATAAATCACTCGAAGCTAGCATGTTCGCAACACAGTGGAAGCTAGCGCATGACATGCCGATGTATAAGAAAGGTGACAAAACACAATCGTCTAATTAAAGACTGATTGTTGACTTCGGCTAAATTATATACACTATTCATACGTCCAACCTTAGAATATGCTTCTGGAGTCGGGGATAATTGCTCTTTTGAAGTATCGGAAAGATGAGAATAAAGAGAAGAAAAAATAATTATGATGGAATCTGCATAGATCATTATAGATCTATACCCATTAATTCTGCTAGATAGTATCTTTATACGGCAACTGTTTGGTTTGCACAACGAAGGAAAAAGGAGAGAGTATGCATGCTATATTCGATTATAAATACTCAAGTACGTAACTATTTAAGTCACAAAAGATATATGAGGCATATAATTATCGTCTACGTTACTCTCAAGGTATCACACCAGTCTCCACCAGATTTTATTTTTTCAGACGACCTTTTACAAATATACAATTTGTCTTTGGAACTCTCTCCCTGACTATATCCGAAATCCTCCAAAATCTTTATATTTTAAAGAAGCGTTTCTCTAATTCACCAAACGGGGGACCGCTCCGGTGGCCTAGTGGTTAGAGCGTCCGCCTCGGATGCAGGAGGTTGTGGGTTCGATCCCCGGCCGAGTCATACCAAAGACTTACAAAAACGGTACTAACAGCTGCCTCGCTTGGCGCTCAGCATTAAGAGGTTAGTGTTAGGACTGGTCGGCCCGATGTCAGGATAATGTGACTGGGTGGGACATCATGCTACATGTCTGCGGCATGATGCCCCAGTGCTAGACATCACTATAAACTGCCACATTGCAGACATCGTAGCGATATGACTGAAAAATTGTTAAAGCTACGTTAAAAATCCAAATCACATCACATCACACCAAACGGGGCATCACACTAGTATTCTACTGGCAAAAATCATCTTAATATCCTACGAACTAAACTTAGATATGCGGGTAGTCCCTTGAAATCCGACCTTTACATGGTGAATTTAGTTAACTCTTCCACGTGTACATGTGATTATGATAATAAAGATGTCGAATAATTTGTTTGTCTATTGCCCCTTACTTAATGCCCAAAGATCCCAGCTCTTTCACTCTAGCTTTTTTCAGTACATTCCTAGTCTAAGTCTAGAGTTATTATTGGAATGTGACGTCAATATAAGTGAAGGAAAACACTATGTAATATTTCCAAATTTTCATAAATATATTCTCGGAACTAGACATTTCTAGTGCTTACAATTATATTCTAAGTAACGAATCTATAAAATAAACGAAATGTACAATAGTGACTATAACCTGTGCAATGTCCCCTCTTTTCTCTCTCTCTCTCTCTCTCTCTCTCTCTCTCTCTCTCTCTCTCGTACATACGTATATGTCTCTTCTGTTTGTCCTTTGAAATGTTACATGCCTTTTAATAGATGAAATGTGTTTACTTTACTTTTCATAGACACTCGAATCTTTGTTAAACGAATGGTAGCTTTGGACCATTTTTGTATCTTTTGGGGAAAAATCTGAATGAGTTTGACAACTCGCGTAGAATGCCACATTGTTAAATTAAATGACAATAAAATACGTATACCAAAAAAAAGTGTTTAACGGTATTATAAACTAAAATTTGAGCAAACTACACGGTTTCCTTCCCGCCCTCCATCCCTAACTAATAGTAGTCCCATTTTAGTTTCTGTAGTCCATGTTCTCCTGGTGGCTAACATAGAAATTCAGAGTATCTTCAACTTAAGACACATAAACTCCATGGATGAATCGAGGATGATGTTTGTATGGTCAGTCTCTAGATTGCACACGCTTTTCTTTGTTTGGAAAATAGCAGTGATTAATAATTCCTAATATGTAAAAAGACATTTGTAACTTTCATGTATGTATGTCTAGAAGAGTCGAAATAATATACTATCACAAAAATCTTATCCAACTCCATTTATTTTATATAACATAAAATGGACAAAACTCCCGAAATTAGAGTATTTTTAATGAACGTCAGTCAGTTACAGTCGGAGGTGGATTAAGGCTCACTGGTGCCCTAAGCAGTCTCAAATCTTGGTGCGCCCCTCCTTTCCACGCACACCTGGGAAGATAACCCTAGAGTGCACCATGATCAAGAAACATAACATTATGATCAATTTGCACTAGTTTTATCAGATTTTTTTTACAAATCTTCATTCGTTTTTTTTTTCTTCTTTTCACCCTTTTCTCAACATTGTGGTGCCCCCTTTGGCCCTGGTGCCCTAAGCACGCGCTTAGTCTGCTTAATGGTCAATACGCCCCTGGTTACAGTGTAGAGCTCTTGTTTGAATAGGTCTTTAAATCCTGCATGCACTGAGCGAACAGATTTGTTCAACAGCCAGCGTCTCAATATTTGTAATAATGTGCAAATTATGTAAGCAAGAGCAAAATAAACATAATTAGCTTATTTTCATGCTTAACATCAATATGAATGTACCATTTTATTCAGAACATAATACATATTTATATGAAAATTTAAAAAGTAATTGCATACATATTTGATTTAAGATGGCGCTCTGCAGTTTCAATATTTTGCATAGGTTAGGATTTTAAATGAAAAGAATTTCCCCGGCTTTCATTACTGGTTATACTAGCTATTTAAAACAGACCTTCTATATTTTAGGTATAATTCAAATAACCTTTAATTCACTATGTTTTGGTGTATAATTCATGGTTGTAAAATGGGATATAGAGTACACAGCATGGCTTTACTACAGATGTGCACCTTTCAAAAAAGTGCTAGTTCCACTTGCTCATTTTCACTTCCTGAACTTCAGAGGTAAATTGTATAAAAAAGAGCCGACAACTTTTTCTTTACATATATTTGGTAATTCATTCATTGCACTTTCAGAAGCTTGTATTGTCTAGTCCGGCAAAATTAATTTTCTTTATTTTAATTCCTGCTATATATAGTGTACTTTAGACTAATTCAGGCTGATTTTTAGCAGAAGGGACCAGTCATTTTCGTTAACAGTGTGTTTAAATCATGTACAATTTCCAAAAGTACAATATCCAAAGAAATAGCATCCACATTACATTTATGCGGCATTGAGGGATGCCAACATTCCATCCACTGTGCATGTTTTAAATGCAAACAACCTCATCTTACATACGTCACTATCTAAAAAGTAGTTATTTATGAGATATCAACAATGAAATTTACAGTTTGAAAAGGGACGGAACATATCAGATTCATAAAGGTCAAAGATCAAAGTGTGAAATATTTGCCAATAGGTTAATATGGAAGAACTGAATTCACTTTCTCATCATTTTTTTATTGCATTGCATATAAATGAAAAGATCTATTTCAACAATATACTTCTTTTACTTATTTCAACAGGTTTTAAGTTAAGTTGACTTTATTCTTATATTCATAGACTTCTAATTTCCCCATAATTAAGTTCACTGCTCACACAAACATGCCTCATGGCAAATTATGTAAGCAAGAGAAAAATGAGCATAAGTAGCTTATTTTCATGCTTAACATCAATATGAATGTATCCTTTTATTTAGAACATAATGCATAATTATATGAAAATAAAATAAAATAATTGCATACAGTTTTACATTTGCTTAAGGTGGCACTCTACAGTCTCATAATGTTGCTTAGATTTGGAATTAAAAGAAAAAAAATTATCATCAGCTTTCCTCGCTGGTTATACTGGCTATTTAGAAAAGACATTATACATCTTAAGTATAATTCAAAGAACCTTTAATTCCCTATATTTCGGTGAATGGTTGCTGATTGTAATATGGGTTATATAGCATACAGATTGGCTTTACACAAGATGTGCACCGTTCAAAAAAAGTGCTAGCTCCACTTGGTTATTTTCAGATTCTAAACTTCAGAGGTAAGCTGTATAAAAAAGAGCCAATAACATCTTTTACATTTTATATATTTGGTAATTCATTCATTGCACTTTCAGAAGATTGCTTTTTCTAGTCTGGCATGATTCATTTTCCCTTTTTTAATTCCTGCTATAGATAGTGTACTTTAGACTAATTCAAGCTGATATTTTACCACAAGGGAGCAGTCATTTTAGTTAGCAGTGTGTTTACATCATGTACAATTTCCAGAAGTACAAAACCAAACAAATATCATCTACCTTACATTAATGTGGCATAGAGGTATGCCAACATTCTCTCCATTGTGCATGTTTTAATGCAAACAACTTCACCTTACATATGTCACTCTCTCAAAAGTACATAATAACTGGTGGGAATATATGTGTTATAATTGTATGATTTCAATGATTTCATGGCTGAAACATTTAAGTCGGAAGCATCAAAACAATCCTTTGGAATAATTATCCTGCATTTCCCCCACAGAAGAATATTTATAAGTGTCAGAGTCTCTAACAGGTCAGGCCACACACACACACACACACACACACACACACACACACACCATAAAAAGTTAGCTTTTATAAGAATACACATTACATTTTGTAAACATAGCAACCAATGTCATGCTGAATGACAGAAACATGAAGCTAGACATAATTATTTCTGAGCTAATAACAATGAATCATACAGTTTGAAAAGGGAGGGAACACATCAGGTTCATAAAGGTTAAAGGTCAAAGTGTAACATATTTGTCTATTGTTTAATTGGAAGAAGAAAATTCACTTTCTCGTCATTTAATTTTTTATTTCAGTGCAAATGAATGAAAAGAAACATTTCCACTACATATTTCTATTACTTATTGCAAGAGTTTTAAATTTAAGTTGAATCTATTCCTATATTCTAATACTTCAAAATTGTCCACAATTAAGTTTACTACTCACACAAACACGAATCATGGCAAATTGTGTAAGCAAGAGCAAAATGATCATAATTGGCTTATTTTCATGCTTAACATCAATAGGAATGTACACCTTTATTCAGAACATAATTCATAATTATATGAAAATAAAAAATAATTGCATACAATTTTATAGTTGATTTAAGGTGGCACTCTACAGCTTCATATTTTGCAAAGGGTTAGAATTTTAAAGAAAAATAAATTTCCCAGCTTTCCTCACTGATTATACCGACCTTTTAAAAAGACCTTGTATACCTTAGGTATAACTCAAAGAAACTTTAATTCCCTCTATTTTGGTGTATGATTCATGGTTGTAATAATAGAGTATACAGCTTGGCTTTACTCCAGATGTGCACCTTTCAAAAAAGTGCCTGCTCCACTTCGTCATTTTCACTTCTTGAACATCAGAGGTAAATTGTATAAAAAAGAGCCGATAACCTTTCTTCCATTTAATATATTTGGTGATTCATTCATTACAATTTCAGAGGCATGTATTGTCTGGTCTGGCAAAACTCATTTTCTCTATTTTAATTGCTGCTATAAATTGTCTATTTTAGACTAATTCAGGTTGGTTTTTTATCACAAGAGAGCAGTCATTTCAGTTACTGGTAAGTTTAAATCATGTATTATTTCCAAAAGTACAATATCCAAAGAAATATTATCCACATTACATTAATGAAGCATAGAGGTATGCCAACATTCTCTCCATTGCGCATGTTTCAAATGCAATCATCTTCACCTTACATACGTCACTTTCTCACAAGTACATAATAACCGGTGAGAACCCCCTTAAGGAGAATATAGGTATTATTATTGTATGATATAATTATGATTTTGTCACAAGCATCAAAACAATCTTTCTGAATAATTCCCCTACTATGAACAGTATTTATGAGTGTCAGAGTCTCTAATAAGTCCAACACTCCCCGCCATGATTAAAGGTGAGCTATTGTAAGAATGCACATTAAATTTTGTAAACATACCAACCAAAGTTATGCTGAATGACAGAAACATAAAGCTAGCCATAATTATTTCTGATATAACAACAATGAATTTTACAGTTTGAAAAGGGATGGAACACATCAGGTTCATAAAGGTCAAAGGTCAAAGTATAAAATATTTGCCTTTTGTTTAATTTGGATGAAGTGTATTCACTTTCTTATCATTCACTTTTTATATCATTGCAAATAAGTGAAAATAAACATTTCCACTATATATTTCTATTACTTTTTGCAATAGTTTTATAGTTAAGTTGACTCTACTCCTATATTCTAAGACTTCTATTTTTCCCATAATTACGTTCACTACTGACACAAACATACCTAACTGCTAATTCTGTAGGCAAGAGCAAAATGATCATAATTAGCTTACTTTCATGCTTAACATCATTATAAATGGCCCCTTTTATACAGAACATAGCACATAATTTAAAAACAATATTTAAAAAAATTGCATAAGTTTTAATATTTGCTTTAAGGTGGCACTCTACATTTGAATAAATTTGAACAAGATTAGTATTTCCTTATTGGTTTCACACGCTATTTAAATAAGACCTTTTATGTTTTAGGTATAATTCAAAGAACCTTTAATTCCATATATTTTGGTGTATGATTGATGGTTGTAATACCGGTTATAGAGTATACAGCTTGGCTTTACTCCAGATGTGCAACTTTCAAAAACGTGCCAACTCCACTTGGTTATTTGCATTTCCTGAAAATCATAGGTAAATTGTATAAAAAAAAACAAAAAAAAATAACAAAAAAAAAAAACAGCCGATACATTTTTTTACATTTTATATATTTGGTAATTCATTCATTGCACTTTCAGAAGCTTTTATTGTCTACTCTGGTAAAATTCATTTTCTTTATTTTAATTCCTGCTATAGATAGTGTACTTTAGACTAATTCAGGCTGATTTTTAACACAAGGGAGCAGTCATTTCAGTTAGCAGTGTGTTTAAATCATTTATAATATCCAAAAGTACAATATCCAATAAAATATCATCCACATTACATTAATGTAGCTTAGATGTATGCCGACATTCTCTCCATTGTGCACGTTTCAAATGCAATCATCTTCACCTTGCAAATGTCACTCTCTCAAAAGTACATAATAACTGGTGAGCACTCCCTTAAGAAGAATATAGGTATTATTATTGTATGATATTATTATGAGTTTAAGTCGCAAGCTTCAAAATAATCTTTTGAATAATCATCTTGTATTTCCCTCTACAGAACAGTATTGATGAGTGTCAGAGTCTCTAACAAGTCCAGCCCACCACACCCCCTGATAAACAGTAAGCTATTTTAAGAATGCACATTACATTTTGTAAACTTACCAACCAACGTTAATGCTGAATGACAGGAACATGGATCTAGCCATAATTATTTCTGAGATATCAACAATGAATTTTACAGTTCGAAACGGAGGAACACAGCAGGTTCATATAAGTCAAAGGTCAAAGTGTAAAATATTTGCTTATTGTTTAATATGGAAGAAGCCAATTCACTTTCTCATCATTTAATGTTGATATCATTGCAAATAAATGAAAAGAATTATTACCACTATATATTTGTTCTATTTATTGCAATAGTCTGAAAGTTAAGTTGATTATATTCCTATAGTGTATGACATCTATTTTCCCAATAATTAAGTGCACTACTCACACAAACATACCTCATGGCAAATTAGGGAAGAGCAAAATGATCCTAATTAGCTTATTTTCATGCTTAACAATAATATGAACGTACCCTTTTATACAGATCATAATACATAATTATATTCAAATTAAAAAAAAAAATAATTGCACAGGTTTTTATATTTGCTTTAAAGTGGTGGTCTGCAGTTTAATCATTTTGAAAGGGTTACGATTTTAAAGATAAAAAAATGTTCGCAGCTTTCCTCACTGGTTGAACTCGCTATTCAAAACAAGACCTTGTATATCTTCGGTATAATTTATAAAAAAACTTTAATTCGCTGTATTTTGGTGCATGATTGATGGTTGTAATATAGGTTAAAGAGTATACAGCTTCACTTTTCTCCAGATGTACAACATTCAAAAACGTGCCAACTCCACATGGTCATTTTCGCTTTATGAACTTCAGAGGTAAATTGTATAAAAAAGAGCCAATAACTGTTCTTACATTTTATATATTTGGTAACTCAGTCATTACACTTTCAGAAGCTTGTATTGTCTACTCTGGCAAAATTCGTTTTTTTATTTTAATTCCTGCTATAGATTGTGCACTTTAGACTAATTCAGACTGGTTTTTAGCACAAGGGAGTAGTCATTTCAGTTAGCAGTGATTTTAAAATCATGTATAATTTCCAGAAGTACAATATCCAAAGATATAGCATCTACATTACATTAATGTAGCATAGAGGTATGTCAACATTCTCTCCATTGTGCATGTTTCAAATGCAATCATCTTCACATTGCAAATGTCACTCTCTCAAAAGTACATAATAACTGGTGAGCACTCCCTTAAGGAGAATATAGGTATTATTATAGTATGATATAATTATGATTTTATGTGGCAAGCTTGAAAATAATCTTTCTGAATAATTATCCTGCATTTCCCTCCACAGAACAGTACTTTTAAGTGTCAGAGTCTCTAACAAGTCCAGCCCCACCCCACCCATGATAAAATGTAAGCTATTTTAAGAATGCCTATTACATTTTGTAAACATACCACCCAAAGTTATCCTGAATGACAGGATCATGGATCTAGCCATAATTATTTCTCAGATATCAACAATGACTTGTACAGTTTGGAAAGGGAGGGGTCACACCAGGTTCTTAAAGGACAAAGGTCAAAGTGTAAAATATTTGCCTATTGTTTAATATGGAAGAAGCCAATTCACTTTCTCATCATTTAATTTTTGTTATTGCAAATAAATGGAAAAAAAAAACATTTTTCACTATTTATTTGTTCTATTATTGCAATATTTTTAAAGTTAAGTAGACTCTACTCCTATATTGTAAGACTTCTATTTTCCCAATAATTAAGTTCACTACTCACACAAACATACCTCATGGCAAATTATGTAAGCAAGAGCAAAATTACCATAATTAGCTTATTTTCATGCGTAACATCATCTTTTACACAGAATATGATACATAATTATATGAAAATTAAAAAAAAAATAATTGCTTACGTTTTCTAAATTTGCTTTAAGGTGGTGCTCTACAGTTTCATGATTTTAAATAGGGTTAGAATTTTAAAGAAAAAGAAATTACCCCGGATTTCCTCACTGGTTGTACCAGCTATTTAAAAAAGACCTTGTATATTTTAGGTATAATTCAAAGAACCGTTTTTTTCCCTATATTTTGGTGTATGATTGATAGTTGTAATATGGGTTATAGAGTATACAGCTTGGCCTTACTGCAGATATGCACCTTTTTAAAAGGTGCTAGCTCCACTTGGTCATTTTCACTTCCTGAACATCAGAAGTAAATTTTATAAAAGGAGCCGACAATTTTTGTACATTTTATTTGTTTGGTAGTTCATCAATTGCACTTCCAGAACCTTGTATTGTCTAGTCAGGCAAAATTAATTTTCCCAATTTTAATTCCTCTATAGATAATGTACTTTAGACTCATTGAGGCTGATTTTTTTGCACAAGAGCGCAGTCATTTAAGTTAGCACTGTGTTTAAATCATGTAATATTTCCAAAAGTACAATATCCAAAGAAACATCATCCTCATTACATTAATGTAGCATAGAGGTATGTCAACATTATCTACTTTGTGCATGTTTTAAATGCAAACAACTTCACCGTACATACGTCACTCTCAAAAGTACATACTAACTGATGACCTCCCCATTAAAGATTATAGGTATTATTATTGTGTGATTTAATTTCTGATCTTATGGCTGAAACATTTAAGTCGCAAGCATCAAAACAATCATTTTGAATAATTATCCTGCATTTCCCCCCACATAACACTATTCATGAGTGTCAGGGTCTCTAACAAGTCCAGCCCCCCCCCCATGATAAAAGTGAGCTATTTAAGAATGCACATTATATTTTGTAAACATAGCAACCAATGTCATGCTGAATGACAGGAACATAAAACTAGCAAGAATTATTTCTGATGTATCAGCAATGAATTTCTCAGTTTTGAAAAGGGAGTGAACACATCAGATTCATAAAGGTCAAGGGTCAAAGTGTAAAATATTTGCCTATTGTTTAATTTGTAAGAAACCAATTCACTTTCTCATCATTTAATTTTGTATTTCATTGCAAATAAATGAAAAGTAATATTTCCACTATATATTCTTTTACTTATATCAATAGTTGTTAAGTTGAATCTATTCATGTATTCTAAGACTTCTAATTTCCCCATAATTAAGTTCACTACTCACACAAACATGCCTTATGGCAAATTATGTATTCAAGAGTAAATGATCATAATTTGCTTATTGTCATGCTTATCATCAATACGATTGGACCATTTTATTCAGAACATAATATATAATTTTATAAAAATAAATTAAAAAATTGCATACATTTTTATATTTGCTTTAATTCATGTAAAATCATGGCGCTCTACAGTTTCATAATTTTGCAAAGGGTTAGGATTTGAAAGAAAAATAATTTTCCGGGTTTTCCAAACTGGTTTATTTGCTATTTAAAAAAAGACCTTGTATATCTTAGTTATAATTCAACGAACCTTTAATTCCCTATAGTTTGGTTTATGATTCATGCTTGTAATATGGGTTATAGAGTATACAGCTTGGCTTTACTCCAGATGTGCACCTTTAAAAAAAAGTGCTAGCTCCACTTGGTCAGTTTTACTTCCTGAACATCAGAGGAAAATTGTATAAAAAAGGGTCGATTACTTTTTTACATTTTCTATATTTGGTAATTAATTCATTGCACTTTCAGATGATTGTATTGTCTAGTCTGGCATAATTCATTCTCCCTATTTAAATTGCTGCTATAGATAGTGTACTTTAGACTAGTTTAGGCTAGTTTAAGAATGCACATTACATTTTGTAAACATACCAACCAAAGTTATGCTGAATGACAGGAACATGAAGCTAGCCATAATTATTTCTGAGATATCAGCAATGAATGTTACAGTTTGTAAAGGGAGGGAACACATTAGGTTCATAGTGCAAAGATCAAAATGTAAACTATTTGCGTATTGTTTAATATGGAACAGATGAATTCACTTTCTCATCATTTTTTAAATATTTATTTCATTGCAAATTAATGAAAAGAACCATAGTTTTGTTTTACTTATTGCAACAGTTTTAATGTCGAATTGTCTTTTTTCCTATTTTTTAAGATGTCTTATTTCCCCATAATTAAGGTCACTACTCAAAAGCAAGAGCAAAATGAACATAATTAGCTTATTTTCATGCTTTATATCGATATGAATGTACCATTTTATTTAGAAACATAATACTTAATTATATGAAAATTAAAAAAAAAAATTCATACATTTTTATATTTGCTTTAAGGTGGCGGTCTACAGTTTCATAGTTTTGGACACGGTTATGATTTTAAAGAAAAATAATTTCATGGCTTTCCTCACTGGTTATACTGGCTATTTAAGAAAGACCTTGTATATCTGAGGTATAATTCAAAGACCCTTTAATTCCCAATATGTTGGTGTATGATTGAGGATTGTAATATGGGTTATAAAGAGTGCACAGCTTGGCCTCACTCCATTTGTGCACCTTTCAAAAAAGTGCTAGCTCCACTTGGTGATTTTCATTTCCTCAACTTCAGAGGTAAATTGTATTTTTAAAAAAGCCAATAACTTTTTTTATATTTTATACATTTGGTAATTCATTCATTGCACTTTCAGAAGCCTGCATTGCCTAGTTTGGCAAAATTCAGTTTCCCTATTTTAATTCCTGCTATAGATAGTGTGATTTAGACTAATTCAGGCCGATGTTTTAGCACACAGGAGCAGTCATTTTAGTTAGCAGTGTGATTAAATCATAATTTCCAAAAGAACAATATCCAAAGAAATATCATCCACATTACATTAATGTAGCATAGAGGTATGCCAACATTCTCTCCATTGTGCATGTTTAAAATGCAAACAACTTCACCTTACATACGTCACTCTCTCAAAAGTACATAACAACTGGTGAGCGACCCCTTAAAGAGAATATAGGTATTATTATGTTGTGATTTAATTATGATTTTATTGCTAACAAGTCCAGCACACACCCCCATTGATAAAAAGTGATTGGTGACTGCTATTGTCTAGTCTGGGATGATTCATTTTCCCTATTTTAATTGCTGCTAAATAGAGTGTACTTAAGACTAATTTACGCTGATTTTTTAGCACAAGGGAGCTGTCATTTTAGTTAACAGTGTGTTTAAATCATGTACAATTTCCAAAAGTACAATATCCAAGGAAATATCATCCACATTACATTAATGTAGCATAGAGGTATGCCAACATTCTCTCTATCGTGTATGTTTTAAATGCAAACAACTTCACCTTACATACGTCTCTCTCTCTCTCTCAAAAGTACATATTAACTGGTGAGCGTCCCCTCATCAAAAGTATAGATTATGTTATTAAAATCACGATGGCCTGTGGACAGGTTATACATATAAGGAAAACTAAATTCCTATATAAACATTCCAATACTCTATGAAATCCTCGTGTAGCTTTTATCGTTAATCTGTACTATGGCCCGGGGGATATGGGGGAAGGAGATCAGGTTTACCTCCCCCATAAGGGAGTGTACCGTCAACCACGGGCTACATCTTTGACCTGATCTCTCACCTCATGGAAGGAAAAAAGATAGAGAGAGAGAGAGAGAGAGAGAGAGAGACAGACAGACAGACAGAGAGTAAAGCAAACCTCTCGAAATTACCCAAGCACATGGAATCATTAACAAACAATCCCACTCTCCTCTTTTTTCTATAAAGAGGGAACACGGAACCTGCATGTTAAGAAAGTATGGAACACATACATCCTGGGTCCATGTGAGAAGGCGCTACGCGAAGTCAACACATCTGGGAAAGTTTCCAGAAAAACACATGCAGAATATGAACAGACAATACATAAACACGGGGATAAGAATCTAATATTCTCAACCATCCCTTCAATAAAAGAAAATTACCCTTTCACTTCCGTTTACCCCTTTTTTCTTCTTTCTTTTTTCTTCTTCTTTAAAAAAAAAAAAAAAAACAAACATCTGGAACATTTATCTTTGGCGATAATAAAAACAAGGGTAGATGGTCCTGACTAGGAATAAAACCTAGATCAGAGGAATTACCCTTTAGATAACACTAGGGCATACATGCCCTACACAATTCTCTCCAAAAATATTATGCGAACTTCTTTTATAAACATTACAGAAATACACACATACATAGATATTTGACCTGATCTCTCACCTCATGGAGGAAAAAAAGAAAAGATCACAGAGAGAGTTAATTAAACATGTTGGCTATAGTAATCCATTTACCAAAACACATCAGATGAAAATTTCCTGAGATTTTGAAAACATTAAATAATGTGCTTTTTTGATTGTTGTTGCTGTTGTTGTTGTTGTAGGGTTTAACGCCATTTTTCAGCACACATATATACATGGCGGCCAGTATTAATGGTGGAGGAAGAACCCGGGAAAACCCCCAAAAGAACCAGCGACCTGCGAGGAGCTACTGGCAAGCTTTCTCAGATACCCACATTGGCCGAATTCGAGACTCGAACCCACGCAGACAGAGGTGAGATGGCAGTGATCCGTAACGGAGAGCGCTTTAGACCACTCGTTCACTCTTTGCCTCTTGGTTTTCTGAAGAATAAAAGTTATCTTTCTCACTTGGCTTTCACTGAGACCAAAAATACTCACATTAATTTGCTTATTATGTCATGACAAATATTTCATTCAATTCATCGTTTAAAATTTTACCGGTACATTTTCTCGAGATGTAAACATGTGTTTCTACCTGATTTCTATGGAACTTGAATGGCTGCAATGGAAGCCACCAAAACAAAATTTTCCTAAAAATAATCCTGGAAAGTTTTACCAAATATGGCTTCATTTTATATTTTAAAATACATTTTGATCTGGTTGTTATTGAAATTAAGTTTATGTCACTCCTTCTGTCCATGCAGGTCAGATAATAATGAATATTATATAATATTGTTTGTGTTATGTATTACGTTCTATCAAGTTACTATAAGCTAAAACAACCATCGTATTCTTAACCAAAAATGTTCATGTGAGGAATAAATATTTCAGACTGCATGCATTATAGACCATCTAAGGTATCATAATATCACGTCGTCAGCAACGTTCCATCTTAAGTGAATGGCAGATGTGTGCGCTGTGCGCGTTGCATAGTGCAAGCATTACGGTGACTTGAGCATTAATGTTGGATAGAATATTTGGTAATTTTTATCTGCTGAGCGGAGAACAATTCAGTTGCGCGGAGATGTCTGATCAGCTGCCCGGCCACGCGTGCGCCCAGCTTAGAGGGAACGTTGGTCGTTAGTAGTTTTAACTTTATGTAGATGTGGGCAGAAAACTAATATCTATCATCCTTGTGGGAAGAACGCTATGTATAGTATTACGTATTCAGTATTCAAAGGTCAAATCTGCCCACAATAAGTATATATCTGCCCACTAAGTAAAATATTAATAGTGTTACCAAATAAGTATATACTGAATTTGAACATATACATAGTTATTATATGAGGAAAGACATTTATATACATAACTTTTGATTTGAAATGTATGCTAGATCACTACCTTCCCGTAACCCACTTTGGGGATGCAATCCCACAACCCACGTAAAACTAGTATATATATATATATATATATATATATATATATATATATATATATATATATATATATATATATATATATATATATATATATATATATATATATATATATATATATAAACAATCAAGCATTTACTTTGATCCGTTAAATATATTTAATTTAATTGTTTGTTAGTTTCAATGTGCTATTATAATGTAACTTTGTATGTTTGTATGTTGGGCTTGAACTTGTGTAAAACTTAGTTCATGTCTGCTTGATCTGATTGACCTTTTGTTTTATTGTATGCATTGTAAACAACTAATGCATTGCTATTTTTTATGTATGTACATGGGCTTAATATCAGTCTCTTTATTAATAAAAGAAGTAAATATGTTTATTTGTGTCAGGTTTTTGACTTTCCTCAGTGAATTTTACAGGTGTTGTGTTTTTATGTTGTTTTCTGAACTAGTTTTTATTTATTTGCTTGCTGTTGTTTTTGCTTTTGTGTGGCATATGTTAGCCTAAGATGGGTCACAATTTATCAGGATCATTCTAGAATGCTATTGTCATGAAGAGATTGGTTTTGTTTTAGAAATGATAATTGTGACCTGATGTCAAGTGGAGAGCTATATCATCTTGTGAATGTGATGACTTGGTTATTCGTCCTTTAACATTGCATTACACTTTCAAATTATATTTTATGTAGTAACCAGCAGTTTGGGGCTGGAATCAGTTTTGTTCAAATTATTGAATTAAAGTGATTCTTGTCTTTGGAAATACAAAAGTGCTCTGATACAATTAACGGATTAAGCAATTCACTGGAATTTATAAGTCTATACAAACCTGAAATTATATTTCGGTGATTCAACAAAAGACTGTTGGCATATAAACACTTTACTAAGTACCACAGACATGTCATATCCTTCAATTTTGGGATATTTTTCTGAACTTTTGCTGAATTTTATTCAAGACTTTAAATTACATGGATTTTTGTCTGTAATTCTTAAATTATTTTGGGATTTAATTCGCCATATCGTATATTTTGTTTCACATTCTCACTTTGTATTCTGGTGAAATAAATATACTTGTTAAATTGTACGAAGATTTCATTGTTTTCTGTAATTTCTTTAAAGAGATAAATTTATACATAGATAGATCGATTGATAGATAGATATATATATAGATAGATAGATAAATATATAGAGAAATAGATAGATAGATTAATATATAGATAGATAGATATAATTATAAAAGGTAAGGATATACTAGACTTGAAAACAAAAGGAAAACGGACAAGAGAGAAAACGAGTTTAAGCTGTTTCGGAAAAAATAAACACTGATAGAAAGTGAAAGTCCGATTTATTTTCAGTTGAAAGTAAACGATAACGACAAAAAGATAGTGTCATATCAATCGAGGTTCATTTTTAATTTGAAAACCCTCACCTGAACTGTAGTTTCGCAGCAGAATATTTTCTTTCTTCAATAGTCCATAGTTTGCAACAAAATAATAGTTTCATGTGCTGAAATGCAATAAGTCACATATGCCTCAATTCGCACCGCTCCTACACATTGACCCGAGGGTACCGACTTTGAACATCATTGCCAACTGGTTATTTCGAGTACTGTTCTGCAATATGCCTTCTCTCAGCTTAGCATGTTAAGATTGCCATTTATGCCAAAATAACTGATAATAACTCCTGTCACTTGTTAAGTTTAAGATTGGTGCTTTTTGGCACAGCAACACAAGTAGGCTATTTGTGCCTAGGAAACTGGATATAGTGCGTTGCTCAGGGACACACCACGATAGCTGTCTCAGACTGATATAATGGTAGACTTCAAGCCTGCGCCTTTTTTTGTCTTGAATGTGGCACGCTAACCACTGAGCCACTGCAACTCCCCACCTGCTAAGTATTATACCAATTTAAGTGATTATTATTATTATTATTATTATTAGTAGTAGTAGTAGTAGTAGCAGTAGTATTAATAGTTTACATAGAGTGTATGGTATCTATTCCACTTTTAGTGCTTCAGTTGCATGCAAGTTGTGTCATTTTCATCAGCAATATATACTTCAATAGCACGAGTGAAATTATATATCATCCTGACATAGCTCAATAGGACTTGGAAGATCGCTTATTGGAGTTATATACGTTAGATCTGTTTCCATTCTGGCCGTCTCATATTGACAACATTCTACAGAAACGTCAAAATGGCAGTGACTGTCTTCAGCACACATGCTGACTTTATGCGGATGTTCAGCGCTTATGTTATCATTTGCGTGATCAGAGGCAGACATGGCAGCCTGAAATGGAGAAATATATTGCAATGATTTTATTATCTTAAAATACACTAGGAATGTCTCTTTGTTCTGGAATTAAACGAAAATGTAGAAATATGATAAATAAAACGTTTTGAATCAAGCCAAGCCATAATCTCGAGAATGTATTGTGTTGGTTAAAGGGTAACTTTAGAAAATCGACCTGCAAATCTAAGAGCAAAGAATGAAGTAATTTCAGCCAATATATTTCCCGAAATCAAACACTAATAATAATGAGGTGTTACATTAACAATATTACAGAATACGTTACAATTATTGACTCAGCGTAGGGTTCGTGTTGTTCTCGAAATTTTCTTAGAACGAGGTGTACATCAATTGCTGTAGATGTGTTTTGCCAGAGTGCTTTTTATGAAGGAAAAATAAAATGAGCTCTTTCTGTATTATGAAATCGGAATATTGTTTTTCCTTCCTTCTTTTCATCTATTTATTGAGCAATTTGAAAATCATCCAAGCTTGACGTTCAATTGGAAGCATTGAACGTATTGCTGGTTCTAAATTTAGTTCTAAGGGACCAAATCTCAACAAGTCTTTTAATATTTGCAAAATGACTTAGATATAAATTTCGATAAGTAATTCTTTGTCACGGTTGCTTTGAGATGATATCATGAAATATGGAGTGAGATCGTGATGAAGAGAGAGAGAGACAGAGTGAGAGAGGGAAAGAGAGTGAGAAAGAGAGAGAGAGAAGGAGAGAAAAATAATATGTAGTCTCTTATCAAAGACTATCCTATTATAGAAAGGCTTTTATTGGACACCTATGCATAGGATCGTGAATAAGTAACGACAAATCCTTTACATATAATCATTAAACACTGACTAACTAAGAATAAACAAGTCGAGAAAAACGAAGGTGAAACTTGGTTACATATTGGTTTAAGAAACATTACTTAACATTTTAAAGGGCGACGAGTTTTTGCCATATAGTTTAAATCAAAAATAGATATGTTGTATATGCATTTCCTCTGGAAGACTAGATTGATATATCGTAAAGGGTATAAATTGTTTACAAGCAGAGACTGCGTTAATGCAATGGTCTCACTAAATATTATTAATTCTTCTCGTCACTATTGTCATCTGTACATGTTTTAAACAATTTATACATATATTGGATGCAATTGTAGCAATCATGAGCTTATTGTTAATTAATGCTTATTTCTGCCCTAATTTATGTCGACGGCGAATCTGGATCTCTCTAGAACATTTAGTTACCGACTTCAGATACCAACTAAAAGCACAGCGAGCTACTATGGTAACGTATATCACCTCCATTGTTAACCAGCTGAAAACATCGTTTCCGTTTATCTTTATTCGGTATATTAATAATATACGCAGTAGCAGTATCGTAGCTCAACAGAAAAATAACATTTAAGGTAAAAAAATATTTTTTTCGTAGATTCATGAGTTTCATACTCAGTATTTATCGAATACATTATTATTCCAAATAGTGTTGAAACACATCCGTTGCATAGGGTACAAAGGCCTGCAAGGATATGTAAATAATGTACAGTATTCTAGACTTGTTTTTTATCGAGTATTCTTCTGCTTTTCAATTAAGAATCTATCAGTTCAGTACATATACTATATTTCAATCAGTACATACTCCTTGACCTTCTCTCGTTTCTCCTAGATCTGTTCTACTTCATATCAACCATAACTTTTATTTATGTCGCAGTTGCTAACAACGAGAATGGCAACCCGGCCATCACCGAAATCCATACAATATAGCACTTGTTATGTGCAGGCATATTCGTTACTCATTATTATGTTTTGACATTATCTGCTGTAGCTTATTGAACATCTTTGCTTATTAAAAGGTCTCTAATTCCAATATAAGTGAGTCATATGTGTCCCTTATACGCCACTTCCTCGTACGTATAATGTTGAATAATTACCTGCTCAAAATTTAAATTTAGGAGGGTAATAATTGTCAACATTCGTTGACTGCGGTGCAGTTACACATAAGAAAATAATTTGGTTTTTAAGTAATTAAAGATTACAGAATATGCATTAAAATACTTTCATATCTTTGACTTGTAAGCTTAAAGACCCATTGAATCTTAAGCTATTCATCTGTTAAGTTATATAAAGTGTTCAATGTAAATAATGCACCTAAAATTATTTCAGTCAACCATTTTTAAACTAAAATGTACCACAATTATATACCAAAAATGGAAACTCAGTGTCAGTATTATTTTGGATTCATGTACATTTATGCAGATGTTATCTTAATAAGAAGGTGTTTGCCTATGTTGGAACATGTTTTATTCATTCCACGTATTAGCAAAATTAAATCATATTTGATAGCTCGTAGGTGGCGAATCCCAGACGGATGAACGGATGAAAGAAACATACTTAACAAACCTCAGAGTTGTATAATTTCTCAATCACACCCAATTATTCCATAAGAAAATGTATAAATAACACAAACATATTTAGAAAAGAAACCGAGCAATATCAATAAGTGAAATGTTTAACGAAACTGTACCTAAAATACACAATGGTTTCACTCTGATATCTTGTTTTGATGACACATTTTGTTTTTAAAAATGGAAGGCGCCATTAATATAGTATTCACTTGCAATCCTTAAATTAGCGCTTGTTATCATAGGACCTAGATATCCTATCCACTTTTTGCAGTTTTCATGTCTTGTATGCACTGTTTATTTTCTAAATGTCAACCGCAGCAAGAACATTTATGAAGATAGTTTGGTTTTCTTGTAAAGTTATATGAATAAGGGCACATTTTGATAACAAGGTATCACAGGTATGCTACGAAATGGGCAAGACACAAAGCACAAATTGTTGGTGATGTTATGTGTAAATAATAAATTGCATGAGTCATTTTAATATGAAATAGATAGATAGGTCGATTGATTGATAGATAGAGGATCATCGTTAATTGTTACCTCATCAATAACTTTGTACGGGTCTTCAATGAGTTCATTATTCACAACTATTTTGTCTCCTTTTACTCTTCCAAGCCATTTAAAAAGTCTGCAACAACATTTGCCTTGTTTTTTGTTCTCTGAATCATCACTGTTTAAATAGTTTTCGTTGGCATATGACGATGCCAAAGTTTTTACAGGCACGCTTTCTCTAATTTGGTTTCTTTTGGAAGCATCTGTTGTCATTGCTGGAATAGGCATGAACATGTTATACTTTGATACGTTTGCTGGAGACTATTTCCTACCATATCACAACAAATATATAAATATAATTCGTTTACGAATCACTCCATTACAAAAGATAGAATTAAGCAAATATTGTTATATGCTCATGTTTTTAAATTAACTTTAGATTGATATTTTTTCATACTGCACGGTTTCATATTGCACGTGTATATAAAATTAGCAAACACATCTCGTTAATCAGGAAGTACTTAACGCTTATATAGCAAGGCTTTAGCTATTGCTTTATTAGATTACTTAGTGGATGAACTACAGAAGCTGTTTCGTCCATTTGAGAGTAGTTCAAGTTAACTATCTAGACCAGTTCCTGTGTTACTTATGAACCTTTCAAACAAGAAAAAAATGAGCATGGCATTAGCAATATCCACAACAAACGTGAGAAATCCAACATTGAAAATACCATTCTGATCAGATAAATAATTACGTATGTGAAAAGGTCGCAACCGTTCGCAAATAGAATGTTTCAGAATATAATCAGAATTTCCTAGCGTCTCTATAAATAGCATAGAAAAGCAATATGAGGCTAAGGAATATCATATATCTATAAGAGAAGTACCATTTGACGAGTCAGTTAACACACTAAATTTTAGAAAAAAATCATCTGAAGGTTTTGGTAGAAATCTGAGCACCTTAGAGCTGACATGCCAAGGCGACGAAAAAGTCTTTTTTCCACTGGTTGAATCGACTGTCACACGTAAGATGGTTTGCCAATCTCACAGTGCAACGTGTTTGATACAATGTTAGGCTAGCGTTTTAATTCATGCAGGTTATGTACATAGCTAAGGTCCCTCCCACAAAGAGCATGCAAGTGACATGGCATAAACATATGTTTACTTTAACTGGTAATAACTATGGCTATACATTTTTGGATATTGAATTTCCTCAAAATGTAATTTCTAAGATAGTAGTGCAAATCCGAGGTATTAGAACCATATCAAGGGTCCCAAAACCTGATACACACATTAAATTTATACTTTAATTTCGACTACATTTGCAACATAAATCATGTTCTCATTGCTACACTCGAAGCGAAATGAATGTGGTATAACGAGACGTCTTATGATAATTTCAGTTACAAGAATTCGTATTTTCCTTACAATATGATTCCAAACGATCAATAACAGAACACAAACACAGGTACAGTTTATGGCAGTCCTTCCACTGTTCGAGTTTTATGTAAGGTATACCATCAGACGGAATTAACCAGACTAATAAATGCAGTCAATCAAAAGACATTATGAGTTGCATCGACAGTAAAACAAATTTCATCCATTCCAGACTTACTAGAAAAGATATTGAAATCCGCATTCATTCTCAAAATTTAAATTGTAAGTATACCAAAACGAGCAATACTTTATGAACTATGTGTGAGCATGCAATAAACTTCGAGGGTCGATGGTCGGTGCCAAGTGCGCATTACTATCGAGAATGTAGATTGATGAATCTGCGGTTTTGTATTTGTTCCAGAATACAGCATAACATAAATTACTTTGTTTGTTGTAGTGTGTTATATGTACTATTACGCCTAAGGTAGACAAACCAAATGAGTATATAACAACAAAATAAATCAGTTTGTAGGGAAATTATGAACTTGTTTTATCGGAGTAATATTGGAGAGCGCCTCCATAAATCATCAGATGTTACTAAGGAGAGAGGATACGTTTTTCAAAATGGGGATCAAATGCAAAATGCGTTTTGCTTAAGCACCTCGGACATGTACGTGGGAAAATGTTGTGCATATGTTGCAACTTCTACGAATGGTTTCATTCTTATGCACTGTATTATACTTATTATCTGCACATTTATGTGAAAATAAATTGTTTAATGTAACGTAAGTAAATTCGTATTTATATACTACGTTCAGCGTATTTTCCCTTACTGGAAAAAACAACTCGCTAAAGTGTCATAGCAGAGACGTATTACATATTTTTAGAATTATACATTATACCTGACACAATAATAGCATAACCTGCCATCATGTGTATAGAAAAGAAGCCGAACAATAAATGCAAATGCTGTCGCGTGGAGTTTATCACAGATGGTCAGGAAGGACTTTTTACCTGCGGTGTAACGTTTGGTATTATAAACCCATGTGTGCGTTATGTAAATTAACAAAGTTACAACATGCAAATCAACTGATTGTATCGAGCTCGTTAAGCAAGAATGGGACAAACTAAGTATGTTACAAGAGAGCACTTAACTTTGAAACAATTTATTTGGCGAAAATTTAGAGAGTTTTTGCATTTAATACCAACCTTTTTCATTTGCATTTGGAGAGAGAATTTATGCTATATATGCCATGTATTTAAATCTTGTAAATCAATTATATGTAGACACATGCATGCTTAAAAGTAGAAGATAATAGTACCCGATCTGCTTAATGCGACTTTACACCTCTGCCAGAACAAAATTAGAACTCCATTGATGATCAAGGAAATGGCAACAATTACTACTCCAACCCCAATAAGAGGTCCTAGTAGACCTGGAAGGAAAGACGAATGTTCATTGTTTTGAAGCTTGCATGTTGGAATAAAACCATGAAATAAATACAACACAATGGAGACAATGACATGCTTGTTTGCCATGTTCTATGTGATACAATTCATAATCGTGCAGGGAGATATCTTAGAGTAGATGTACTTATATGATCCACAACATTCATAATTATTTCCCAGTTATAAATGACTCTTATTTGATTGCTAAACACATATATGCGTTTCATGGTCTGGTGCTTGAATCTCTGTTTCTGCTCATTGTGATATGTTATAGCATTATAGTAAATACACTTATAATACTTATCATTGAAATCTTGTTGCACACAATTATTTCCCATGATTGGTTTGGTACTTGACTGAGCTGAAATTAAATGAAACGGTAAATCAAACTTTCGTTTGCCTAATGAACATAAATCAATCCATTTTTAATATTTATATATTCAGAGCAATATCTTAACACTGAATAAAGATTACACAGATGGCAAAATAAATTTCATATTTATCAAAATTTGTACTGAAAGTTGCATAGAAGCAATCATGTATATATTCACGGTTGTATGTATATATTCGTGCAATTTATGCATCGGATGATTTAAAAGATACCTATTAGATAAAACTATTAAACCCAAGTCGGACAATTAAACTTTAAGCATAGCAAAGATTAGACAATACGAGAGATTATGAAATGTAAGTTGATCCCTCTTGCGACGGACATATAATTCTGTGTAAACAACACAACATATACTAAAAAGTCTGGTTTTAATATGGCAAAGAAATGAAGCATATAAAAACTAAATAGGCATTATCAGGAAGTAAAAAAATATAAATAATTATTATTAAAAATCAGAAATAGTTTTAATATTGGCATTCGTTATATTTAGGAATTCGTAGTGAGACGACCATGTTCACGGTTCACCGGCCGGCTTGGAAGCCATACTGTAACTGTGTAGACGCGGGATGTTAGGGTTTGTGAGAGCGCCTAGCGACACGGGCGAGCGCCTTTCTGATGATGCTGAAGATTGAGATGCCCCGGTAGTTGTTGCAGTCGCTACGTTCTATTTTGTTCTTGTACTAAGTGCCGATGTTGACGCCAGGCATGTCATGGGGATGTGACCCTGTTGTCAGCAGAGGAAGAGGAGTACATGCAGGGGCATATGTAGTGCTGATTTCCTGCTCTGGAGGATATTGTCACACTAAACCGTTCAATAGGGTGTCTTTTGGACAAACAAGAACTCTCACATACAAATACAAGTTGAAACTTAAGAAGTTCAAGATCCAAGGCCCTGCATATAAATCGTCCGCGTTATTTATGACTAACTGGAATCTTTATAAGATGAGTTTGCTACGGTTTAAAATCTCCCCTTCGGACTAAATTTAGTATTCCTCCCGAATAAAAACCATCCAAAATATTTGATATAATTCAACGGTTTTAACAATTCAAAGCAGAAGTTGACATTGTTGATGATAAAAACACTCTCCAGATTAATCCGGTACCACGTCCTACAGACAGCGTTAAACGTTAAAAACCGTATCTCACATGTGCATCGGCTCCCTACTTTTAAGCGAAATATCATGGAGATGGACATCGACGAGGATCATATGGGTGTGGCCCTCATTATTGTGATTTCCGCAGCATATGCATAGAAAACCAATGCACTAGAAAGGAAGCGAAAAATGAGGGTGAGATATAAGATCAGACTTGCACCAAAGCCGTAAAATAAAGATATTCATTGGGAAAGGTCAAGTAGAATGTACAGATATAAATAACATATATTTATGGACAAAGTCAACAAACTGTATATATTAAATATACGCCTCAGGGGAATATTTTGT
Source organism: Sinohyriopsis cumingii (assembly GCA_028554795.2). Taxonomy (NCBI): domain Eukaryota; kingdom Metazoa; phylum Mollusca; class Bivalvia; order Unionida; family Unionidae; genus Sinohyriopsis; species Sinohyriopsis cumingii. The sequence goes on from CM068831.1 coordinate 53,157,221, forward strand.
TTCAGGTTATTGGTTTATCAAAGGGAATACGAGATCGAGCAGATATTCAACTTGATTTCATACCTCATAATAAAAATATTTTAAACAAAGGTACCATTCCATCGAAGGCATCGACTTAGAACACATGGAGCTGAAGACAATGATAAATTCATGTACAAATGTGATTTTTGGGAGAAAGTGTTAAACAGTATCTATCTCACTTTATCTCTCTCTGTCTCTCTGTCTCTCTATGTCTGTCTGTCTGTCTGTATGTCTGTCTCTCTCTCTGTATATATATATATATATATATATATATATATATATATATATATATATATCTGTATGTGTGTGTGTGCGCGTGTGTGTGATGGTGTGTATGTATACAGACCAATCATTATCATAACCTTTTTTAATTTGACACTTTCGAGAAACTATACTTATATAGTCTGTAATCAGACGAAACTGTTGTTATTTATAGAAGAACATTCTTTCACGGAAAGGTAGATTCGGGGATACCGGTATGTTGCAATATCAGGCGATTAAAAGACAGTGACTGAATAAGACAAAAAGAACAATATACTTACAAATATTTAATCTGTATGGATCACTCTCAAATCCAACTCCGGATGACTTACATTTGTAAATGTTGTACATATCATCAGCTGTTAAATTCTGTATAGCAAGAATCGAGTTGTTTTGAGAATATTTGCCATTGCTTTCTATCATAGATCCATTGAGGCTCCAAGAAACCTTTTCGGTGGATATATTATGGGAATTGCACTGTAACTCTATGTACAAATCGAGATGTAGAACCATAGTTATCCAAGGAGGGGTTCTTTCATCTAGAAAAATGCAAGCCATACGAATAATGAGGATGACTAAATCTATAGAAAATCAAACACTAGCGGCTTCATTTAAAAAATAATTAATCGTCTGTAGTCGTTATGCAATTGTTTTTGTACTGAATATCTAGTTGTCATATTGAACATTTTTAAATTTATGTTCTTCTCATGAATTTTTTAAGCGTATCTTTATAAAACTTTGGAAAAGAGGGGATTCAATGTTTTAGCATAATTAGGAAAGATTTGTTGAAGGTCTTACATTGTAGATGAAATCAGAGAAAGTAATTAAATTAGTGGTGCAGGGGCTACGAATTAATATAAATAATATCACTCAAATGCTGAAATTCTGCAAATGTTAAATCATACCTTTGGCTCAGACATACATTGGTAGGACATTGCACTTAAATAACCAGGCAACCGGTTTATACGTACTATCGTCAGTTAAATTCTTCATCATAAAGTATGAATTATTTGTTTGATCTAAGATGTTTATATATGCTTAAAAATATGATTTAACCAGATTATGGGTGGTAAGCTTACACAGATAATTAGGACGGCAAAAATAAATCCTGGACAAAGTGTGTTAAAGAAGTGTTTGTACAAAACAAATGTAACCTTTTAGAAACGAGTAAATACGAAATACATAAGTTAGATGGTACTTCTTTGTATAACTGTTTCTGACATGAATAGATACCGAGAGACATGCTTTCAGGTTCTCAATTATACACTCTGATTATAAAGTTAGCATTATATCTCTTTTTTAATTATCACTTTTAACTACCTTAAACTGACAAATCCATGTAATTCTAGTAAAATGTGCACCTGCACTGTTGTAATTAACGAACAACTGATGAAATCTAAGGTTTATACAACATACCAATCTGTAGAGTGATACTATCTTTGAAGTCGTGTAAATCCCATGATCGTTCCAACTTGTATATGCCAGCATCCTTTCTTGTAACGTTTGAAATGCTAACAGTAACAGTTTCCGTTTCGAAGGTACCGTTGTTTACGTAAACTTGTATTCTTTCATCTTTTTCATGCCAGATGATGTGATTTGTAAGTGGCCACACAAACAGAAAAAATGAAGAGTTACGAGTAATACGTAAAGAATCCCTGTTTGTATTGTTGTATGTCCATGATAAAGATATGTTTCTTCCTAATATACCTTCCACGGTCCTTCCTTCCGAGACAAAAGCCAATGTTATGCAGGAAGCTAAAATATAGAAGAACAACATATTTCCTTGTACTTAAATGTGTTGATACTTTTCAGCTAATACTCTAGATTAATGTCTGAAGTCCAATGTACAATATTCATCTATAAAAAAGAACATAATACACGGTATTTCCGAAACGTCAGTTTAGGTAATGATCATCCGTTTATAATTATTTACTTAAAATTTTAATATGCGCTAGAGTCGGAAATGTGTGTGATATTGTTTATTGGCCAATGGACACAATACAAAATGAAAGAAACTCAGACATTTGTTGTTCAGTATAGAACGTGTTTTAATATTTTTAACAGATATCATCATTAAGACGGAAACTAAAGAATATATATATATATATATATATATATATATATATATATATATATATATATATATATATATATATATATATATATATATACATATATATATATATATATATATATATATATATATATATATATATATATATATATATATATATATATATGTATATATACTATTATTTAAGGTGGGTCGTGGGCAGTTTTGTCGTCCTCAGACGGTTTCGTGGGCAGATAAAAGTTCGTGGGCAGATTTCCATCTGCCCACGAAGCACGTCGTCCTTTTCTGCACTCTTGCCACAAATATCAATAAAATAAATGCATATTTACGCTGCTGAATGTTAAATATTAGATAAATATTCATCTGCAAAATAAATAATTGCCTTTTTACCTATTTATTTCCATTTTTTCATTAATGAATTGAATTGAATAGCACAGCTTGAGTTACCTCCCATTATGTACTAGTATATATTGCACCTTAAAAATAGATTGACCCGGAAGTAGTATGTTTCAAATTTACTGCCCATGATGACAGGGGGTCGTTACAAAGAAAATCAAGGGATGGGGTTCTAACCTGTAACAATATAATATGTTTATAGTGTTACAGGTTAGAACCCAAATCTGTTGATTTTCTTTGTAACGAGCCACTGTGCCCGTGATTATTATTGTGAGAGATCAAAACTGCCCGGGAACCAGAATGTGGAGTGAATAATCTGCCAATGTCGCCAACAAGCACCATACATATATACTATTTATTTTGATATCTAAGAAGTTTTCAATAATGCTAATTAGTAACATTATACTGAGTGAGCTGTTATATGTCTTTCGAAATACCTCTATTCACTATTGCTGGTCTTGAGCCCAAACTAAGAGGACTGTGGCTGTCATTAGAAATACAAGTGATACCATTTATTTAAATCCAGGCTTAGTAAGTTCATAACTTCACTTAAGTTCATATTATATGCTGCTGCATTTTCTTCTCTCAGTCTACCATTAACAACGACAACAAAAGAAAAATGGTGTTTACTCAGAATTTGTTCCTATATTTATCAAAAAATTTGTTTTGGAACAGATATTTTGTTGGAAAAGCTGAAAGAATAAAATTGGGGGAAAATCATGATGCTATAATAATACAATTGTTTACTTATAATTAAAGAATACTAGATTTAGTGTACAACATCCTTGCAATAATTAAATGGCATTGTGAATATGCAGAACCCCAATTCTTTAATGTACATGTACTGTTTAAGGTACAAAACTGTTTTGCATACTTCATAACTTATTTCTCTAATAGTGCAAATAATAGGAGACAGAAGACATTTAGAAAGAATTAATTTGTCAAAATAAGTTAAATATCAAGATTAGTTTAATGGACGTTTGAAAATTTACTATTAAAGTAAAATTGCCTATTTTTGAGAGAAAAATCCTAATAGTAATACACGTAATTTTATTTAAATTAGCAGTAATGTAGAGGATGCTGATTTATTTATGAAATATACCATAAACGTGTGTTTCATGTTCATTACTCCAAAGTAAAATACCCAAGAACCACCTCAGAAAATCAGTAATGACATATTCACGTAAAACACAAAACACAATTATAAAAAAAAATTGGAGATGCAGTTATCAGCTGTGAGTCACATAGCTAACACATGTTGAGTAGCAGACTGGATGATTGGTATGGAACGAATTGTATTTGCCTTGTCAGAATAGTTGGTAAAGATTTTAAGAGGACTTCCTGGTTGGAAAAAAGTGAATTGGAGAAATGTATTATTTTTTTCATCGTATGTGTCCTTGTTTCACTTCATTAATAATAATGATATGACTTTTGACAAATCTTTTTGTCCGAGTGACTCAATGCTGATAAGTGTAAAAAAAATGTCGAGGTTGCGACAGATGTGTCCTCTGTAGAAATGGGTGTTTATTAAACTAGGTCAAAATTAGGTAGTGTAAAAATAGGAAGTGGAACAATACACAGTATGGAAAACGCTCGCTGTGGAAGACATTGGGCGGACATACAGACACATCAAGATGTATTTAATAAGATTCATACACATATTATATACTGTTGTATAGCTCTCCTTGTATGCTTCAGATTTATACTATAAACATTGAAGTTTGTGATACCGAGACAAACGGCAATGGAAGATGCACGTATCAAGGTTATGAAGATTGTTAAATTTACAAGCGATACAGAGTCAAATATACCAAAACTTTCATATTGTATTTTCTTACATTTCTACTATTACAGATCGATTTAGACTGATGCGAAACCTATCAATTTATATCAAATTTGTCAAAATCGGGGTTTATTTACTATTGTTATGAGTTATTCACCTGTATGGAAAACGATCGTATAGGAAGACATTAGGCGAAATGACAGACAAAGGAAGATATACTTAATAAGATACATACACATACTATTTACAGTTGTACGGCTTTAATTATATGCTTTAGATATATAGCAATAGCATCGAAATATGTAGTACGATCGCAAAACGGCAATGGTAGATTCACGTAGCAAGGATATGCAGATCGGTAAAGTCGCACCCCATATTCAGTAAAAAGAACAAAACCTTCTATTTTGCATTTTCACACATGTCTATTGGCACAGATCGATTTAGTATGATTAGAAACATATCAATTAAAATCAAATTTGTCATCTGATATCAAATGTGTCAAAACCGTTGTTTTTGCGATTGTTATGACTTATTCGCCCATATGAAAAACTTTCGTATAGGTCGGATCTAGGCGCACGGACAGACAAATAAAGACGTGCTTATTAAGATATATACACACATTTTATAATATTGTATAGTTTTAATTCTATACTTCAGATCTCTAATATTAGCATCGAAGTATGTGTTACAATCACAAAGCGGGAAGGGTGTATTAAAGTAGCAAGCATATGAAGATCGGTAAAGTCGCACCCGATATTCCGTAAAAAGTGGAACTTTTTTATTTTGTATTTTCACACACGTCTATTGGCACAAATCGATTTAGGCAGATGAGAACCTATATATTAATATGAAATTTGTCAAAAGCTGTGTTTGTTTACTATTGGTATAAATTATTCACCTATATGGAAACCGTTCGGATAGGAAGGCATCGGGTGCACAAACAGACATATGAAACCGTACTTAATAAGATACATACACATATTATTTAATGTTGTACATCTTAAATTATATGCTTCAAATCTATAGTATTAGCATCCAAGTATGTGCTACTATCGCAAAACGGGAAGGGTAGATGCACATATCAAGGATATGAAGATCGGTAAAGTCGCAAGCAATAATGAGTCATAAATACCAACTTTTTTATTATTAATTTTCTCGACTTTTTTTGGCACAGATCGATTTAAACTGATGAGAAACCTATACATTGATATTATATATGTCGAAATATATGGTTGTTTAAGATTGGTACAACTAATTTACCTATATGGAAAATCTTTGTGTTGGAAGGTATTTGGCGCACGGAAAGACAAATGAAGACGTACTTAATAATATATGTAAACATGTTATATGCTGTTGTTTAGCTTTAATTTTATGCTTGAAATCAGTAGTATTAGCATCGAAATATGTTGTAACCCCCCTCCACTTAGTACGCTACTGCAAGCAGACTTTGTCAAATGCTAAGAGACTCAAATTGCTCGAAAATTATAATTTAAAAAATATTTATGTATTTATGGACTCGTATATTATAACCTTATAATGCGCCTTCATTTTCAATCAGGTAGGTCTCCAGGTCGAGTTGTCATGAAAAACAGGAACCAGTATCGTACATTCTTTACTAAGCGACTTCTCCGATGGTGCAATGTGTCTATAGAGCGTCCGCCTCGGATGCGAGGGGTCGCGTATTCAAACCCCGGCCGAATCATACTAAAGACATAAAAATGGTACTAGCAGCTGCCTCTTTTGGTGCCGATCATTAAGAGGTTAGTGTTCGGATTAGTCGGCCTGGTGTCAGGATAGTGTGACTGGGTGGGACAAGTTTGTCTTATGTCCGCTAAAATGCAAAAGCATACTGAACCAAGTCGAACAGGTTACGTATTATACAACTTATTTTCGAGGTTTCAGCGCCCCCCCCCCCTTAAATGCGTACATATATTATCAGTATACCTCCATGCTCAAGCCTATGCATTTGGGTTACCCCCCCCCACCCCTCTATGCGTACATACTAAATGGACGGCCCCTAACCATTCATGAGATGGTATTGATTCAAATTTACCAGTGCGATTGTGATGTACGCATTTCCCTACACAAACACGGGATGGTATTATTCAACCGTACATGTCCACAAAACTATATATATTTATAGATATATGTATACAACCATGGTACATCAATTAGGTATCTAATTACATAATGACAGTGTAGTGGTTAGCAAATTTGAGAAATATACTTTTTTATTCAGACACCATGCCAAAAGGAAAGAACTAACTTACAGTTTACGCTGAACTAAATTAAATTTACTATTTTTGTTTCCAGCATGGTCGGAATATGTTTACATGTTTCATATTACGAAACAATTTGCATTATGGCTAAGTATATCTAAGAAGGAAATAAGATGTTCTTACAAACTCTTATTTTGTTGGTGTATTGGTTACCTCTCAACATATGAACCATTCTTTGCCATCTCACGATTATAATCCGTATGTACTTAAGCGTTGTCTCATTTGTAGTGTTTATTTTTAAATGTATACTTTGCTTGTAAAATGATCCCACTTTATATAAATGTACAAACACCGCAATCGTGATGTGCTTACAGGAATACATTCTTCTGAGTTCTACTGAAGTCAGTTATTCCGTATAATTTGTAAAACGATATGGACTGAATGATGAAAGTGACTGTTTTCTTTACTTTGGTTTGTCGCAATATTTTTCTAACACAGTACTAATATACACTGGTCACACATGACGCCCCAAAGAAGCAGTTGTAGTTAATTCTTTTTTACCTGTAGTAATGGGATTTTTACAATATATGGCTGTGGCAGATGTACGTCGATTATCAGACAATGGTCGGCTTTTGCACTATTCGCTTATTTCCTTACTTCGAGTGCGGACTGATTGACCGTTAAGCAAAATCTCAATTAATCTCTGCGATTTATGTGCAACGTACGATATTGTCCCCAGTGTTTATTTAATTCCATCATCGTTTAACAAAACTTCTTTTCTTATCCTCTCTAAATCAACTTTTGTTGACCAAAGACAATACATTTTATAAGCAAGGCAGAACGCAAAATCACATTACCCATCCACGAGTACAATGAAAATATGTAAACAAAAATAGTTAATAAAATTCCAAGGTATGTATAATATTGTAATATATTTTGGAGTATGCGCATTTGTTTACCGCTCTCCATTTTAAGGATTCCTTATATACTTGCTTGAATATGGGAAGTCGGTGCTGGGATTATAGTCTTTAGACCAAAATAATTAGCCAATTACTAGGGGCAAACGTTACGGAGTGAAGTGTAAGTGAGTTTCAAGATGACATGGTTTACTTTTGGTGAATTCAGGTAAGAGCCACATGAGTATCCCTGTCACTCAGTAGTCCCTATTCAAATCTAATTGCGTGAATTGATCGTGTGACTCCAGGTGCAGTATTTATGACTGGAGATTGGTAAATTATACAATGGAATCAACAGAAAAGGACTGTTCCGCCGTCGGCGGGCGCCATTTATTGTTGCTGTGGTGGTAAATATGTTACAAAGTTACAGGCGAAATGAAGCTAAAAATCATGATTTAAAAGGCCTAAGGTGGCTTAGTAAAAACGGTTCCCTGTATTAGGTTGTTGAGTTGTATAGTTTCACGGCGTGAAATACTGGCGGTAAGTTACGGAAAGTTAACGAAGAGAAGCTTTGCAGTTGTGACATTGACATACAATTGGGAAGTTGGGATTTGTGGTCATGTATTAATTCGAGTAACATTACTGATAGATTGGACGCGTTGGACTTTCCAGTTTGCAGAAGTAGTTGTACAGGATTCCTTTGAATCGGGGAAACCTATCACTCGTAGCGGGATTCGAGCAAGGGCTTGACATCGCTCGGTCAAGAAACCCATTTGGTTGATACAATAGTTCTTGCGTGAGCATAATGCAAATATGTATACTGGCTTGCACTGTTTTCAGCTATGATGTACGATGTTAAGATCTCAGTCGGTCAGGATATTCTTTAACAACGGTATCTTTTATCCTAACACGTCTTTCAATACGGTACCATTTACCCCTTGCAATAAAGTATATCAGTTGGAGGTTGAGGATGAACTAATCGATATTGAATTTTTCTAAGTACTGTTTGGTCCATGTTCGGATCTCATTATCTTGTTATTGTAAAAAATATATATTGGTTATAATCAATTACACCTTTAGTTTTATGATTATTTAGACATTCTATATAAATCCAGCATGGTATCAGTTAATATTTCGACGATATTGTTATATGTGACCAGTACATTTGAACATGTATGATTATAAACAGTAAAATTAGGCATTTAAACTGTAGGAAGAAAAATTCTACTGAAAAATGTTTCATCAGCATAAAAAACTAAGGATTGTCAAATCCGAGACTAGCAATATTTTATAGTACCTATATTTGCTCTTTTCAGGCCAAGTTCTCACGTAATGGCTTGTTTTAGTAGATTGCTTGTTTTTGTGTGGGTTTTTTTTTGGTGCTCCCACACAAAATGCGCATGCGCGGAATTTATTTTCCGTTGCCATGACGTATAAAAGTTACCGGCCATGCACCAACATTTTTCTTTATACATCAGATTTGCATAACATGATTAAAAGTAGTTATACTTGAACAAAAAGTACCAAAAAAAACCTATAAAGTGTACAGAAAAAATAATTTAATTTCTGGAAATAAAAGTATACATCACTGTTACTTAGATACGATTTTCCACCTACAGAGGACGCCAGCAGGAAATGACGTACATTTATCCCCACAAGACGAAGTACTTGGGGGGGGGGGGGCCGGCACCAGACAGACCCCCCACCCCACTTTTCCAAAAAATTATAGTGTTTTATGTGTATTTATCCCCCCCCCCATGTGTTGTATGTTTTATATTATGCAAAAGAATTTAGGTCAAAAAAATTTAATTCTCCTTTTTAACGGGGTATTTCTTTTAAAACCTAGTTTTATCTATAGGGTTGTTTTTCCGAATAGGTTTCCATCTTTCCATCACCTGACTTGAAATCCCTTCCCTATACTCTTGGTTGACCTTGGCTAGAGGTCGCCTATATCCCGTGTGTGCTATATATATATATGCTATAGTTTGTGTATGCTATATTTTGCTTCCATGTTGGGATAGCCTTTATTTTTTCCCAAATCTCCCCAGTAATCTTAGGACCTTATAATCGGATCAAGAAAAGGTTTATTTTTATTTATTTAATATATTTTTGAATTTTGGCTAAGTAACGGTGTATTATAATTTAATTAAGAAAAAAAAACTTAATGTGTTCTGTGTGCAAATATATTGTGTCATTATTCACATATTGGATTTGTAAATTGAAATCCGCTGTACTCGAGTTGGAGTCCATACACTTTTTTATTTGCTTGTATTTCTCCCACCTAGAGTTAGGCCGTCTCAAATTATTTATTGGATTTCTGCCAAAATCTCTAAAAATGGTTGTTCTTCCCACACACACACACACACACACACACACACACACATACACACACAGAGTGGGGATTTACCGTGCAGTGCGAGAGCTGCACATTTTGAGCAAATAGAATTAGAAGAGAGACTTATTAGATCCTTTGTTTTCGTGTATGTATGTAAAGTTTCCTATATGAGGTGTTTTTCCCGACTCTTTCATAGCCCCATGACGTCATTATCTCGTACTTTTCCCATATAGTTTCTCTGTCCCGATAATTAGGATTTGTGATAGTTTACGTAATATAATTAAAGTCTATTTAATTATTTAATTTTAATTGTAATGGATAATAAAAGGAAACTGAAGCTGTTTAGGAAAATTTATAAGAAATTAAAAGGGTGGCGGCTACAGCAGATTCCAATCCGGGGTGGGGGTATGAGGGCAAGGGTTCACTTTGTGATGGTCCCCTTTAAGGGGAGATTATCCATTGCCCCATCTCCCTCCCCTTCTTTTCACCCTTTGCAGCCCCGTCCCTCCCATTCACAAATCTTCCTAGAAGTTCTTTTTTCTAATTAATTTGAAAGGATTACAAAAATATTTGCCTATTCATTTTTTTTATGTTTATGACTTGGTCACACGCCATCATGGTTTTAGTTATGTTATCTGTTATTTTTCCTGTTAAAGTTTTGTTAAAGTTGCCGTCTTGATATAAAACTTCGTTTCTTCTGTATTTTTATTTCTTGGATATCTCCATAATTAATTGTATCCTGTCTTGTTTCCTAAACTCGCACTGTGCCATCGCATGATATTTTGTGAAGTTCGCACATTTGCACATGAGATATTTTACATGTATGCATATGTCGTGTAGATATTTGAATATCAAGCTTTGTATTTTTGGAGAGCCGATGTTGGTCCAGTACCTCCAAGGTGTGTCCCAATTAACCGAGATATTTCCTCCTCTACTTTATTTTAATTTTAGAGGTTAAATTTTCCCTTATCCAATTATATGTTTCCTTAGTTTCAATTCCCCAAAGTTCCTCATGTTCCCTATATTTACATAAAAGTTCCTTTATATTTCTAAAGGTCCTTGTTGTTTCTAGTCTTTTTACCAGTTTATTATTTTTGTAGATGTCACTTATGTTTTTCATGCTAAAACCAAACCAGTAAATGTATAAAGCTTCCTAAGGGGTTTTGGGTTGGATATTTACTTCTTTTACATTATAAATTAAATACTAGAGAGGAGGCCTAACTCGAATCGGGAGAAACACAAATAAATAAAGAAAGAAAGTGCGGACCCTGACTCGAATACAGCCTACCTCATTTTGAAAATAGACTTTAATGTGAGAAACGCCACACCATAGTCAATCACATAAAACAAAAGGTTTTATTTTAATTTCAAATGGTAGTATACCGTTCATCTCGCCGGAATTCTAAATTGCAAATTAATTCAAAAGCAACTAAATTTATACCAGGACAAACAAATAAATTTGAAAAGTCCATAGAAAAATATATATTAAGACAACAGAGACAAATTTGACATAGTATTGCTGTCCCTACACACAGACTATATAGCATACACACACCATAGCATTGATACACATAGCATACACGGAACATAGAAAATTCTTGACAAAGATCACTAAAAATCAAGGATATGAAATCTGAAAATGGGAATAAGACCCTTGTTTCAGACTACTACCCTTTAGAAAACACTAGGACTAATTATAAACTAAAAGTTTGATCAAAATTCCTTTTTTAAACTTTAAACAAGCACACACATCTTGGGGTATACAAGAGTACATGAAAACACTTTATCTTTTGTTGGGGGGGGGGTCATCTGTCTGGTGCCCCCCCCCCCATGATACTTTCGTAACTCATACTAGCGAAAGATTATCATTTGCACTCACATTGTATGTTCTTTAAAATAATGATTTCTTTTTTTATTTGCGAGATATCGTCGTATAGTTAACCTGGATACAATATAATCTTGGTCCGTTTGCACCTTGAAACTTATCATGCGTGAATGGCAGGCGCCTTCAGGCAATCTGGTGATATTTTCGTCTCTTTTGCGATATTTTTTTAATCTGACATTAGCGATACACACACAGTAAGGATGCATACGCATGCCGGCATCCGCTACATTTACGGAGTTCGTTGATATATTTTGTTCTGTAAATTTCGCATGATGAAAAAAGAAGGAATACATTATAACAATGCAAGGTTAGTTTCTTTTATTTTATTTTCAATCAAGTGTTTGTTTATTGTACCGTGCCGGGGCGGGGTGGGATGGGGGCAGGGGGGGGGGGCACAAATTCAACACAAAATTAGTTCCTTTCTTATCTGCATGGAATAATGGAGCAAATATGATTGACGATATTGACTAGTAATAACAAGCTTTCAATTTACGCGCGCACACACGAAGACATCTTGAAAAATAAAAACAAACAATAAAATTAACTGGTAACTTCGCACTTGCTCAAGGCTTTGTAGTTACAATGGGGGGGTGGGGTCTGTGCTATTATCTGGTTAGGCATGACTATTTCGCAGAAATACAAACAAATCTTTTGAGATGAGCATAAAATACAATTATTTCTTTTCCTCCATACATTTACGATGCTCTCAAAGGACCCACATATTTAGGTAAAAGTATGACCGTTACCAGGCGTTACCGAGTTGAAAATATGCCGAGTAAACTTACGAATTACGCCACGTACAATGTATAAACAACACTTGGCAACTTTTAATGATAAAAGATGGTGTTTTTATTTATTTACTTATTTATTTAGTTATCAGAACTCTTTCAGAATAACAATGTAACTGCCGATTATACAGCTCGCCTCTAAGAAGATTTTCGTAGTTTCCAACTGCCATGCATAAAATAAGTTTATGCCAAAGTGATCGTGACCTACAAAATGTTGGTCATTGCCACAGGGCATAAAATTCATAAAACAATAAAGAACATTCCTTTTTGTTCTACCAAAGCAGCGGAACCATAATGAGTTGATAAAACACAAGGATATTTGTTGTTATTTTGCAAACCATTGCTAATAAAATCAGCTTCAGAAACTATTATTATTGTCCGCCCTAGAGGAAAGATTTTACAAGGTGGAAATCACTGACTGTCAGTATCCCTGGAATGACAACCAGTATGACAACTATAACTAGTTTGTGCATCAGTAAATAATCTTGAATAGCCACTGCACCTGAAATGCGTGCAGTCCATTCATCGAATACCTCCTATTCATTCATTGTATAATACACATTTTACTTACTAAGAATACCCTATCAAAGTATAAATGTTTAGTCATAAATCGGGAAAGTTTACAACTGTATATGCATATTTATTTCTATTTTAACCGTACTGTCATAAAAGTACTTCTGTGGAGGCTAGTGTGTATATGTCATGATGAAAGCTTATGTCATTAATAGTTTTCTTTCTTTGCTCTTTACAAAAAATCAAAATAATAAGACTTTCGTTCATCTTTTGTTAGATTTCATATTTTCTTGAGAATTTTTTTAAAAATGTATCTGGAAAGTAAACATAAAAAATACGATAATTTAAAAAATGAAATTTGGGTCTCCATCTAAAGAATTTATATATTCTTAGTTACTACTCAGTAATTTTTAATTATTCATAAATGATTGTAAGATAAATTAGTTTTACAATGTAAAAGTGCGAGTTTGCTCCATTTACAGAAGGGTTTACTTGCTATTCTCTTTGTATAATTCTCCCAGCTTTAAACTACAGATACAGAACATTACATAAGACAGCGAATTTCAGTCTTAACCTAAAGCTCGAGGCTGGAGAAGAGGTCACTAAATTACCGTTTCCATAGTTACACACTGGTCAGATAGAGCAGTCTCCCGCAGGTATCATTCCCTATAGATGAATTAGAGGCCAAGTAAACTGCCTTCATTTCATGAGCTATACTAGTGTAGTATAGATGAAATAAGTTTTAAATTGCAAAAGTTGTCTCTTTTGTAACCAAAGTGCAAATCAATAAAGAAATATAATGACATGTAAAATTACATGAACAGCAATGAAGGATCTTTTCACGAGATTGAAACTATTTAACGAATTTCATAAATTTCATTTTAAATAATCTTAAATGTAAGATTATGTTATGTGTATCACATGACAGAAATGATATTCAATAAAAAGCATAAAAATAGGTTACATAATTGACTTTAAATTACATTCGTCATTACACCTTCAATTCATATGGCGTCATGCCGGCATTTGCTGAGTTATTGGGTGTTATTAAACGTATCATATAGTTACGTATGATACTGGAAAATATAATATGGGTATATTAATCTTAAGAGGAGCAACATTGGCTCAGTGGTTAGCGTCTCAGACCTGCGACCGAAAGGATGCAGGTTCAACCCCTGCCATCGGATCAAATCCTCGACCTTATTGGAAAATAATGAGATAACAAGTACATTCTACAAAGACATGGAACCTATTACCTCCACTGAAACGTACGAAATGATCATCTAAATTTGCAACAAGTGATCAGGAGAAGTGCGACCTGTTGAACTCGGAAGTTTGATATGTTACACGTTTAAAAATTATGATAAACAGTTACCGCATTTTGAAGTTAGAAATGAAACTTTTATTTCTGCCATCATTATATATAAACAAGAAATTATAGATGTAGTAACTAGTCTTGACCTAACAAAACCGCTGGAACCAATCCAATAAGTAATAAACTTGTACAAGTATAGTTGAAGAAATGTATGTTCCATTGCAAATACATGTAAATAAATCACTCCCAGCCAGCGTGTTCCTAACACAGTGCAAGCTAGCGTATGACATACCGATGTATAAGAAAGGAGATAAAACACTACCGTCTAAATGCAGACTAATTGTTGACTTCAGCTAAATTATATACACTATTCATAAGTCCAACCTTAGAATATACTTCTGGAGTCTGGGATAATTGTTCTATTGAAGATTCGGAAAGATCAGAATAAAGGGGGGAAAATCAGATGGAAGATGCACGGATCGTTCCAGATCTATACCCATTAATTCTTCTAGATAGTCTCTTTATGCGGAAACTGCTTGGTTTGCACAACGAAGGAAAAGGAAGAGATTATGCATTATGTATTCGATTATAAATACTCAAGTACCTAACTATTTAAACGAACTTCTTCCACAAAGGAGATATGAGGCATCTAATTATCGTCTACGTTACTCTCAAAGTATCACACCAATCTCAACCAAACTTTATATTTTCACACGACCTTTTACCATATACGATTCGTCTTTAGAACTCTCTGCCTGATGATCTCCGAAATCCTCCAAATCTTTCTATTTTTAAGAAACGTTTCTCTAATTTAACTAACGTGTCATCACACAAGCAGAAAGACATCTTAATGTAGGTGAGTAGTCACGTCACTTTTCAATGATAAATCTAGACTTAACCAAGAAGTGTATTGAAAGGTAGAGCGAAAGAGCTGGGATCTTTGGCATTAGGTAAGGGGCAATAGACAAAGTGTTCAACTTCTTCATTATCATAAGCACATGCACACGTGAAAGAGTTAACTAAATTCACCATGTAAAGGTCGGATTTCAGGAGACTACCTGCTTGTCTAAGTTTAGTATGTAGGATATTAAGGTGACATTTGTCAGTAGCGTAATTTTAGCGTGATGACCCGTTAGTTGAATTAGAAAAACGTTTCTTAAAAACAGAAAGATTTGGAGGATGAGAAACCTATGAACTGATATCAAATGTGTTAACATCGGTGGTTCTTTACAATTGGCATGACTTATTTGGTTATATACAAACCATCAAAAAACGGCAAGGGTAGAAGCGGGTAGCAAAGATATGAAGCTCGGTAAGTCGCAAGCAATACCGAGACAAAAAAGGCAACTTTCAAGGTAGCATTTTCACACATTTATATTGACACGAGTCGTTTTAGACTAATGAGAAACCAATAACTGGATATCAAATAGGTCCAAATCTTTGTAGCTTTTCTTACGATTAACATGACATATTTAGCCTTATAGAAAACGATCATGTTGCAATTATATAGGCGCACGGACAGAGAAATGAAGATGTACTTAATAAGATACATACACATAATTTTTACTGTTTTATTGCTTAAGTATATGCGTCATATCACTAGTATCAGCATCGAGGTATGTGATACCATCGCAAAACAGCAATACTAGAGGCACGTAACAAGGATATGAAGATTGGTAATGGTAAAGTCGCAAAGGATACTGGGTAAAATATATAAACTTTTCTAGGTTGCATTTTCACACATTTCTGTAGGCATAGATCAATTTAGACTGATGAGAAACCTACCAAATAATACCAGATTTGTCAAAATCTGTGTGTGCTTACGATTGGTATGACTTATTCGACTCTAAGATAAACGTTCGTGTTGTAAAGATCTAGGAGCACTAACATTCAAATGATTATCATCGAATTATATGGTACCATCTCAAAGCGGCAAGGGTAGAGGCACATAGGTAGAATATAGAATATGATGATCCGTTGATGATCCGTAATATCGCAAGCGACACCAAGTAAAAAATATCAACTTTTTTACTTGCATTTTCACACATTTATATATTTCACAGATCAATTTAGACTGATGAGAAACCTATCAATTGATATCAAATTCGTCTAAATCGCGTTTTTAAAAAATTACTAATGTTATAACGTATTTGCCTATATGGAAAACGCTCATTGAGGAAGACATTGAGCGGACATACAGACACACAAAGATGTACTTTATAAGATGCATACACATATTATATATTGTTGTATAGCTTTCCTTATATGTTTGAGATCTATAATATTAAAATTGAAATATGTGGTACCGTGGCAAACTGCAATGGTAGAGGCACGTATCAAGGATATGAAGATCGTTCAAGTCGCAACCGATATCGAGTCAAAAATACAAACTATTTTATTTTCATTTTCACACATTTCTGTTGGCACAGATCGATTTAGACTGACGAGAAACCTAACAATTGATAACAAATTTTGCTAAATCGGTGTTTATTACTATTGCAATGACTTATTCACCTGTTTGTTAAACGATCGTATAGAAGACATTAGGAGAAAAGACAGACAAATGAAGACGTACTTAATAAGATACACACACATATTATTTACTGTTGTACAGCTTTAATTATATTCTTCAAATTTATAGTATTAGCATCGAAATATGTGGTACAATCGCAAAACGGCAATGGTAGTTTCACGTACCAAGGATATGAAGATAGGTAATGTCGCACCCGATATTCAGTAAAAAGAAAAATCTTTTTTATTTTGCATTTTCACACATGTCTATTGGCAGAGATCGACTTAGAATCATGAGAAACGTATCAATTGATATCAAACTTGTCAACATCGTTGGTTGTTTGCGATTGGTATGACTTATTCGTCTATATCGAAAATATTCGGGTAGGAAGGCACTAAACGCAAGGACGTACAAATGAAGACGTACTTCATAAGACGCATACACATTATTTACCGTTGAACAGCTTTTGTTATATGTGTCAGGTTTATAGAATTAGCATCGAAAAAATGTGATACGATCGCAAAACGGGAATGGCAGGTGGACGTAGCGAGGATACGATGATCGGTAACGTTGCAAGCGATACTGAGTGAAAAATACCAACTTTTCTATTTTGCCTTTTCACCCATTTATTTTGGCACAGATCTATTTAGACTGATAAAAATTTATCAACTGATATCAAACGTGTCAAAATCGTTCTTTGCGATTGGTATGACTTATTCGCCCATATGGAAAACTTTCGTATAGGTCAGATGTAGGCACACGGAAAGACAGATAAAGACGTGCTTAATAAGATACATACACATATTTTATAATTATGTACAGCTTTAATTCTATGCTTCAGATCTATAGTATTAGCATGGAAGTATGTGCTACCATCGCAGAACGGGAACGGTATATGAACGTAGCAAGGATATGAAGATCAGTAAAGTCGAACCCAATATTCAGTAAAAAGTACACTTTTTTGTATTCTGCATGTTCACACATGTCTGTTGGCACAGATCGAGTTAGACAGATGAGAAAACTATATTTTAATATGAAATTTGTCAAAATCGGTGTTTATTTACTATTGGTATGACTTATTCGTGTATATCGAAACCGTTCGTAGAGGAAGGCATTGGGCGCACGAACATACATTATGAAGACGTACTTAATAAGAAGATACATAAACATATTATTTACTGTTGTACAGCTTTAATTATATGCTTCAAATCTATAGTATTAGCATCCAAGTAGGTGCTACCATCCCTAAACGGGAAGGATGGAAGCATCAAGGATACGAAGATCGGTAAAGTCGCAAGCGACAATGAGTCACAAATAGCAACTTTTTTATTATTCATTTTCACACATTTTTTTTAATTATTATTATTATTTTTTTTTGTTGTTGCACAGATCGATTTAAACTGATGAGAAACCTATAAATTGATATCATATATGTCGAAATCGGTGGTTGTTTACGATTGGTACAACTTATTTACCTATATGGAACATGTTCGTGTAGGAAGGCATTTTGGCGCACGGAAAGACAAATGAAGACGTATTTAATAAGATATATAAACATGTTATGCTGTTGTTTAGTTTTAATTGTATGCTTCAAATCAGTAGTCAGCATCGAAGTATGTTGTAAACTCCCCCTCCCCTTAGTATGCAACTGCAAGCACACTTTGTCAAATGCTAAAAGGCACTAACTTTCTTGAAAATTATAATAATCAAAAAAATTCCGGATTCGTATATTATAACGTTATAATGCGCTTTCATTTTCCGTCAGGTAGGTCTCCAGGTCGAGTTGTTATGAACAACAGGAAACAGTATCGTACATTCTTTGCTAAGCGATCGCTCAGGTGGTGCAGTGTCTGTACAGAGCGTCCGCCTTGGATGCGAGAGGTCGCGGATTCAAACCCCTGCCGAATCATACTAAAGACATAAAAATGGTACTAGCAGCTGCCTCTTTTGGCGCCCATCATTAAGATATTGGTGTGAGGATAATGTGATTGGGTGGGACAAAATGCTGTATGTTTGTGGCACGATGCCACATTGCTAGACATCATTAGAAACTGTCACAATGCAGACATGGTAGCGATATGATTGCATTTTTTTTTTAAAGCTACGTTAAAAATTACACACACACACACACACACACACACACTTTGCTTAGTTATTTGCTATTTGAAGAGATGGAATATTGTTCATATTTCAACCGCTTTTTATTAATGATCATCGATGTGACCAACATATACGATAATAATACTCCCGATGATGATGATGATGGTTGTTGTTCTGATTTCTGTATTACTACTGCTCCATGGGTATATTATATATCGAACTTGAAAACAGAAGCACTACCAGCAATAAAGCAACTTTGAAAACAAATCGCACTTAATCGATATCAATATATATTGACATCAAAATGAACGTCAAATGCTCTGTGCAACTGTATCGAAATGAACTATTACATGCTGGTTTTTTTTCTTGGTTTTTTTTTGGACAGTTTTAGACCGAAAAAAGTAGTACTTCAAGGCGCTGTCTATGGTATAAATATGTTCATGTACACTTTTCCATTGTAACTTTAAGTGTATAGACTGCAAATACGATGAAACACAAATCACGGACGTCGAGTGTTAGCATTGGAACAATGTTACTACTTCGGTCGAGAAGGATAGCGACCTATATATGTATTCCTGCCCACTACCATGTAGGATGTATCAAACTGTATATTACTCAAGCGATCTTTGTCGAGCGTGCTGGTGTGTGTGTACAAAAAAAATGGAATATAATAACTTTAACTGAAATATATACAATTAAATTCAATATAAAAGTGATGAGGCACCTGGGAGTAAAGCAAAAATGGAAGAAACAAATTTCCGGATCGCTACTATCAACAGCAATGGGATAGACAAAGCGAAAGCAGACAAAGTAGCCAAAGAAACAAACTTTGATGTAATAATGATACAAGAAACACACTATAGAATTAAGACAGAGTTCAAAATTTTAGTAGAAGACAAACTTAACGCAATAAAGATATGCAACAATTTTGCAAATAATGATATTAGAGTTGGTTGCAACAATAATATTTTTAAAAAGCTGGGAAAGGTTTGAGGAGGGGGGAATTTTTTAAGGGACGGTTGCTACGTGTTAAAATGTTTATTTGGCATATTATAAATGTGTACATGCCAGCTAATAGAAATAAGAAACTAATTTTAAAGAAAACTTATATACCTACCTACAACAATATTCGATGGAAAATCTAATCATAGGGAGAGATTTCAACTGGGTAACTATAAATTAAACCAGTCTAGCAGGACTGATAAATTTTACGGAAATTTTTATGATCCATTAATATATATTAATACTGCAATATCCAACCAAAAGCTATCAGACCATTTCATGCTCACTATTGACCTAAAAATGAAAAAAATAGAAAAATGTGGGCCAGGACTATGGAAACTAAATAATAAGATTTTAAATGACAAAGAATATGTCGAAATAATAATTAAAAAAAGAAATTGAAACCGTCAAAAATGAAGAAAATATTAATATAATAATTGATTGGGATGTTTTAAAAAACAAAATAAAAGGAATAAATATTCAGTACTCAAATAGAGGGCGGAAAAACCCCAGAAAAAAAAGACAAACACGAACTCAAATTAGAACTAAGCAAAACAACAAACGACGATGGAGAAAGAAAAAAAAACGATTGACAGACAAAATTAAAATCGTTGAAGAAGACGAAAATCAGGGGAGAATAATAAGGGCGGGAAAATTTACAGAGATCTACAACGAGGCAAAAAACGTATATAAGGGAGAAGAATTTAGAAAAGGGGGTGATACAGTTTTAAACAATATCAAAATAAACAATGTAACCCATACTGTAAAAGAAGATATCCTAAATAATATTTCCAAATATTATAAAGAACTATACACCACACACCACACAGAACATATACTTCAGCACAATCGACAGCTACTTAAAAAATGTCGACTGTGAGATGACATCAGCAGTACATAGAGACCAATGTGATGATGTCATCTCAGATGAAGAAATCACAAAAAGTATGTCAACACTCACAAAAGTCACCAGGGAAAGATGGACTCATCGTGGAATTCTACCAAAAGTTCCACGGTGAACTGACGCCGATCTTAAACGCTTTGTATAATAATATAGTTTTAAGTAAAAATAAAATGACTAAATCTATGAGGGAGGGAGTTATCACAATTATATACAAAGGGAAAGGGAATAGAGACGAGATTAAAAACTGGAGGCCTATATCACTTTTAAACACGGACTATAAGATTTTAAGTAGGATTTTAACAAATACAGTAAAGGGTAGGATAAACAAGATAATTAATGTAAATCAAACTTGTGGGGGAGGGATATACAAAACAATATTTTAAACATTAAAACTACAATTAACTACATAAATGAAACTGGTATGATGAGTGCTATGGTACTCTTCGACCAAGAGAAAGCTTTCGACTGATTTGAACAAAACCGTATAAAGAATGTTTTTAAAAAATTTGGTTTCGGACCCAATTTCCAAAATGGACCAAAATCCTACACACTGGGATAATTAAACGGGAAATGCACGAAATAATTTGAAATACAACGATCAGTGATACAAGGATGTCCACTATCAATGCTAGAATACGTAATGGCAATATAAATCCTACGTCACACGATAAGAAACAACCCAGATATACAAGCAGGGGCGTATTAACCATTAAGCAGACTAAGCACGTGCATAGGACACCAGGGCCAAAGGGGGCACCACAAAGTTGAGAAAAGGGTGAAAAGAAAGAAAGAAAAAAGAATGAAGATTTGTAAAAAAAACTGATACAACTAGTGCAAATTGATCATGATGTTCTGTTTCTTGATCATGGTACACCCTAGGGTTATCTTCTCAGGTGTACGTGGAAAAGAGGGGGGCACCAAGATTTGTCAGTGCTTAGGGCACCAGTGAGCCTTAATCCGCCCCTGATTATACAAGGCATACAAATACCAAACCTAAAAAAGAATTAAAAAATGCTCTAACATGCATATGATTGCAACATCTTTATAAGAGAGGGGAAATGCTATAAGCGTCGGGTTCCAAAATAAACCACAACAAGCACGAAATCTTAAAAATAGTTAACTGGAGGGGCAACCACCCTGGATTATCGCCCCCCCCACCACCACCACACATACACACACTTACTGAGAGACACTGTAAAGGCTCTAGGGGTTTACTTTGGTAATAAAAAAACGAAGCTGTAGAAAATTATGAACATATTATCAATAAAATAAGAGAAAATGTGAAAATCTGGCCATGGCGCCATTACCCATCATAGAGCGGGCCCAAGTGGCCAAGACTTATTTATACTCAAATATTAACTACATAATTAAATCCATAGATATGGATAATACAATTTTAAACAAAACAGACAACGAAATAATAGATTATATATGGAATCATAAAATGCATCATGTAAAAAAAGAGACATTATATAGGACCAAAAGTAGAGGGGGCTTGGGGTTGCCGAGCCCTCTACTACTATAATTAACTAACATAATCAATAGATTAAAAAAAAAATGCACTCAGACCCGGCTACAGCGTGAGAAGCACCGTACATCTACTGGTTCGGCTTCACCTTGAGAAACCGACCAGAGATATACAAAAATAACAAATTAATATAAAAAAATCGAAGTGCCACGCAAACATATGAGAACTAATTTTAAAATATAGAGACAAAACAGATTTATGCAAAATTTAATAAGTAAAAGTCACGCTTGGATTAGGGAGGAGGTAACCAAAAAAATAAAATGTAGAGTAGAGCAGGACAACTGAGGGGGTAAATTGGACAAAAAATTGGAAAAATTGGGGAAAATAAGATCTGTCAAAACACAAAGTATAATTTTTAAATACCTGCACAACACCTGGCTAGCAGGCGAAGAAACAATCAAACTTCGTATGCTGAGGATAATGCCGAAATGCCCTTTATATAAAACAGCGAACTTCACCAAACTACATACGATTGTCCAATGTGATAAAACTAAACATAATAGGATAAAGTTAATAATGAAAATTTGCAAAAAATATAAGTATAACAAAAATAACATTTTATTCATAGATTTAGACTACGAAAACAAAATCGTTCTAAAATGTATAGACTATATAGTAACTACGATGATATCATGTGGACAGGTGATAAAGATTTTTAAATAAGATACGTGGTAAAAATAAGAATATTAACCACAACAAGAACTCAATACGTCTTACGACGAATAGATACTTACCGTCAGGTTGATATAACGCAATTGATGTTGGAATTGGGGGAGAGAGGGGGAGGGAGGAACAGGTATTACAGACCGAAGGGTCGCGTAGCGCAATTGCGAGCTGATGCCATACCCATACCCCCTCCTCGCACCCCACAACAGCCATATTTCAAAGAAAATTTCAAATTCTATTTCAAATATTTCAAAGAAACCCATATAACTTTTTTTTTAAAAGAGAAAAGGGAAGAAAGGAAGAAAGAAAAAAATAAAAGAATTTTGTAATTTAATTTTTTTTCTTCTTTCTCTGAAAGAAAATTCTAAAGACATATATAGGAAGGGATACAGGGAAAGTATAAGGGGGAAGTAAATGGCGATGACATCATGGGGCTAAGTCACAGGGCTCAGTGAAGTGCACAGGCCCATCATAAGTCTTTGAAAACACCCAATGTAGAACATAAACAGACAAAATAAAGACACAAATACATACTGTATAACACTTAGTTTAAAACCCTACTAACTTCTCCCGCACTGCATGGTTGACCACTATAGAATAATGTGGTCTCATAAATACGTTTGGATCTTTCAATAAAGCATAATCAGATAGACTAAATAAAGGAGGCCTAACGCGACCCAGGAAAAACACATAGAGAATAAAGAAGCGTGAACCTTGGATCGAGCGTAACCTACCTATCAACATCTTTAAAGACTATTATGAGGAACGACACATATTATCACTCGAATAATAAAATAGGAAATTATTTTTTTTTAAACAAAATCTAAATAGTACACCATTCCATCGTCAAAATTAGAAAACCATAAAACAAATTAAAAGATACAATATAACATCATAAAGGAAGAAATACAACTGGGAAAGATATTTGATCTATACTTGCTGTCTCAAACATAAAGAAAATATAGCATACACACAATATAACACCATTACATATAGCAAACAATGAGACCTAGGCGACATATAGCAAAGGTTACAAAACATTTCAAGGGAAGGAACTTCGAGCAAGGTGAGGGAAACCAGACTCGGACGAACAACCCTTTAGATAACATTATGGAAACATAAATACCCCATCAAAAATTCTAAAAACTAAATTTTTTATATAAAATTTTGTTTTAATAAAACGTAGAACACATCTGAGGGGGAAATACACAAATATAAAATACTTTTTATTTCTTTTGGAAATGGGGGCATCTGTCCGTTGCCCCCACCCCACTCCCAAAAAAGTGTGTGTGTGTGTGTGTGTTATTATACCAATTACATTACTTGCAAAATATATACGGTGCTGACATTTTCGGCAAGAGGGAGACCTACCGATATTCTGCATATAATTATTTTAATGTTTTTCAGAGCGAGAGTATTGGGGCCTGATCTGTTCAATATATTTCTCAACTGATACAGCAGGTATAATCAGAGGCGTAGCTGGGGGGGGGGGAAGGGGAGTACATATGTCCCCGGGCGCCAAGGTACAGGGGCGCCAAAATGAGGCTTACAACGTTACATTATAATAAGTAAACAAGGGTAATATTCAAAAATGTGATTAAACGGGGAGGGGGCTGGGGCGCCAATTTTATAGTTCGTCCCCGGGCGCAAAATATCATAGCTACGCCTCTGGGTATAATAGAGACACCCCCCCCCCCCCGAGTTTGCCACAGAGCGCTCGTGTAATATACGGTTTAATACAAAATACATGATTGTGGGCAGGAATATACAAATTTTGGTCGATATACATGATCGTTGGTATCTATTCAAACGAGGGCCATGAAATACATTAGCAAATTCCTACAGTATTTTAAGGCAGGCGATTACGAATTATTTAAACCACGTTTTTCATCTGTCACAGATTTTATAATCATTTTGAAGTGGCTGCTTTATCTCGAGGAAAACGAGCGGTAAGTGTTATACAAAACAAAATCTTAATAGCAATTTGATCACTTTGCGTCATTTGACAGTAAGAATAGTAATAAATAGAGGATAATTTCTTTTCCTACGTTAGGCCTAATACCTGGTATGTTTTTTAGTGTGGTACACACACGAAAAACAACCCCAAAACAACACTAACAACATTTTAAAAAACCCACAAAAACGAGTGCCGTGCCGAAGCCACGGGCTAAAATGCTTTATTATCATTTTTTTTAATTTATAGCATCAATCACAAATTGAAATATATACAGTATTAGCGTTGGAAAAGAAAGTTTTCTTTTTGTTATATTTTTTTTTCTCACCCTAGCGAAACACTTTCTGCAAATGACCTTAATAAAGGAAAATAATAAATTAACCTAAACCACTTTGAATGTCGACCGTATCTTTTATTTACACGGCATCATGCGCGGAAGAAAATACCAACTGAACCGGGATTTCAGACAGCAGATGAATTGAAGTTGATTCATTGAACATCATTAGCAATTGTATAATCAAACAGATGCAACAATGAAAAGTGGAACTATGAAAAATTGAGAATGTTAGATTTGCGAAGGATTTATTCCGAATCATTGTCTGCTAATAGAGAATTCATGTCAGTTGCTGTGTCGGCGATGCCCACACAGCGCGCCGTCCAAATGTGAAGTTGCGTTTTGCTGACAGACATAACACTGTGCCATAATTTATCTGATGGCATGTAAAGAAGCTGCTTAAATTATAGTATTTTAAAGTTTCTTCATTTTGTAAGAGCTCAAGAAATTAATTCTGGTTTGAAAGACAAGATGACGGTAAAACTCAGAAGACGTAGCTGTACAGTACCGTTGGTGTTGGAGACATAATAAAGGTAACTGCGTTAACTTCGCTTTTTGTTTGGTAATTTGTTGGATATTATCTTTTGCTGATCTTCTTTGAGCTTGGAGTAAATTTTACATTCTGAACATTTTTATTTGCACTTATCTGCTTAATATGTATTGCTGGGATATCATATAGAATATGAAGTCAGTATAATGGTACTATATTTTACATATTTGAATGATAAAAGACTGGTAAATGATATAATGATAAACTACAAAATAAATAATTTGCCCATTATCCCAAATATGTTAATTAAAACAAACATTGAATGTAAATTCAGATATAATGAGCAGTTGTAAGAAGTAAGAAATAACATTTTATCCATTGAACCTGTTATGTGTTATCATCATCAGTTTTAAAATAAACACATGGAGACAAGTTTGCTTAAATTCTAAAATTAACACACACACACACACACACACACACATATGGTATTTTAATCTAATACAGAAATGGTGACATTGATATATGCAGACCAATAGTTTTTTTTTCTTCTACAGATATAAATTAAAAAGCCTAATTCTGAGAGTTTCACCTACAACATTCATGATGGGAAAGGGCCACTAATTAAGAGCTGACATATGTGGAAGAAAAATACCATCCATGTTGAAAAGGGCTAGAGGTAATGTGAGAAAACATAATTTATCAATCTTATTTACCATATTGTTGATATTTTATCTCAACTGGTCAAAAGGCTAAGTGGGTTTATGTAATGGTCCAGAGTGTGTTATTTATTTCACATCCCCTTCTGTCTTTCAACAGTAAGAAATTAGCTACTTTGGAGTCCATAGTTCTGATCAATTTGTTTATATAAAACTTGGTTTTGGGCTTAAATCAACATCTTGGATAAATCTAATAATGAGCAAAATCCAAGTATATACATGTGATATGTATAAGATTAGTTGAGTTTTTTAACCAGCCTAAAAGCCATACTTCCACAATATAGACTAAAATCATTAAGTTGTCCTTGAAGTTTGATGAGTGTTAACCATTAATAATAATAAGGTGATCTTTCATCTGAGTATGTTACCACCGCATGCAATATTTATACATGTAGTGCAGTTTTTACTAAACTTAGAATACATGCTTATATAAATGAGATCTAGATTGAAGAAGTGAAGATGCATACAAATACATGAGGTTATAACCACTACTGCTGATTCAAGTTTGATCATGCTTGGCCATTGGGCTTATATAGTCAAGTTTCACAATGATGCTTATTATGAGTGTGATAAAGGTATGGTAGTGAAGTGACCTTGCATCTGATTGGCAGAGTTTCTTATGATTTGCACAACAGTGTTTATGATCCAATTTAGATCTGACTTGTTTAATTATTTGCTTGTATGTCTGAGGCTATAAGCAAAATCTATGCATATAATGTGGTGGTTCTACATCTCACTAGCCATTCTTGCTACTGCTGTTAAAACTATTTCTCATTAATTTTATCAGACTTGGTGAATAGATTTATCTCATCAAGATATAGCAAAAGAGCAATTTTGCAAAAAAAATATTCATTCATATTAAACTCAAATTCTGCATCTGATTGGCTGACCTTGCAAATACTATAAGGGCTCTATTTCTGACAAAAAGATTATTTTGATCTAATGTAGCAGAAATGCTTATATGATCAAAACATTGAACATATTTGATGACAAATAAGAAATAGTTTTTCATGCAAATTTGATAAACATTGATAAATCGGTTCATATCATTAAAAGCTTGGTAAAGAGTTTGATTACATGCGAGACCATCACATATTAATCATTCTTTATTTAGAGAATTATTTTTGTCAGGATTTAGTAAAATATGTAAAATCAATATGGACTGGTTTTGTTATGTACAGCAACACTAGTTGTTTACTGAGTACTGAGGGAATTGGAGTAAGGCAAGGGTACATTGCAGTAGGTAACCTGGTTGACTTGATAACAGGATTTTAACACAAACATTTTTATCAGGAGTCTAGCATACTAACCATTGATTCACTGCAGATCCTGCCCCCATTAGTTACCTTTTAATACATAAAGCATTTGGGTTTTTTATGTCACAAATCCCATAGGGATTAAAATTAACATCATAGGTCTCACTGGATAGTTTCGTATTTTGACATCCCTCTAATTTTTAAGGTAGAAGGCATGAACCTAATTATCACAAGCCTAGCATTTATAAATTTACACATAAGCTAAATCTATAATGTGGTTCAGATTTACTTTGAGTTAGGCATGGAAATAGGTTGGCTTGTTGGTAACTGCCTGTCACAGTTAGATGAGCATTGGAGATCATATGCGTAACTTAGTCTGCAAATGAGCTGCCGACTTTTATTTGTGTCTGCTACAGAGGTAAATATAAAAAAATCTTGATGGTAGAGGGGTGATGAAAAGTATGCTAATTTGTTATAGTACTAGTGAACTTTATTCATGCATAAGGCACATACTGATTCTTTTAGTTGCCTTGTCACAGAAAAATATTGAAAATAGCTATTTCTAGTAAAAAATGAATGTAAAATGTACCTGCATCCTTTGACCCTACCAGAACCAAACTAAAAGCTCAAATTTGTGCAGCTGCTTTTGCTCATCACAAACATAATTGGGAGTATAACTGCTAACCCTACCCTCTAGCACACATTTAAGATCTTTAGAGTTTTTAAATACAGCCAGGAATTACATCACAATTAATGCTTCCAGTTCAGTACCCACGAATGTAGTTCTAGTCTATTTTTAGAACATTTTTTCCTCTCTCATTTTGGTGGTGATAGAAGAGTTTTATTTATGCATTTTTGGTAGGGATTTAAAGGTAACTGTTTATTCTTGATAATATGAGCTCAGGGTGTTGTTGTCTGTATGTATTTTGGCGACAGTGCACAGTGAGTAATAAGGCCTTGGTGATGATCCGGAAGTGAAATACGTGTTCTGGTTACATGCTGTTATGTTGACAGTCAATGATCTAAAAAAAGAGCACGTCAACCTTTGACAAGAACTTCACCGTGAAGTCATCTTTGAAGGTATTTTAGATTAACATATGATTTGCATTGATTGTCACACAGTGGAAAGGTCAGTACTGAGAAACAAATGTAGAGAACATATAGTAAAATTAATTGTGTACTATGTCCAGCCTTCTAATTATACAAGTTTCATTACATTGGTCAATAATTAGTCACATGTGATGACACTTGTAACTAATCAAACCACAGCAACTGAGAGCAGACTAAGCACTGATATTTATATGGTACAGTGGCAATATACAGTCTGTCTGCCGCAACACATGAAACAAACTGGACAAATCTGAAAGCCTTGAATTTGACTTTATTTATCTGTATGGTAGAACAGAACTTGAGTTGAAAAGCTTTTAAAGAAAGACCTTGATATCAAACCTAATAATAACTGCAGGAGTTATATTATGGATAATTAACCATTCTCTCAGTTTCAAACTGGGCATTCTATCCCATGGGGTTCTAAATGTAAACCAAGTGTAACTGATATCCTAATGAACTGTAAAGACCATAGCAGCACAACAGCAGGGGACCAGATATGTCCAGATCCAGAAATCATAGACCAGTT
This sequence comes from Sinohyriopsis cumingii, assembly GCA_028554795.2. Lineage (NCBI taxonomy): Eukaryota > Metazoa > Mollusca > Bivalvia > Unionida > Unionidae > Sinohyriopsis > Sinohyriopsis cumingii. The sequence goes on from CM068831.1 coordinate 53,186,805, forward strand.
TCAAACTGATGATGAACCACATAAAAATTACACATCTGCTAGAACTTATGTTATGAAGATAACTTAAATTGCATTATTATTAATCCTCCTCCTCACATTCATCATAATTGAGATGCATCATATATGTTTTATTGTAAAATAGTTTATGCAACATAATTCAGTGAAGACCTTTGCTGCCAATTTACCAGTGAACCATTTGTTTCAATGAACATATTTTATGTTGTAACAAGGAGCATCATTTAAACATTATGATACACTTATCATACCTGTATATGAAATCTTAATACTAACACTTATACTTGCAATACTACTACTAATAAAAACACCTGCATTGACAATTTGATTATGTTTAATTGGACTTGTATCTAAATGATCACCAGCTGTATGAAAAGACATATTTTAATATATAGATATTGGATGGAATACTAGTTACCACAATTGAATAGTCATATGATAAATGATATATTATTTTAAACAATTTATATTTGCAGTGAAACATACTTTTACATTATTTCCCCTTAAATTTCATTTATAGAGCAGTATACTCTGCATTCATTAAATTACTGAAATGGTTAATAATACAACAACAAATACTGCAATTTCCAGAATCACAAAAATCAAAAGATATAAACAGAAACTTCCCTACATGTATCAACAGTTGTCACTTAATAGACAGAACTATGAAGATTTAGAATAGGATGTTAACAAATTAGGTATTCAAGTTAAAAAGAAAAAAAATACCAAGTAAGCTTACTACCAAAAAATCAAACAATAACAGTGAATTTTAGTACATTCCCAGGAAACAGAATATATGATTTTTCTTAACTTGATCTGATACATCTTAAATCTATAGAAAATGATTCATATTGTATGACTAAAATATTATGTAAACAAAAATTCCATCACTTTTTTCAGATGCAACATGCATACCCCAACCCATCCTTTTTGATCATAAAGTATACCAGCATTCCACTATAAGATGGGGAGCTGTAGTGGCTCAGTGGTTAGCTTTCTGGACCTGTGAAATAAGGTAGGTTCAAATTCTACCATCAGACCAACCTGGGTTAGCTACCATGGTGTGTCCTTGGGCAAGGCACTATACTTAAAGTGCCTTGGCACTAAATAACTTACTTGTGTTGGTTTACCATAAAAGGCCAAACCAAGCACAAAAAAACAACAACTTTAAAATATGAGTTTTGTCAATACTAAGTACAGGAAAATCATACTGAAGAAATGTTTTTGTTAATACAGTTTAATGGATCTAAAAAATCTCTTTCTTCTGCAGGAGTTTAAAATGTTAAATTAAAAAGGTCATGGTACACATTGCTTTGTTCGTACACATCAGGCTCCGTAACCCATATCCAACTAAAAATTTTAGTAGAGTCTGAATAAAACATATTTTAATCTGGATGATAATATTCTTTCTCCATTCATATATTACACCACCAAGATTGATCCAAATAAGATTACATTTTACTATAACACTGAGGATGAGTATGCCTCTTAACAACTGACAAATGTGGAGAGAATGGAGTTAAACTGAACTTTGATTTCTTTTCAACCATAGCACAAGATGATCATTTATTATGAAAAAACCTGAATAAAGTTGGAGTTCATAACCATGACAGTCTTGATATAATATAAATTCAATATATTATTGTTGTCTTGAGGTATAGTTCTGTATATTACAATCTCACACAAGATCAGGGTATATTTTAGTACCATACAGTTAATTCGGGATTGTATTAATACCTATTCTGGTGAATGAACATTACATAAGATTTACTATTTTGGAACCAGTTGCAATAAAGTATACTAAACAAGAGAAAATATGACTTTACTATAATATCTAAAATGTAAAATCTGCAAACAGAATACTTGCTTGACTTTACACTTCAGTTATTTATTTGAAATGAATTTATACAAATGGCATTAAATTGGGTTTCAGGCTGGTAATGACAATGGTAGTAGTGAATAGGGACGGTCTAGGGACTAGGGAACTTCCATGTTAAAAAGGGTATATCCACTCTGGGGACTATGTAATTTAACATGGGAGAAAAAAAAAATATCCATTCTAGGGACAAGGGGAATTTAACATAGGAGAAAGAAAAAAAACTATTCACTCTAGGGACAAGGGAAATTGAACATGGGGAATACATCGTGGGACTGTCTTGGGACTAGGGGAAATGGAACAGGGTCGGGACCCTATTTTAATAAGGTCCCGACCTGATGGGTCTATGAAAATGGAACAGGCGAAAATTGAAACAGGGAGGGGTCTCTATTTTTTTATTATTTTTTTAAACAAAAAAATAAAAAAGGGGTAGGCAATTGAAAGTCAAGATCTTTTCGAGAGATAGGAATGACCCTGAAAAGGGCCTTTGGTTTTATGTTAATATACCCTTAACATAAAGGGCATCTGTGACATCTTCTTCTTGACCTTAGGCTGCGCCTGACTGCAGGACCATAGATTAAGACTCTTTTGAGGCATCCTTGATGCTCCACATAAGATTCTTCGCATCCACAGGCTGGTGTCTGTCCTGTGGATAACTGTCCAGTTGGATCGGACATACATTGGTATGTCCGTCCAGAACATCAACGAAGACACAAGCGTTGAAGATTGTACGTCGGTCCACATGTTGGGGTGCTGAGTAACAGGTGAAGGAATGCAGTGAACTGTACTTATTTATAGGGAGAGGAAGGATTGAAACGGATTGAGTTTGTTGACCAATCCAAACACGCGTTACAAAATTCAGTCAGCCCACGTCCAATCCGAAGAGAGCAGTCTGTGACGTCACATAGTCAATATAGATTCGCTAGCGCCTGTGCGCAATCAATCTAAGCGACAGTTTTTCAACATGACGGAAACTCAGAAAACGATCAATTGGGGTGTACTGATGGTGGAGACTACCCAAGGGAACCCAGACTTACTTTCAGAAGAGGTGAATTGGGATTTTGTGGATTTTTTTTACCTTGCAAGAATTTGTTCCTGAACCTTCGTCACCTTCTCCTTCATTACCGCACATGGAAAATTTTAGACAGAGTCAGAAAGAAGAATTGGAGAAATTTATACAACAGCAAAAGGAAGCGGAACAAGCTTTTCTCCTACAGCAACAGCAGCAAGAAGAAAAGGTAAGAAAAAAACAACAACAAGAAGAAGCAGCAGCAAAGAAACAAGGGTGTCAAAATCAAACGGTCACGGTACTGTTAGACATTTTAGCGGAGTTAAGAAGTCTGAAACAAATGTATCAGAAGAGAATACGACCTTCCCAAGCTAAACACTCCAACCCTGTGACTACGCCTACCGCACCACCCTTAGTGATTTCAACGAAATCATCATCAACAGTACGCAGTCCAGAATTAGGCCTTGGCCGTGGCAAAGGCTTAAGAGAGTTAAAGTTGATTGTTTAAACTCACCCCTTACACCAAAAAAGGCCCTTTTCAGGGCCATCCACGTCTCTCGAAAAGAGATAGACTTTCAATTGCCAATAACTAAAAAAAATCATTTTACCCAATAGTACCTGTCTGTGTATGAGTGTGCGTGAGTGTAGGTTCTTATTTTAAAATCAAAACCCAAAGACACTTACCTTTTATAATTAATTTATTCTTTTATAAATATTTACAATTCACAATTCACAACAGAGCACTTTAAAAAGTTCATAGACTTATTCTGTCTCATTGTTCACTCTCTGTTTTTTTAATTTCTTCACCGTCATAGTCTTTTCCTCCTCTTCCTCCTCACTTTCTTCCCTTCTTTTCTTCTTCTGTTTCTTTTTATTCACCTGTCTGTTTTCTTCCTCTTCTTCTTCCTCTTCCTCTGAAGAATCCCTCTCTTCTTCTGACTCCTCTTGTTTCTTTTTTGGGCAGTCTGGTGACCAATGTCCTTTTTCTTGACAATAATAACAGGTATCTTGACTTTTGTCTCTTCTAACCCCTTTTTTTTCTTTTTTGACGGTCTGGACACTCTGAAGACCAATGCACTTTCTTCCGACAGATATAGCAAGTATCTTGACTTTTATCTTGAAAGGAAGGAGAGTAGTCCCTCTGCTGGTCTGAAGAGAATTTTCTAATGACCCCTCGCAAAGCTCTGATGAAACGTTCGATCTTGGTAGTCTCTTCCATCGTTGTGCTCAGTTTGAGAGTGAAATGAATAGTGAAAGGACAAGACATATACCCTTTATATACGCTGGTCTGCTATGACTATAAATTAGTCCATGGTGTTTAAACTTTAGTCATTTGACTTTTTGCTATCGAGATGAAATGATCCAATTCATTTGAGAAGAAAGAAGAAGAAAGTAAGAGGCAGAAACGTGATCTATCGCCTCGTACCAGGGCTGAAGTCTTGGCACAAATTCATGCCAGTGATTTTGAAGAGGACATGAGTGAACCAGAATCCAAACCCTCTAAACAAAGTTTACCACCCTTAGTCAACCCTGAATAGTACTATGACATTCGAGAGACGGAAAAGCGTCCCTCTAGAAAATTTAGAACTACGGCTTACAAATACACAGTGAAGTTTAAAGATTTCAAGTCTGAAGTACTGTTAGAGAAAGCAGAAGGGTTCATCACCGACATGTGGGATTCTTTGCTCACCACACTCAAGCGACAGTGTCAACCCAAAGAAGATGATCGCTTGAGACTTTCCATACAACATGACGGCTTGAAATCCCCTGTTTGGATCGAGTTTAGCAGCCCTGCAGAATTGACCACCTCCAAAGTCATGGACAAGATTCAACACGTGCAACAATCTAATGACCAGTTTGACATCACCGATGGAAAAGCCACACTGGACATGACCCACGTCTCTCCTCCTCAAGGGACCGGACAATGCAGAAAGACCTTATTGGTCAACAACCTTCGCATTACCAAAACAAGTCTTGTCCAAATTAACAATTTTCAAGACCACATGTGTTTAGCCCGAGCCATCGTGGTGGGATGAACCTATGCCGACAAGAACGACACAGTAGAATGGAAAAGAGCCTGGGAGAACATTCGAAAATCGAACCGAGCCAAACAACGAAATGAAGCAGAACTTCTGTTACAACAAGCATGCCTGTCCAAAGACACATCCTGTGGCATTCCTGAGATGCAAAAATTGCAAGATGCCCTAGCTCCACGATACACCTTGAAAGTGCACCCTCAAGAAGTGCGCGGGTCTCTGTTGTTTCGAGGGAAAGACTTTAAGGATGGAAAATACATTCACCTCTATCATCACGATGACCATTTCGATACCATTACCACTATCACTGGATTCCTGGGATACAAATATTACTGTGAGAAATGTGACTTATGATGGTTATAATAATCGAGAGCAACACAAACATTGTGGATCGAAATGCTCAGGATGTTTGGCCTCTCAACCCTGTCTGAGCGAAGGGCAAGAACCAGTGCATTGTCCTGCTTGTCTGCGCACATTTGTCAGCCCTGCCTGTTACCAACAACATCTGAAGATGCAAGGTTCACAGAAGAAATGTGCTTGTCAACTCCTGAGATTGTGCCCAGTGTGTGGACAAGGTCTATGTATCAACAGTACCAAGGCACACGTATGTTCAGGAAAGAAAAAATGTCACATTTGTCACTGTATCGTGGACTTGGAACACCAATGCTACATGCAAAAATACCAATCCCAACCAGAGAAAGAGGATGGTCACAAGAAGAAGAAAGGCAATTTCATCTTTTTCGATTTCGAATGCATGCAAGAGACCGGTATTCACATTCCTAATTTCTGCGTGGCTCATCGAGCGTGCGAGAAGTGATTGAAGAACCTATCTTGAGTTAATGCCCTCACTGCCGTAAGATTCCTGGAGGGCGTGAAAAAATCTTTCAAGGACCGAACACACTAGCCAATTTCACACAATGGGTCTTAGACCCCATCGACAAGACGTGGAGCCAAGAGGACATCGAACATTATTATGGAGAATGTCATCACCATGCCACGGTGATGGCTCATAATTTCTCCGGATACGATGGACAGTTTCTTTTGAGATGCTATACGGAACGTGGCACCGAGCGTCCTAAAGTCACTTTGAACGGAGCCAAAATCATTTTCTTGCAAGTGGGACAAAGGCAGTTTAAAGATTCGATGAGCTACTTAGCCATGCCTTTGAGTCGAATGCCTAAAATGTTTGGAATGACAGAAATGGCTAAAGGGTACTTTCCACACTTTTTCAATACAGAAGCCAATCAACACGCCGTTCTACCCCATTTGCCTCAGGCTCACTATTACGACCCTGACAACATGCGTACCGAACGAGAAACTTTCTACGCTTGGTACCAGGCTCACGCCTCGGACCCTTTTGACTTTCAGGAAGAAATGCTAAAGTATCGTCATTCCGACGTGGACATTTTACGGCGATGCTGTGGAAAATTTCGAGAACTGTTCATGGAACACGGAGGGGTTGATCCTTTGAAAGAAGCTTGCACCATTGCCAAAGCGTGTTCCTTAGTCTACCGACAACGATTCATGCTTGAAAACACTGTGGCTGTCATCAGTCCTCAAACGACCAACTATGTCAAACGTCAATACTCGGTCAAAGCCCCATGCTGGTTGCATTACTTGTGCGACAAGGAAGACAAATGGATTCAGCATGCCCGCAACGGACAGGGCGAAAAGATCATCGGAATGCATTCGGTCGATGGCTGGGACTTAGAAAACCCCAAGATCATGTACGAGTTTAACGGTTGCTTATTTCACGGATGTCCCGTCTGTTACCCTGACCGCGGCACTAAAAATCAGTTCTTACAACGAACCATGGAAGACTTGTACCAGGCCATTTGTCAGCGATGCCTAAAGTTAGAACAGGAAGGATACCAAGTGGTGGAAATGTGGGAACACAAATACAATCACCGTTTGAACACCGATCCCGAGTTTAAACGCCTCATGGAAAGTTACCAGTTCATGGACCCCCTGAACCCAAGTGATAGTTTGTACGGAGGAAGGACCAATGCCACCTGTTTGCTGTACCAAGCTGACCAAGAGAAAGGAGAAGAAATCAAATACTTGGACGTGTGTTCACTGTATCCCTACGTGTGCAAATATTGTTGCTTTCCTGCAGGGCACCCACAATTGTTCACCGAACACATCGACCTAAAAAACATTCGACAATACGAAGGCTTGATCAAGTGCAAAGTTTTGCCTCCCACGAACCTATACCATCCCGTCTTACCTCGCCATTGCCAAGGCAAACTTATGTTTCCTTTGTGCCGTACTTGTGCTGAAACGTGCAACCAAGATCAACCTTGTCATCACACCCAGGAAGAACGGGCCTTGACGGGGACATGGGTCAGCGTAGAATTGTTCAAAGCTCTGAACATGGGATACCAACTGTTAGAAGTGTACGAAATTTGCCACTTTCCCAAGAAACAATAATTCCACAAGGGTGACCCCACGCAGAAAGGCATTTTCGCAGAGTACGTGGATGCCTTTTTGAAACTGAAGCAAGAAGCCAGTGGCTATCTGTCCTGGTGTCACACTCCCGAAGACCAAAAGACATTCAGAGAGAAATTCTGGGCACAAGAAGGCATTACTTTAGATCACATTGAGAAAAACGAAGGCAGGCGATCGTTTGCCAAAGTGATGTTAAATTGCTTGTGGGGTAAAATGGCACAATGACCGTGTTTACCCAAGACGGAGTATTTGACCGAACCTTCCCGCTACTTTCAGATGATTCACGACAAAGCCAAATTCATGAAACACGTGGACGTCGTTCGTGAGGATTTGATCTTGGTGAATTACGAAGAAGATCTGAACTTTGTAGAAGATGACCCCTTTGGAAATGTCATCATTGCAGCTTACATGACAGCTCATGCTCGCTTAAAATTGTACGAAGCTTTAGAACTGTTAGGGGAACGTGTCTTGTACTTTGACGTGGACAGTTGCATTTATATCGATCACCCGAGTCAACAGCACCCTGACATCGAAGGAGACCGTTTAGGAGCCTGGACAGACGAGCACCCCGATGACAAGATTCTAAGTTTCGTCAGTGGTGGTCCCAAAAATTACGGCTACGAATACTGGGACAAACAAGAAGTGCACACGAAGTGTAAAGTGAAAGGACTTACTCTGAATTATCGTACCAGTCGAGTGGTCAACTTTGGCGTATTGAAAGAAGCCTTGCAGTCTAGAGAAAGTGACCACCTATCAACCCAACAAGATTGTACGTTTACCCACACACCACATTGTCAGTCGACCCTTGGAAAAAGTCTATCAAATCGTGTAGCAGAAGCGAGTGCGGCTTCCCACCCACTTTACTTTGCCGTATGGACATGTCGGTATTAAACATTGGTTGTAAGAGGATAGCCACCCACCAGAAGGATGACTTCGCCACAGCAAGAATCGAGTGAGAAATCCAGCGAGAACTCCAAGTTCAAACCCTACCATTTTCCAGTCTTCTTACCTGACTATTGTGATTGTGCCCGTCGATTGGACATGTTTCAAAAATGGCCTACGGATAGGGAAGGATTACCTTCTTCGTATGTTTTAGCTAGAACAGGATTTGTCTACTTCGGACCTGAGTCAGGATTGGGATACGAAGTACAGTGTTTCGCTTGCGAACAGAAGTTACGAATGGATCTATGTATCTACAAAGATTCAGCTATTCTGGAACATACTCGATGGTCTCCGCACTGCCCTTACCTTTCAATGGCCTTTCCACCCATTAAACTACGGTACAATTTTGACGGTACCTTAGAGACGGTACCTTCCAAAACTAGACGTAAACACATTGCATCCTATTTCATTGTTGTTTCTTTTCCACATAATAGCTTATTTTTTATAAAATGTTAAACTTTACTAATCTTTTTTCAAGATCACTTTAGTTTGCAAAAATATATCTTGTCATTTATTGGCATTCTACATTGAATTTTGTAAACTAGCTATAAACCTGACCTAATTACTCAACTTAACTGCTGACAGAAACAGTCTACAGTAAATGTATTTCATTTCTATAGCTCGATGGATAAACATTACATCTTTTAAAGCTGTGCACAGAATAGGCCGACATATCACGAGTCAGGAAAACATGGGGGTGGTATCCCCTGTGTCCAAAATTAATATCATTTTGAATAGAATATTCTAGTGACAATTGCCTCTTTTCAAATGGTAAGCATTGCTTTTTTATTTTCGTCAATCTGTCAAATTTGGTATGCATTTTGCTTTAATATTTGAGATGGAAACCTTAGGTGCATAGAAATGTCAGACAGCATTGTACATCATGGATGGTGTCCAACATACTTTTATGATCATAAAACAAAATCCCATTGTTTTAGTTATGGCCACTGATTTAAAAAATATTCATCCAAGCTAAATATAATAATAATAATAATGAGGACTTTGTATAGCGCCTAATCTTTAGAAGCTCTAAGCGCTTTGCAACATTAGACAACATAAAAACATACACAATGATATGATTACAAAAACAAACACCATGAAATTAGAAAACATAAAAAACATGTTGAGAATATTTAAGGTAGTTAACATTATTAAGTCATTAAGTTTGTTTTTGCAGTCAGAATAAGTAGTTTTGAGAGCACTCTTGAATGGGATCACTGCGTCTTTGTGTCTAAGTTCAGTGGGCAATTCATTCCATGTTGCTGGGCCCTGGTATGCAAAAGAATGCTGTCCATGTGACTCTGTTTTCATAGTGAGAATAATGAGTATATGATTGTCGGAAGAGGAGTGTAAGTATCTTGCTTGTGTGTACACATAGGTGAGGTCGGATAGGTATGTTGGACTAGAGTCTGTCAGTGAAACGTAGCACAGAGAACTAATGTTGTGTTTGATTCTGGATCGAATGGATAGCCAGTGTTGGGTACAGAGCAGCGGGGAGGTGTGCTCTGATTGTGGTATTCTAAGTATGATCCAAGCAGCTATGTTTTGAACTTTTTGAAGTCTCTGCAGTAGATATTAAGATGAACCAGACAGAATTGAGTTACCATAGTCCAGTCTTGAAAGTAGTAATGAACACACAAGTGTTTTAGTGGCATCAACTGAAAGATATCTGAGAATGGAGCTGATGCGTCTCAGCTCAAGATATGCAGCCTTGCATATGTTCATGACATGTTGGTGCAATGTGAGAGTACTGTCCAGAGTAACACCTAGGTTTTGTACTGATTGTGTGAATTTAATGTTGGTGTTGCTGATATTTATTGTGTGAGGTAAAGGATGTGAATGAGAAAGTTTTTGTGTTGTAATCAGAATGGCCTCAGTTTTATCATCATTCATCTGCAGCTTGTTACAAGTCATCCATGATTTCACATCAGAAATGCACATCTCTACACCTTGGATGGTAGCATCAACTTCAGTTGGGTGGCTAGATTTGTATATTTGGGTGTCATCAGTGTACAATTGGTGAGACACTGGATGATGATATATGACACTTGAGAGCAGCTGAGTGTATAGAGTGTAGAAAACAGGTCCAAGAACAGACCCCTGTGCAACACCACAACATAGATCAACTGGGCTGGAGTGTAATCTATTTGCAGACACAATTTGTGTCCTGTGGCAAGGGCGATATGCAGATTGTACATTGCTAAAAAGACTGTTTGAATTCAGACAAGATGCAAGCTGGGATTGAACAACCTTTTGTAAGATTTTTTATATGAATTGGAGATTAGAAACCGGGCAGTAGTTCTTTAAATCCTTATGGTGTAGTGTTAGTTTCTTCAGCAGAGGTTTTACAATGGGAGTTTTGAAAAATGATGGAAATTATGCTGATGAGAGAGAGGTATTAATAACATCAGTTAGTGAAGGCAATACTGGATCTAAGCACTCAAGCAGCTGTAATGTTGGAATTGGATCAAGTTCACATGACTTTGGTACACTCTAGGATGATTACTTAAAAATGCATTTATTGGTGGTGAGAGACTAAATACATGACTTGATACTTGTGTTTAGCATTAATTGGAAAGCTGAAGATTAGTAATCTTTTGACATACATATCTTAATTGTACCATTTAATTTACAAAATTCAATGTAATTTGCATTGGTAAAATGTGTAGCACAAGAAAAGTCATTATGAATCAGAGATAAATCATATCTTTGTTTTGTCTGGAGCTTGACTAATTTATTGCACATTTCTGTACACTATTTTGTCTTTAATCCAGGATTATTCACTGCATTCGGATGCATTTCATGGTGAAAATTCACCAGCTGGATTTAAAAGTGGTGAATATTGCTAGCGATTGTTCTGCAAACCCTGTATGTCACAAGGAGTCAGTGTATTCAAGGACTCATACAGTATTTACAAGTTCTCATTGACATTTCAGATGAAAATGAAGAACTGAAAAAAGATGAAAATCTCAAGTGGAAACCTTTCTGGTCAGCCATCTCATCCAAAACTTCCTGAAATGGAGAGTATTTTGCAGACTCCAAGATTTCCTCTTATCCTGCTGGTATGTTCTATTTAGTTTATCTGGTCTCTTTTTATTTTTTATCAATTGCTTTTATACCATGCCACAATTGGAAATTCTTTATCAAAAGTATGTATAAATTTCATCATTTTTCTGTCTGTTTAATAAGATGTGTTTAAGAGTACTTACTTACTCATGATGCTGTGTATATGAGATTAGATGTTTTGTTAAAAAAGAATGCATTTTGTGATATATTGTATCACTGCTTTATATACAGTGGTCATTGCAACCAGTATGCATTTTGTTTACATGCCAAAAAATCCAGTCTGATTTCTTTGTTTCTTTTTTACTGCAATTAAGGAGTAGTGATAATCTTTATACTCTTAGCCGCATCCAGAAGGACAACACCATCACCATCCCCATCCACTCTGGAGTGGAGAATATAAAGATTTCTCTCTGCCAGTTCCTCTGCAAGTAGTAAGTATTGAGGATGGAAAAAAAATGTACATTATAGAATAATGAAACAAATACTACAGGTGTTGACTTTTATATAATCTCTTATTTCATTTACAGCTCTCTAAATACGAGTAGGTCAATTATACATTGTATTTATGAATTTAATTCTCATCTAAGGTAGTAGAACTGTTTTATGTTTGACAAAATGTTGGGTAATTTGTGGCCATACACTAAAAACACATTTTGTAGCATTTAAAAATGCTTATGTTCAATGCACGTAAAACTCATTGGTTTGTTGTCACTTCAGTTGATAATAGTCTTGTCATCTTGTAGACATTTTGAATGTTAGTGTTCAATGCTAAGGTCATATACATTGATTCAACATCAAAATTTGTTTGCAAAATGGAAGATTATGACATGAAAGCACAAGCTCTTGTAGCTTAGATCCTGTTATTTCAGAACATTGTGAGATGTTAATTAATTAAATTATAGGTCATAAAACATACTGTTCAAGACTTATTTGTGCAAATAAACAATGAATTGTTTTTCATTGATGTGTCGACTGTTCATCATTCCATTGTTTTTTTTTATTTTTCTTTCTGATGTATACCATTGTCTTGTGTAAGTCAGACGCCTAAACCATCTACATTGAATGCAGACTTTACAGATACCAGCAGTGAAACAACATATCCAGGGAATAAAAAAATAAAGGATTATGGGAAAAGTTTTCATATAAACTGTACAAAAACCATGTATTTCATTCCATAAATATATTTCATTGTTAAACCCATGTTCACTGTACAGATCTTTTTAAGGAGTTTATAATAATGATCTTGATCTTTCAAAACTAATTTCATCACAAATCTGTTACAGATTTCCAGTTCAATGTACCTATGAAACTGGACACAAATATTGAGAATTTGTTGGAGCAGCTGGCCCTCCAAGTTCATACACAAGGCCCAGACACAGAATATAGAGAAGAAATTCTTGCAATGATATGTGATTCAGTGGAGGAACTAGAGGGCCTTTGCCAGAGGTTGGAGGAGATTCCCAAACTCTCCAAGAAGATGGTAAATTGGGGCTTTATTTTCTATTTAAAAAAAACTGTTATAACCTTTATTTGCTGTTGTGAACCTCAATATGCATTATGCAAGTTCTGCAGTGCCTGTATAATTATTTTTGGGGGTGGGGTGAACATGTAGTGGTCGGCTGTTTTGTCTTACGGATGTAGGCCAAAACATGTTTAGAGATGAACATGTAACAGGTATTTTACTACATATACACTATTACATATTATGTGGCTACTTTAATTCAATCCTTGAGTGAATGTCATTTATGAAGTTAATAGATTCACGGTGGTTAATTTGGTTTATAATTGCTATTAGTACATTGTGTTGCATAGTTAATGTCATCAAATTTTTTTCAAGTTAGAGAAATTAAATTTGCTTGCAAAACCATGGCAAAAAATAACTATATACAAGCATATTTTGTCACATCGATCATGAAATACTACTACTAATAATAATATCAAAATCAAAAAATAGTAATATTATTATTATTATTATTTTCAGATATGCTACTTGAGCTCCCTTGGCAGGTTTACAATTGGGGATAGTGTCTGCAGGATGATGAAAAAGCTTAAAACAAAAAGACTGGCCAGAGTATAGTCCAAAGGGACGTAAAGGGAAAAAAGCATTTCAAGAGCTTGTGATATGTCAGGTTTTGATAAGTAAGTATGGCTTGATTTAAATTGTGTTTTTCATGTGACTTGCCCGAGATTTTTAAATGAATTGATGAAGTAACTTGAGACCACATTTCAAAGTACATGTTTTAAAAATATTCCATTGATTATTGCTGGCATTTAGAAAAATGCAATGCCTCCTTTGTTGTGAAACTTTTTTAAAACATTGTATTACTCTTGCAGAAGCCTGCTTGAAAACTAATGGCAAAGAAAAGGCAAATGGAATGGAAGAGACCATATCAGAGACCCTCAAATATGCACCCAACCAACGCAGAATGATAAAAAACAAGGTAATCCAAATGACTCTTATTTCATCAATATTGGATTCAGTTTCGTCTTTTAAGGCATAGTATTTGCAAAGCGGATGCGTTTCTAAACTGATAACAAAATCAGCTTATCCTATTGCCCAGGACTATCAAAGCTAGAGTCCAGCTAACTACAATATGCATATATCTTGTCTGATCGGACAAGTGCCTCCATTTGGAGTTTTTATTCACATGAAATATTTGAATGAAATAAATTCATCTTTGTGCAAATTGATTGCACCATCCACTTGCCAGAAATGATAAGTAAGTGCAAAGTTATCTTGTATCATGGCTTAACGATAGTAAGGGAAGCACAAGTGCAGTGAAGAAAATTTCATACATTTTTATAATGCTGATTAACATGACTTCTGCATATGTAACTAGTGCTGAGATGATATGACTTTATTTAAGCATTACAATTTTGTTTTAATTTGCAGGTGCCTGAGCAGAAGAAGTAATAGATAAACTTTACAGTGGAGTTGGAGACTGATTCTGATTCATAATCTTAATTAAATCTAGAAAATAAACATTAAATTCATATTAAAATATCTGTTGTATTGTTTCCTTCTTTCATTTTTCTCTTAAAAACAAATGTCTGAACCTTTAGTCTGTAAATTCAGTGGATTCCTTATCAGCCCATCTACTTTTACTTTACACCATGCTACTTTAAAAAAAAAAAGAATTATCCCCATTGGGGTAGGTCCCCCCAACCCCCCACCCTACTTTGTCAACTTACCTGCCACATTTAAATCTAATGGAAGGCCCTGCTGTAAAGCCTGTTAGTAAAACTACCCAACAAGAGGATTTCATACATTTGCAACTCCTAGGTGGATGGTAATGTTTTCATTTTTGTAATGTAGATTTGGACATTCTTGCCACCAGTATGGAATATGTGTTTCAGAAACACAAGCAGCTTTCATCAGATTTACATATAGGTTTTATATGTTGTGAGTATGTTGTAGGAAGTTTTTTTAAATAACATCATATGAGATGATGCCAGTGGAAATGGCAGAAAAGTGTCTGTATTGTTCACCAACTACACCTTGTTCTTACAAAATGTGGCCGTTACACATTCCCATGATGATGTCACTGACAGCCATCAGTGAAGAATGCCCCAACAAGCATAATACAAATTGCTTCCATTGTAATTGTTACAATTCCATTCTGACCACTCCGGTGTCCTAGTGGTTAGAGCGTCCGCCTCAGAAGCGGGAGGTCATGGGTTCAAACCCCAGCCAAGTCATACCAAAGACTTACAAAAATGGTATTAACAGCTACCTCGCTAGACGCTCAGCATTAAGAGGTTAGTGTTAGGACTGATCGGCCTGGTGTCAGGATAATGTGACTGGGTGCAACATCATACTACATGTTTGCAGCATGATGCCCCAGTGCTATACATCACTATAAACTGCCACACTGCAGACATCGTAGCAATATGACTGAACAATTATTCAAGCTACGTTAAAAATCCAATCACACACACACAATTCCATTCTACGATCCAGAACCAACACTAATTCCGTACTACAGTTCTTGCATTTCAATCCAATTTTGCTTTTGAAATGTAGTGCCACTCAATTCATAATGAACCCATTCATTTCAAACACTCGCAAATACATATTATTCCTGTCTACAACTGAAAAATATCTATATAAAAAAACGTGTAACTGTGTTTTATGCAAGGGCATGGAGATGCACAAAAACTTGCACCTGAAGCTTGAATAAATCCCCGACTGTGGATAAGACTTTACCCATCGATTACCCCAGCTTGGGGATAAATTCCGACCGTGGCGATTTATTATATATCCTATGACTGCTCCAGCTTGAGGGCAAAATCCAAGCACATCCCTAAAAAGATAACAAGTGTAGCGGCTCTTTACCTTCTGTAAATGCCACTTGAGCTTCCTGATGCTGTTGTATCTGCCATTTGACAGAATCACGAATGTGGATATATTTCTTAATTGCCTCTAGTTGTTGAGTTAGTTTAGCTGTATGAAATTCCTTTGTGCAGACTCACTCATTATTAATATTACAACAGTGATTTAATTACACATTACCTGTCAGCACACCGATGATATGTCAGTTATTTTATAACACACCAACAAGCTTGCCCCTTGCACCTCCCCCCCTTTTTCTTTATTTGGGCACCTGTGGACATGAATCTGCAAGACTCAAATTGTCATTTTTAATATAAGATCTCAACATTTTTAAGGCCTTAATTTTAAAGACATCCTTAAAACCCCCAAAAGGTTATCAACTGGATCACCAGCCTTCGTTTAGAGTAACAGCAAGTATATATATATATTTAGGTCTAAGGAAACACAATAAAAATGTTTGATTTAACAATGACATATTTGCCTCAGGTCTGTGATCCTGAAGTGAATATTAACTGTCCATTTATTTTCTTGGCTTTTCTTTACTAGGAAATTGATTATAGAGATTTCTGCTATGGTGAAGGCAATGTAAAAATTGGTTACTATAACATACTTTTTACGCCATGTTTGAAAAAATAAATCCAATGGAAAGGTTATAGTCTGAAAATCTTCATTAAATTAAGTTAATATAGGGGAAAAAACTTTAAGAGTTCATAAATATTTTTCAGTGCTGAATAAAGATATAACATAACACTTTCTGCTGTGATTTTAATAGTTTCTGAGAGCATGAAAAATTTCTAGAACTATAATGTATAAATGTTTTCAAAAGATTATATTAATATGAGGGAAAAATCTGTTATGAAATAAACTGACAAGATCTTGTATGAATTCATGTTATCTTTAAATATGATATTTGTGTGAAAATATCTGGAAGAAAAAACAAGATGGTGCCACTCACACATACAATGTGGTTGCCACAGTAGCCATATTAAGAAACTTTTTATCGCTACTTCTGAATGGATAATTGTGTCAGCGTGTCAACATGTGTACAAAATACTTATGTTGATGTCTAGCAGGTCCTGAATGAGAATTATGGTGCTGTACAGACATCCTATAAGGCCACCAATGTGGCCATCCTGAAAATCTTGTTATAACTACTTCTCCTGAATGAATCGTCATATCAGTGAAAGACTTCTTATGTCTAGTTGGACGTAAATGAAAATAGTGCCAATCTAACCTCCAATATGGCTGTTTTAATGGGCATCTGGAAAACCCCTTCCTTGCTACTTCTCCTAGATGGCTGGTCATTTTGACATTGTGCTTTCACTAGATGACCTATTTGATGTCTGGTTGGCCGTAAATGGAACTATGCATATGGTTTTGATGTCTAGTTGGTCCTAAATGTGGTTTTTGCTGCTCATAAACTTCTAATGGTATTATAGTTGGTTCCTTAATGAAACGGCTGTACAAAATTAAAAGGCCTTCTGACTTTCTATCAAGTTGGATACAATTATCTTTACCAGCTAGGATTTCTTGATCCTCTTTTTTATACATCAACCCTTCGCCTATGTAGTTAGCTAAAACAGTATTTTGAACAATTAATTGCCCTCTTGCAAATACAATCCCAATTGCATGCTTTTACCAGTGTGAGAGCTCCTTATATAAGTAGCTAAGTATTCAGTAACTGAATTTCCACATCCACATGCATCAACTCAGAATTAAAAGTTGCAAAACATATACAAATTTGAAAATCTTGAGACGTGTCACTTTGCATGGTGGGTGTTATGATTTAAATGCAACAAGGAAATTGAATTAGGGTTAATTTCTTTAAGCTGTATTCAATCATGGGGCCCTGGATTATAGAATGGTCTAGGCATACACATCACTAATCAACTCTCTCTAGTCCAACCAATGTGTGTATATGGGAAAGCTTGCCAGTAGCGTTATGTGTGTTGATTTCTTCCAATAAATATGTTGGCTGCCATGTAAAGTCTATGATGTCCTGAAAAATGGTGTTAAGCTCCATACAAGCAAGCTAAACAATCAATGATATAATGGAACAGTAGACACCATTTTAGCTAAATATGCCAAGAATTGATTTAGAGACTTGGTTAGTGATGATGACTTAAAATTGGCAAGGGATTAAAAAGATAAAAGAAATGACCTTTCATGGCACTGTAATATAACAAATGAGGAAAAACAAAAGTTTATTGCATTTGAACCTTTTGTTTTTTCACAGTTTCAATTTAAGTCATAAGGCCCCTTATTTTGCCTTACCAAACATATAGCAAGTTATTACCTCAAACCCTAGCACTAATAATGCCTCACAAGTAAGCAGTCTTTTATGAAGTCTCAGGTCTGAGTATATGTCTAGCAATACGTATGTCCAGTTTGTTTATAAAATTCTTTCTCACATGGTACAGTTTTCAGAGAGACACGATAAATTCAACAAGTGTGGTAATGAAGGGACAGGCATTCTTTATTTATGCACACATCCCAAAGGGACATTGCTATGTTTGAACACTGAACTGAAGAATGGAGCATCAGTTGCATCAATTAAAATATTGTGGCCCACACAAAATACTGCAAGGACTATAATCAATTTATGAGTGCAATGGGCATGAATTACTGTAGCAGACTGGAGGAAGTAGTCCGAATGTATTAATATCTTGAAGCTAAATATAGTAAAGTTTCCATCTATAATCTGTGGAATCGTTTTTGCACACAGTTTGCAGGATTTGTCTTTGGGTCATCGTTTTTCTTTTTCTTCATCTTTCTAGCTTATGGTATCTTGATAAGTCTTATGGTGCCGTGCAACTGCACTTGATGATTACCACAACCAGTGACATTGTATCATATCTTCTGGGATCAGATGATTCAATGCAAATTCCACATAACCTATCACCATCCTCATGTTTGCCATCTGACTTACTAAGTTATTTTGCCTAAATAATAATAAAAACAATCTGGTCTGATGTATTGATAGCGTTCTGAATGACCATAATATATTCTCTGTATCTACCCTAGAAAATCCTGAGTGGATCGCTGTTTGGTTTTAATAAACCAAAGTAATCCAATGAAAGGCATTTTACAGACACAAGTGTCTGTTTCCTGTATGCAGTGATTAAATGATAGTATTATGTCTTTATTTTTTTAAAACTGATGATACATATGATCACCTTCAATGTGCAATATTAGTTATGTTAATTAACGAGTGGGCAATATTTGAATTTCAAAGATAAAAGTGTATGCCATGATCACTTTACTAGGATGATTTGTCAAGTGAGGTTATCTTTTCTGTTTGAATAAATATTGTTAACTAAACTATTTTTGCAAGTTATGACATAAGAATGATTCAAAGTAAGAAAATTCATTAAATTGAACATATAAAATGTGATACTGCAACAGAGTCTAGATGAACTATTTCTTCAGAGACACAATCCAGACTCTGTGGCAGCAAAATTATCAAATAGGACACAACTAAGAGACAATCACATTTTCAGTCACAATGGTTTGACAATTATCAATGGCTTGAATTCACTGACTGTGAAGGCAAAGTGATTTGCAGTTACTGCAAAAAAAGTTCCCAAACTGTCACAGATTTTAAATTCTACCAGTGGACTTGTAAGTGTAACTGACAAATTCAGGATTTAATCAAGCAAGTCTCATGATAGTATTATACCTAATAAAGCAAAATGTAGCACAGTATATTCATGACACTTAGGCCAGCATGTACTAAATATTCCTCAAGTTACAGTTGCTAGCACTCCACTAAGAAATGTCATTTTATAATAAATAAAAATGTAATGGAAAAAAAAAATCGATAAAGTGATTGCACTCTTTAACATAGCCTACTACCTAACTCAATAATGAAAATGATTTGGTTCATTATATCTTTGTGTTTTATGGAATAAATGCATACATCTGATTGAATTTTAGGCAAGAGACTGAACTTTTGGGTTAAGTTAAAATGTATGTGGAACAAATGCATTTTCTAAAACTACTTGTATCAGTGTGCATTGTGACTTTTCTTTAAGATAACTCTAAATGGTACTGGGTATATATCATTTTCTTCAACTGCACACTGTTGTCTTCCATTTGATTTGATGACTTACAGCTATACTGTCTACACAGTAGGACTCAGTATCAGGAAAAATTCTGTATACTTCAGTTACAGCTGAAATAAGTTTTGCATTAGTACCTGAATCAGACAAAAAAGGTTGTGTTCTGGTGTGTGAATAGAAATGGCTAAAAGTAATATAAACAAAAGCCATAAGAGTACACAAGTTACATATGAAAACCACCAATTCACTTGCATGTGTGGCATACAAGTTCAAAGATTTGCTTCATGTTTATTTGTGTACACACATTGTTCAACTCCAAAGATATTTTAAGAGCTATTTCTCTATTGTATGCATAATTCATTTACAAATGTGATTAGTGGGCCACACCGAAGGCCATACTATTAGTTCACTTGGCAATATGGTAACGTCAGCTGAAAAGCATAATCATCCATTAAAAGAGCATTATGATATGAACATTAGGTATTTAGAACATATAGATTTTTCTTTTCCAAATGGAGTCCAAGTAATTATTGCCCAATCCAGGTATAATTTTGTACACAAGTAAAGAACAAAATAAGATAAATCTTCATTTATTTGCAATTGACAATACACTTCTTAATGAATATACACTTTTACATTTATTTTGTATCACTTGAATAAACAATATTTCTTTCAGTTCATTTTAAACTTTTATTTTATATCACTTGAGTAAACAATATCTCTTTCGTTTCATTTAACACTTAGAAACAGGTTCTTCAAGTTACAATAATCAACTCTGGAAACAATAAACAAACTGGAACTTTTGACCTAATTATATTACATTTACTAGGGTTAAAACAATAAATTCCTTTACATAATAAATTAACAGTTCCAGTTAATCAAACACAAAATCATCTTTTATACAGGGTGTGAACTGTTAATATTTACAGGATAAAGCTTATAGTTTCCAAATTGATTGAAGCTTACATGTTGCAGTTGCTGGCACATATCTATTTCCAGCATGGTTTGCATACATTCCACCTTTAATAATTTTGTTACTTCCCTACCCCACCCCATTCAGTAACAAGTATCAAAAATCAGGCTCATTCTAAGGCAAAGTCTGTAACTTGTGTACCACAGTCATCAGAGAGACAAAGATGCAAAACTTTATGATGCCTGTCAAAGGAAGAAAACAGTTTGTTGTTTATCCAAGTTTTGAACCAGTTAACTTGAATTCTCAGACCATCAATTGCTACAGCCCCACTAATTACAATTGTTAGGGAATAATGAGAACTCACCTTCAGTTATCTGTGTATATATATAATTTTAATAACCAAGAATACCGGATGTCTGGGAACATTATAGCATTCAATGGTAACGTCAGAACTGAGATGAGAGAATTAAACAAGCATAGTACATGACATAATATATCCATAAACTATTGACTGGGAAAAATACTACAGAACACCATTTCTGCTGGCAGTAAGATGTTGAACCTATATGTCATAAATATCAGGTTGGACATCTAGGACCAGTAATATTCATAATGGGCAGTACCCACCCCCCACCCCCCAAGTGAGAAGGGCCTGATTTGTAATCTAAGCCACCCAACCTATCACATCCTTTATAGTACTTGAAACAAATATTGAGTAATAGTAAAACAAACTCTGAAAGTTATTAAAACCAATTTGTTATATTTCCATAACTCTGCATAGTTAACTGTGCAAGCAGACTTAAACATATCAGTGTATGACAGTTAAATTGAGCTATAGCATCGATTAACAGAAGCTACGAATTCATCAACAAGCAGTGAACAATCATCTTCACAATAAATGTCAAACATTAGCATCCATAAGCTGTCAAGACAAGTTGTTACACTGGATATATAATCATCCATTTATTTCAAACAAGCTGTGAAAAACGAACCTCACGTCCGCTATATGTACGCTGGCCATTGCAAAGGATGCTTTAATAGATTAATGTTTATCGTCGTGTCTTGACAACCATTTTGCGCGCGCACACCGGAAAGTCATGCTATATATTTGTTACTTGTAAACGTATTCGTGGGCAGTACGCTATATATTGTTCCCGGGGCCGTATTCGCGGGCAGAATGCTATATGTTTGTTCTTCCTGAACGTATTTTTGGGCAGTTACTTTGTCATCTTCAACCTAAAGGTCAAAACTGCCCATGAAATTTATATATCTGCCCACGAACCGAAAACATGAATAGGACTATAACATAAGTGTATATACTTATTTTCAACATATACATAATTACTATGTAAGAAATACAACCTATGTATATGTATTTTGATTTGAAATGTAAACTATATCATGTCCTTCCCGTAAACCCACTTTCGGGATGACTGCCCACAACGCACCTAAAACGTGTGTATATATATATATATATATATATATATATATATATATATATATATATATATATATATATATATATATATATATATATATATATATATATATATATATATATATATATATATATATATATATATATATATATATATGTATATATATTCGTCATCCATAATCACTACTACTAACTAGAACAACTGCTCCTATTGATGACAAAATTATATGCATTTAATTGTTATTTTAGTTTTAGTTACAGTAGTGCGAGTAAAGTACTGTAGTATGTTGAACTAAATGAGAAATATACGGATGAGGAAAGTACTAAGCTGAAATCTTAATAAGGTAACACGATATATCAACACCTTTGTAGTCCCAATTATACCGTGCACTACATTCATTAGCGACTAGGGCGAATATGAATTTCAAAGAATCGACGTAAACATACGAATATGAATATCATTATATTAAGTGAACAATTATCATGGAAAGCTGAAAAATTGAAAATGATTTGATAGCAATGGATCTTGCATAATGCTTGATAACAAATTAATCGCTGAATGAAAATAATGAGTATAAAGAGAAAATGTTCACTCAGAAAACGTTAGAATTGTTGGTAAAGGCAATGAAGCCATCAGTTATAAAATTAGACAAAATAACTCTTTTTATTGAAGATGGGTTCAGTTGGGAGATTTAAGGTAAAAGGCATTTATTAGTGATTGATTATGTATTTATTTTTTTGTTGACGTTTTGCCACCGAACTATGACTGGATAGGAGGCTTGGACTTTACGCGACTTGTTCTCCTGCCTATAACGGTACACGCATCAACAGGCGATAGTTGGAAAAGTAACAAACGCTCAAGATAACACATGCGGTAGCTGTCAGGCATATAGGTATAACAAAAGTACTTAACTCACACTTTAGAACACAACAAACCTTTTGTCTTGAAGATATAATTTATATTTCGTCATATCCCTTTCAAACGCTTTATGAAGCAGGAATATTTATATCAAATGATCTCGAAATCACAGCTGCATCGACAATGATAGTAATGATTATTAACATCACACATATTATTTCTGATCTTATATTTTTGTTCACCATCAAGTATTAGGGAGATGATATTTCCAGTCATTGCCTTCATCCCATAAATACATAAATAAATAATGTACTCACACTAGACTAGCAACGCGCAACAGGACATTCACGATCAACAACGTGAATGTTGTTGACATATGATTTAGAGTTACTATGGTAAAATCCGGATAATGAAGGTACCAAGCAAGACCTTCGTTTTTACTCAAGTTGGATGCAATTTGGGAAGCTTTTATGTAAAGTAATGATGTCTCAAATATCGGTACATGTGACGTATCAGTAGTAGTAGTATAGGATTTTACCAATAGTCACATGTTCTAATGATAGCATGCAACAGACAATGCGATCCTGAATTTCGTTGTCTCTGTTCTTCTATGTTCATATCATGAGGTTCAGATGGATGGGTTGTACGTTTTCCAATGTGGCAGGGCAAAACCCGAGTATCACAGAAACAAAGGGAACGTGACAGTAAGAGGATACATTTGAAAGTCACACACACACACACACATACACACACACACAGAGACACACACACACAGACACACACACACAGACACACACATATATATATATATATATATATATATATATGTATATATATATATATATATATAAGAACGTATGCAATTTAAACATATATATTACATGATATTATAGACGTTGATACAATATTATAGTTTATTTTGATAACATCTTTAAAATGTCTATACAATACAGTTAATATCTTTAGAGTATGCTATGTTAGTAAACGATCGCTTATTAATTCAAGTCTAGAATAGTATAAAAAGTGTATAACTTAAATGTTAACTCGGGTTCATTATATTATGGCTGATGCTATACGTGTGTAATGGTGGAATTATTTTCTTTTAGCATTTGTGGCATCGGCCATTAACAAAATTACAAACATGTGTAATTATTGTTCTTTTGATTTAATTTGTCTCGTGTAGTCTCCTTTACAAATCATTCCTTCTTGTTGTTCTAGCGAGACTATTTGTATTTCGTGCAGTTTTTAATTATATTTTATCTGACCTATTCTTGCATTCTCCAAAGCAGGCTCCCGAACTGCATCAGTATATTCTTGGCGTTGTCGTATTAGTTATTCATATACTGTCTCCCAAGAGTTTCTACTTAGTCTGAATTGTATTGATTTCACTGCAACCATTGACATTGAAAAATAGTTAAACAATTCGTGTAAAACGTTTGTTTTGAACACGAATTTACAATATTGGGCTTTGATGTTCCCAGAAATAATAGCAGGACTGTTAATGCAAGAAAAACAACTGATTTAAATATACACCATAACTGCCCTTCCTTCTCTATATTCTTATATCTTTTATTCTTATTGGTGTGTGATATCCAACCCATGACAGAGTCTCTTTTTACATTCGAATCGAATTATATTCCAGTATGCGCATTATCAAACTCACCCAATGTGTCTCTGCTAATAAGTAGTAAAACGTCTGGAAAACAAACACTAAAATAGAAGCTGATTCATTAAAAAAGAATAAAAGCAAAGGGGTCTATATAGATCGAGTGGTAGTCAAATCTCTCGCGTTTTCCACCCCCGATTCCAGAATATTTATGTGGTATTTATGGTATGCCAACCAGGAACAAGGCTGTTAACATTGAATTTTATGCTGAGTAATAACTATGATGGCTGCATATTGAAATGAACACCAGGTTACCTATTGCTAGTACACAATGAATCAGTTGTATAATTCGATGGCTTTGCCCCTATTTTTGATTCTTTACACCTGAAGCCAATGCCACGTCAACAATTTTGCAATATATTTGTTGAACATGTGGGCGCGTCCCCTTGCACAGGCAACCTATTTGTCTGCTAAAATGCGGATGTATATGTGAGATCACTAAAACGTTTGGTCCATATACGCATACGTCAATCTCGAAACCCCTGTTGACTCTGTTGACTCTGTAAAACCGCTCCTTGGGGCTTATGAATATACAACAAAGATTTCAATTTTGATTGCGATTCCGGAAACGTAAATTCTGCTTTAAATTTCTCACATTGATGTTGTTCTTAAACTTGTCGCCAATCGACAATAGTGACAATGATAAAGATAATGTATTTTTTTTTTTTGATCCTATTTATGAAGAAGGGTTTTGAATTTGAGAGACTCAGATTCAAATGCAATGTAGTAGTTGTATATGGTTAGAACAAGTTGATCATGGTTTCCAAATTAAACTCTGGAGATTGCGATTCGACAGATCTAAGAGTCAAATGGTCAAAATATGTGTATAGGTTGGATCAGCATGATTTTACAACGCTCAAAACACGCTGCCTTTCTAGTTCTAGAAGCATAATGCTGTGGTTTCTGTCTTCAGCGCAGCATAAACTAGCCGCTGTGGTTATATTGCTGTGTGATTTTGCACCTGCCAAAATTAAAGGAGAAAAACAATAAACCCGCAAACTCACACTAATATAAGCAGCGAAACTATCAGAACCTCAATTTGCAACACCTGTAATAGCGGCTAGAACAGGTCGATTGCATCATATATATAACATACCACCGTGCTGAAAGTAAACAAAATTAGTATAATTACACACCAGTGCTGAACAGTGAATTATCACTCAACGTTGATAGATGGAATCTCTGTAAAAAAAATTACAATATTTGAAAATGTTCGACTCATTGTATTTTGGATACAAGCATAACACATTTCTTTGGAATCTATGTAAAATAACATTTACAATATTTGAAAATGTTCGACTCATTGTACTTTGGATACATACATAATACGTTTTCCTTAAAATGAATCATACCATCTTGTATTTAGAATATTATTTACATACATATTTTGCGAATTTATATCGATCTCAAAATACTTTAATATGTATAAGTTATTAATGTAATATTCAAATATACAGGACCCGTGATTATGTAAAGGAGAATGACGATGTCAGCGAAGCCACTTTACGCCACTTGAATAAAGGCCCAATATAATTTAATTATAATCACTCAATAACCTTTAGGATAAATACTTAAAATAGGCACAATAATCATTATTGCATGCTATGGAAATAGCAGAATTAAAACATAAATTTAGCACAAAGAGTCTCTGATGTACAATAGCACAGTAACAAAATGCATACTAGAAACATTTGCTGAAATGAGAAAGGTGTGTTATGAGTTATAGTAGTCAAATGAACTCACACCTGAGAGTCCCGAGTGTGAACATTTCTGACAGCGACCTATTTCGACTACTGGTAATTTGTTTTTATCTCAGTTTATCATCTTACGATTGGCATTTATATCAAAAATGACAGATACAAACTCATTTCACTTGTAAAGTTTCGGTTAGTGTCTTACGTCACATCAGCACAAGTAGGATATATAGTACCGGGGCAATCATAGTCAAGTGCCTTGCCATGTGACACACCACGATAAGAAGCGCATACTTCAACAGGATGGGCTATATCCTTGATCGGATTTATATATTTTCGTTTGTTTCATGAAAGTCATTTTCTTATGTGGCATGCAAGTCAGCTTCTTCGAAAGATGTAATTCAACACGTAGGTCAAGATCACTGACGATATTTATAGATATTCTATATGTTTTGGCAAGTTGGTTAATTTAACCTGACGTTCATATTTGACAATGGTTTTAAACGTTTCAGTCTCATACACAAACACTACATAGAAAGCCAACCCGACGATTTCGTCATCACGCTAATGACTTCATCAGCAGACTGATTTAATCTCTACTGACTGTTAACATCACTCGATGTAATAGTGAGTTATGTTAGCATATTGTCCCAGATGTGCGGCAGGCTGTAGCGGCCCCTTTCCCTGTTCAGCGCCGGTTTGTGTGCACGAATGTAGATAGATTCCTTAACCCTTGGTTGAAACAAGGCTTTTTATCGATCTAGGATTTTTACTGAGTTCCAGGTTACCGAATTGCCATGGCAAACGTCGTGGATATACCGTGATACGTCAGACGAGCTTGAATGTGGCAAATAATTTTAGCTAAAGATATGGTCTTCTTATATGCATTTATTCTGAATGGTATACTGTTAAGAAAATAAACGTACTTCCTTTGCGAGCAATGGCTACTTAATGCATTGGGTTGCACTGAATATTGGCAATTCTGCTAATAAATATTGCAATTTATGTATCTTTTTATCAATTTATAACTATATAAGATGTTAAGTGTTCATTTTATACCCTATTGTGTGTCTATAGAGAACCTGAGTCTGTCAAATGAGTTTGGTTATCAGCTTCGGATAATAATTTAGATACTTTGAAACAAACAAAAGGAACAAACCTTTGATGAGACATTCATTTTAAATTAAGTGTTGTAAAATAACCTTAAGGTAATATGTTTATGCTTTTAGACACAAACCTCTAGTCATCATACATATACATATTTGTACATGCACATCATATATACATAAACTCTGTTTCTAGATCTATGGTGTCCCGAAAGAGGGTGGATGGCTTAGTATGTGTCTGTTTATAAACCTATTAACACAAACCACTTCACTAAACCATATGCTTGCGCAAGCGTCTTCTTACTAAAGACCCGTACTAAAATGAGTCTTTTCAAGGACCGATGTATTTTCCACAAAAATTATTCAAACAATGACTTCTGATTTTTGCAGTCCATTTCTCTTTGTGTAAATCGAAATGTTGTGATCAGACAACACAGTAAAGGTTTCAGTCAAGTTCAGTGTGCGCATCAACATCATGGTTCTTTGAGAATGGATACCACAACTGTCAAACGTACTAACTGACTTACACTGTCTACTGATCCCAATAAGTATTTGGTTGAGCATAGCCGAAAGTTTGTTACAATATTCAGCAAACATGTGTCCAACCATCTGAAATTAAGGTGACTTGCTATTCGAAATTCTCAGAATATACAGAATATCGGTTCTACGATTCACATTGTCAGATTTCACGCAATAAAATGACAGTACTCATAAATGAATTTAAAACAACGATTGTATTTTGGGGTACACCTATATCGAATTAATATACCCTGAGTGACAGTACTACTGTTGTTGCTGTTGCTACTATTACTTAACCGACGGCATAATCTGTTCTAGAGAATGTATTTATTTAGATTTACATGTCTTTGAATTTTTATTATCGCAGAAGGTTTAGGCGTCACCGATGGCTAACTAGGCCTATACAAAGTGCGCTAAAGATGTTAACAATTGTTTCTCGTGACATCCTTTCGCTAATATGCTTGCTCTAAGATAAACAAAAGGATGCAGCATGCATGTATCTGATGCATTTTGAAATTTACGAACTACAAAGGGAAGTTATTTTGCCGGTAACAGCTATTGTTTTATATTTGAAAGATTGTTTCAGTTTTTGAGGGTTTTTCATAATGTTTAACCTTGTTTCGATTCTCCAATCCATAGCTGAATCATTATCATTGTAGTTTAAAATCAATTGTATTATTGATGACGCTAAGTGTTGTCTAACACATATTGTAATTAAATTCAGTCAGAGAGAGAAGATATTATGTATTAGGTTGTGATCTGTTGGCTGAGAAAATGAGAGTAGTTTTTCAGTCGTTTATTAACGGATATGATATACAATGAGATAAAAAAAAATCGATGTAAATGTAAACCTTTATGTATATGTGTGTGCGTGTGCGTGTGTGTATCTAGGAATTGACGAAACAATATTTCATAATTTTTATATTATGTGTCCACAAATGCTGTGCTTCTGAGGGAAACAGAAATGACATCTTCTGTTATACTTCAATCTTGTTTACTTTTGTCTTTTTATAATCTTTTATCAGCGTTTTCTTTAGAGGTGACAACATTCTGTTATACAATTGATAATACACTATAACACTGGTAGCCACACTCTTAAGTACAATATAACTTGTTATTTAGCAGTACAAGGACATTGACACATGATACATAATGAAAATATGAAGAATATTTATATAACTGCGTTACAAAGAAACCCCACTAACTATAAGTAAAATTATGGTTCCTCTATTACTGAATATGTTTATTAAAAAAACATACATAAATTGAACAAGAGTAAGTTTAAACTTGCATCCTTTGACTAATCTCGCCACAAGTGCTGTTTTACTGTAGCACATTTTCGACCTTAGTTTATTATTATTCATTATCTGAACTTTTTGGAACAGCGACAGATCATTCAGAAGGTCAGTATATAGATCCAATTTTTTGCAATAAAATATTTTAGCAGGAGTTGGTTGTGTCATTTATGGATTGATAAATATGATATTGATATGTAGTCATCGGCTTATCTGTTATACAATTAGTCATACACTTGGTTATTATACAATGACCGTGGTTAAATAGGTCGGATCATCTTCAGTCGGGTCCATTCGTTGGTTACATGCTTGTCATTTCTGTAAATTACACTGACGTTGATTTCTTACTCGATGAGCTTTCTCACTGATTGGTGTTATATAGAATCCATCTCATTCGAGGGAATGTCTTGTCTGATGATGTCAAGTTTCTACAGAAATATTGGTAGCAATCCTGTTTTCATCGATGTTCATCTGACGTTTCATCAATAAATGCACTTCTCCGCATTGGTTTCTTTGAACAGTTTAGAGATAAGTTAATGTAATCTTTGCGGCACGATATATATATGTATATGTATTTGCGGCACGATATATATATGTACAGTGTGTTTAAATCATGTACAATTTCCAAAAGTACAATATCCAAGGAAATATCATCCACATTACATTAATGTAGCATAGAGGTATGCCAACATTCTCTCTATCGTGTATGTTTTAAATGCAAACAACTTCACCTTACATACGTCTCTCTCTCTCTCTCTCTCTTTCTCTCTCAAAAGTACATATTAACTGGTGAGCGTCCCCTCATCAAAAGTATGGATTATGTTATTAAAATCACGATGGCCTGTGGACAGGTTATACATATAAGGAAAACTAAATTCCTATATAAACATTCCAATACTCTATGAAATCCTTGTGTAGCTTTTATCGTTAATCTGTACTTTGGCCCGGGGGATATGGTGGAAGGAGATCAGGTTTACCTCCCCCATAAGGGAGTGTACCGTCAACCACGGGCTACATCTTTGACCTGATCTCTCACCTCATGGAAGGAAAAAAGATCAGAGAGAGAGCGAGAGAGAGAGAGAGAGAGAGAGTTAAGCAAACCTCTCGAAATTACCCAAGCACATGGAATCATTAACAAACAATCCCACTCTCCTCTTTTTTCTATAAAGAGGGAACACGGAACCTGCATGTTAAGAAAGTATGGAACACATACATCCTGGGTCCATGTGAGAAGGCGCTACGCGAAGTCAACACATCTGGGAAAGTTTCCAGAAAAACACATGCAGAATATGAACAGACAATACATAAACACGGGGATAAGAATCTAATATTCTCAACCATCCCTTCAATAAAAGAAAATTACCCTTTCACTTCAGTCTACCCCTTTTTTCTTCTTTCTTTTTTCTTCTTCTTTAAAAAAAAAAAACAAACATCTGGAACATTTATCTTTGGCGATAATAAAAACAAGGGTAGATGGTCCTGACTAGGAATAAAACCTAGATCAGAGGAATTACCCTTTAGATAACACTAGGGCATACATACCCTACACAATTCTCTCCAAAAATATTATGCGAATTCTTTTATAAACATTACAGAAATAGACACATACATAGATATTTGACCTGATCTCTCACCTCATGGAGGAAAAAAAGAAAAGATCACAGAGAGAGTTAAGTAAACATGTTGGCTATAGTAATCCATTTACCAAAACACATCAGATGAAAATTTCCTGAGAGTTTGAAAACATTAAATAATGTGCTTTTTTGATTGTTGTTGCTGTTGTTGTTGTTGTAGGGTTTAACGCCATTTTTCAGCACACATCTATACATGGCGGCCAGTATTAATGGTGGAGGAAGAACCCGGGAAAACCCCCAAAAGAACCAGCGACCTGCGAGGAGCTACTGGCAAGCTTTCTCAGATACCCACATTCGCCGAATTCGAGACTCGAACCCACGCAGACAGAGGTGAGATGGCAGTGATCCGTAACGGAGAGCGCTTTAGGCCACTCGTTCACTCTTGTCCCCTTGGTTTTTTGAAGAATAAAAGTTATGTTTCTCACTTGGCTTTCACTGAGACCAAAAATACTCACATTAATTTGTTTATTATGTCATGATAAATATTTCGTTCAATTCATCGTTTAAAATTTGACCGGTACATTTTCTCGAGATGTGAACATGTGTTTCTACCTGATTTCTATGGAACTTGAATGGCTGCAATGGAAGCCACCAAAACAAAATTTTCCTAAAAATAATCCTGGAAAGTTTTACCAAATATGGCTTCATTTTATATTTTAAAATATATTTTGATCTGGTTGTTATGGAAATTAAGTTTATGTCACTCCTTCTGTCCATGCAGGTCAGATAATAAATGAATATTATATAATATTGTTTGTGTTATGTATTACGTTCTATCAAGTTACTATACACTAAAACAACCCTCGTATTCTTAACCTAAAAATGTTCATGTGAGGAATAAATATTTCAGACTGCATGCATTATATACCATCTAAGGTATCATAATATCACGTCGTCAGCAACGTTCCATCTTAAGTGAATGGCAGATGTGTGCGCTATGCGCGTTGCATAGTGCAAGCATTACGGTGACTTGAGCATTAATGTTGGATAGAATATTTGGTAATTTTTATCTGCTGAGCGGAGAACAATTCAGTTGCGCGGAGATGTCTGATCAGCTGCCCGGCCACGCGTGCGCCCAGCTTAGAGGGAACGTTGGTCGTTAGTAGTCTTAACTTTATGTAGATGTGGGCAGAAAACTAATATATATCATCCTTGTGGGAAGAACGCTATGTATAGTATTACGTATTCAGTATTCAAAGGTCAAATCTGCCCACAATAAGTATATATCTGCCCACTAAGTAAAATATTAATAGTGTTACCAAATAAGTATATACTGAATTTGAACATATACATAGTTATTATATGAGGAAAGACATTTATATATATAACTTTTGATTTGAAATGTATGCTAGATCACTACCTTCCCGTAACCCACTTTGGGGATGCAATCCCACAACCCACGTAAAACTAGTATATATATATATATATATATATATATATATATATATATATATATATATATATATATATATATATATATATATATATATATATATTTATATATAATCAAGCATTTACTTTGATCCGTTAAATATATTTAATTTAATTGTTTGTTAGTTTCAATGTGCTATTATAATGTAACTTTGTATGTTTGTATGTTGGGCTTGAACTTGCGTAAAACTTAGTTCTTGTCTGCTTGATCTGATTGAACTTTTGTTTTATTGTATGCATTGTAAAAATTAATGCATTGCTATTTTTTTCTTTATGTGCATTGGCTTAATATCAGTCTCTTTATTAATAGAAGAAGTAAATATGTTTATTTGTGTCAGGGTTTTGACTTTCCTAAGTGAATTTTACAGGTATTGTGTTCTTATGTTGTTTTCTGAACTAGTTTTTATTTATTTGTTTGCTGTTGTTTTTGCTTTTGTGTGGCATATGTTAGCCTAAGATGGGTCACAATTTATCAGGATCATTCTAGAATGCTATTGTCATGAAGAGATTGGTTTTGTTTTAGAAATGATACTTGTGATCTGATGCCAAGTCGAGAGCTACATCATCTTGTGAATGTGATGACTTGGTTATTCGTCCTTTAACATTGCATTGCACTTTCAAATTATATTGTATGTAGTAACCAGCAGTTTGGGGCTGGAATCAGTTTTGTTCAAAATTATTGAATTAAAGTGATTCTTGTCTTTGGAAATACAAAAGTGCTCTGATACAATTAACGGATTAAGCAATTCACTGGAATTTATAAGTCTATACAAACCTGAAATTATATTTCGGTGATTCAACAAAAGACTGTTGGCATACAAACACTTTACTAGGTACCACAGACATGTCATATCCTTCAATTTTGGTTTTTTTTCTGAACTTTTGCTGAATTTTATTCAAGACTTTAAATTACATGGATTTTTGTCTGTGATTCTTAAATTATTTTAGGATTTAATTCGCCATATCATATATTTTGTTTCTCATTCTCACTTTGTATCCTGGTGAAATAAATATACTTGTTAAATTGTACAAAGATTTCACTTTTTTCTGTAATTTCTTTAAAGAGATAAATATATACATAGATAGATAGATATATAGATAGATTGATAGATAGATTGATAGATAGATATATAGATAGATAGATGGATAGATAGACAGATATATAGATATATAGATAGAAAGATAGATAGATAGATAGATAGATATAATTATAAAAGGTAAGGATATACTAGACTTGAAAACAAAAGGAAAACGGACAAGAGAGAAAGCGAGTTTAAGCTGTTTCGGAAAAAATAAACACTGATAGAAAGTGAAAGTCCGATTTATTTTCAGTTGAAAGTAAACGATAACGACAAAAAGATAGTGTCATATCAATCGAGGTTCATTTTTAATTTGATAACCCTCACCTGAACTGTGGTTTCGCAGCAGAATATGTTTTTCTTCAATAGTCCATAGTTTGCAACAAAATAATAGTTTCATGTGCTGAAATGCAATAAGTCACATATGCCTCAATTTGCACCGCTCCTACACATTGGCCCGAGGGTACCGACTTTGAACATCATTGCCAACTGGTTATTTCGAGTACTGTTCTGCAATATACCTTTTCTCAGCTTGGCATGTTAAAATTGCCATTTATGCCAAAATAACTGATAATAACTCCTGTCACTTGTTAAGTTTAAGATTGGTGCTTTTTGGCACAGCAACACAAGTAGGCTATTTGTGCCTAGGAAACTGGATATAGTGCGTTGCTCAGGGACACACCACGATAGCTGTCTCAGACTGATATAATGGTAGACTTCAAGCCTGCGTCTTTTTTTTGTCTTGAATGTGGCACGCTAACCACTGAGCCACTGCAACTCCCAACCTGCTAAGTATTGTACCAATTTAAGTGATTATTATTATTATTATTATTATTATTATCATTATTATTATTATTATTATTAGTAGTAGTAGTAGTAGTAGTAGTAGTAGTAGTAGTAATAGTATTAATAATTTACATAGAGTGTATGGTATCTATTCCACTTTTAGTGCTTCAGTTGCATGCAAGTTGTGTCATTTTCATCAGCAATATATACTTCAATAGCACGAGTGAAATCATATATCATCCTGACATAGCTCAATACGACTTGGAAGATCGCTTATTGGATTTATGTACGTTAGATCTGTTTCCATTCTGGCCGTCTCATATTGACAACATTCTACAGAAACGTCAAAATGGCAGTGACTGTCTTCAGCACTCATGCTGACTTTATGCGGATGTTCAGCGCTTACGTTGTCATTTGCGTGATCAGAGGCAGACATGGCAGCCTGAAATGGAGAAATATATTTCAATGATTTTATTATCTTAAAATACACCAGGAATGTCTCTTTGTTCTGGAATTAAATGAAAATGTAGAAATATGATAAATAAAACGTTTTGAATCAAGCAATAATCTCGAGATTGTATTGCGTTGGTTAAAGGGTAACTTTAGAAAATCGACCTGCAAATCTAAGAACAAAGAATGAAGTAATTTCAGCCAATATATTTCCCGAAATCAAACACTAATAATAAAGAGGTGTTACATTGACAATATTACAGAATACGTTACAATTATTGACTCAGCGTAGGGTTCGTGTTGTTCTCGAAATTTTCTTAGAACGAGGTGTACATCAATTGCTGTAGATGTGTTTTGCCAGAGTGCTTTTTATGAAGGAAAAATAAAATGAGCTCTTTCTGTATTATGAAATCGGAATATTGTTTTTCCTTCCTTCTTTTCATCTATTTATCGAGCAATTTGAAAATCATCCAAGTTTGACGTACAATTGGAAGCATTGAACGTATTGCTGGTTCTAAATTGAGTTCCAAGGGACCAAGTCTCAACAAGTCTTTTAATATTTGCAAAATGACTTAGATATAAATTTCGATAAGTAATTTTTTGTCACGGTTGCTTTGAGATGATATCATGGAATATGGAGTGAGATCGTGATGAAGAGAGAGAGAGACAGAGTGAGAGAGAGAAAGAGAGTGAGAAAGAAAGAGAAAGAGAAGGAGAGAAAAATAATATGTAGTCTCTTATCAAAGACTATCCGATTATAGAAAGGCTTTTATTGGACACCTATGCATAGGATCGTGAATAAGTAACGACAAATCCTTTACATATAATCATTAAACACTGACTAACTAAGAATAAACAAGTCGAGAAAAACGAAGGTGAAACTTGGTTACATATTGGTTTAAGAAACATTACTTAACATTTTAAAGGGCGACGAGTTTTTGCCATATAGTTTAAATCAAAAATATATATGTTGTATATACATTTCCTCTGGGAGACTAGAATGATATATCGTAAAGGGTATACATTGTTTACAAGCAGAGACTGCGCTAATGCAATAGTTTCACTAAATATTAGTAATTCTTCTCGTCACTATTGTCATCTGTACATGTTTTAAACATTTTATACATATATTGGATGAAATTGTAGCAATCATGAGCTTATTGTTAATTAATGCTTATTTCTGCCCTAATTTATGTCGACGGCGAATCTGGGTCTCTCTAGAACATTTAGTTACCGACTTCAGATACCAACTAAAAGCACAGCGAGCTACTATGGTAACGTTTATCACCTCCATTGTTAACCAGCTGAAAACATCGTTTTCGTTTATCTTTATTCGGTATATTAATAATATACGCAGTAGCAGTATCGTAGCTCAACAGAAAAATAACATTTAAGGTAAAAAAAATTTTCACAGATTCATGAGTTTCTTAATATACTTAGTATTTATCGAATACATTATTATTCCAAATAGTGTTGAAACACATCCGTTGCATAGGGTACAAAGGCCTGCAAGGATAGGAAAATAATGTACAGTATTCTAGACTTGTTTTTTATCGAGTATTCTTCTGCTTTTCAATTAAGAATCTATCAGTTCAGTACATATACTATATTTCAATCAGTACATACTCCTTGACCTTCTCTCGTTTCTCCTACATCTGTTCTACTTCATATTATCCAGAACGTTTGTTTATATCGCAGTTGCTAACAACGAGAATGACAACCCGGCCATCACCGAAATCCATACAATATAGCACTTGTTATGTGCAGGCATATTCGTTACTCATTATTATGTTTTGACATTATCTGCTGTAGCTTATTGAACATCTTTGCTTATTAAAAGGTCTCTAATTCCAATATAAGTGAGTCATATGTGTCCCTTATACGCCACTTCCTCGTACGTATAATGTTGAATAATTACCTGCTCAAAATTTAAATTTAGGAGGGTAATAATTGTCAACATTCGTTGACTGCGGTGTAGTCACACATAAGAATAAAATTTGCTTTTTAAGTAATTAAAGATTACAGAATATGCATTAAAATACTTTCATATCTTTGACTTGTAAGCTTAAAGACCCATTGAATCTTAAGCTATTCATCTGTTAAGTTATATAAAGTGTTCAATGTAAATAATGCACCTAAAATTATTTCAGTCAACCATTTTTAAACTGAAAGGTACCACAATTATATACCAAAAATGGAAACTCAGTGTCAGTATTATTTTGGATTCATGTACATTTATGCAGATGTTATCTTAATAAGAAGGTGTTTGCCTATGTTGGAACATGTTTTATTCATTCCACGTATTAGCAAAATTAAATCATATTTGATAGCTCGTAGGTGGCTAATCCCAGACGGATGAACGGATGAAAGAAACATACTTAACAAACCTCAGAGTTGTATAATTTCTCAATCACACCCAATTATTCCATAAGAAAATGTATAAATAACACAAACATATTTAGAAAAGAAACCGAGCAATATCAATAAGTGAAATGTTTAAGGAAACTGTACCTAAAATTCACAATGGTTTCACTTTGATATCTTGTTTTGATGACACATTTTGTTTTTAAAAAATGGATGGCGCCATTAATATTGTATTCACTTGCAATCTTTAAATTCGCGCTGGTTATCATAGGACCTAGATATCCTATCCATGTTTTGCAGTTTTCCTGTTTGTATGCACTGTTTTATTTACTAAATGTCAACCGCAGCAACAACATTAAACAAGATAGTTTGATTTTCTTGTAAAGTTATATGAATAAGGGCACATTTTGATAACAAGGTATCGCAGGTATGCCACGAAATGGGCAAGAAACAAAGCACAACTTGTTGGTGATGTTATGTGTAAATAATAAATTGCATGAGTCATTTTAATATGAAATAGATAGATAGGTCGATTGATTGATAGAGAGAAGGAGCATCGTTAATTGTTACCTCATCAATAACGTTGTACGCGTCTTCAATGAGTTCATTATTCACAACTATTTTGTCTCCTTTTACTCTTCCAAGCCATTTAAAAAGTCTGCAACAACATTTGCCTTGTTTTTTGTTCGCTGAATCATCGCTGTTTAAATAGTTTTCATTGGCATATGACGATGCCAAAGTTTTTACAGGCACGCTTTCTCTAATTTGGTTTCTTTTGGAAGCATCTGTCGTCATTGCTGAAATAGGCATGAACATGTTATACTTTGATACGTTTGCTGGAGGCTATTTCCTGCCGTCTATACCATATCACAACAAATATATAAATATAATTCGTTTACGAATCACTCCATTACAAAAGATAGAATTAAGCAAATATTGTTATATGCTCATGTTTTTAAATTAAATTTAGATTGATATTTTTTCATACTGCACGGTTTCATATTGCACGTGTATATAAAATTAGCAAACACATCTCGTTAATCAGGAAGTACTTAACGCTTATATAGCAAGGACTTTAGCTATTGCTTTATTAGATTAATTAGTGGATGAACTACAGAAGCTGTTTCGTCCATTTGAGAGTAGTTCAAGTTAACTATCTAGACCAGTTCATGTCTTACTTATGAACCTTTCAAACAAGAAAACAAAGAGCATGATATTAGCAATATCCACAACAAACGTGAGAAATCCAACATTGAAAATACCATTCTGATCAGATAAATAATTACTTATGTGAAAAGGTCGTAACCGTTCGCACATAGAATGGTTCAGAATATAATCAGAATTTCCTAGCGTCTATATAAATAGCATAGAAAAGCAATATGAGGCTAAGGGCTATCATATATCTATAAGAGAAGTATCATTTGACGAGTTAGTTAGCACACTAAATTTGAGAAAAAAATCATCTGAAGGTTTTGGTAGAAAACTGAGCACCTTAGAGCCGACATGCCAAGGCGACGAAGAAGTCTTTTTTTCCACTGTTTTAATAGACTGTCACACGTCAGATGGTTTGCCAATCTCACAGTTCAACGTGTCTGATACAATGTTAGGCTAGCGTTGGAATTCATACAGGTTATGTACATAGCTAAGGTCCCTCCCACAAGGAGCATGCAAGTGACATGGCATAAACATATGTTTACTTTAACTGGTAATAACTATGGCTATACATTTTTTGATATTGAATTTCCTCAAAATGTAATTTCTAAGATAGTAGTGCAAATCCGAGGTATTTGAACCATATCAAGAGTCCCAAAACCTGATACACACATTAAATTTATACTTTAATTTCGACTACATTTGCAACATAAATCATGTTCTCCTTGCTACACTCCAAACGAAATGAATGTTGTATAACGAAACGTCTTATGATAATTTCAATTACAAGAATTCGTATTTTCCTTACAATATGATTGCAAAAGATCAATAACAGAACACAAACACAGGTACAGTTTATGGCAGTCCTTCCACTGTTCGAGTTTTATGTAAGGTATACCATCAGACGGAATTAACCAGACTAATAAATGCAGTCAATCAAAAGACATTATGAGTTGCATCGACAGTAAAACAAATTTCATCCATTCCAGACTTACTAGAAAAGATATTGAAATCCGCATTCATTCTCAAAATTTAAATTGTAAGTATACTAAAACGAGCAATACTTTATGAACTATGTGTGAGCATACAATACACTTCGAGGGTCGATGGTCGGTGCCAAGTGCGCAATACTATCGAGAATGTATATTGATGAATCTGCGGTTTTGTATTTGTTTCAGAATACAGCATAAAGTAAATTACTTTGTTTGTTGTAGTGTGTTATATGTACTATTACGCCTAAGGTAGAAAAACCAAATGAGTATATAATAACAAAATAAATCAGTTTGTAGGGAAATTATGAACTTGTTTTATCGGAGTAATATTGGAGAGCGCCTCCATAAATCATCGGATATTACTAAGAAGAGAGGATACGTTTTTCAAAAGGGGGATCAAATGCAAAATGCGTTTTGCTTATGCACCTCAGACATGTACGTGGGAAAATGTTGTGCATATGTTGCAACTTCAACGAATGGTTTCATTCTTATGCACTTTATTATACTTATTATATGCACATTTATGTGAAAATAAATTGTTTAATGTAAAGTAAGTAAATTCGTATTTACATACTACATTCAGCGTATTATCCATCCTTGCAAAATCAAACTCGCTAAAGTGTCATAGCAGAGACGTATTACATATTTTTAGAATTATACATTATACCTGACACAATAAAAGCATAACCTGCCATCATGTGTATAGAAAAGAGCCGAACAATAAATGCAAATGCTGTCGCATGGAGTTTATCCCATATGGTCAGGAAGGACTTTTTACCTGCGGTGTAACGTTTGGTATTATAAATCCATCTGTGCGTTATGTAAAATAACAAAGTTACAACATGCAAATCAACTAATTGTATCCAGCTCGTTAAGCTAGAATGGGACAAACTAAGTATGTTACAAGAGAGCACTTAACTTGGCAACAATTTATTTGGCGAAAATTTAGAGAGTTTTTGCTTTTAATACCAACATTTTACATTTGCATTTGAAGAGAGAATTTATGCTATATATGCCATGTAGTTAAATCTTGTAAATCAATTATATGTAGACACATGCATACTTAAAAGTAGAAGATAATAGTACCCGATCTGCTTAATGCGACTTTACACCTCTGCCAGAACAAAATTAGAACTCCATTGATGATCAAGGAAATGGCAACAATTACTACTCCAACCCCAATAAGCGGTCCTAGTAGACCTGGAAGGAAAGACAAATGTTCATTGTTTTGAAGCTTGCATGTTGGAATAAAACCACGAAATAAATACAACACAATGGAGATAATGACATGATTGTTTGCCATGTTCTATGTGATACAATTCATAATCGTGCATGGAGATATCTTAGAGTAGGTGTATTATATGATCCACAATATTCATAATTATTTCCCAATTATAAATGACTCTTATTTGATTGCTAAACACATATATGCGTTTCATGGTCTGGTGCTTGAATCTTTGTTTCTGCTCATTGTGATATGTTATAGCATTATAGTAAATACACTTATAATACTTATCATTGAAATCTTGCTGCTCAAAATTATTTCCGTTGACAGGTTTGATACTGGATTGAGCTGAAATGAAATCAAACGGTAAATCAAACTTTCATTTGCCCAATCAAGATAAATCAATCCATTTTTAATATTTATATATTCAGAACAATATCGTAAAAATGGATAAAGATTACACAAATGGCAAAACATGTAATGTGTATACTGAAAAGTTGTAGAGAAACAATAATGTATATATTTAGGTGTGTATGTATATATTCGTGCAATGTATGCATTGGATGATTCAAAATATACCCATTAAATATAACATTTAAACACAAGTCCGAAAATAAAACTTTAAGGCATCGCAAAAAGTATGCAACACGAGCTGTTATGAAATGTAAGTGAATCACCCTGGCGACGGACATATAATTCTCGGGAAACAACACATACCATATAATACCATATAACATAAAATCTGGTTTTATTATGGTACAGAAATGAATCAGATAAAACTCTAAAGAGGCATTGCCAGGAAGTAGATAAATAAATAATCATTATTAAAATTCAGAAATATTTTAAATATTGGTCTCTGGAACATAAATAAAGGAAATGATTTAAAGATTTCATGCATGTCAGATGCAAATTGTGCACATTTAAGATCAAATTAATCAAATGATGAAATAATCAAATACTTTTGATAAATCGTTTACAACTTGTAAAAATTGATAAACGTCCAGCTGGATGCCACTATTTATAAGGTTTGATAGAATTTAACGTTATAGGAGAAAGTGTCCTTAAAAATTGTTATAACGTACAAATCAAGTAAAGACAAACTAAAATGATCATCTATATGCTACTAAATTCCCTTAAGTGTGTCATCACAATACATATTTAGAATGCGGGCATTTTTATTATATATGTGCGGTAACTGGGTCACTTTCATTAGCACACATTACAGTCGCAACTACCTTGCCAAGGTTTGTTATCAAATATGTTCTAGAGAGTCACCATAATGCACGAAAATGGGGTGGGATTTCATAGTGACACATTGGTAGATTTCGAAAACATTAAGGATATAAACGAAATGACACTATACGTAGATGTGAAATTTTACATAGTTCTGCGATGTCGTAAACAAGACCCTCTCGATACAAGGGGAATGTTTCATATAAAAACATCCCTAGGCGTAACATTGAGGTACACCCATAGGCGTAACAGTGGATGTCACTATGAGTATGTAAGGGAACTATCCATGATTATCCAGTATGAGTATTTGTGCAGGAAATCTTTCTTTCTCGACACGCAAATGCCCTTTAGATACAAAGTTGCTGTTTGTGCCAAACCTCTTTCATATCAAGCCTCTTTGCTATCGCGAAGGGAAAAACAAAACTTGGTTGTCCAATATATTGTCAAATTTTTATTCTTTATTCCTTTCTTACATAAGACACTCTTCTTCTTGACATTCGTCCGTCTACGCGAGACGATGGTGTAGCTTCAGGAAAAACTGTTGTTTCGCATTCTTCCTGGCTCTATTTCCAGCGTGCTTTATGTTACTGTGACTGTGTAGACTCGGAAGGCTAGGGTCTGCGAGCGCTCCAAGACAGCACGGGTGAAAGCCTTTCCGACTATGCTGAAGAGGGATATGCTCCGGTAGTTGTTGCAGTCGCTACGTTCTACTTTGTTCTTGTACTAAGTGACGATGTTGGGGCCACGGATATCCAAGAGATTTATCCCTGTTCTCAGGAGAGGCACGAGCAGTGCTGATTTCCCGCTCTGGAGGATTTTGTCACACTGAACCGTTCAATAGGGTGTCTTTTGGAAGAACTATAACTCTCACTTACAATACATGTTGAAACTTAAGACGTTCAAGATCCAAGGCCCAGCATATAAATCGTCTGCGTTATTAATGACAATTTGAATTTATATAGGACGAGTTTGACACTATTTAACATCTCCAATACGAATTTAATTTACCATTCTTCCTGAATAAAAACCATCTAAATATCTGACATAATTAAACGTTTTTAACAATTCAATGAAGAATTTTAACATTGCCGATGCAAAAACACCATCCAGATGAATCCGGTTTCACGTCCTACAGACAGCGTTAAACGTACAAAACCGTATCTCACATGTACATTGGCACCCTACTTTAAAGCGAAGTATCATGGGGATGGACATCGGCGAGGATCATATGGCTGTGGCCCTCATTATTGTGGTTTCCACAGCATATGCATAAAAAACCAATGCACTAGAAAGGAAACGAAAAATAAGGCTGAGATATAACATCACACTTGCACCAAAGCCGTAAAATAAAGATATTCATTGGGAACAATCTATAATAACAGATGGGACAGTACGTCGACTTCACAATATACCAAAAATGTACGAAGTACTAGCCCCTCCCTATACGTTGAAAATATATCCTCAGTTAATTTTAGGGAATCTGTTTTGAGGATCCCAATTTCCTGTCGAAAACTGCATTCATGTGTATGATCATCATTACCATTTCCATGTCAGTAGAAGTATCAACGGACATGCAGGGTGCAGTTACTGCCATGAAAATGTGACCAGGAATTTATCAACCAAGAGCAACATGTTCAATGTGGTAAGATATGCATATCTTCACAGTTTGTTTTAGATTCCTCTTTCTTGTCAAGTCGTCGATATGTTTGATCAGTGTAGGCTGTAAATATGTTAACACACTGAATAAGTTATTTAATCATTCTCATATATTCAGGGGCCTTCATTTTATCGGTTTCGAAACTAAAACGATATCGTGCAGATATGTGGTTACATTTTCAATACCGACGAAAATCAACACGTCGTGCTCCGCTATATTGCTAAGTCGTCGATGATATGAAATAGATACAGAGGTAATCTATCTGAACTTGATACATATCCTTATATGCTATACTTTTGATATTGAATTGATGAAGGGTTGTTTCTGCGGGACAGTTATTATCGGGCAACAGGTAACAGTTCAGTGACAACATTTATGTTGATAAATGTATTGTGAAAACTTCATGCCCGAGAATACCCTAGTAATTTTACCATCTCATTCGTACCATTTCGTGAGCAGTCTCTATGCGGCCAAGGCTTTGCGTTTGTTATTTTACTCGTGCGAAACGCGACAAAATTTTACACAACAAAAATGGTGGGAAAAAAACAGATCCGGCTATATTCCATGGATGAGTAGTACTATCCTGCTCTGCCGCATTTGTTTCAAGTAAAAAATCTTTTTCTTACATCGTACATGTTCTGAAATCTACAATCAAGTTTAAACCCGTCCTCACCTTGACGAAGACGGATCCTTGAAAGGACACTAAGTGGATGAGCGTACAGTTATGAATTAAATCTCAAACACATATACAAGTTCTAACACAAGACCAAAAGCACAAAGTTCCATTTGCA
Organism: Sinohyriopsis cumingii; assembly: GCA_028554795.2. NCBI lineage: Eukaryota > Metazoa > Mollusca > Bivalvia > Unionida > Unionidae > Sinohyriopsis > Sinohyriopsis cumingii. The sequence continues at coordinate 53,230,875 of CM068831.1, forward strand.
ATTCATATGTATTCCGAATAAATTATGATATTGAATGCGTTGATGTGCATGCAGTGTCGAATGTGCTAATGTGGCAATGACAAGGAATGTGCCGATGTGTTAACAGTATTTCCATGTATCACAATACAATAATCCAGAATGTCGTAGTTTGAAGTTTGCTATAATTCAAAATATAATGAAATTCATGTAGTCCAAACATTTCATTGAGCACATTGAAATTCAATGAATAATTGTTTGACTAAATGAATTCAAACAAATTAAATAGCTAACACGACAATAACAATAATTATGCTTCTAATGTTGAGGCAAGGACGAGTAATTTGCCAAGTATACAACATTTATAAGCAAGATATGAAACAAAGAGAGAGAAAACCGTACGTAAGTCTACTCCCTAAACCATTTAAATTTTAGGAATTTCAAAGCGAAAAAGTAATGTCCTATATTTAGACAGAAGTAAACATATTTACTTCCATTGGTAATGATCTGAATATTTATTCGATAATTTTAGAGAAATATTAGCTAAGTATTACGTTGTTTACAAAATATTTAGTAACTGGTTGGGTACACCATATACATAATTTTGGACAAAGGTCAAGTAGAATGTACATATATAAATAACATATTTATGGACAAAGTCAACAAACTGTATATAATAAATATACGCCTCAGGGGAATATTTTGTTTCAGGTTATTGGATTATCAAACAGAATAAGAGATCGAGGGGATATTCAACTTGATTTCATACCTCATAATAAAAATATTTTAAACAAAGGTACCATACCATCGCAGGCATCAACTTAGAATACGTGGCGCTGAAGACAATGATTAATTCATGTACAAATGTGATTTTTGGGAGAAAGTGTTAAACAGTATCTCTCTCACTCTCTCTCTATTTCTCTTTATATATATATATATATATATATATATATATATATATATATATATATAAAGAGAGAGAGAGATATACATATATATATACATATATATATATATATATATATATATATATATATATATATATATATATATATATATATATATATATATATATATATATATATATATATATATAAGGGGGTGAGTGTGATGGTTTGTATGTATACAGAACAATCATTATCATAAACTTATTTTATTTGACAATTTCGAGAACCTATACTTATATAGTCTGTAATCAGACGAAACTGGTATTATTTATAGAAGAACATTCTTTCAAGGAAAGGTAGATTCGGGGATACCGGTTAGTTGCAATATCAGGCGATTAAAAGACTGACTGAATAAGACAAAAAGAACAATATACTTACAAATATTTAATCTGTATGGATCACTCTCAAATCCAACTCCGGATGAGTTACATTTGTAAATGTTGTACATATCATCAGGTATTAAATTCTGTATAGCAAGAATCATGTTGTTTTGAGAATATTTGCCGTTGCTTTCTATCATAGATCCATTCAGGCTCCAAGAAACCTTTTCGGTGGATATATTATGGGAATTGCACTGTAACTCTACGTACAAATCGACATGTAGAACCATAGTTATCCAAGGAGGGGTTCTTTCATCTAGAAAAATGCAAAACATACGAATAATGAGGATGACTGAAGCTATATAAAATCAAACACTAGCGGCTTCATTAAAAAATAAATAATCGTCTGTATTCGTTATGCAATTGTTTTTGTATCGCATATCCAGTTGTCATATTGAACATTTTTCAATTTATTTTCTTCTCATTACTTTTTTAAGCGTATCTTTATAAAACTTTGGAAAACAGAGGATTCAATGTCTTTAGCATAATTAGGAACGATTTGTTGAAGGTCTTGCATTGTAGACGAAATCAGACAAAGTAATTAAATTAGTGGTGCAGGGGCTACGAATTAATATAAATAATATCACTCAAATGCTGAAATTATGCAAATGTTAAATTATACTTTGGCTCAGACATGCATTGATAGTGCATTGCACTTAAATAACCAGGCAACCGGTGTATACGTACTATCGTCAATTAAATTATTCATCATAAGGTATGAATTATGTGTTTGATCTAAGATGTTTATATATGCTTAAAATTATGATTTAACCAGATTACGGGTGGTAGGCTTACAAACATGCTTTGATAGTGCATTGTACTTAAGTAACCAGGCAACCGGTTTATACGTACTATCGTCAATTAAATTATTCATCATAAAGTATGAATTGTTTGTTTGATCTAAGATATTTATATATGCTTAAATTTATGATTTAACCAGATAACGGGAGGTAGGCTTACAAAGATAATTAAGACGGTAAATATAAATCCTGGACAAAGTGTGTTAAAGAAGTGTTTGTACAAAACAAATACAACCTTTTATAAACGAGTAAATACGAAATACATAAATTAGATCGTACTTCTTTGTATAACTGTATTCTGACATGAACAGCTAGCGAGAGACATGCTTTCAGGTTCTCAATTATAAACTCTGATTATAAAGTTAGCATTATATCTCTTTATTATCACTTTTGACTATCTTAAACTGACAAATCCATATAATTCTAGTAAAATGAACACTTGCACTGTTGTAATTAACGAACAACTGATGAAATCTAAGGTTTATACAACATACCAATTTGTAGAGTGACACTATCGTTGAAGTCGTCTAAATCCCATGATCGTTCCAACTTGTATATGCCAGCATCTTTTCTTGTAACGTTTGAAATGCTAACAGTAACAGTTACCGTTCCGCAGGTACTGTTGTTTACGTAAACTTGTATTCTTTCATCTTTTTCATGCCAGATGATGTGATTTGTAAGTGGCCATACAAACAGAAAAAATGAAGAGTTACGAGTAATACGTATAGAATCCATGTTTGTATTGTTGTATGTCCATGATAAAGATATGTTTCTTCCTATAATACCTTCCACAGTCCTTCCTTCTGAGACAAAAGCAAATCTTATGCAGGAAGCTAAAACATACAAGAACAACATACTTCCTTGTATTTTAATGTGTTGATACTGTCCAGCTAATACTGTATGATACCATAGCATCAAACTGAAGTAGGAATATTGTTTATTTTCCATGTTTTGAATAAATAATAATCGTTGGATAATTGAAAATATCATTGATCAGTTTACAAAAGACTCATGTCACAAAATGAGAACAAGCGTTTCAAAGTTTACTAAGAATGGATCGCAAAAATAACTTATATGTAGGAAAATGCCTCGAATACCACTCAGTCTCCAAATTCAATACTTAGATTAATGTCTGCAGTCCAATGTACAATATTCATCGATAAACAAGAACATACTACACAGTATTTCCGAAACGTCAATTTAAGTAATGATCATCCGTTTATAATTATTTTCTTAAAATTTTAATATGCGACAGAGTCGGAAATGTTTTGATATTGTTTATTGACCAATGGACACAAAACAAAATGAAAGAAACTTAGACATTTGTTGTTCAGTATAGAATATGTTTTAATATTTTTAATAGATATAATCAATAAGACGGAAACTAAAGAATGTATATATATATATATATATATATATATTCGTCATCCATAATCACTACTGCTAACTAGAACAACTACTACTATTGATGACAACATTACATGCATTTTATTGTTACTTTAGTTTTAGTTACAGTAGTGGTAGTAAAGTAATGTAGCATGTTAAACTAAATGACGAATATATGGGGATGAGGAAAGTACAAAGCTTAAATCCTAATTAAGTAACATGATCGATCAACACCTTTGTAGTTCCAATTATACCGTGCACTACAGTCATTATCGAGTAGGGCGAATATGAATTTCAAAGAATCGACGTAAACATACGAATATGAATATCATTATATTTAGTGAATAATTATCATGGAAAGCTCTAAATACTCTGTACATTACCAAAACTATTAGGGTGGAGATGAACTTTAAGGGGAGAGAAAACGAATTTTAGGGAAACACACCCTCTGAAAAATTGAAAACGATTTGATAGCAATGGATCTTGCATAATGCTTGATAACAAATTAATCGCTGAAAGAAAATAATGAGTATAAAGAGAAAATGTTCACTCAGAAAACGTTAGAATTGTTGGTAAAGGCAATGAAGCTATCAGTTATAAAATTAGACTTAAAATAACTCTTTTTATTGAAGATGGGTTCAGTTGGGAGACTTAAGGTAAAAGGCATTTATTAGTGATTGATTATGTATTTATTTTTTTGTTGACGTTTTGCCACCGAACTATGACTGGATAGGAGGCTTAGACTTTACGCGACTTGTTCTCCTGCCTATAACGGTACACGAAATCACAGGTGCATCGACAATGATGGTAATGCTTATTAACATCACACATATTATTTCTGATCTGATATTTTTGTTCACCATCAAGTATTAGGGAGATGATATTTCCAGTAATTGCCTTCATCCCAAAAATACATAAATAAATAATATACTCACACTAGACTAGCAACGCGCAACATGACATTCACGATAAAAAACGTGAATGTTGTTGACATATGATTTAGAGTTACTATGGCAAAATCCGGATAATGATGGTACCAAGCAAGAGCCTCTTTTTTACTCAAGTTGGATGCAATTTGGGAAGCTTTTATGTAAAGTAATGATGTCTCAAATATCGGTACATGTGACGTATCAGTAGTAGTAGTATAGGATTTTACCAATAGTCACATGTTCTAATGATAGCATGCAACAGACAATGCGATCCTGAATTTCGTTGTCTCAGTTCTTCTATGTTCATATCATGAGGTTCAGATGGATGGGTTGTACGTTTTCCAATGTGGCAGGGCAAAACCCGAGTATCACAGAAACAAAGGGAACGTGACAGTAAGAGGATACATTTGAAAGTCACACACACACACACACACATAAAGAATCACACACACAGACACACACACACAGACACACACACATATATACATACATACATATATATATATATATATATATATATATATATATATATATATATATATATATATATATATATATATATATAAGAACGTATGCAATTTAAACATGTATATTACATGATATTACACACGTTGATACAATATTATCGCTTATTTTGATAACAACTTTAAAATGTCTATACAATACAGTTAATATCTTTAGAGTATGCTATGTTAGTAAACGATCGCTTTTTAATTCAAGTCTAGAACAGTATAAAAAGTGTATAAATTAAATGTTAACTCGGGTTTCTTATATTATGGCTGATACTATACGTGTGTAATGGTGGAATTATTTTCTTTTGGTATTTGTGGCATCGGCCATTAACAAAATTACAAACATGTGTAATTATTGTTCTTTTGATTTAATTTGTCTCGTGTAGTCTCCTTTACAAATCACTCCTTCTTGCTGTTCTAGCGAGACTATTTGTATTTCGTGCAGTTTTTAATTATATTTTATCTGACCTATTCTAGCATTCTCCAAAGCAGGCTCTCGAACTGCATCAGTATATTCTTGGCGTTGTCGTATTAGTTATTCATATACTGTCTCCCAAGTGTTTCTACTTAGTTTGAATTGTATTGATTTCACTGCAACCATTGACATTGAAAAATAGTTAAACCATTCGTGTAAAACGTTTGTTTTGACCACGAATTTACAATATTGGGCTTTGATGTTCCCAGAAATAATAGCAGGACTGTTAATGCAAGAAAAACAACTCATTTAAATATACACCATAACTCCCCTTCCTTATCTATATTTTTATATCTTTTGTTCTTATTGGTGTGTGATATCCAACCCACGACAGAGTCTCTTTTTACATTCGAATCGAATTATATTCCAGTATGCGCATTATCAAACTCACCCAATGTGTCTCTGCTAATAAGTAGTAAAAAGTCTGGAAAACAAACACTAAAATAGAAGCTGGTTCATTAAAAAAGAATAAAAGCAAAGGGGTCTATATAGATCGTGTGGTAGTCAAATCTCTCGCGTTTCCCACCCCCGATTCCAGAATATTTATGTGGTATTTATGGTATGCCAACCAGGAACAAGGCTGTTAACACTGAATTTTATGCTGTGTAATAACTATGATGGCTGCATATTGAAATGAACACCAGGTTACCTATTGCTGGTACACAATGAATCAGTTGTATAATTCGATGGCTTTGCCCCTATTTTGGATTCTTTACACTTGAAGCCAATGTCACGTCAACAATTTTGCAATATATTTGTTGAACATGTGGGCTCGTCCCCTTGCACAGGCAACCTATTTGTCTGCTAAAATGCCGATGTATATGTGAGATCACTAAAACGTTTGGTCCATATACGCATACGTCAGTCTCGAAACACCTGTTGATTCTGTTGACCCTGTAAAACCGCTCCTTGGGGCTTATGAATATACAACAAAGATTTCAATTTTGATTGCGATTCCGGAAACGTAAATTCTGCTTTAAATTTCTCACATTGATGTTGTTCTTAAACTTGTCGCCAATCGACAATAGTGACAATGATAAAGATAATGTATTTTTTTAATCATATTTATGAAGAAGGGTTTTGAATTTGAGAGACTCAAATTCAAATGCAATGTAGTAGTTGTATATGGTTCAAACAAGTTGATCATGGTTTCCAAATTAAACTCTGGAGATTTCGATACGACAGATCTAAGAGTCAAAAGGTCAAAATATGTGTATAGGTTGGATCAGCGTGATTTTACGACGCTTAAAACACTCTGCCGTTCTAGTTCTAGGAGCATAATGTTATGTTTTCCGTCTTCATTGCAGCATATACTAGCCGCTGTGGTTTTATTGCTGTGTGATTTTGCACCTGCCAAAAGTAAAGGAGAAAAACATCAAACCCGCAAACTCACAGTAATATAGGTAACGAAACTATCAGAACGTCAATTTGCAACTCCTGTAATAGCGGCTAGAACAGGTCGATTGCATCTTATATATAACATAACACCGTGCTGAAAGTAAAGAAAATCAGTATAATTACACCCTAGTGCTGAAAAGTGTATTATCACTCAATGTTGATAGATGGAACCTCTGTTAAAAATACATTTACAATATTTGAAAATGTTAGACTCATTGTATTTATTATACAAACATAATACGTTTTCCTTAAAATAAATCATATCTTCATGGATTTAGAATATTATTTACATACATATTTTACAAATTTATGTCGATCTCTAAATACATTAACATGTATAGGTTATTGATGTACTATTGAAATATATTGGACCCTTGCATATGTCCCAGAGAATGACGATGTCAGCAAGCCATTCTACGCCTCTTGAATCAAGGCCCACTATAATTTAATAATAATTACTCAATAACCTTTACTATAAATACTTAAATTAGGCACAATAGTCATTATTGCATGCTATGGAAATAGCATAATTGAAACATAAATTTAGTACAAAGAGTCTCTGTAGTACAATAGCACAGTAACAACATGCATGCTAGAAACATGTGATGAAATGAGAAAGGTGTGTTATGAGTTATAGTAGTCAAATGAACTCACACCTGAGAGTCCCGAGTGTGAAAATTTCTGACAGCCGCCTATTTCGAGTACTGGTAATTTGTTTTTATCTCAGCTTAGCATGTTACGATTGTCATTTATGACAAAAATGACAGATACAAACGCATGTCACTTGTAAAGTTTCGCTTAGGTGTCTTAGGGCACATCAGCACAAGTAGGATATATAGTACCGATGCAATCGGAGTCAAGTGCCATGCCAAGGGACGCACCATGAGAACAAGCGCAGACTGGTCGATTGTAGGATTCGAATCCGTACCACTTTCCTCTTCATGATATACTTCAATAGGATGGGAAGATCCTTGATCGGAGTTCTATATTTTCGTATGTTATATGGAAGTCATATTCTTCTGTGGCATGAAAGTCGGCTTTCTCGAGAGATATAATTCAACACGTAGGTGAAGATCACTGACGATATTTATAGATATTTAATATGTTTTGGAAAGTTTGTTAATTTAACCTGACGTTCATGTTTGACAATGACTTTAAACGTTTTAGTCTCATACACAAACATTATATGGAAAGCCAATCAGAAACTTTCGTCAACACGCTAATGACTTCATCAGCAGACTGATTTAATCTCTACTGACTGTTAACATCACTGGATGTAATGGTGAGTTATGTTAGCATATTGTCCCAGAGGTTGTAGTGGCCCCTTTCCCTGTTCATTTTTTCCGGTTTGTGCGCACGAATGTAGATCGATTCCTTAACCCTTGGTTCAAACAAGGCTTTTTCTCGAGCTAGGATTTTTACTGAGTTCCAGGTTATCGAATTGCCATGGTAAACATTGTGGATGTACCGTGATACGTCAGACGAGCTTGAATGTGCAAACAATTTTACTAAAAATATGGATTTCTTATATGCATTTACTCTGAATGGTATACTGTTTAGGAAAACAAAACGTACTTCTTTTGCGAGCACTGGCTACGTAATGCATTGAGTTGCACTGAATATTAGTAATTCTGCTAATTAATACTGCAATGTATATAGCCTTTTATAAATTTATAACTGTATAAGATGTGCACGTAGTATAAATTGTTTCATTGCTTAAGCTGAAAGATATTAAGAGTTCATGTTATATCCTATTGTGTGTCGATAGAGATCCTGAGTCTGTCAAATGAGTTTGGTTATTCGCTTCGGATAATATCAGCAAGCACAGTAAGTTCATTTGGTAACGCGTATCACCTATAGGGTTATTCTTATGCATACCTATATTATGTGTATTATCATTTATGATTACTGTTAATAAGAGTTATTTAGTATATAAAAAATTTTAGTATTAATTTTCACCAATGATCCTTGAGTTCGTACTTTATAAATGAGTCATGCATTAGGTGCATAGATTCCTCAATAAAGTTGCAAGGTTAAAATGCCCTTTTGATCCACTTAAATATTACGTGACCTGACATCAGGCCCGGAGATCTAAAACCCAAGCCGTCCTAATTTATGATAAGTCAGCATAAATTAGTTGATATCATTTACGAGATCGCATTCTTCAAGTATTAATGTGCGACAATATCTGATACATTATTATTATTATTATATATAATTAGGCATTCTTAGTAGTAACCACCAGTCTTGGATATCATTCATTAAGCTGATTTTTTATTTAATTTATTCATTCATTGGAATTATAGTTCTCGAAATATTCAGACTACATGGAATGATCGTTGTCAAGAACATGCTGTTAATTAATGCCTGTCTTTAACAGCAAGATTATGACAACAATAGTGACGATATTTGAAGAGATTCTTTAATTACTAAAGAAGATAAAAGGATATATTTTAGATACTTTGAAACAAACAAAAGGAACAAAACCTTTGAGGAGACATTCATTTTAACTTAAGTGTAGTAAAATAACCGTAAGGTGATGTGTTTATGCTTTTAGCCACAAACCTCTTGTCATCATACATAAATTAGTACATGCACATCATATGTACATACATTCTGTTTCTAGAGATATGGTGTCCCGAAATAGGGTGGATGGCATAGTATGTGTCTTTTTATAAACCTATTAACACACGCCACTTCACTGAACCATATGATTGCGCAAGCTTCTTCTTGCTAAAGACCCATACTAAATTGAGTGTTTTCGAGGACCGATGCATTTTCCCCAAAAGTTATTCAAAAAATGACTCCTGATTTTTGTAGTCCATTTGTCTTTGTGTAAATCTTAATGTTGTGATCAGACAACACAGGAAAGATTTCAGTTAAGTTCAATGTGCGCATCAACATCATGAGAATGGATACCACACCTGTAAATCTTACTAATTGATTTACACTGGCTAATGATCCCGATATTTATTTGGTATTGCATAGCCGAACTTTTGTTTCAATATTCAGCAAACATGTGTCCAACCATTCGAAATTAGGGTGACTTGGTATTCGAAATTCTCAGAATATACAATATAGCGGTTCTACGATTCCCATTGTCAGATTGCACGCAATAAAATGACAGTACTCATGAATGAATTTAAAACGACTGTATTTTGGGGTACACCGATATCGAATTAATATACCCTGAGTGACAGTACTACTTTTGTTGCTGTTGCTACTATTACTTAACCGACGGCATAATCTGCTCTAGAGAATATATTTATTTAGATTTAGATGTCTATGAATTTTCATGATCTCAGAGGGTTTAGGAGTCACCCATGGCTAACTAGGCCTACACAACGTGCGCTAAAGATGTTAACAATGTTTTATCGTGACACCCTTCCGCTAATATGCTTGCTCTAAGATAAACAAAAGGATGCAGCATGCATGTATCTCATGTATTTTGAAATTTACGTACTACAAAGGGAAGTTATTTTGCCGGTAACATTAAATTTGAAAGATTGTTTCAGTTTCTGAGGATTTTTCTTAATGTTGAACATAGTTTCGATTATCCAATTCATAGCTGAATCATCATCATTGTAGTTTAAAAACAAGTGTATTAATGATGACACTAACTGTTATCTAACACATATTGTGATTAAATTCAGTCTGAGAGACAGAAGGTAATTTATTAGGCTGTGATGTGTTGGCTGAGAAAATAAGAGTAGCTTTTCAGACATTTAAGAACGAATATGATATATAATGAGAGAAAAGTGTCTCAATGTAAATGTAAATGTAAACCTATATGTTAGTGCGTGTGCGTGCGTGTATCTAGGAAGTGACGAAACAATATTTCATAATTTTTATAGTATGTGTCCACAAATGCTGTGCTTCTGAGGGAACCAAAAATAACATATTCTGTTATTCTTCAATTTTGTTTACTTTTGTTTTTTTATAATCTTTTATTAGAGTTTTCTTAAGAGGTGACAAAATGCTTTTATACAATTTACAATACACTATTCTGCTGGCAGGCACACTCTTATGTACATTACAAATTGTTTTTTAGTAGTACAAGAACACTGACACATAATGCATAATGAAACTATGAAGAATAATTATATAATTGAATTACCAAGAAACACCATTAACTATAGTAAAAGTATGGTCCCTCTATTACTGAATATGTTTAATTAAAATAACATACATAAATTGAAGATGAGTAAAAAGTACACCGTTTTATTTATACTTGTATCCTTTGACTAATCTCGCCTCTGATGTAATTTTACTGAAGCACATTTTCGACCGTAGTTTATAATTATTCATTATCTGAACTTTTGGGACAGCGACAGATCATTTAGAAGGTCAGTATAGAGATTTTTTTTTTTTTTTTTTTTTGGCAATATGAGAATTTAGTAGGGTTGTGTCATTTATGAATTGATTGAAGGGGTACCATGTAAGACACAAGTACGGTAGGTTGCTAGTTCAATTTTCAAAGGAGTTGGCTGTTTTATGTGCATATATACTTAAAAACAAGATATAACCACATCACGAATTGTAGGGTTACACAGATAACTGAGAAGGTCAATATAAATCTTGGACAACGTGTGTTAAAGAGGTGTTTGTACAAAACAAATGAAACTTTTTAGAAAGGAGTAAATGCGAAATACATAAGTTAGATCGTGCATCTTTTTATAACTGTCTTCAAACATTAATATCCACCGGCAGACATGCTTTCAATTTCTCAGTTATAAACTCTGATTATCTAGTTAAGCATTATATCTCTTTATTCGTTATCACTTTTAACTACCTTAAACTGACAAATCCATATAATTCTAGTAAAACGAACGCTTGCACTGTTGTAATTAACGAACAATTGATGAAATCTGACGTTTATGCAACATACCAATTTGTAGAGTGATAGTATCGTTGAAGTCCTCTGAATCCCATGATCGTTCCAACTTGTATATGCCACCATCTTTTCCTGTAACGTTTGAAATGCTAACAGTAACAGTTACCGTTTCCAAGGTAGCGTTGGATACGTAAACGTGCAGTCTTTCGTCTTTTTCATGCCAGGTGACATGATTTTTAATTGGCCATACCAGCAGAAAATCCGACGAGTTACGACTAATTTTTATATAATTCCTTTTTGTATTGTTGTATGTCCATGATAAAGACACGTTTCTTCCTAAAATACCTTCCACAGTCCTTCCTTCTGAGACAAAAGCAAATGTTATGCAGGAAGCTAAAACATACAAGAAGAACATATTTCCTTCTACTTAAACGTGTTGATACTGTCCAGCTAATACTGTATGATTCTGTAGCAACACACCGAATTAGTAATGTTGTTTATTTTCTATAGATGCTAAAGTTGTCTTGAATAAATAATAATTCTTGTATAATTGAAAATATCATTGATCAGATTACAAAAAAACACGTCACAACATGAGAACAAGCGTTTCAAATTTTAAAAAGAATGGATCTCAAAAATAAATTATTTGTACGAAAATGCCTCGAAAACCACATATTCTCCAAGTTCAATACTTAGAATAATGTCTGAAGTCCAATGTATAATATTCACCGATAAATAAGAACATAATGCACAGCATTTCCGTAACGTCAATTTAAGTAATGATCATCCGTTTATAATTATTTGCTTAAAATTATAATATGCGATAGAGTCGGAAATATGTCTGGTATTGTTTCTTGACCAATGGAAACAAAATGAAACAAACTGAGACATTTTTTGTTCAGTATAGAATTGGCTGTTACAGTTTTAATTGATATCATCAATAAGACAGAAACTAAAGAAGATATATATATATATATATATATATATATATATATATATATATATATATATATATATATATATATATATATATATGTATATATATATATATATATATATATATATATATATATATATATATATATATATATATATATATATATATATATATATATATATATATATATATATATATAGATGTATATAGTAGTAGGGTTTATGGATGAAGAATATATATATATATATATATATATATATATATATATATATATATATATATATATATATATATATATATATATATATATATATATATATATATATATATATATATATAACATGTGTACAATGTATGAAAATGTTCAACTTATTGTATTTATTATACAAACATAATGCGTTTTCCTTAAAAGAGATCATAACATCTTGTATGTAAAACATTGTTTACATACATATGTTGCAAATTTATGTTGATCTCTCCATGCATTAACATTTATTTGTTATTAAAGAAGTATTGAAATATACTGGACCCTTGATTATGTCCCGCATAATGACGATCGTAGCGAAGGCATTCTACGCCACATGAACGAAGACCCACTCTAATTTAATAATAATCAGTCAATAACCTTTAGCATAATTACTTACAATAGGCACAATAATCAATATTTTATGCAATGGAAATAACAGAATTGAAACATAAATTTTGTACAAAGCGTCTCTGTATTGCAATAGCGCAGTAACGAAAAGCACACTAGAAATATGTGTTATGTATTATGGTAGTCAAATGGACACACACCTGTGAGGCCTGAGTGTGAACATTTCTGACAGCTGCCTATTTCGAGTACCGTTAATTTCTTTATCTCAGCTTATTATGTTACGGTTGTAATTTACGGCAAAGATGACAGATAAAATCTCATGTCACTTGTAAAGTTTCGGTTTGTTGTCTTACGGCATATCAGCACAAGTAGGATATATAGTGCTGAGCAATCGGAGTCAAGTGCCTTGCCATGGGACACACCACGATATCAAGCGCAGACTGGTCCGATTGTAGGAATCGAGTCCTGGCCGCTATTATCTTCATGACATACTTCAATAGGATGGGCAAGATCCTTGATCGGATTTATATATTTTCGTATGTTACATGGAAGTCATTTTCGTCTGTGGCATGCAAGTCGGCTTCCTCGAAAGATATAATTCAACACGAAGGTGAAAATCACTGACGATATTTATAGGTTTAATATGTTTTGGCAAGTTGTTTAATTTAACCTGACGTTCATGTTTGACAATGACTTTTAACGTTTCAATTTCATACACTAGCAATATATAGAATGCTATCCCGAAGCTTTCGTCGTGACGGTAATGACTTCATCAGCAGACTGATTTAATCTCTACTGAATGTCAACATCACTCGATGTAATGGTGAGCTATGTTAGCATATTGTCCCATATGTGCGGCAGGTTGTAGCAGCCCATTTCCCTGTTCAGCGCCGGTTTGTGCGTACGAATGCAGATCGATTCCTTAACCATTGGTACAAACAAGGCCTTTTCTCGATCTTGGATTTTTACTGAGTTCTAGGTTACCGAATAGCCAGGGCAGACATCGTGGATGTGCCGTGATACGTTAGACGAGCTTGAATGTGGCAAATGATTTTGACTTAAAATATGGACTTCTTATATGCATTTACTCTGAATGATATACTGTTAAGGAAACAAACGTACTTCCTTTGCGAGCAATGGCTACGTAATGCATTGAGTTGCATTGAATATTAGTAATTCTCCTAATCAGTATTATACTTTATATATCTTTTTATCAATTTATAACTATATAGGACGTACACGTAGCATGAAATGTTTCATTGATTAAGCTTAAAAATATTAAGTGTTCATTTTATACCCTATTTTGTGTCGATAGAGATCCTGGATCTGTCAAGTGAGTTTGGTTATCAGCTTCAGATAACATCAACAAAAGCACAGTGAGTTCATATGGTAACGCGTATCACCTTTATAGTTATTCATATGCATACTTATAGTATATGTATTATCATTTACGATTACTGTTAATACGAGTTATTTAATGTTTTGAAAAATGTATGTACTAATTTTCACAAATGATCCTTAAGTTCGTACTTTAAAAATGAGTCATGCATTAAGTGCATAGATGCCTCAATAAAATCCATGGTTACATTCCCCTGTTGCTCCAAGTAAACATTACGTGACTTGACACCAGTCCGGAGATCTAAAAAGCCAAGCCGTCCTAATTTATTACAATTCAGCGTAAATTAACTGATGTTGTTTAAGAGATCGCGTTCTTCAAGAATTAATGTGCGACACTATCTGATGCGTTTTAGTCATCAATATACAATATTATTATATATAATTAGGCATTATTAGTAGTAATCACCAGTCTTGGATATCATTCATTTAATTTATTCATTCATTGGAATTACAGTTCTCGAAATATTCAGACTACATGGAATGATCGTTGTCAAGAAATACCGTTAATTATTGGCTGTCTTTAACAGCAAGGTCATGCCAACAATAGTGACGATGGTTGAAGATATTCTTTTAATACTAGAGAAAATAAAAGGATATATTTTAGATACTTTGAAACAGACAAAAGTTACAAACCTCTGATGAGACATTTCATTTTAAATTAAGTGTAGTAAAATAACCGTAAGGTGATGTGTTTATGCTTTTAGCCACAAACCTTTTGTCATCATACATAGGAAAATTTGTACATGCACATCATATATACATAAAGTCTGTTTCTAGAGGTATGGAGCCTCGAAAGAGGGTGGATGGGTTATAATGTGTCTGTTCATAAACCTATTAACACACACCACTTCACTACAACATATGCTTGCGCAAGCTTCTTCTTACTAAAGACCCGTACTGATAGAGTCGTTTCAAGGACCGATGCATTTTCCCCAAATATTTATCAAACAATGACTCCCGATTTTTATAGTCCATTTCTCTTTGTGTAGATCGAAATGTTGTGATCAGATAACAGAGTAAAGGTTTCAGTCAAGTTCAATGTGCACATCAACATCATGGTTCTTTGAGAATAGATACCACAACTGTCAAACGTACTAATTGACTTACACTGGCTAATAATCCCAATAATTCTTGGGTTGAGCCTAGCCGAACGTGTGTTACAATATTCAGAAATGATATGTCCAACAATCCGATAGCAGGGTGAATTGGTATTCGAAATTCGCAGAGTATACAATGAAGCGTTATACGATTCACATTGTCAGATTTCACGCAATAAAAGTACAGTACTCATGGATGAATTTAAAACAACGACTCTATTTTTGGGTACATCTATATCGAATTAATATACCCTGAGTGACAGTACTACAATTGTTGCTGCTGCTACTATTACTTAACCGACGGCATCATCTGCTGTAGAGAATGTATTTATTTAGATTTAGATGTCTATGAATTTGTATTATCGCAGAAGGTTTAGGCGTCACCGAAGGCTAACTAGGATTAGACAACGTGCACTAAAGATGTTAACGATTGTTTATCGTGACATCCATCCGCTAATATGCTTGCTCTAAGATAAACAAAAGGATACAACTTGCATGTTTCTCATATATTCTGAACTTTACGAACTACAAAGGGAAGTAATTTTGCCGGTAACAGCTATTGTTTTATATTTGAAAGATTGTTTCAGTTTCTGAGGGTTTTCCTTGATGTTTAACATAGTTTCGATTCTTAAATACATAGCTGAATCATTATCATTGTAGTTTAACAACAATTGTATTAATGATGACACTAACTGTTGTCTAACACATATTTTGATTAAATTCGTTCTGAGAGAGAGAAGTTAATGTATTAGGTTGTGATGTGTTGGCTGAGAAAATGAGAGCAGTTTTCAAGCATTGAAGAACGGATATGATATATAATGAAAGGAATTTGAGAGGATAGTTTTTTCGATGTAAATGTAAACCTGTATATATATGTTTGTGCGTGTGCGTGTATCTAGGATGTGACGAAACAATATTTCATAATTTTTATATTATGTGTCCACAAATGCTGTGCTTCTAAGAGGGAACCAGAAATGACATTATTCTTCAATTTTGTTTACTTTTGTCTTTTTTATAATCTTTTATCAGAATTTTCTTAAGAGGTGACACAATTATGTTATTCAATTTATAATACACTATAATAGTGGTAGCGTCACTCTTGAGTACAATATCAATTTTTTTAGTAGTACAAGAACACTCACACATAATACATAATGAAACTATGAAGAATAATTATATAATTGCGTTACAAAAAAACCGCACTGACTATAAGTAAAATTATGGTTCCTCTATTACTGAATATGTTTTAAAAATAGCAAACATAAATTGAAAAGTAAAAAGTACACCGTTTTATTTATACTTGTATCCTATGACTAATCTCGCCTCAGATGCCATTTTACTGTAGCACATTTTCGACTGTAGTTTGTAATTATTCATTATCTGAACTTTTGGAACAGCGACATATCAAGTAGAAGATCAGTATATAGATTCTTATTTTTGGTGCAAATCTAGAATTTAGTAGGAGTTGTGTCATTTATGAATTGATTGAAAGCGTACCATGTAAGACACCAGTTCGGCAGGTTTATAGTTCAATTATCAAAGCAGATGGTTGTTCTATATGATGCTGAGTCAGGTAACATTCGACCGTTCAGCATATTAGGTTGTTATGTTGTTATTTGAGGCTTAAACCTACTGCAGGTTTTAAAATAGTGATACTAAAAATCCATTTTGAAGATGATGTTGAATTTTTCGGCCTCTTTTGTGGCACTCTTGCAAATAACGTGTTGGGATATGTTGGGGATAATAACCTAATTACAGAAAATATTTTGTTAATGAAGTCATTCAGATTTTGTATGTGATATTTCATCTCTATAACACAACACAATATTTGTTAAGTTTATATAGCTTATGACAGATGTATTCATCATACTGTATTCAAATTCACAGATGCATATTAATGGTTATTTTGTCCACTCAGCATTTGATGAAATTGAAAATAATGGTAATGTTGATTAAAAAATGACTGAAACTTTCAAAATATTGACTAGTATAATTTGTTATGTGTACTTTTCAGCCAATTTGTTCAAATTTTGAAAATACACTTTCGTTTCATCCATTACGTTATACACGTGAGTTATGAACTGAAGAAATGGGATATTGATATGTAGTCACCAGGTTATCTGTTATACAATTAGTCATACACGTTGATTATTAAAGAATAACCGCCGTTATAAGTGTCGGGTCATCTTCAGTCGGGTCCATGCCAAGGTATTTCTAGTGGTTAAATAATCTTCATTGGTTGCATGCGTGTCATTTTCGTCAATTACACTGACGTCGATTTATTACTCGATGACCTTTGTCACTGATTGGGGTTATATAGAATCCATCTTTTTCCAGGGAGTTTCTTGTCTGAAGATGTCAAGTTTCTACAAAAATATTGGTAGCAAACCGGTGTTCATCAAGGTTTCATCTGATGTTTCGTCAATAAAAGCACTTCTTCGCATTGGTTTCTTTGGACAGTTTAGAGATAAGTTAATACAAACTTTGAGGCACCATATATAGATGTATATATATTTGCGGCACGTTATATGTATATATATATATATATATATATATGTATATATATATATATATATATATATATATATATATATATATATATATATATATATATATATATATATATATATATATATATATATATATATATATATATATATATATGTGTATATATATATGGATATCTATATATATATATATATATATATATATATATATATATATATATATATATATATATATATATATATATATATATATATATATATATATATATATATATATATATATATATATATATATATATATATATATATATATATATATATATATATATATATATATATATATATATATATATATATATATATATATATATATGCAAGCATTGAATTTGATCCGTTAAATAAATTTTATTTAATTGTTTGTTAGTTTGAATGTGCTGTTGTATTGTATGCTAGGCTTGAACTTGTCTAAAACTTGGTTCATGTCTGCTTGTCCTCACTGACATTTTGTTTTATCTTCTGCATTGTAAACAATTAATGCATTGCTATTTTTTTATGTGCATTGGCTTAATATCAGTATCTTTATAAATAGCAGAAGTAAATATGTTTATTTGTGTCCGGTTTTTGACTTTCTTATTTTACAGGTTTTGTGTTCTTATGTTGTTTTCTGAACTAATTTTTATTTTTTGTTTGCTGTTGTTTTTGCTTTTGTGTGGCATATTTTAGCCTAAGATGGGTCACAATTGATCAGGATCATTCTAGAATGTTATTGTCATGAAGAGATTGGTATTCCTTTTAGAAATGCTGATTGTGACCTGAATTCAAATAAAGATCTATATCATCGTGTAAATGTTATGACTTGGTCATTCGTACTTTATCAACTAGCACTTTAAATCTTATTGTATGTTGTAACCAGTAGTTTGGGGCTTAAATAATTTTTGTTCAAATTATTGAATTAAAGTGATTCGTTTCTTAGGAAATACAAAAGTGCTCTGATACAATTCACGGATTAAGCAATTCACTGGAATGTGGAAGTCTATTCATACCTGGAATTTTATTTCGGTGATTCAACAAAAGACTGTTGGCATATAAACACTTTACTAGGTACCACAGACATGTCATATCCTTCAAGTTTGCGATTTTTTCAGGACTTTTACTTAATTGTATTTAAGACTTTAAATTACTTTTGTCTGTAATTCTTGAATTATTTTGGGATTTAATTCGCAATACCGTATGTTTTGTTTCTCATTCTCACTTTGTATTCTGGTGAAATGAATACACTTGTTAAATTGTACGAAGATTTCACTCTTTTCTGTAATATTTTAAAAACAAGATAGATAGATAGATAGATAGATAGATAGATAGATAGATAGATAGATAGATAGATAGATAGATAGATAGATAGATATAGTTATAAAACGTATGGATATACTAGTCTTGAAGACAAAAGGAAACCGGACAAGAGAGAAAACACTGATAGAAAGTGTAAGTCCGATTTATTTTCAGTTGAAAGTAAATGATAACGACAAAAGGATAGTGTCATATCAATCGAGGTTAATTTTTAATTTGATAACCCTCACCTCAGCTGTAGTTTCGCAGCAGAATATTTTCCTTCAATAGTTCATAGTCTGCTACAAAATATTTGTTTCATGTGCTGAAATGCGATAAGTGACATGTGCTTCAATTCTCACCGCTCCTATACAAATGGGCTCGTGGCCAGAGAGTACAGACTTTGAACATCATTGCCAGCTGGTTATTTCGAATACTGTTCAGCAATATACCTTCTCTCAACTTAGCATGATAAGATTGCCGTTTATGCCAAAATAACTGATTATAACTCATGTCACTTGTTGAGTTTAAGATCGCTGTTTGTTTTTTTTTTTTTTTGCACAACAACACAAGTAGGCTATTTGTGCCTAGGCAATTGGATATATTGCTTTGCTAAGGGACACACCAGGATTGCTGTCTCAGACTGATACAATGATAGGCTTCAAGCCTGCGTGTTTTATGTCTTGAATGTGGCACGCTAACCACTGAGCCACTGCAACTCCCCATCTGCTGAGTATTGTTCCAATTTAAGTGATTATTATTATTATTATTATTATTATTATTATTATTATTATTATTATTAATTTACATAGAGTGTATGCAAGTTGTGTGATTTTCATCAGCAAGATATACTTCAATAGCACGAGCTAAATCATATATCATCCTGACATAGTTCAATATGACTTGGAAGATCGCTTATTGGATTTATGTACGTTAGATCTGTTTCCATTCTGGCCGTCTCATATTGACAACATTCTACAGAAACGTCAAAATGGCAGTGACTGTCTTCAGCACTCATGCTGACTTTATGCGGATGTTCAGCGATTACGTTGTCATTTGCGTGATCAGAGGCAGACATGGCAGCCTGAAATGTTGAAATATATTTCAATGATTTTATTATTTTAAAATACATCAGGGATGTCAATTGTTCTGGAAATAAATGAAAGTGTAGAAATATGATAAATAAAACGTTTTGAATCAAGCCATAATCTCGAAAATGTGTTGTGTTGGCTAAAGGGTAACTTAAGAAAATCGAACTGCAAATCTAAGAACATATAATGAAGTAATCTGATCCAATATATTTCCCGAAATCAAGCGCTAATACTAAAAATGTGTTACATATACCAATGTTACAGAATACCTTACAATTATTGACTCAGCCTAGGGGTCGTGTTGCTCTCAAACTTTTCTTAGAACGAGGTGAACATCGATTGCTGTAGAAGTGTATTGGCAGAGCGCTTTTTATAAAGGAAAAATAAAATGAGCTCTTTTTATATTATGAAATCGGAATAATGTTTTTCATTCCCTCTTTTCGTCTATTGATCGAGCAATTTGAAAATCATCCAAGCTTGACGTACTATTTGAAGCATTGCCCGTATTGCTGGTTTTAAATTCAATTCAAAGGGATCAAATCTCAACAAGTCTTCTAATATTTGCAAAATGACTTAGATATAAATTTCGATAAGCAACTCTTTGTCACGGTTGCTTTGAGATGATATCATGGAACATGGAGGGAGATCCTGATGAAGAGAGAGAGAGAGAGTGTGTGTGAGAGAGAGAGAGAGAGAGAGAGAGAGAGAGAGAGAGAAGGAGAGAGAATGAGAGAGAGAATGAGAGAAAAATAATATGTAGTCTATTATCAAATACTACCCTTTCTATTATATTATGGAAAGGTTTTATTGGACACCTATGCATGGGATCGTGAATAAATAACGACAAATTATTTACATATAATCATTAAACACTGATTTACTAAGAATAAACAAGTCGAGCAAAACGTAGGTGAAACTTGATTACATATTGTTTTAAGAAATATTACTTAACATTTTAAAGGGCGACGAGTTTTTGCCATATAGTTTAAATCAAAAATAGTTAATTAATGCTTATTTCTGCCCTAATTTGTGTCGACGGCGAATCGGGATCTCTCTAGTAAATTTAGTTACCGACTTAATATACCAACTAAAAGCACAACGAGCTACTATGGTAACGAATATCACATACATTGTTATCCAGCTGAAAACATTGTTTCTGTTTATCTATATTCGGTATATTTTATGATATACGCAGTAGCAGTATCGTAGCTCAGCAGAAAAATAAAATTTAATTCATCGAATAAACTATTATTCCAAATAGTGTTGAAAGACATCCGTTGTAGAGGGTACGATGGCCTGCAAGGATATATAAACAATGTAAAGTATTGTAGCCTTGTTTTTATCGAGTATTCTTCTGCTTTTCAAAGAAGAATCTATCAGTTCAGTACATATAATATATTTCAATCAGTACATACTCCTTGACCTTCTCTCCTTTCTCCTAGTATTGTTCTACTACATATTAACCAGAACTTTTATTTATTTAGCAGCTGCTAACAACGAGAATGACAAGCCGGCCATCACCAAAATCAATATAATATAGCCCTTGTTAAGGGCAGGCATATTCGTTATTCATTATTATCTTTTGAAGTTATCTGCTGTAGCTTATTTAACATCTATGCT
Organism: Sinohyriopsis cumingii; assembly: GCA_028554795.2. Taxonomy (NCBI): domain Eukaryota; kingdom Metazoa; phylum Mollusca; class Bivalvia; order Unionida; family Unionidae; genus Sinohyriopsis; species Sinohyriopsis cumingii. The sequence continues at coordinate 53,253,083 of CM068831.1, forward strand.
TATTTAAAGGTCTCTAAATCCAATATAAGTGAGTTATATTTGTCCCTTATACGCCGCTTCAACGTACGTATAATGGGGAATAAATACCTGCTCAAAATTTAGGAGGGTATTAATTGTCAACATTCGTTGACTCTGCGGTGTAGTTCAACATAAAAAAAAAAAAAACTTTGGTTTTTCAGGAATTAAAGATTAATAAATATGCATTAAAATACTTTCATATCTTTGACATGAAAGATAAAAGACCCATTGAATCTTAAGCCTTTATTCTGTTAAGTTATATAAAGTGTTCAATGTAAATAATGCACCTAAAATTATTTCAGTCAACCATTTTTAAACTAAAATTTACCACATTTATATATCAAAAATGGAAACTCAGTGTCAGTATTATTTTTGATTCATGTACGTTTATGCAAATTTTATCTTAATAAAAAGGTGTTTCCCTATGTTTGAACATGTTTTATTCATTCCAAGTATTAGCAAAATTGTCATATTTGATAGCTCGAAGGTGGCGAATCCCAGATGGATGGACGGATGAATGAAACATACTTATCAAACCTCAGAGTTGTATAAGTTCTCGATCACACCCATTTATTCGATTAGGAAATATATAAATAACACAAATATATTTAGAAAGCAAACCGAACAATATGAATAAGTTAAAGCTTTAACGAAACTGTACCTAAAATCCACAATGGTTTCTATCTGATATCTTGTTTTGATGACAAATTTTGTTTTAAAAAAATGGAAGGCGCCATTAATATTGCATTCACTTGCAATCTTTAAATTCGCGCAGGTTATCGTAGGACCGTGATAACATATCCATGTTTTGCAGTTTTCCTGTTTGTATGTACTGTTTTATTTACTAAATGTCAACTGCAGCAAGAACATTTATGAAGTAAAATTATTTAACCAAGATAGTTTGGTTTTCTTTTAAAGTTATATGAATAAGGGCACATTTTGATAACAAGGTATCGCAGGTATGCTACGAAATGGGCAAGACACAAAGCACAAAATGTTGGTGATGTTATGTGTAAATAATAAATTGCATGAGTCATTTTAATATGAAATAGATTGATAGGTCTATTGTTCGATAGATTAATTCATTCATTAATAACTTTGTACGTGTCTTCAATGAGTTCAATATTAACAACTCTTTTGTCTCCTTTTACTCTTCCAAGCCATAGGAAAAGTCTGCAACAATTATTGCCTTGTTTTTTGTTCTCTGAATCATCGCTGTTGAAATAGATTTCATTGGCATATGACGATGCCAAATTTTTTAAAGGCACGCTTTCTCTAATTTGGTTTCTTTTGGATGCATCTGTTGTCATTGATGCAATAGGCATGAACATGTTATACTTTGATACGTTTGCTGGAGACTATTTCTTGCCGTCTATACCATTTCACAAACAATATATATAGATATAATTCGTTTACGAACCACTCGATTACAAAAGATAGAATTAAGCAAAGAGTGTCATATACTCATATTTTTTAAATTAACATTAAATTTATATTTTTCATACTGCACGGTTTCATATTGCACGTGTATCTAAAATTAGCAAATACGTTTTGTTAATTAGAGACTACTTAACGCTTATATAGCAGGGGCTTTTGCTTTATTAGATTAGTTAGTGGATGAACTAGATAGGCTGTTTCGTCCATTTCTGAGTGTATCAAGTTAACTATCAAGACAGTTTCTGTGTTACTTATGAACCTTTCAAACAAGAAAAAAATGAACGTGATATTACCAATATCCACAACAAACGTTAGAAATCCAATATTGAAAATACCATTCTGATCAGTTAAATAATTACTTTCATGAATTGATCGTAACCGTTTGCACGTAGAATGGTTCAGAATATAATCAGACTTTCTTGGGTCTATATAAATAGCATATAACAGGAATATGGGGCTAAGGGATATCATATATCTATAAGAGAAGTATCATTTGATGAGTCAGTTACCATACTAAATTTGAGAAAAAATCATCTGAAGCTTTTGGTAGAAAACTGAGCACCTTAGAGCCGAGATGCCAAAGCGACGAAGAAGTCCTTTTTTCCGCTGGGTGACTCCACTGTCACACAACAGATGGTTTGCCAATTTCCCACTTCAAGGTTTTTGATACAATGTTAGGCTAGCGTTGGAAGTCATACAGGTTATGTACATAGCTAGGGTCCCTTCCACAAAGAGCATGCAAGTGACATGGCATAAACATAGATTTATTTTGACTAGTAATAACTATGGCTATACATTTTTGGATATTGAATTTCCTCAAAATGTACTTTACAGGATCGTACTGCAAATCCGAGGGATATGAACCATACCAAGGTTCTAAAAACATGATACACATATTAAATTTATACTTTAATTTCGACTATATTTCCAACATAAATCATTTTTTCCTTGCTACACTCGAAACGAAATGAATGTGATATGACAAAACGTCGTATAATAATTTCAATTAGAAGAATTCGTATTTTCCCCTCAATATGATTCCAAACGATCAATAACAGAACACAAACACAGTTACAGTGTATGGCAGTCCTTCCACTGTTCGAGTTTTATGTAACGTATACCATCAGACGGAATTAACCAGATTAATAAATGCAGTCAATCAAAAGAAACATTGATATGCATCGACAGTAAAACAAATTTCATCCATTCCAGACTTACTAGAAAAGATATTGAAATCCGCATTCATTCTCAAAAATTAAATTGTAAGTATACCAAAACGAGCAATACTTTATAAACTATGTGTGAGCATGCAATAAACTTCAAAGATCGATATTCGGTGCCAAGTGCGCTTCACTATCGAGACTGTAGATTGATGAATCTGCGGTTTTGTATTTGTTTCAGAATACAGCATACAATCAATTATTTTGTTTCTTGTAGTGTGTTATTTGTACTATTACGCCTAAGGTAGAAAAAACAAATGAGTATATAATAACAAAATAAATCAATTTGTAGGGAAAATATGAACTTGTTTTATCGGAGTAATATTGGAGAGCGCCTCAATAAAGCATCGGATATTACGAAAATGAGAGGGAACGTTTTTCAAAATGGGGATCAAATGCAAAATGCGTTTTGCTTATGTATCTCATACATGTACGTGGGAAAAGGTTGTGCATATGTTTCAATTTCTACGAATTGTTTCATTCTTGTGTACTTTATTATACCTATTATCTTCACATTTCTGTGAAAATAAATTGTTTAATCTAACGTAAGTAAATTCTTATGTACATACTACGTTCAGCGTATTTTCCCTCCTTGCAAAATCAAACTCGCCAAAGTGTCATAGCACAGACGTATTACATATGTTTAGAATTATACATTATACCTGATACAAGAATACCATAACCTGCCATCATGTGTATAGAAAAGAAGCCGAACAAGCAGTGCAGATGCTGTCGCATGGAGTTTATCCCATATGGTCAGGAAGGACGTTTCACCTGCGGTGTAACGTTTGGTATTATAAACCCATCTATGCGTTGTGTAAAGTAACTAAGTTACAACATGCAAATCAGCTAAGTGTATCCAGCTCTTAAAGCTAGAATGGGACAAACTAAGTATGTTACCAGAGAGAACTTAACTTCGAAACAATTTAGTTGGCGAAAATTTAGAGAGTTTGTGCATTTAATACCAACATTTTTCATGTTCATTTGGAGAGAGAATTTATGCTATATATGCCATGTATTTAAATCTTGTAAATCAATTATATGTAGACACATGCATGGTTAAAAGTAGAAGATAATCGTACCCGATCTGCTTAATGCGACTTTACACCTCTGCCTGAACAAAATTAGAACTCCATTGATGATCAAGGAAATGGCAGCACTTACTAGTCCAACCCCAATAAGCGGTCCTAGTAGACCTGGAAGGAAAGACAAATATTCATTGTTTTGAAGCTTCCATGTTGGGATACAACCAAGAAATAAATACAACAGAATGGATATAATGACGTGATTGTTTGCCATGTTATATGTGATACAATTCACAATCTTGCAGGGAGATACCTTAGAATAGATGCACTTGTATGATCCACAATATTCATAATTATTTCACAACTATAAATGACTCTTATTTGATTGCTAAACACATATATGGGTTTCATGGTCTGGTGCTTGAATCTATGTTTTTTTTCATTGTGCTATGTTAAAGCATTATAGTAAATACACTAATAATACTTATCATTGAAATCTTGCTGCACAAAATTATTTCCGTTGATAGGTTTGGTACTTGATTGAGCTGAAATGAAATCAAACGGTAAATCAAACTTTCATTGGCCCAATCAATTTAAATCAATCCATTTTTAATATTTATATATTCAGAACAATATCTTAAAACTGGATAAAGATTACACAGATTGCACAAAAATGTCATATTTATACTGGAAAGTTGTACAGTTGTATATATTCGTGCAATATATGCATCGGACGATTGAAAATATACCCACTGAATATAACATTTAAACACAAGTCCTAAAATAAAACTTTAAGTTATCGCAAAAAGTACGCAACACGAGTGATTATCAAATGTAAGTGGATCACCATGGCGACGGACATATAATTCTCGGGAAACGACACATACCATATAATATAAAATCTAAATTTATTATGGTACAGAAATGAATCGGATAAAACATTAAAGATGCAATACCAGGAAGTAGATAAATAAAACATTATTGTTAAAATTCAGAAATATTTTAAATATTGGTTTCTGGAACATAATTAAAGGAAATGATTTAAAGATTTCATGCATGTCAGATGCAAAGTTTGCACATTTAAGATCAAAGTAGTCAAATGATGAAATACTCAAATACTTTTGATAAATCGTTTACAATTTGTAAACATTTCAAAAAGTCCAGCTGGATGCCACTAATTTTAAGGTCTGATAGAAATTAACGTTATAGGAGAAAGAGTTCTTAAAAATTGTAATAACATACAAATCAAGTAAAGACAAACTCAAAATGATCATCTATATGGTACTAAATTTCCCCTAAGTGTTTCACCACAATATATAGTTAGAATGCGGGCGTGTTTATTATATTTGTACGGTAACTGGGTCACTTTTATTAGCACACATTACAGTCGCAACTACTTTGCCAACGTTTGTTATCAAATATTGTCTAGAGAGTCACTATAATTCACGAAAACTTGGCGGGATTTCATCGTGACACATTAGTAGATTTCGAAAACATTAAGGATATAAACGAAATGACACTATATGAACATGGGGAATTTTACGTAATTCTTCCATTTCGTAAACAAGACCCTCTTGATACAAGGGGAATGTTTGATATAAAAACATCCCTAGGCGTAACATTGATGTAAAACCATAGGCATAATAGTGGATGTCAGTATGGGTATGTAAGTGAACTATCCATGATTCTCCAGTATGAGTAATTGTGTAGGAAATCTTTCTTTCTCGACACGCAAATGCCCTTTAGCGAAAAAGTTGCTGTTTGTACCAAACCTCTTTCATATCAAACCTCTTTACTATCGCCAAAGAAAAACCAAAACTTGGTTGTCCAATATATTGTCAAATTTTTATTCTTTATTCCTTTCTTACATAAGAATTTCTTCTTCTTGACATTCGTCCGTCTACGCGAGACGATGGTGTAGCTTCAGGAAAAACTGTTGTTTCGCATTCTTCGTGGCTCTATTTTCAGCGTGCTTTATGTTATTGTTTTCCTTGCCTTTTTGAACACACAGTCTGACATCTAGGCGCTAGGTGGAGCGGTCGTTAGCACAACTCTCCCCGTCGTTGACGTTGATGTTGGCCGTTTTCATGTAATTCTTACAAACGCCTTTGTAACGCATATGTTTCCATCCATTTGGTCGTGCGCCGTCTGCTAGTTCACTGTATAGCAGGTCCTTAGGAATGCAGCCTGGGTCCATTTTTCTTGACGTGGCCGAGCCAGCAAAGGCGCACTTCTGCGAGAATACAGAAAATGTTGATCATGTTGGCGTGTCCAGAACCTCTATGTTGGGTACTTTATCCTGCCACTGGATATGCAGAAGACACTACAGTCATCTCAGGTATAAGCTGTTGAGTTTCCTTTCTCGTCTCGCATATGTCGTCCATGTCTCGCTGCTGTAAAGGAGCGTGTGGAGCATGCAGGCATAGTAGACGCGCAATTTGGTCTTTCCAGTGAGGTTGGGGTTGTTCCAGACAGTCTGATCCAGTCTTGCCATCACTGTTGCTGCCTTGGCAATCCTGCTGTTCAACTTAGAGTCAATGAAAAGCAAGCTGGAGATGGTGGACCCGAGGTATGTGAAGTTTTCAACAACTTCCAAGTTGTAGCCCTCGATGGTGATGGAGGGAGGGGAGTCATCCTACATCTCCATGACGTTCATTTTCTTCAAAGGGATGGTCAATCCAACTTCCTTACAGGCGTGGGAGAGGTGGCATTCCAGCAGTGCAGTGCATCTTCCGTGTGTGATGTCAAGGCTGCATCGGCAGCGAAGAGCAGTTGACGGATGTGGACATATGTGACTTTAATCTTAGTACGGAAACGGGCGATGTTGAACATCTTGCCGTTAGCCCTGCTATGGATCTACACTACCTCGCTGCAGTCCTTGAAGCATTACTGGAACGTCATGGAGAAGAAGATTGCAAAGACCGTTTGCGCAATGACGCAGCCATGCTTCACTCCGCTGATAACTGGGAAGGCCTCCGATGTTGCATCAATGAAGCACACGTGACGACACGACAACGAGTAGTTGAGGTGGGTAGGAGACAGCCGATCTGCAGGAGCCTAAAGAGTCCGCAAAGATTGACCAGGTCAAACGTATTCGTTATGTGTAGGAAGTCGTAGTGAGACGAGAATGTTCACTGTTGACTGGTCGCCTTGGAAAACTCGGAATGCTAGGGTCTGCGAGCGCTCCAAGACGACACAGGTGAAAGCCTTTCCGACGATGCTGAAGAGGGATATGCCCCGGTAGTTTTTGCAGCCGCTACGTTCTACTTTGTTTTTGTACTAATTGACGATGTTGGTGCCACGGATGTGCAGGGGATGTATCCCTGTTCTCAGCAGAGGCAGAGGAATACATGCAGGCGCATGATCAGTGATGATTTCAGGCTCTGGAAGATTTTGTTACACTGAACCGTTCAATAGGGTGTCTTTTGGAAGAACTAGAACTCTCAATTACAAATACACGATGAAACTTAAGAAGTTCAAGATCCTAAGCCCTGCATATAAATCGTCTGCGTTATTAATGACTAATTTGAATTTATATAGGATGAGTTTGTTACTGTTTAAAACCTCCAATACGGATTTAATTTAATATTCCTCCTGAATGAAAACCATCTAAATATCTGACATAATTAAAAAATTTAACAATTCAAAGACGAATTTTGACATTGCCGATGAAAAAAATGCCCTCCAGATGAATCCGGTTTTACGTCCTACAGACACTGAAACGTTATCGTACAGATATGTCCTCACTTTTTCAATACTAAGAAAATCAACACGTCGTGCTCCGTTCTATTGTTAAGTCGTCGATGATATGAAACAGGTACAGTCGAAATCTATCTGAACTTGATACCTATCCTTTCATGCGCTACTTTTGATATTGAATTGATGAATTGATGAAGAGTTGTTTCTGCAGGTCAGTTTTTATTGGGCAGCAGGTACCAGTTCAGTGACAACATTTACGTTCATAAATGTATTGAAAGAACTTCATGCCCGAGAATACCCTAGTAATTTTACCATCTCAGTCGTACCATTTCGTTTGTTATTTTACTCGTGCGAAATGCGACTAAATTTTAAACAACAAAAATGGTGGAGAGAAACAGATCGGGCCATATTCCATGGATGAGTAGTACTATCCTGCTCTGCCGCATTTGTTTCAAGTAAACAATCTTTTTCTTGCATCGTTCATGCTCCATGACGAAGACAGATCATTGAAAGGACAGTAAGTGGAAGAGCGTACAATTGTGAATTAAATCTCAAACACTTATAAACGTTCTAACACAAGACCAAAAGCACGAAATTCGATTTGCAATCCAAATATATTCCGAATAAATTACGATATTGAATGCGTTGATGTGTATGCAGTCTCGAATCTGCTAACGTGGCAATGACAAGGAATGTGGCGATATGTTAACAGTATTTCGATGTACCACAATACAATACTCCAGAATGTCCTAGTTTGAATTTTGATATAATTCCAATAATTATGAAATTAATGTAGTCCAAACATTTTATTAAGCACTTTGAAATTCAACGAATAATAGTGTGAGTAAATTAATGCGCCCAAATTAAAAAGGGAACACAACGATACACCAATAAATATGCTTCGGATGGTAAGGCAAGGACAAGTAATTTGCCAAGTATACAGGATTTATAAACATGATATGAAACAAAGAGCGAGAGCGAGAGAGAGAGAGAGAGAGAGAGAGAGAGAGAGAGAGAGAGAGAGAGAGTTGTTGTTGTATGTGTCTTTAACGCCATTTTTCAGCACAAGATAGGCTATATATGGCGGCCAGTATTAATGGTGGAGGAAGAACCCAGGAAATCCCCGGAAAGAACCACCGACCCTCGAGAAGCTACTGGCAAGCTTTCTCACATACCCACATTGGCCGAATCCGAGACTCGAACCTACGCAGACAGAGGTGAGATGGCAGTGATCCGTAACGGAGAGCGCTTTAGACCACTCGGCCACTCGGGGCCCCGAGAGAGAGAGAGAGACAGAGAGAGCCGTACGTCAAGGTCAAGTAGAAAGTACAGATATAAATAGCATATATTTATGGACAAAGTCAACAAACCGTATATATTAAATATACGCCACAGGGGGCTATTTTGTTTCAGATTATTGGTTTCTCAAACGGAAGAAGAGATCGAGTGGATATTCAACTTGATTTCATACCTCAGAAGAAAATTATTTTAATCAAAGGTACCATTCTATAGGAGGCATCGACTTAGAACATATGAAGCTGAAGACAATGATAAATTGGTGTGTGTGTATATATGTGTGTGTGTGGGTGTGGGTGTGCGTGTGTGTGATGGTGTGTATGCATACAGAACAATCATTATCATAAACTTATTTTATTTGACACTTTCGAGAAACTATACTTATATAGTGTGTAATCAGGCGAAACTGGTATTTTTTATACTCTCTCTCTCTCTCTCTCTCTTCTCTCTCTCTCTCTCTCTCTCTCTCTCTCTCTCTCTCTCTCTCTCTCTCTCTCTCTGTATATATATATATATATATATATATATATATATATATATAAACTGGTATTATTTATAGAAGAACATTCTTTCACGGAAAGGTAGATTCGGGGATCAAGGTACGTTGCAATATCAGGCGATTAAAAGACAGTGACTGAATAAGACAAAAAGAACAATATACTTACAAATATTTAATCTGTATGGATCACTCTCAAATCCAACTCCGGATGACTTACAATTGTAAATGTTGTACAGATCATCAGGTGTTAAATTCTGTATAGCAAGAATCGTGTTGTTTTGAGAATATTTGTCATTGCTTTCTATCATAGATCCATTGAGGCTCCAATAAACCTTTCCTGTGGATATATTTAGGGAATTGCACTGTAACTCTATGTACAAATCGACATGTAGAACCACAGTTATCCAAGGAGGGGTTCCTTCATCTAGAAAAATGCAAAACATACGAATAATGAGGATGACTGAAGCTATAGAAAATCAAACACTAGCGGCTTCATTTACAAAATGATTAATTATCTGTAGTCGTTATGCAATTGTTCTTGTACAGAATATCAAGTTGTCATGTTGAACTTTTTTAAATTTATTTTCTTCTCATGAATTTTTTTAAGCGTATCTTTATAAAACTTTGGGAAAGAGATGTTTCAATGTCTTTAGCAGAATTAGGAAAGATTTGTTGAAGGTCTTACATTGTAGACGAAATCGGACAAAGTAATTAAATTAGTAGTGCAGTGGCCACGAATTAATATAAATAATATCACTCAAATGTTGAAATTCTGCAAATGTTAAATTATACATTTGGCTCAGACATACATTGTTAGTGCATTGCACTTAAATAATCAGGCAACCGGTTTATACGTACTATCGCCAATTAAATTGTTCATCATAAAGTATGAATTATTTTTTTGACATAAGATGTTTATATATGCTTAAAATATGATTTAACCAGATAACGGGTGGTATAGTTACACAGATAATTAGGACGGTAAATATAATACCTGGACAAAGTGTGTTAAAGAGGTGTTTGTACAAAACAAATGAAACCTTTTAGAAACGATTAAATACGAAATACATAAGTTAGATCGTACTTCCTTGTATAACTGTCTTCTGACATGAACAGCTACCGAGAGACATGCTTTCAGGTTCTCAATTATAAACTCTGATTATAAAGTTAGCATTATATCTCTTTCTTAATTATCAATTTTAACTACATTAAACTGACAAATCCATATAATTCTAGTAAAATTAATATTTGCACTGTTGTAATTAACGAACAGCTGATGATATCTAAGGTTTATGCAACATACCAATTTGTACAGTGACACTATCGTTGAAGTCCTCTGAATCCCATGATCGTTCCAACTTGTATATGCCAGCATCTTTTCTTGTAACGTTTGAAATGCTAACAGTAACAGTTACCGTTTCGAAGGTACCGTTGTTTACGTAAGCTTGTATTCTTTCATCTTTTTCATGCCAGACGATGTGATTTGTAACTGGCCATACAACCAGAAGAAATGACGAGTTACGACTAATACGTATAGAATTCCTGTTTATATAGTTGTATGACCATGATAATGACACATTTCTTCCTAAAATATCTTCCACAGTCCTTCCTTCTGAGACCAAAGCAAATGTCATGCAGGAAGCTAAAACATAGAAGAACAGCATATTTCCTTGTACTTAAATGTGTTGTTACATTCCAGCTAATACTGTATGATACTATAGCATCAAACTGAAGTAGTAATGTTGTTTATTTTCGATGTTTTGAATAAATAATAATCGTTGGATAATTGAAAATATCATTGTTCAGTTTACAAAAGACGCATGTCGCAAAATGAGAACAAGCGTTTCAAATTTGAAAAAGAATGGGTCACAAAAATAAAGTATATGTAGGAAAATCACTCGAAAACAACACACTGTCCAAATTCAATACCTAGATTAACGTCTGAAGTCAAATATACAATATTCTTCGATAAATAAGAACATAATGCTCAGTATTTCCGGAACGTCATCCGTTAATAATTATTTATTTAAAATTGTAATATGCGATAGAGTCATAAATTTGTGTGGTATTGTTTATTGGTCATGGACACAAAACGAAACAAACTCAGACATTTCTTGTTCAGTACAGAACATTTTTAAATATTGTTAATATATATCATCAAAAATAAACTAAATAATATATATATATATATATATATATATATATATATATATATATATATATATATATTCGTCATCCATAATCACTGCTACTAAATAGAACAACTAATGCTAATGATGATAACATTATTTGCATTTTATTGTTATTTTAGTTTTAGTTACAGTAGTGCGAGTAAAACAACACCAGTAGTAATGTTTGTAGCATGTTAAACTAAATGACGAATATCTAGGGATGAGGAAAGTACTACGCTTAAATCCTATTTAAGTAACATGATAGATCAACACCTGTGTAGTCCCAATCATACCGTGTACTACAGTCATTATCGTCTAGACTGAAGATCAATTTCAAAGAATAGACGTAAACATAAGAATATGAATATCATTATATTTAGTGAACAATTATCATGGAAAGATCTAAATATTCTATACATCACCAATACTATTCGGGTGGAGATGAACGTTAAAGGGAGAGAAAACGAATTTTAGGAAAACACACTCTCTGAAAAATTGAAAACGATTTGATAGCAATGGATCTTGCATAATGCATGATAACAAAATAATCGCTGAATGAAAAGAATGAGTGTAAAGAGAAAATGCGCGCACAGAAAACGTTAGAATTGTTGGTGAAGGCAATGAAATTGTCACTTATAAAAGCAGACTTAAAACAACTTTTTTTAATGAAGATTGGTTCAGTTTAGAGACTTAAGGTAAAAGGCATTTATTAGTGATTGATTATGCATTTATTTTTGTTGTAGTTTTGCCACCGAACTGAGATTAGATAGGAGGCTTAGACTTTACGCGCCATGTTCTCCTGCCTATAACGGTACACGCACCAACAGGCGATCGTTGGAAAAGTAACAAACACTCAAGAAAACAGATGCGGTAGCTGTCAGGAATATCGGTATAACAAAAAGTACTTAAATCACACATTAGAACACAACAAACATTTTGTCTTGAAGATATAATTTATATTTCGAAATATACGTTTCAAACGCGTTATGAAGCAACAATATTTATATGAAATGATCTCGAAATCACAGTTGCATCGACAATGATGGTTATGATTATGAACATTACACATATTATTTCTAATCTTATATTTTTGCTCACGACTAAGTATCATGGAGATGATATTTCCAATCATTGCCTTCTAACCATAAATACATAAATAAATAATGTACTCACACTAGACTAGCAACGCGCAACATGCCATTCATGATCAACAACGTGAATGCTGTTGAGATATGATTTAGAGTTACTATGGTACAATCCAGATAATGATGATACCAAAGAAGAGCTTCGTTTTTACTTAATTTGGATGCAAATTGGGAAGCTTTTATGGAATGGAATGATGTCTCAAATATCGGTACATGTGACGTATCAGTAGTAGTAGTATAGGATTTTACCAATAGTCACATGTTCTAATGATAACATGCAACAGACAATTCGATCCTGAATTTCGTTCTCTCAGTTCGTCTATGTTCATACCATGAGGTTCAGGTTGTTGGCTTGTACGTTTTCCAATGTGGCAGGGCAAAACCCGAGTATCACAGAAACAAAGGGAATGTAACAGTAAGAGGATACATTTGAAAGTCACACACACACACACACACAAACAATCACACACACACACACATACACACACATACACACACACACATATATACATATCTATCTATCTATCTATCTATCTATCTATCTATCTATCTATCTATCTATATGTATATATATATATATATATATATATATATATATATATATATATATATATATATATATATATATATATATATATATGTGTGACGAAGAACGTATTCAATTTAAACATAAATATTAATGATATTATACATGTTGATACAATTTTATAGCCTATTTTATAATATCTTTAAAATGTCTATACTGTACAGTTAATATCTTTAGAGTATGTTATGGTAGTAAAGGATACCAGTATTAATTCAAGTCTAGAACAGTATAAAAAGTGTATAAATTACATGTTGATTCTGGTTCATTACATTATGGGGGATACAATACGTGTGCAATGGTGGAATTATTTTGTTTTCGTATTTGTGGCATTGGTCATTAACAAAATTACAAAAATGTGTAATTATTTTTCTTTTGGTTTAATTTTTCTGGTCATGTCTCCTTTACAAATTACTCCTTCTTGTTGTTCTAGCAAGACCGTTTGTATTTCGTGCAGTTTTAAATTATATTTTGTCTGATCTATACTAACATTCTCCAAAACTGTCTCCCGAACTGCATAAGTATATTCTTAGCGCTGTCGTATTAGTTACACATATACTGTCTCCCACCAGTTTATACGTAGTTTGAATTGTATTGATTTAAATGCAACCATTGGCATTGAAACATAGTTACACAATTCGTGTAAAACGTTTGTTTTGACAAGACATTTACAATATTGGGCTTTGATGTTCCAAGAAACAATAGCAGGACTGTTAATGCAAGAAAAACAACTGATTTCATATACACCATAACTCCCCTTCCTCATCTATATTTTTATATATTTTGTTCTTATTGGTGAGTGATATCCAACTAATGACATAGTCTCCTTTCACATTCGAATCGAATTATGTTACAATAAGCGCAATATCAAACTCACCAAATGTGTCTCTGCTAATAAGTAGTTATAGGTCTGGAAAGGAAAATATTAAAATATAAGAAGGTGATTCCTTAAAAAAGAATAAAATGCTAAGGGGTGTTTATTGATCGAGTGGTAGTCAAATCTCTCGCATTTCCGACCCCCGATTCCAGAATATTATGTGGTATTTATGGTATGCCAACCAGGAACAAGGCTGTTAACATTGAACTGTATGCTGTGTAATAACAATGATGGCTGCAGATTGAAATGAACACCAGGCTACCTATTGCTTGTACACAATGAATCAGTTGTATAATTTGATATCTTTGCCTCCTATTGGGATTCTTTATGCTTGACGCCAATGCCATGTCAACAATTTTGCAATATATTTGTTGAACATGTGGGCGCGTCCCGTTGCACGGGCAAACTATTTGTCTGCTAAAATGCAGATGTATATATCAGATCAATAAAACGTTTGGTCCACATACGCATACGTCATTCTTGAAACCCCTGTTGACTCTGTAAAACCGCTCCTTGGGGCTTATGAATATACAATAAAGATTTCAATTTCGATTGCGATTCCGGAAACGTAAATTCCGCTTTAAATTTCTCACATTGATGTTGTTCTTAAACTTCTCGCCAATCGACAATAGTGACAATGATAAAGATAATGTATTTTTTAAATCTTATTTATGAAGAAGGGTTTTGAATTTGAGAGACTCAGATTCGAATGTAATGTAGTAGTTGTATACGGTTAAAGTAAGTAGAGCTTGGTTTCCAAATTAACCCATTAAGATCGCAATACGACAGATCTAAGAGTCAAAAGGTCAAAATATGTGTATATGTTGGATCATCGTGATTTTACAACGCTTAAAACACTCTGCCGTTCTAGTTCTAGGAGCATAATGCTGTGTTTTCTGTCTTCAGCGCAGCATAAACTAGCCCTGTGGTTTTATTGCTGTGTGATTTTGTACCTGCCAAAATTAAAGGAGAAAAACATTAAACCCGCGAAATCACAATAACGTCAGGTAATGATTCTAATTTTCCGGCAATATCATCCCCGTGAGTATTTTTTTTACGAATCTGGACTTTTTTGTGCCACAAACGGCGCATTTACCAGTGATATCTAATTTATTATTGCGTGTTGTAACTGAAATTGGATTAATTGTTGATGTACGAGATATACATTTCACACAATATAGATCCATTTTATATTTATATCATGGATGTAATTGGTTTTTCAGCTGTGGAAAAACAAGAACCTGTTAAGCACCATGCGGCGTTGCCAAAGTCTATTAGAATGATAATAATTGGTCGTTCTGGTTGTGCAAAAACTCAGCTGTTGCTTAATTTGATAATGAGATGGTTAAAATGGGATAAATTATATTTAGTTGCACCATCCGTTGATGATCAGCTATGTTATCAGGTTTTAAAAGATTTTAATGAAAACGCGTCGTTGCTAAGTGAAAACGGTGATAACGTTATTGAGTTTATTACCGATATTGATAAAGCACCATCGGTTGATCACCTTGAAATAAATTTTAATAGTTTAGTTGTTTACGACGACGTAATGCTGGATAAACAATCAAATCCTGCAAGAATGTTTTCTCGCAGCAGGCATAAAAACACAGATGTTATTTATGTAACTCATCGATACACACAAATTCCAAAAGTAATTAGAGATAATTGTAATATTTTAGCTGTATTTAACGGCGTAGATACGCACACGTTAAAACATATTCATCAAACCTGGTGCAACGCCGATATGGATCTTATTAAGTTTAAAAATTTACTTAGTCATGTTCAAACAACGCCACATGGATTTATAACGATAAATTTATATGATCCACTAACAAAATATCGAATCGGCCTTGACAACATATTTTGAACTATTTTGCCGTGACACAAAATTAGTACCTAAAAAAAGCCTAATATTAGGAAACAAAACCTTTTACAAAAGAGTTTCTCTCTGGAGTTTTTATCTATGAAAATAAACCCGATATGTTTTCATTATTGACACGACAAAAATATCATAAAATATCATGACACGCGATGTACACAAAAATACCTATCATGGTCACATGTGGTCTGTTATCACAAAAATAACACCTACAATAAGACATTTATTTTGGAAATAAAGCCTTTTACGAGAGAATTTCTCGCAAAAGCCCTTTTTCATTTTACAAAACTTGGTCCGTTCCTCCTGCTGCTCACAGAGTAAGAATGAGGGCATTTTTATTATTTTTGTACCGTAACTGGGTCACTTTTATTAGCACACATTACAGTCGCAACTACTTGGCCAAGGTTTGATATCAAATATTTTCTAGATAGTCACTATAACGCACAAAACGGGGAGGGATTTCATCGTGACACATTGGTAGATTTGGAAGGCGGTAAGGATATAAACGAAATGGCACTATACGTTCATAGGAAATTTTACGTAACGTCGCTATTTCGTAAACATTACCCTCTTGATACATGGGGAATATGTCATATAAATACATCCATAGGCGTACCATTGGGGTAAAACCATATGCGTAATAGTGGATGTCAGTATGAGTATGTAAGGGAACTATACATTATTATGCAGTACGAGTATTTGTGCAGGAAAATTTTCTTTCTCCACGGACAAATGCCTTTTAGATATATTTGTCCGAGAAAGTTGCAGTCTGTGCCAAACCTCTTTGCTATCAAATCTATTTGCTATCGCCTTATGAAAACGAAACTTGGTTGTCCATTATATTGTCAATTTTGTATTCTTTTTTCCTTTCCTTATATAACAAAATCTTCTTGGCATCCGTCCCTCTACTGGAGACGATGGAGTAGCTTCAGAGTAAATTGTTGCTTCGCCTTCTTCCTGGTTCTCTTTTCAGAGTGCTTTATGCTACTGTTTTCCTTGGCTTTTTGAATGCCCTGTCTGACAGCTAGGCGCTAGGTGGAGCGGACGTTAGCACGGCTCTCCTAGTCTTTGACGTTGATGTTGACCGTTTTCATGTCATTCTTACAAACGTCTTTGTAACGCAGATGTGGCCGTCCAGACAGTCGAGGGACTTCTGCTAGCTCACCGTATTGCAGGTTCTTGGGAATGTGGCCTTTGTCCATTGTGTTGACGTGGACGAGCCAGCAAAGGCGCCTCTCCCAATACGACAAATCTAAGAGGCAAAAGGTCAAAATATGTGTATATGTTGGATCATCGTGATTTTACAACGCTTAAAACACTCTGCCGTTCTAGTTCTAGGAGCATAATGCTGTGTTTTCTGTCTTCAGCGCAGCATAAACTAGCCCTGTGGTTTTATTGCTGTGTGATTGTGCACCTGCCAAAATTAAAGGAGAAAAACATTAAACCCGCGAAATCACAATAATATAGGTAACGAAACTATTAGAACGTCAATTTGCAACTCCTGTAATAGCGGCTAGAAGAGATCGATTACATCTTATATATAACATAACACCGTGCTGAAAGTAACCAAAATCAATATAATTACACACCAGTGCTGAAAAGTGAATTATCACTCAACGTTGATAAATGTAATCTCTGTAAAAATAGATTTACAGTATTTGAAAATGTTCGACTCATTGTATTTTGGATACAAACATAATACGTTTTCCTTAAAATAAATCATACCATCTTGTATTTAGAATATTATTTACATGCATATTTTGCAAATTTATGTCGATGTCTAAATACATTTACATGTATAGGTTATTAATGTAGCATTGAAATATAGTGGACCCTGATTATGTCCCGGAGAATGACGATGTCAGAGAAGCCACTATAATTTGATAATAATTACTCAATAACCTTTACTATAAATACTTAAAATAGGCACGATACTCATTATTGTATGCTATGGAAAAAGCAGAATTGAAACATACATTTAGTACAAAGAGTCTTTGCAGTACAATAGCAGAATAACAAAATGCATACTAGAAACATGTGCTGAAATGAGAAAGGTGTGTTATGAGTTATGGTAGTCAAATGAACTCACACCTGAGATTCCCGAGTGTGAAAATTTCTGACAGCTGCCTATTTTGAGTACTGGTAATTTGTTTTTATCTCAGCTTAGCATGTTACCATTGTCATTTATGGCAAAGATGACAGATACAAACTCATGTCACTTGTAAAGTATTTTTACTGTTAATAAGGGTTATTTTGTATATAACAATTTTTAGTATTAATTTTCACCAATGATCCTTAAGTTAGTACTTTGAAAATGAGTCATGCATTAGGTGCATAGATTCCTCAATAAAGTTCCAAGATTAAGTTGCCCTGTTGCCTCACGTAAACATTACGTGACCTGACACCAGGTCCGGAGATCTAAAAACCCAAGCCGTCCTAATTTGTGATAAGTCAGTATAAATTAGTTGATGTAATTTAAGGGATCGCATTCTTCAAGTATTAATGTGCGAGAATATCCGATACATTATTATTATATATAATTAGGCATTCTTAGTAGTAACCACCAATCTTGGATATCATTCATTCAGATGATTTTTAATTTAATTTATTCATTCATTGGAATTATAGTTCTCGAAATATTCAGACTATATGGAATGATCTTTGTTAAGAAAATACTGTTAATTATTGGCTGTCTTTAACAGCAAGGTTATGACAACAATAGTGACGATATTTGAAGAGATTCTTTTAATACTAGAGGAAATAAAAGGATATATTTCAGATACTTTGAAACAAACAAAAGGAACAAAACCTTTGAGGAGACATTCATTATAAATTAAGTGTAGTAAAATAACCGTAAGGTGATGTGGTTATGCTTTTAGCCAGAAACCACGTGTCATCATACATAGACAAATTAGTACATGCACATCATATATACATAAACACTGTTTCTCGAGATATGGTATCCCAAAAGAGGGTGGATGGCTTAGTATGTGTCCTTTTATAAACCTATTAACACACGCCACTTCACTGAACCATATACTTGCGCAAACATCTTTTTAGTAAAGACCCATACTAAATTGAGTTTTTTTGAGGACCGATGCATTTTCCCCAAAAGTTAATCAAGCAATGACTCCTGATTTTGTAGTCCATTTATCTTTGTGTAAATCAAAATGTTGTGATCAGACAACACAGGAAAGATTTCAGTCAAGTTCAATGTGCACAGCAACATCATGGTTCTTTGAGAATGGATACCACACCTGTAAATCTTACTAACTGACTTTCACTGGCTACTGATCCCATTATGTATTTGGTTTAGCATAGCCGAACGTTTGTTTCAATATTCAGCAAACGTGTGTCCAACCATTCGAAATTAGGGTGACTTGGAATACGAAATTCTCAGAATATACAATATAGCGGTTCAACGATTCCCATTGTCAGATTTCACGCAATAAAATGACAGTACTCATGACTGAATTTTAAACGACTGTATTTTGGGGTACATCGATATCGAATTACTATACCTTGAGTGACAGTACTACTGTTGTTGCTGTTCCTACTATTACTTAACCGACGGTATAATTTGCTCTAGAGAATGTATTTATTTAGATTTAGATGTCTATGAATTTTCATGATCGCAGAGGGTTTAGGTGTCACCGATGGCTAACTAGGCCTACACAACGTGCGCTAAAGATGTTAACACTGTTCTATCGTGACACCCTTCCTCTAATATGCTTGCTCTAAGATAAACAAAAGGATGCAGCGTGCATGTATCTCATGTATTTTGAACTTTACGAACTACAAGGGGAAGTTATTTTGCCGGTAACAGCTATTGTTTTAAATTTGAAAGATTGTTTCAGTTTTGAGGGTTTTTCTTAATGTTGAACATAGTTTCGATTATCCAATTCATAGCTGAATCATTATCATTTTAGTTTAAAAACAAGTGTATTAATGATGTCACTAACTGTTATCTAACACATATTGTGATTAAATTCAGTCTGAGAGAGAGAAGGTAATTTATTAGGCTGTGATGTGTTGGCAGAGAAAATAAGAGTAGTTTTTTCAGTCATTTAAAAACGAATATGATACATAACGAGAGAAAAGTGTTTCGATGTAAATGTAAATGTAAACCTATATGTTAGTGCGTCTGCGTGTGTGTATCTAGGAAGTGACGAAACAATATTTCATAATTTTTGCAGTATATAACCACAAATGCTGTGCTTCTGAGGGATCCAGAAATAATATCTTCTGTTATTCTTCAATTTTGTTTACTTTTGTTTTTTTATAATCTTTTATTAGAGTTTTCTTAAGAGGTGACAAAATGCTTTTATACAATTTACAATACACTATTATACTTGTAGCCACACTCTTAAGTGCATTAGTAATTGTTCTTTATTAGTAGAACACTGACACATAATGCATAATGAAACTATGAAGAATAATAATATAATTGTGATACCAAGAAATACCATTAACTGTAGTAAAATTATGGTCCCTCTATTACTGAATATGTTTATTAAAATAACATAAATAAATTGAAGAAGAGTAAAAAGTACACCGTTTTATTTGTACTTGTATCCTTTGACTAATCTCGCCTCTGATGTAATTTTACTGAAGCACATTTTCTACCGTAGTTCATAATTATTCATTATCTGAACTTTTGGGACAGCGACAGATCATTTAGAAAGTCAGTATATAGATTCGTTTTTTTTTTTTTTTGCAATACGAGAATTTAGTAGGAGTTGTGTCATTAATGAATTGATTGAAAGCGTACCATGTAATACACAAGTACGGTAGGTTGCTAGTTCAATTTTCAAAGCAGTTGGCTGTTTTATGTGCAACTGAGTAAGGTAACATTCGACCGTTCAGCATATTAGGTTGTTATTTGAGGCTTAAATCTACTGCAGGTTTTAAAATAGTGATAGTAAAAATCCATTTTGAAGATGATGTTGACTTTTCCTGCCTGTTTTGTGGCACTCTGGCAAATAAGGTGTTGGGATATGTTGGGGATAATAACCTAATTACAGAAAATATTTTGTTAATGAAGACATTCAGATTTTGTATGTGATATTTCATCTCTATAACACAACACAATATTTGTTAAGTTTATATAGCTTATGACAGATGTATTCATCATACTACATTCAAATGCACAGATGCATATTAATGACTATTTTGTCCAGTCAGCATTTGATGAATTTGAAAATAATGGTAATGTTGATTAAAAAAAGACTGAAACTTTCAAAATATTGACTAGTATAAATTGTTATGTGTACTTTTCAGCCAATTTGTTCAAATTTTGAAAATACACTTCCGTTTCATCCATTACATTATACACGTGAGTTATGAACTGAAGAAATGGGATATTGCTATCTAGTCATCGGCTTATCTGTTATACAATTAGTGATACACGTTGATTATTAAACAATAACCGTCGTTATATAGGTCCGATCATCTTCAATCGGGTCCATGCCAAGGTATTTCTATTGGTTAAATAGGTTTCTTTCTTTACATGCGTGTCATTTCCGTCAATTACAATGACGTCGATTTCTTACTCGATGAGCTTTGTCACTCATTGAGGTTGTATATAATCCATCTTTTTCCAGGGAGTTTCTTGTCTGAAGATGTAGAGTTTCTACAAAAAATATTGGTAGCAAACCTGAGTTCATCAAGGTTTGATCTGACGTTTCATCAATAAATGCACTTATTCGCATTGGTTTCCTTGAATGCAAACTTTGCGGCACGATATATATATGAATATGTATTTGCGGCACGATATATATATATATATATATATATATATATATATATATATATATATATATATATATATATATATATATATATATATATATGCAAGCATTGAATTTGATCCGTTAAATAAATTTTATTTAATTGTTTGCTAGTTTGAATGTGCTATTGTAATGTAACTTTGTATGCTGGGCTTGAACTTGTCTAAAACTTGGCTTGTCCTCACTGACCTTTTGTTTTATCTTATGCATTGTAAACATTTAATGTATTGCTATTTTTCCCTTTATGTGCATTGGCTTAATATCAGTATCTTTATTACTAAAATAAGTAAATCTGTTTGCTTCTTTCAGGTTTTTGACTTTCCTAAGTGAATTTTACAGGTTTTGTGTTCTTATATTGTTTTCTGAACTAGTTTTTTATTTTTTGCTTGCTGTTGTTTTTGCTTTTGTGTGGCATATTTTAGCCTAGATGGATCACAATTTATCAGGATCATTCTAGAATGTTATTGTCATGAAGAGATTGGTATTCCTTTTTAGAAATATTGATTGTGACCTGAATTCAAGTAGAAAGCTATATCATCGTGTGAATGTTATGACTTGGTCATTCATGCTTTATCAACTAGCACTTTTAAATTATATTGTATGTTGTAACCAGTAGTTTAGGGCTGGAATCATTTTTGTTCAAATTATTGAATTAAAGTGATTCCTTTCTTAGGAATTACAAAAGTGCTCTGATACAATTCACGGATTAAGCAATTCACTGGAATGTGGAAGTCTATTCATACCTGAAATTTTATTTCGTTGATTCAACAATAGACTGTTGGAATATAAACATTTTACTAGGTACCACAGACATGTCATATCCTTCAAGTTTGGGATTTTTTCAGGACTTCTACTGACTTGTATTTAAGAGTTTAAATTACTTTTGTCTGTAATTTTTGAATTATTTTGGGATTTAATTCGCAATACCGTATGTTTTGTTTCTCATTCTCACTTTGTATTCTGGTGAAATAAATACACTTGTTACATTGTACGAAGATTTCACTCTTTTCTGTAATATTTTTAAAAAGATCGATAGATAGATAGATTGATAGATAGATAGATAGATAGATAGATAGATAGATAGATGGATAAATAGATAAATAAATAAATAAATAAATAAATATATATATATATATATATATATATAGAGAGAGAGAGAGAGAGAGAGATAGATAAATAGAAAGAAAGATAGATAGATAGATAGATGGATAAATAGATAAATAGATAGATATATATAGATAGATATATAAATAGAAAGATAGATAGATAGATAGATAGATAGATAGATAGATAGATAGATATAGTTATAAAACGTATGGATATAATAGTCTTGAAAACAAAAGGAAACCGGACAAGAGAGAAAACACTGATAGAAAGTGAAAGTCCGATTTATTTTCAGTTGAAAGTATACGATAACGACAAAAGGATAGTGTCATATCAATCGAGGTTAATTTTTAATTTGATAACCCTCACCTCAGCTGTAGTTTCGCAGCAGAATATTTTCCTTCAATAGGTCATAGTCTGCTACAAAATACTAGTTTCATGTGCTGAAATGCGATAAGTCACATGTGCCTGAATTCTCACCGCTCCTATACAAATGGGCTCCTGGCCCGAGAGTACAGACTTTGAAATCATTGCCAGCTGGTTATTTCGAGTACTGTTCAGCAATATACCTTCTCTCAGCTTAGAATGATAAGATTGCCATTTATGCCAAAATAACTGTTACTAACTCATGTCACTTGTTAAGTTTAAGGTCGCTGTTTGTTTGTTTTTTTGCACAACAACACAAGTAGGCTATTTGTGCCTAGGCAACTGGATATATTGCCTTGCTCAGGGACACACGAAGATAGCTGTCTCAGACTGATACAATGACAGGCTTCAAACCTGCGTGTTTTTTTTGTCTTGAATGTGGCACGCTAACCACTGAGCCAATGAAACTCCCCATCTGCTGAGTATTGTACCAATTTAAGTGATTCTTCTTCTTCTTCTTCTTCTTCTTCTTCTTATTATTATTATTATTATTATTATTAGTAGTAGTAGTAGTAGTAGTAGCAGTAGTAGTAGTATTAATTTACATAGAGTATATGGTTTCTATTCCGCTTTTAGTGCTTCAGTTGCATGCAAGTCATTTTCCTCAGCAAGATATACTTCAATAGCACGAGCTAAATCATATATAATCCTGACATAGCTCAATAGGACTTGAAAGATCGCATATTGGAGTTATATACGTTAGATCTGTTTCCATTCTGGCTGTCTCATATTGACAACATTCTACAGAAACGTCAAAATGGCAGTGACTGTCTTCAGCACTCATGCTGACTTCATGCGGATGTTCAGCGCTTACGTTGTCATTTGCGTGATCAGAGACAGACATGGCAGCCTGAAATGTTGAAACATATTTCAATGATTTTATTATTTTAAAATACATCACGAATGTCATTTTGTTCTTGAAATAAATGAAAGTGTAGAAATATGATAAATAAAACGTTATGAATCAACCCATAATCTCCAGAATGTGTTGTGTTAGCTAAAGGGTAACTTAAGAAAATCGAACTGCAAATCTAAGAACAAAGAATGAAGTAATCTGATCCAATACATTTCCCGAATTCAAGCGCTAATAATAAGGATGTGTTACATAAACCAATATTACAGAATACCTTACAATTATTGACTCAGCCTCTGGTTCGTGCTGTTCTTGAACTTTTCTTAGAACGAGGTGAACATCGATTGCTGTAGAAGTGTATTGGCAGAGTGCTTTTTATAAAGGAAAAAGAAAATGAGCTCTTTTTATATTATGAAATCGGAATATTGTCTTTCGTTCCCTCTTTTCATCTATTGATCGAGCAATTTTAAAATTATCCAAGCTTGACGTACAATTTGAGGCATTGCACATATTGCTGGTTTTAAATTTAATTCAAAGGGATCAAATCTCAACAAGTCTTCTAAAATTTGCAAAATTACTTAGATACAAATTTCGATAAGTAATTCTTGTCACGGTTGCTTTGAGATGATATCATGGAACATGGAGAGAGATCGTTATGAAGAGAGTGTGTGTTTGTGTGTGTGTGTGTGTGTGTGTGAGAGAGAGAGAGAGAGAGAGAAAGAGAGAAAGATAGAGAGAGAAGGAGTGAAAAATAATATGTAGTCTATTATCAAAGACTATCCTTTCTATTATACTATAGAAAGGCTTTTATTGGACACCTATGCATGGGATCGTGAATAAATAACGACAAATTCTTTACATATAATCATTAAACACTGATTAACTAAGAATACACAAGTCAAGCAAAACTTAGGTGAAACTTGGTTACATATTGTTCTAAGAAATATTACTTAACTTTTTAAAGGGCGACGGGTTTTTGCCATATAGTTTAAATCAAAAATAGATATGTTGTATGTGCATTTCCTCTGCGAGACTAGAATGATATATCGTACAGAGAATACAACGTTTACAAGCAGAGACCGCGCTAATGCAATGGTTTCACTAAATATTAATAATTCGACTCGTCACTATTGTCGTCTATATATGTTTTAAACAATTGATACATATATTGGATGAAGGTGTAGCAACCATAAGCTTATCGTTAATTGATGCTTATTTCTGCCCAAATTTGTGTCCACGGCGAATCGCGGTCTCTCTAGTAAATTTAGTTACCGACTTCAGATACCAACTAAAAGCACAGCGAGCTCCTGTGGTAACGAATATCACCTACACTGTTATGAAGCTGAAAAGATTGTTTCTGTTTATCTATATTGGGTATATTTTATCATATACGCAGTAGCAGTATCGTAGCTCAGCAGAAAAATAAAATTTAAGGTAAAAAGTCTTACACAGATTCATGAGTTTAATAATATAATTAGTATTTATCGAATAAATTATTATTCCAAATAGTGTTGAAACACATCCGTTGCAGAGGGTACGAAGGCCTGCAAGGATATATAAACAATGTACAGTATTGTAGCCTTGTTTTTATCGAGTTTTCTTCTGCTTTTCAGTTAAGAATCTATCAGTTCAGTATAATATAATTAAATCAGTACATACTCCCTGACCTTCTCTCGTTTCTCCTAGGTTTGTTCTACTTCGTATTAACCAGAACTTTTATTTATATAGCAGTTGCTAACAACGAGAATGACAACCCGTCCATCACCGAAATCCATATAAGATAGCACTTGTTATGTGCAGGCATATACGTTACTCATTATTATCTTTTGACGTTATCTGCTGTAGCTTATTGAACATCTTTGCTTATTAAAAGGTCTCTAAATCCAATATAAGTGAGTTATATGTGTCCCTTATACGCCATTTCCTCGTATATTATTATGTTGAATAACTACCTGCTCAAAATTTAGGAGGGTAATAATTGTCAGCATTTGATGACCCTGCGGTGTAGTTAAACATAAAACAAGCTTTGGTTTTTCAGCAATTAAAGATTAATGAACATGCATTAAAATACTTTCATATCAAGGACATATAAGCTAAAAGGCCTTTAATCTGTTAAGTTATATAAAATGTTCAATGTAAATAATGCACCTAAAAGTATTTCAGTCAACCATTTTTAAACTAAAATTTACCACAATTATATACCAAAAATAGAAACTCAGTGTCAGTATTATTTTGGATTCATGCACATTTATGCAGATGTTATCTTAATAAGAAGGTGTTTGCCTATGTTTGAACATCTTTTGTTCATTGCATGAATTAGCAAAATTAAATCATATTTGATAGCTCGAATGTGGCGAATCCCAGACGGATGGACGGATTAAAGAAACATACTTAACAAACCTCAGAGATGCATAATTTCTCGATCACAAACATTTATTCGATTACAAAATGTTTAAATAACACAAACATATTTAGAAAACAAAACGAACAATATCAGTAAGTGAAAGTTTTAACGAAACTGTACCTAAAATCCACAATGGTTTCTCTTTGATATCTTGTTTTAATGATAAATTTTGTTTTAAAAAATGGAAGGCGCCATTAATATTGTATTCACTTGTAATCTTTAAGTTCGCGCTGGTTATCATAGGACCGTCATAACCTATCCATTTTTTGCACTTTTCCTGTTTGCATATACTGTTTTATTTACTAAATGTCAACCGCAGCAAGAACATTTATGAAATAAAATTATTTAACCAAGATAGTTTGGTTTTCTTGTAAAGTTATATGAATAAGGGCACATTTGGATAACAAGGTATCGCATGTATGCTACGAAATGGGCAAGACACAAAGCACAAAATGTTGGTGATGTTATGTGTAAATAATAAATTGCATGAGTCATTTTAATATGAAATAGATAGATACGTCTATTGTTCGATAGATAGAAGATCATCATTAATTGTTACCTCATTAATAACTTTGTACGTGTCTTCAATGAGTTCAATATTAACAACTCTTTTGTCTCCTTTTACACTTCCAAGCCATTGGAAAAGTCTGCAACAATTATTGCCTTGATTTTTGTTCTCTGAATCATCGCTGTTTAAATAGATTTCATTGGCATATGACGATGCCAAATTTTTTAAAGGCACGCTTTCTCGAATTTGATTTATTTTGGAAGCTTCTTTTGTCATTGCTGAAATGGGCATGAACATGTTATACTTTGATACGTTTGCTGGAGACTATTTCTTACCGTCTATACCGTTCACAAACAAAATAAAGATATAATTCGTTTAAGAAACACTCGATTACAAAAGATAGAATTAAGCAAATATTGTTATAGGCTCATATTTGTTAAATTAACTTTAGATTTATATTTTTCATACTGCACGGTTTCATATTGCATGTGTATCTAAAATTAGCAAATACGTCTCGTGAATTAGGAACTACTTAACGCTTATATAGTATGGGCTTTTGCTTTATTAGATTAGTTAGTGGATGAACTACATAAGCTGTTTCGTCCATTTGAGAGTATATAAAGTTAATTATCTAGACAGTTTCTGTATTACTTATGAACCTTTCAAGCAAGAAAGAAATGAGCGTGATATTAGCAATATCCACAAGAAACGTCAGAAATCCAATATTGAAAATACAATTCTGATCAGTTAAATAATTACTTATGTGAAATGATCGTAACCGTTCGCACATAGAATGGTTCAGAATATAATCAGAATTTCCTGGGTCTATATAAATAGCACATAAAAGTAATATGGGACTAAGGGCTATCATCTGAAGGTTTTGGTAGAAAACTGAGCACCCTAGAGCCGAGGTGCGAAGGCGACGAAGAAGTCTTTTTTTTTCCTCTGGTTGAATCGACTGTCACACAACAGATGGTTTGCCAATCTCCCAGTTCAACGTTTTTGATGCAATGTTAGGGTAGCGTTGGAATTCGTACATGTTATGTACACAGTTAGGGTCCCTCCCACAAAGAGCATGCAAGTGACATGGCATAAACATAGATTTACTTTAACTGGTAATAACTACGGCTACACATTATTGGATATTGAATTTCCTCAAAATGTACTTTACACGATCGTATTGCAAATCCGAGGTATATGAACCATTCCAATGATCTCAAAACCTGATACACATATTAAATTTATACTTTAATTTCGACTATATTTCCAACATAAATCATGTTTTCGTTGCTACACTCAAAACGAAATGAATGTGATATAACAAAACGTCGTATAATATTGTCAATTACAAGAATTCGTATTTTCCCCACAATATGATTCCACACGATCAATAACAGAACACAAACACAGGTACAGTTTATGGCAGTCCTTCCACTGTTTGAGGTTTATGTAAGATACACCATCAGACGGAATTAACCAGACTAATAAATGCAGTCAATCAAAAGAAACATGGATATGCATCGACAGTAAAATAAATTTCATCCATTCCAGATTTACTAGAAAAAATATTGAAATCCGCATTCATTCTCAAACTTTAAATTGTAAGTATACCAAAACGATCAATACTTTATAAACTATGTGTGAGCATGCAATAAACTTCAAAGATCGATAGTCGGTGCAAAGTTCGCTTTACTTTCGTGACTGTAGATTGATGAATCTGCGGTTGTGTATTTGTTTCAGAATACAGCATAAAATCAATTACTTTGTTTCTTGTAGTGTGTTATTTGTACCATTACGCCTAAGGTAGAAAAACCAAATGAGTCTATAATAACAAAATAAACCAATATGTAGGGAAAATATGAACTTGTTTATCGGAATAATATTGGAGAGCGCCTCAGTAAAGCATCGGATATTACTAAAATGAGAGGGAACGTTTTTCAAAAGGACGATCAAATGCAAAATGCGTTTTGCTCATGCACCTCATACATGTACGTGGGAAACAGTTGTGCATATGTTTCAACTTCTACGAATGGTTTCATTCTTATGTACTTTATTATACTTATTATCTGGACATTTCTGTGAAAGTAAATTGTTTAATCTAACGTAAGTAAATTCTTATTTACATACTACGTTCAGCGTATTTTCCCTCCTTGCAAAATCATACTCGCCAAAGTGTCATAGCAGAGACGTATTACATATGTTTAGAATTATACATTATACCTGACACAAGAATAGTATAACCTGCAATGATGTGTATAGAAAAGAAGCCGAATAAGCAATGCAGATGCTGTCGCATGGAATTTATCCCATATGGGCAGGAAGGACATTTTACCTGCGGTTTGGTATTATAAACCCATTTATGCGTTGTGTAAAGTAACTAAGTTACAGCATGCAAATCAGCTAAATGTATCCAGCTCATAAAGCTAGAATCGGACAAACTAAGTATGTTACCAGAGACCACTTAACTTGGAAACAATTTAGCTGGCGAAAATTTCGAGAGTTTTTGCTTTTAATGCCAACATTTTTCATTCTCATTTGGAGAGAGAATTTATGCTATATATGCTATGTATTTAGATCTTGTAAATCAATTATATGTAGACACATGCATGCTTAAAAGAGGAAGATAATCGTACCCGATCTGCTTAATGCGACTTTACACCTCTGCCTGAACAAAATTAGAACTCCACTGATGATCAAGGAAATGGCAACACTTACTAGTCCAACCCCAATACGCGGTCCTAGTAGACCTGGAAGGAAAGACAAATATTCATTGTTTCGAAGCTTGCATGTTGGGATACAACCATGAAATAAATACAACAAAATGGACATAATGACGATTGTTTGCCATGTTATACGTGATACAATTCGCAATCTTGCAGGGAGATACCTTAGAATAGATGCACTTGTATGATCCACAATATTCATAATTATTTCACAACTATAAATGACTCTAATTTGATTGCTAAACACATATATGCGTTTCATGGTCTGGTGCTTGAATCTATGTTTCTGCTCATTGTGCTATGCTAAAGCATTATAGTAAATACACTAATAATACTTATCATTGAAAACTTGCTGCACAAAATTATTTCCGTTGATAGGTTTGGTACTGGATTGAGCTGAAATGAAATCAAACGGTAAATCAAACTTTCATTGACCCAATCAATATAAATCAATCCATTTTTAATATTTATATATTCAGAACAATATCTTAAAACTGGAAAAAGATTACACAGATTGCACAAAAATGTCATATTTATACTGGAAAGTTGTACAGAAGCAATAATGAATATATTCAGGTGTGTATGTATATATTCGTGCAATATATGCATCGGATGATTCAAAATATACCCACTGAATATAACATTTAAACACAAGTCCGAAAATAAAACTTTAAGTCATCGCAAAAGGTACGCAACACAAGCGATTATGAAAAGCAAGTGGATCACCAAGGCGACGGACATATACTTCTCGGGAAACGACACATACCATATAATACCATATAACATAAAATCTGGTTTTATTATGGTACAGAAATGAATCGGATAAAACACTAAAGATGCATTACCAGGAAGTAGATAAATAAAACATTATTGTTAAAATTCAGAAATATTTTAAATATTGGTCTCTGGAACATAAATAAAGGAAATGATTTAAAGATTTCATGCATGTCAGACGCAAAGTTTGCACATTTAAGATCAAAGTAATCAAATGATGAAATACTCAAATACTTTTGATAAATCGTTTACAATTTGTAAAAATTTCAAAAAGTCCAGCTGAGTGCCACTAATTTTAAGGTCTGATAGAATTTAACGTTATAGGAGAAAGAGTTCTTAAAAATTGTAATAACATACAAATCAAGTAAAGACAAACTCAAAATGATCATCTATATGCTACTAAATTTCCCCTAAGTGTTTCACCACAATATATAGTTAGAATGCGGGCGTGTTTATTATATTTGTGCGGTAACTGGGTCACTTTTATTAGCACACATTACAGTCGCAACTACTTTGCCAAGGTTTGTTATCAAATATTTTCTAGAGAGTCACTATAATTCACGAAAACTTGGCGGGATTTCATCGTGACACATTAGTAGATTTCGAAAACATTAAGGATATAAACGAAATGACACTATATGAACATGGGGAATTTTACGTAATTCTTCCATTTCGTAAACAAGACCCTCTTGATACAAGGGGAATGTTTGATATAAAAACATCCCTAGGCGTAACATTGATGTAAAACCATAGGCATAATAGTGGATGTCAGTATGGGTATGTAAGTGAACTATCCATGATTCTCCAGTATGAGTATTTGTGCAGGAAATGTTTCTTTCTCGACACGCAAATGCCCTTTAGCGAAAAAGTTGCTGTTTGTGCCAAACCTCTTTCATATCAAACCTCTTTACTATCGCCAAAGAAAAAACAAAACTTGGTTGTCCAATATATTGTCAAATTTTTATTCTTTATTCCTTTCTTACATAAGAATTTCTTCTTCTTGACATTCGTTCGTCTACGCGAGACGATGGTGTAGCTTCAGGAAAAACTGTTGTTTCGCATTCTTCGTGGCTCTATTTTCAGCGTGCTTTATGTTATTGTTTTCCTTGCCTTTTTGAACACACAGTCTGACATCTAGGCGCTAGGTGGAGCGGTCGTTAGCACAACTCTCCCCGTCGTTGACGTTGATGTTGGCCGTTTTCATATAATTCTTACAAACGCCTTTGTAACGCATATGTTTCCATCCATTTGGTCGTGCGCCGTCTGCTAGTTCACTGTATAGCAGGTCCTTAGGAATGCAGCCTGGGTCCATTTTCTTGACGTGGCCGAGCCAGCAAAGGCGCACCTCTGCGAGAATACAGAAAATGTTGATCATGTTGGCGTGTCCAGAACCTCTATGTTGGGTACTTTATCCTGCCACTGGATATGCAGAAGACACTACAGTCATCTCAGGTATAAGCTGTTGAGTTTCCTTTCTCGTCTCGCATATGTCGTCCATGTCTCGATGCTGTAAAGGAGCGTGTTGAGCATGCAGGCATAGTAGACGCGCAATTTGGTCTTTCCAGTGAGGTTGGGGTTGTTCCAGACAGTCTGATTCAGTCTTGCCATCACTGTTGCTGCCTTGGCAATCCTGCTGTTCAACTTAGAGTCAATGAAAAGTAAGCTGGAGATGGTGGACCCGAGGTATGTGAAGTTTTCAACAACTTCCAAGTTGTAGCCCTCGATGGTGATGGAGGGAGGGGAGTCATCCTAGATCTCCATGACGTTCATTTTCTTCAAAGGGATGGTCAATCCAACTTCCTTACAGGCGTGGGAGAGGTGGCATACCAGCAGTGCAGTGCATCTTCCGTGTGTGATGTCAAGGCTGCATCGGCGGCGAAGAGCAGTTGACGGATGTGGACATATGTGACTTTAATCTTAGTACGGAAACGGGCGATGTTGAACATCTTGCCGTTAGCCCTGCTATGAATCTACACTACCTCGCTGCAGTCCTTGAAGGATTACTGGAACGTCATGGAGAAGAAGATTGCAAAGACCGTTTGCGTAATGACGCAGCCATGCTTCACTCCGCTGAAAACTAGGAAAACTAGGAAGGCCTCCGATGTTGCATCAATAAAGCACACGTGACGAGACGACAACGAGTAGTCGAGGTGGGTAGGAGACAGCCGATCTGCAGGAGCCTAAAGAGTCCGCAAAGATTGACCAGGTCAAACGTATTCGTTATGTGTAGGAAGTCGTAGTGAGACGACCATGTTCACTGTTGACTGGTCGCCTTGAAAAACTCGGAAGGCTAGGGTCTGCAAGCGCTCCAAGACGACACAGGTGAAAGCCTTTCCGACGATGCTGAAGAGGGATATGCCCAGGTAGTTTTTGCAGCCGCTACGTTCTACTTTGTTTTTGTACTAATTGTTTTTGTACTAATTGACGATGTTGGCGCCACGGATGTGCAGGGGATGTATCCCTGTTCTCAGCAGAGGCAGAGGAATACATGCAGGCGCATGATCAGTGATGATTTCAGGCTCTGGAAGATTTTGTTACACTGAACCGTACAATAGGGTGTCTTTTGGAAGAACTAGAACTCTCAATTACAAATACACGATGAAACTTAAGAAGTTCAAGATCCTAAGCCCTGCATATAAATCGTCTGCGTTATTAATGACTAATTTGAATTTATATAAGATGAGTTTGTTACTGTTTAAAACCTCCAATACGGATTTAATTTAATATTCCTCCTGAATGAAAACCATCTAAATATGCGACATAACTAAAAAAATTAACAATTCAAAGACGAATTTTGACATTGCCGATGAAAAAATGCCCTCCAGATGAATCCGGTTTTACGTCCTACAGACACTGAAACGTTATCGTACAGATATGTCCTCACTTTTTCAATACTAAGAAAATCAACACGTCGTGCTCTGTTCTATTGCTAAGTCGTCGATGATATGAAACAGGTACAGTCGGAATCTATCTGAACTTGATACCTATCCTTCCATGCGCTACTTTTGATATTGAATTGATGAATTGATGAAGAGTTGTTTCTGCAGTTCAGTTTTTATCGGGCAGCAGGTACCAGTTCAGTGACAACATTTACGTTCATAAATGTATTGAAGGAATTTCATGCCCGAGAATACTCTAGTAATTTTACCGTCTCAATCGTAACATTTCGTTTGTTATTTTACTCGTGCGAAATGCGACTAAATTTTAAACAACAAAAATGGTGGAGAGAAACAGATCGGGCCATATTCCATGGATGAGTAGTACTATCCTGCTCTGCCGCATTTGTTTCAAGTAAACAATCTTTTTCTTACATCGTACATGTTCCGAAATCTATAATCAAGGTTAAACTCCTCCTCACCATGACGAAGACAGATCATTGAAAGGACACTAAGTGGAAGAGCGTACAATTGTGAATTAAATCTCAAATACTTATAAAAGTTCTAACACAAGACCAAAAGCACGAAATTCGATTTGCAATCCAAATATATTCCGAATAAATTATGATATTGAATGCGTTGATGTGTATGCAGTCTCGAATGTGCTAGCGTAGCAATGACAAGGAATGTGGCGATATGTTAACAGTATTTCGATGTACCACAATACAATACTCCAGAATGTCCTAGTTTGAATTTTGATATAATTCCAATAGTTATGAAATTAATGTAGTCCAAACATTTTATTAAGCACTTTGAAATTCAACGAATAATAGTTTGAGTAAATTAATGCACCCAAATTAAAAAGGGAACACAACGATACCAATAAATATGCTTCGGATGTTAAGGCAAGGACAAGTAATTTGCCAAGTATACAGGATTTATAAACAAGATATAAAACAAGGAGAGAGAGAGCGGGAGAGAGAGAGAGAGAGAGAGAGAGAGAGAGAGAGAGAGAGAGAGAGAGAGAGAGTTGTTGTTGCATGTTTTCTTAACGCCATTTTTCAGCACAAGATAGGCTATATATGGCGGCCAGTATTAATGGTGAAGGAAGAACCCAGGAAATCCCCGGAAAGAACCACCGACCCTCGAGAAGCTACTGGCAAGCTTTCTCACATACCCACATTGGCCGAATCCGAGACTCGAACCTACGCAGACAGAGGTGAGATGGCAGTGATCCGTAACGGAGAGCGCTTTAGACCACTCAGCCACTCGGGGCCCCGAGAGAGAGAGAGAGAGAGAGAGAGCCGTACGTCAAGGTCAAGTAGAAAGTACATATATAAATAACATATCTTTATGGACAAAGTCAACAAACCGTATATATTAAATGTACGCCACAGGGGAATATTTTGTTTCAGGTTATTGGTTTCTCAAACGGAAGAAGAGATCGAGTGGGTATTCAACTTGATTTCATACCTCAGAAGAAAAATATTTTAATCAAGGGTACCATTCTATAGAAGGCATCGACTTAGAACACATGAAGCTGAAGACAATGATAAATGTGTGTGTGTGTATGTATGTGTGTGTGTTTGTGTGTGCGTGTGTGTGATGGTGTATATGCATACAGAACAATCATTATCATAAACTTATTTTATTTGACACTTTCGAGAAACTATACTTATATAGTGTGTAATCAGGCGAAACTGCTATTTTTTATACTCTCTCTCTCTCTCTCTCTCTCTCTCTTTCTCTCTCTCTCTCTCTCTCTCTCTCTCTCTCTCTCTCTCTCTCTCTCTCTCTCTCTCTCTCTATATATATATATATATATATATATATATATATATATATATAAACTGGTATTATTTATAGAAGAACATTCTTTCACGGAAAGGTAGATTCGGGGATAAAGGTATGTTGCAATATCAGCGATTAAAAGACAGTGACTGAATAAGACAAAAAGAACAATATACTTACAAATATTTAATCTGTATGGATCACTCTCAAATCCAACTCCGGATGACTTACATTTGTAAATGTTGTACAGATCATCAGGTGTTAAATTCTGTATAGCAAGAATCGTGTTGTTTTGAGAATATTTGCCATTGCTTTCTATCATAGATCCATTGAGGCTCCAGGAAATCTTTTCTGTGGATATATTTAGGGAATTGCACTGTAACTCTATGTACAAATCGACATGTAGAACCATAGTTATCCAAGGAGGGGTTCCTTCATCTAGAAAAATGCAAAACATACGAATAATGAGGATGACTGAAGCTATAGAAAATCAAACACTAGCGGCTTCATTTGCAAAATGATTAATTATCTGTAGTCGTTATGCAATTGTTCTTGTACAGAATATCCACTTGTCATATTGAACTTTTTTAAATTTATTTTCTTCTCATGAATTTTTTAAGCGTATCTTTATAAAACTTTGGGAAAGAGATGTTTCAATGTCTTTAGCAGAATTAGGAAAGATTTGTTGAAGGTCTTACATTGTAGACAAAATCGGACAAAGTAATTAAATTAGCATTGCAGTTTCCATGAATTAATATAAACAATATCACTCAAATGCTGAAATTCTGCAAATGTTAAATTATACGTTTGGCTCAGAGATACATTGTTAGTGCATTGAACTTAAATAATCAGGCATGCGGTTTATACGTACGATCGTCAATTAAATTCTTCATCATAAAGTATGAATTATTTGTTTGACCTAAGATGTTTATATATGCTTGAAATATGATTCAACCAGTTTACGGGTGATAGGGTTACAAAGGTAATTAGGACGGTAAATATAAATCCTGGACAAATTGAGTTAAAGAGGTGTTTGTACAAAACAAACGAAACCTTTTTGAAACGATTAAATACGAAATACATAAGTTAGATCGTACTTCTTTGTATACATGTTTTCTGACACGAACAGCTACCGAGAGACATGCTTTCAGGTTCTCAATTATAAACTTTGATTATAAAATTAGCATTAAATGTCTTTATTAATTATCAATTTTAACTACCTTAAACTGACAAATCCATATAATTCTAGTAAAATGAACACTTGCACTGTTGTAATTAACGAACAACTGATGAAATCCAAGGTTTATGCAACATACCAATTTGTAGAGTGACACTATCGTTGAAGTCCTCTGAATCCCATGATCGTTCCAACTTGTATATGCCAGCATCTTTTCTTGTAACGTTTGAAATGGTAACAGTAACAGTTACCGTTTCGAAGGTACCGTTGTTTACGTAAACTTGTATTCTTTCATCTTTTCTATGCCAGACGATGTGATTTTTAACTGGCCATACAACCAGAACAAATGACGAGTTACGACTAATACGTATAGGATTCCTGTTTGTATTGTTGTATG
Source organism: Sinohyriopsis cumingii (assembly GCA_028554795.2). Lineage (NCBI taxonomy): Eukaryota > Metazoa > Mollusca > Bivalvia > Unionida > Unionidae > Sinohyriopsis > Sinohyriopsis cumingii. The sequence goes on from CM068831.1 coordinate 53,289,754, forward strand.
TCCATGATAAAGACACGTTTCTACCTAAAATACCTTTCACAGTCCTTCCTTCTGAGACCAAAGGAAATGTTATGCTGGAAGCTAAAAGATAGAAGAACAACATATTTCTTTGTACTTAAATGTATTGATATTGTCAGCTAATACTGTATGATACTATAGCATCAAACTGAACTAGTAATGTTGTTTATTTTCCATGTTTTGAATAAATAATAATCGTTGGATAATTGACAATATCATTGATCATTCTACAAAAGACGCATGTCGCAAAATGAGAACAAGCGTTTCAAATTTGAAAAAGAATGGATCACAAAAATAAATTATATCGAGGAAAATGCCTCGAAAACCATACATTCTCCAACTTCAGTACTTAGATTAACGTCTGAAGTCCAATGTACAATATTCTTTGATAAATAAGAACATAATGCTCAGTATTTCCGGAACGTCATCCGTTAATAATTATTTATTTAAAATTGTAATATGCGATAGAGTCGGAAATGTATGTGATATTGTTTATTGGTCATGGACACAAAACGAAACAAACTCAGACATTTCTTGTACAGTACAGAACATTTTTAAATAGTTTTAATAGATATCATCCATAAGAAACTAAATTATATATATATATATATATATATATATATATATATATATATATATATATATATATATATATATATATATTCGTCATCCACAATCATTGCTACTAAATAGAACAACTAATGCTAATGATGATAACATTATTTGCATTTTATTGTTATTTTAGTTTTAGTTACAGTAGTGCGAGTAAAGCAACAATAGTAGTAATGCTTGAAGCATGTTAAACTAAATGACGAATATCTAGGGATGAGGAAAGTACTAAGCTTAAATCCTATTTAAGTAACATGATAGATCAACACCTTTGTAGTCCCATTCATACCGTGCACTACAGTCATTATCGTCTAGAGTGAAGATTAATTTCAAAGAATAGACGTAAACATAAGAATATGAATATCATTATATTTAGTGAACAATTATCATGGAAAGCTCTAAATATTCTATACATCACCAATACTATTAGAGTGGAGATGAACTTTAAAGGCAGAGAAAACAAATTTTAGGAAAACACACTCTCTGAAAAATTGAAAACGATTTGATAGCAATGGATCTTGCATAATGCTTGATAACAAAATTATCGCTGAATGAAAATAATGAGTATAAAGAGAAAATGCGTACACAGAAAACGTTAGAAATGTTGGTGAAAGCAATGCAATTGTCAGTTATAAAAGCAGACTTAGAACAGCTTTTTTCAATGAAGATTGGTTCGGTGTGGAGACCTGAGGTGAAAGGCATTTATTAGTGATTGATTATGCATTTATTTTTGTTGAAGTTTTGCCACCGATCTGAGATTGGATAGGAGGCTTAGACTTTACGCGCCTTGTTCTCCTGCCTATAACGGTACACGCACCAACAAGCGATCGTTGGAAAAGTAACAAACGCTCAAGAAAACATGCGGTAGCTGTCAGGAATATCGGTATAACATAAAGTACTTAAATCACACATTAGAACACAACAAACATTTTGTCTTGAAGATATAATTTATATTTCGAAATATACGTTTCAGACGCGTTATGAAGCAACAATATTTATATGAAATGATCTCGAAATCACAGTTACATCGACAATGATGGTAATAATTATGAACATCACACGTATTATTTTTGATCTTATATTTTTGCTCACCATTAAGTATTATGGAGATGATATTTCCAGTCATTGCCTTCTAACCATAAATAGATAAATAAATAATGTACTCACACTAGACTAGCAACGCGCAACAGGACATTCACGATCAAGAACGTGAATGCTGTTGAGATATGATTTAGAGTTACTATGGTACAATCCAGATAATGATGATACCAAACAAGAGCTTCGTTTTTATTCAATTTGGATGCAATTTGGGAAGCTTTTTATGGAAAGGAATGATGTCTCAAATATCGGTACATGTGACGTATCAGCAGTAGTAGTATAGGATTTTACCAATAGTCACATGTTCTAATGATAACAAGCAACAGACAATGCGATCCTGAATTTCGTTGTCTCAGTTCGTCTATGTTCATACCATGAGGTTCAGGTTGTTGGCTTGTACGTTTTCCAATGTGGCAGGGCAAAACCCGAGTATCACAGAAACAAAGGGAATGTGACAGTAAGAGGATACATTTGAAAGTCACACACACACACAAACAATCACACACACAAACACACAGACACACACACACACAGATATACATATCCATCTATCTCTCTCTCTCTCTCTCTCTTTCTATATATATATATATATATATATATATATATATATATATGACCATGGGAAAGAACGTATTCAATTTAAACATAAATATTAATGATATCATACATGTTGATACAATTTTATAGCTTATTTTGATAATATCTTTAAAATGTCAATACTATACAGTTAATATCTTTAGAGTATGCTATGCTAGCAAACAATCCCAGTATTAATTCAAGTCTAAAACAGTATAAAAAGTGTACAAATTAAATGTCAATTCTGGTTCATTACATTATGGGTGATACAATACGTGTGTAATGGTGGAATTATTTGGTTTAGCATTTGTGGCATTGGCCATTAACAAAATTACAAAATTGTGTAATTATTTTTCTTTTGATTTAATTTTTCTGGTCAAGTCTCCTGTACAAATCACTCCATCTTGTTGTTCTAGCAAGACCGTTTGTATTTCGTGCAGTTTTGAATTATATTTTATCTGACCTATACTAGCATTCTCCAAAACATACTCCCGAACTGCATCAGTATGTTCTTGGCGCTGTCGTATTATTTGCACATATACTGTCTACCAAGAGTTTATACTTAGTTTGAATTGGATTGATTTAAATGCAGCCATTGGAATTGAAACATAGTTACACAATTCGTGTAAAACGTTTGTTGTGACAACAAATTTACAATACTGGGGTTTGATGTTCCAAGAAATAATAGCAGGACTGTTAATGCAAGAAAAACAATTGGTTTAAATATATACCGTAACTCCGCTTCCTTGTTTATATTTTCGTATATTTTGTTCTTATTGGTGTATGATATCCAACCAATGACAGAGTCTCGTTTACATTCGAATCGAATTATATTCCAGCAAGCCCGATATCAAACTGACCCAATGTGTCTCTGCTAATAAGTAGTAATAGGTCTGGAAAACACAATGATACAATATAAGAAGCTGATTCCTTAAAAAAGAATAAAAGCTAAGGGGTGTATATTTATCGTGTGGTAGTCAAATCTCTCGTGTTTTCGACCGCCGATTCCAGAATATGTATGTGGTATTTATGGTATGCCAACCAGGAACAAGGCTGTTGCCATTGAAATTTATGCTGTGTAATAACTATGATGGCTGCAGATTGAAATGAACACCTGGCTACCTATTGCTGGTGCGCAATTAATCAGTTGTATAATTTGATGGCTTTGCCCCCATTGGGTTTTTTTTATGCTTGAAGCCAATGCCATGTCAACAATTTTGCAATATATTTGTTGAACATGTGGTCGAGTCCCCTTGCACGGGCAACCTATTTGTCTGCTAAAATGCTGCTGTATATGTCAGATCACAAAAATGTTTGGTCCACATACGCATATGTCATTCTCCAAACCGCTGTTGACTCTGCAAATCCGCTCCTTGGTGCTTATGAATATACAATACAGATTTCAATTTCGATTGCGATTCCGGAAACGTAAATTCCGCTTTAAATTTCTCACATTGAAGTTGTTCTTAAACTTCTCGCCAATCGACAATACTGACAATAATAAAGATAATCCTATTTATGAAGAAGGGTTTTGAATTTGAAAGACTCAGAATCAAATGTAATGTAGTAGTTGTATATGGTTAAAGCAATTCGATCTTCCTTTCCAAATTAACCCATTGAGATGGCGATGCGACAGATCTAAGAGTCAAAAGGTTAAAATATGTGTATAGGTTGGATCAGTGTCATTTTACAACGCTTAAAACACTCTGCCGTTCTAGTTCTAGGACCATAATGCTGTGTTTTACGTCTTCAGTGCAGCATAAACTAGCCGCTGTGGTTTTATTGCTGTTTGATTTTGCACCTGCCAAAATTAAAGGAGAAAAACATTAAACATGCAAACCCACAATAATATAGGTAACGAAACTATCAGAACGTCAATTTGTAACACCTCTAATAACGGCTAGAACAGGTAGATTGCATCTTATATATAACGTACCACCGTGCTGAAAGTAAAGAAAATCAGAATAATTACACACCAGTACTGAAAATTGAATTATCACTCAACGTTGAGAGATGGAATCTCTGTAAAAATACATATACAATATTTGAAAATGTTCGACTCATTGTATTTTGAATAAAAACAAATTACTTTTTGCTTAAAATAAATCATACCATCTTGGATTTATAATATTATTTACATTCATATTTTGCAAATGTGTGTCGATCTCTAAATACATTAACATGTATGGGTTATTAATGTAGTATTGAAGTATATCGGACCCGTGATTATGTCCCAGAAAATGACGATGTCAGCGAAGCCATTCTACGCCACTTGAATGAAGCCCCACTATAATTTAATAATAATTACTCAATAACCTTTACTATAAATACTTAAAATAGGCACAATAATCATTATTGTATGCTATGGAAATAGCAGAATTGAAACATAAATTTAGTACAAAGAGTCTCTGTAGTACAATAGCACAGTAACAAAATGCATACTAGAAACATGTGCTGAAATGAGAAAGGTGTGCTATGAGTTATGGTAGTCAAATGAACTCACACCTGAGATTCCCGAGTGTGAAAATTTCTGACAGCTGCCTATTTCGAGAAATGGTAATTTGTTTTTATCTCAGCTTAGCATGTTACGACTGTCATTTATGGCAAAGATGACAGATACAGACTCATGTCACTTGTAAAGTTTCGGTTTGGTGTCTTAAAACACATCAACACAAGTAGGATATATAGTACCGATGCAATCGGAGTCAAGAGCCTTGCCATGTGACACACCACGATAACAAGCGCAGACTGCTCCGATTGTAGGATTCGAATCCGGGCCGCTTTCCTTTTCATGACATACTTCAATAGGATGGGCAATAAACTTGATCGGAGTTATATAATTTCGTATGTTTCATGGAAGTCATTTTCTTCTGTGGCATGTATGTCAACTTCTTCGAAAGATATAATTCAACACGTAGGTCAAGATCACTGACGATATTTATAGAGGTTTAATATGTCTTGGCAAGTTGGTTAATTTAACCTGACGTTCATATTTGACAATGATTTTAAACGTTTCAGTCTCATACACAAACACTATATAGAAAGGCAACCCGAAACATTCGTAGTCACGCTAATGACTTCATCAGCACACTGATTTAATCTCTACTGACTGTTAACATCACTCGATGTAATGGTGAATTATGTTAGCATATTGTCCCAGATGTGCGGCAGGTTGTAGCGGCCCCTTTCCCTGTTCATTTTTCCGGTTTGTGCGCACGAATGTAGATCAATTTCTTAACCATTGGTTCAAACAAGGCTTTTTCTCGAGCTAGGATTTTTACTGACTTCCATGTTACCGAATAGCCATGGCAAACATCGCGGATGTACCGTGATACGTCAGACGAGCTTGAATGTGGCAAATAATTTTAGCTAAAAATATGGATCTCTTATATGCATGTACTCTGAATGATATAATGTTAAGGAAATAAACGTACTTCCTTTGCGAGCACTGGCTACGTAATGCATTGGGTTGCACTGAATATTAGTAATTCTGCTAATTAATATTGTAATTTATATAGCTTTTTATAAATTTATAACTATATAGGATGTGCACGTAGCATAAATTGTTTCATTGCTTAAGCTTAAAGATATTAAGTGTTCATGTTATATTCTATTGTGTGTCGATAGAGAGCCTGAGTCTGTCAAATGAGTTTGGCTGTTAGCTTCAGGTAATATTAGCAAGGACAGTAAGTTCATGTGGTAACGCGTATCACCTATAGAGTTATTATTATGCATACCTATATTATGTGTATTATAATTTATGATTACTGTTAATAAAGGTTATTTAGTATATAACAAGTTTTAGTATTAATTTTCACCAATGATCCTTAAGTATGTACTTTAAATATGAGTCATGCATTAGGTGCATAGATTCCTCAATAAAGTTCCAAGGTTAAGTTGCCCTGTTGCTCCACGTAAACATTACGTGACCTGACACCAGGTCCGGAGATCTAAAAACCCAAGCCGTCCTAATTTATGGTAAGTCAGCATAAATTAGTTGATGTCATTTAAGAGATCGCATTCTTCAAGTATTAATGTGCGACAATATCATTATTATATATAATTAGGCATTCTTAGTAGTAATCACCAGTCTTGCATATCATTCATTCAGATGATTTTTTATTTAATTTATTCATTTATTGGAATTATATTTCTCGAAATATTCACACTACATGGAATGATCGTTGACAAGAACATGCTGTCAATTATTGGCTGTCTTTAATAGCAAGGTTATGACAACAATAGTGACGATATTTGAAGAGATTATTTTAAAACTAGAGGAAATAAAATGATATATTTTAGACTCTTTGAAACAAACAAAAAGGAACAAAACCTTTGAGGAGACATTAATTATAAATTAAGTGTAGTAAAATAACCGTAAGGTGATGTGTTTATGCTTTTAGCCACAAACGTCTTGTTATCATACATAGACAAATTAGTACATGCACATCATATATACATAAACTCTGTTTCTAGAGATATGGTGTCCCGAAATAGGGTGGATGGCTTAGTATGTGTCCTTTTATAAACCTATTAACAGACGCCACTTCACTGAACCATACGCTTGCGCAAACGTCCTTTTACTAAAGACCCATACTAAATTGAGTGTTTTCGAGGACCGATGCATTTCCCCAAAAGTTATTCAAACAATGACTCTTGATTTTTTAGTCCGTTTATCTTTGTGTAAATCTAAATGTTGTGATCAGACAACACGGGAAATATTTCAGTCAAGTTCAATGTGCACATCAACATCATAGTTCTTTGAGAATGGATACCACACCTGTAAATCTTACTAATTTAATTACACTGGCTAATGACCCCAATAAGTATTTGGTTTAGCATAGCCGAACGTTTGTTTCAATATTCAGCAAACATGTTTCCAACCATTCAAAATTAGGGTGACTTGGAATTCGAAATTCTCAAAATATAAAATATAGCGGTTCTACGATTCCCATTGTCAGATTTCACGCAATAAAATTACAGTACTCATGAATGAATTTAAAACGACTGTATTTTGGGGTACATCGATATCGAATTACTATACATTGAGTGACAGTACTACTGTTGTTGCTGTTGCTACTATTACTTAACCGACGGCATAATCTGCTCCAGAGAATGTATTTATTTAGATTTAGATGTATATGAAGTTTTATGATCGCAGAGGGTTTAGGCGTCACCGATGGCTGACTAGGCCTACACAACGTCCGCTAAAGATGTTAACAATGGGTTATCGTGACATCCTTCCGCTAATATGCTTGCTCTAAGATAAACAAAAGGATGCAGCACGCATGTATCTCATGTATTTTGAACTTTACGAACTACAAAGGGAAGTTATTTTGCCAGTAACAGCTATTGTTTTATATTTGAAAGATTGTTTCAGTTTCTGAGGGTTTTTCTTAATGTTTAACATAGTTTCGATTCTCCAATCCATAGGTGAATCATTATTATTGTAGTTTAAAAACAAGTGTATTAATGATGACAATAACTGTTATCTAACAGATATTGTGATTAAATTCAGTGTGAGAGAGAGAAGGTAATTTATTAGGCTGAGATCGATTGACTGAGAAAAATGAGAGTAGCTTTTCAGTCATTTAAGAACGAATATGATATATAATGAGATAAAATTGTTTCGATGTAAATGTAAACCTGTATGTATATGTTATTGCGTGTGCGTGTGTTTATCTAGAAAGTGACGAAACAATATTTCATAATTTTTAAAGTATGTGTCCACAAATGATGTGCCTCTGAGGGAACCAGAAATGACATCTTCTGTTGTTCTTCAATTTTGTTTACTTTTGTTTTTTATTATCTTTAATTAGAGTTTTCTTAAGAGGTGTCAAAATGCTGTTATACAATTTACAATACACTATAATACTGGTAGCCACACTCTTAAGTACAATATAAATTGTTATTTAGTAGAACAAGAACACTGACACACAATACATGATGATAGAAAGAAATGTCACTAACTATAAGTAAAATTATGGTCCCTCTATTACTGAATATGTTTATTAAAATAACATAAATAAATTGAAGAACAGTAAAAAGTACACCGTTTTATTTATACTTGTATCCTTTGACTAATCTCGCCTCTGATGTAATTTTATTGAAGCACATTTTCGATCGTAGTTTATAATTATTCATTATCTAAACTTTTGGGACAGCGACAGATCATTTAGAAGGTCAGTATATAGATTCGATTTTGCAATACAAAAATTTAGTAGGAGTTCTGTCATTTATGAATTGATTGAAAGAGTACCATGTAAGACACAAGTACGATAGGTTGCTAGTTCAATTTTCAAAGCAGTTGGCTGTGTTATGTGCAACTGAGTAAGGTAACATTCGACTGTTCAACATGTTAGTTTGTTATTTGAGGCTTAATCCTACTGCAGATTTTAAAATAGTGATACTAAAAATCCATTTTGAAGATGATGTTGATTTTTTCTGCCTGTTTTGTGGCACTCTTGCAAAGAATGTGTTGGGATATGTTGGGGATAATAACCTAATTACAGAAAATATTTTGTTAATGAAGATATTCCGATTTTGCATGCGATATTTCATCTCTATAACACAACACAATATATGTTAAGTTTATATAGCTTATGACAGATGTATTAATCATACTGTATTAAGATGCACAGATGCATATTAATGATTATTTTGTCGTCAGCATTTGATGAATTTGAAAATAATGGTAATGTTCATTAAAAAATGACTGAAATTTTCAAAATATTGACTAGTGTAATTTACTATGTGTACTTTTCAGCCAATTGTTCAAAGTTTGAAAATAAATTCAGTTTCATCCATTACATTATACACGTGAGTTATGAACTGAAGAAATGGGATATTGATATGTAGTCATCGGCATATCTGTTATACAGTTAGTCATACACGTTGATTATTAATCAATGACCGTCGTTATAGAGGTCCAATCATCTTTAGTCGGGTCCATGCCAAGGCATTTGTAGTGGTTAAATAGGTTTCGTTTGTTACATGCGTGTCATTTCCTTCAATTACTCTGACGTCGATTTCTTGCTCGATGAGCTTTGTCACTGATTGGGGTTATATAGACTCCATCTTTTTCCAGGGAGTTTCTTGTCTGAAGATGTCAAGTTTCTACAGAAATATTGGTAGCAAACCTGTGTTTATCATGGTTTGATCTGACGTTTCATCAATAAGTGCACTTCTTCGCATTGGTTTCTTTGAACAGTTCAGAGATAAGTTAATGAAAATTTTGCGGCACGATATATATATATATATATATATATATATATATATATATATATATATATATATATATATATATATATATATATATATATATATATATATATATATATATATATATATATTTGCAGCAAGATATATATATATATAAATTCAAGCATTGAATATATTTAATTTAATTTTTTGTTAGTTTCAATGTGCTATTGTAATGTAACTTTGTGTTTGGCTTGTACATGTGTGAAACAAAGTTCATGTCTGCTTGACCTGATTGACGTTTTGTTTTATCTTAAGCATTGTAAACAATTAATGTATTGCAAATGTTTTCTTTATGTGCATTGGCTGAATATCATTATCTTTATTAACAGAATAAGTACATATGTTTATTTGTTTCAGGTTTTTGACTTTCTTATGTGCATTTTACAGGTATTGTGTTGTTATGTTGTTTTCTGTACTAGTTTTTGTTTATTTGCTTGCTGTTGTTTTTGCTTTTGTGTGGCATATTTTTGCCTAAGATGGGTCACAATTTATCAGGATCATTCTAGAATGTTATTGTCATTAAGAGATTGGTATTTTCTTAGAAATGCTAATTGTGACCTGATGTCAAGCAGAGAGCAATATCATCTTTTGAATGTGATGACATGGTTATTCGTGCTTTAACAACTAGCACTTTCAAATTATATGGTATGTTTAACCAGTAGTTTGGGGCTGGAATCATTTTTGTTCAAACTATTGAATTAAAGTGATTTTCTTCTTTGGAAATACAAAAGTGGTCTGATAGAATTCACGGATTGAGCAATTCACTGGAATTTATAACTCTATTGAAACCTGGAATTATATTTCGGTGATTCAACAAAAGACTGTTGGCATATAAACACTTTACTAGGTACCACCGACATGTCATATCCTTCAATTTTGGGATTTTTTCTGAACTTTTACTGAATTGTATTCAAGACTTTAAATTACTTGGATTTTTGTCTGTAATTCTTAAATCATTTTGGGATTTAATTCGCCATACCGTATGTTTTGTTTTTCATTCTCACTTTGTATTCTGGAGAAATAAATATACTTGTTAAACTGTACGAAGATTTCACTCTGTTCTGTAATTTTTTTTAAAGAGATAGCTAGATAGATAGATAGATAGATAGGTAGATAGATACATAGATAGATAGATAGACAGATATATAGCTACATAGATAGATATATTTATAAAACGTAAGGATATACTAGACGTGGAAAGAAAAGGAAACCGGACAAGAGAGAAAGCGAGTTTAATCTGTATTGAACAAAATAAACACTGATAGAAAGTGAAAGTCCGATTTATTTTCAGTTGAAAGTAAACCATAACGACAAAAAGATAGTGTCATATCAATCGAGGTTAATATTTAATTTGATAACCCTCACCTAAACTGTAGTTTCGCAGCAGAATATTTTTTTTCAAAAGTTCATAGTTTGCAACAAAATACTAGTTTCATGTGCTAAAATGCGATAAGTCACATATGCCTCTATTTGCACCGCTCCTATACACATTGGCCCGAGAGTACCGACTTTGAACATCATTGCCAGCTGGATATTTTGAGTACTGTTCAGCAATATACCTTCTCTCAGCTTAGCAGGTTAAGATTGCCATTTATGCCAGAATAACTGATAATAACTCCTGTCACTTGTTAAGATTAAGATTGGTGTTTTTTTGCGCAGCAACACAAGTAGGCTATTTGTGCCTAGGCAACTGGATATAGTGCCTTGCTTAGGGACACACCGAGATAGCTGTCTCAGACTGATACAATGATAGACTTCATGCCTGCGCCTTTTTTAATCTTGAATGTGGCACGCTAACCACTGTAACTCCCCGCCTGCTAATTATTGTACCAATTTAAGTGATTATTATTATTATTATTATTAATTTTATTATTGTTGTTTTTGTTGTTATTATTATTATTATTATTATTATTATTATTATTATTATTATTATTATTATTATTAATGTACATAGAGTGTATGGTATCTATTCCGCTTTTAGTGCTTCAGTTGTATGCAAGTTTTGTCATTTTCATCAGCAAGATATACTTCAATAGCACGAGCTAAATCATATATCATCCTGACATAGTTCAATAGGACTTGAAATATCGCATATTGGAGTTATATACGTTAAATCTGTTTCCATTCTGGCCGTCTCATATTGACAACATTCTATATAAACGTCAAAATGGTAGTGACTGTGTTCAGCACCCATTCTGACTTTATGCGGATGTTCAGCGCTTACGTTGTTATTTGCGTGATGAGAGGCAAACATGGCAGCCTGAAATGTTGAAACATATTTCAATGATTTTATTATTTTAAAATACACCAGGGATGTCATTTTGTTCTTGAATTAAATGAAAGTGTAGAAATATGATAAATACAACGTTTTGAATCAAGCCATAATCTCGAGAATGTATTATGTTGGCTAAAGAGTAACTTAAGAAAATCGAACTGCAAATCTAAGAACAATGAATGAATTAATCGGATCCAATATATTTCCCGAAATCAAGCGCTAATTTTAAAGAGGAGTTATACTGACCAATATTACAGAATACATTACAATTATTGACTCAGCCTATAGTTCGTGTTGTTCTCGAAATTTTCTTAGAACGAGGTGAACATTTATTGCTGTAGAAGTGTATTGGCAGATTGCTTTTTATAAAGGAAAACTAAAATGAGTTCATTTTGTGTTATGAAATCGGACTATTGTCTTTCGTTCCCTCTTTTCATATATTCATCGAACAATTTGAAAATCCTCTAAGCTTGACGTAGAATTGAAAGCATTGCACGTATTGCTGGTTTTAAATTCAATTCAAATAGATCAAGTCTCAACAAGTCTTCTAATATTTACAAAATGATTTAGGTATAAATTTCGATAAGCAATTCTTTGAGATGATGTCATGGAATATGGAGGAAGGTCGTGATGAAAAGAGAGAGAGAGTGAGAGAGAGAAAGAGGGAGAGTGAGAGAGAGAGAGAGAGAGAGAGAAGGAGAGAAAAATAATATGTAATCTAGTATCAAAGACTATCCTTTCTATTATATTATATAAATGCTTTTATTGGACACATATGCATGGTATCGTGAATAAGTAACGACAAATCCTTTACATATAATTAGTAAACACTGATTAACTAAGAATAAACAAGTCGAGCAAAACGCAGGTGAAACTTGGTTACCTATTGTTTTAAGAAATATTACTTAACATTTTAAAGGGCGACGAGTTTTTGACATATAGTTTAAATCAAAAATTGATATGTTGTATATGCATTTCTTCTGCGAGACTAGAATGATATATCGTAAAGAGAATACATCGTTTACAAGCAGAGACGGCGTTAATGCAATAGTATCACTAAATATTAGTAATTCGTCTCCTCACTATTGTCATCTATATATGTTTTAAAACAATTGATAAATATATTGGATGTAGGTTTGACAATCATAAGCTTATTGTTAGTTAATGATTATTTCTGCCCTAATTTGTGTCGACGGCGAATCTTTATCTCTCAAGTAAATGTAGTTACCGACTTCAGATACCAACTAAAAGCACAGCGAGCTACTATGGTAACGAATATCACCTACATTGTTATCCAGATGAAAACATTGTTTCCGTTATTCTATATTAGGTATACTTTATGATATACACAGTAGCAGTATCGTAGCTCAACAGAAAAATAACATTTAAGGTAAAAAAAAAATTCTTACACAGATTCATAAGTTTAACAATATACTTAGTATTCATCGAATAAATTATTATTCCAAATAGTGTTGAAACATATCCGTTTCAGCGGGTACGAAGGCCTGCAAGGATATATAAACAATGTACAGTATTGTAGCCTTGTTTTTATCGAGTTTTCTTCTGCTTTTCAATTAAGAATCTATCAGTTCAGTACATATAATATATTTCAATCAGCATATACTCCTTGACCTTCACTCGTTTCTCCTAGGTTTGTACTACTCCGTATTAACCAGAACTTTTATTTATATAGCAGTTACTAACACCGAGAATGACAACCCGGCCGTCACCGAAATCCATATAATATAGCACTTGTTATGTGCAGGTATATTCGTTACTCATTATTATCTTTTGACGTTGTCTGGTGAAGCTTATTGAACATCTTTGTTTATTAAAATGTCTCTAAATCCAATATAAGTAAGTCATATGTGTCCCTTATACGCCACTTCCTCGTACGTATAATGTTGAATAAATACCTGCTCAAAATTTAGGAGGGTAATAATTGTCAGCATTCGTTTACTCTGTTGTGTAGTTACACATAATAAAAAACTTTGGTTTTTCAGTAATTAAAGATTACAGAATATGCATTAAAATACTTTCATATCTTTGACTTGTAAGCTTAAAGAGCCAGTGAATCTTAAGCCTTTCGTCTGTTAAGTTATATAAAGTGTTCAATCTAAATAATGCACCTACAATTATTCCAGTCAACCATTTTTAAACTAAAATGTACCACAGTTATATACCAAAAATGGAACCTCAGTGTCAGTATTAATTTGGATTCATGAAAATTTATGCAGATGTTATCTTAATATGAAAGTGTTTGCCTATGGTTGAACATGTTTTATTCATTCCATGTATTAGCAAGGTGGCGAATCCCAAACAGACGGACGGATGAAAGAAACATACTTAATAAACCTCAGAGTTATATAATTTCTCGATCACACCCATTTTTTCGATTAGAAAATATATAAATAACACAAACATATTTAGAAAACAAACCGAGCAATGTCAATAAGCCAAAGTCTTTACGAAACTGTATCTAAAATCCACATTGGTTTCTCCCTGATATCTTGTTTTGATAACAAATTTTGTTTCAAAAAATGGAAGGCGACTATATTATTGTATTCACTTGCAATCTTTAAATTCGAGCTTGTTATCATAGGCAATATTGTTTGTGAATGACCGTCATAACCTATCCACCTTTGGTAGTGTTACTGACTTCACGGTACTGTATTATTTACTAAATTTCAACCGCAGTAAGAAACGTTATGAAGTAAAATTATTTAACCAAGATAGTTTGGTTTTCTTTTAAAGTTATATGAATATAGGCACATTTTGATAACAAGGTATCGCCGTAATATCACGAATTGGGCAAGACACAAATCACAAAATGTTGGTGATGTTATGTTTAAATAATAAATAACATGATTTATTTTACTATGAAATATATAGATAGGTCGATAGATAGAGGATCATCGTTAAATGTTGCCTCATCAATAACTTTGTACGTGTCTTCAATGAGTTCAACATTAACAACTCTTTTGTCTCCTTTTACTCTTCCATGCCATTGGAAAAGTCTGCAACAACATTTGTTTTGTTTTTGTTCTCTGAATCATCGCTGTTAAAATAGTTTTCCTTGGCATATGACGATGCCAAAGTTTGCAAAGTCACGCTTTCTCTAATTTGGTTTCTTTTGGTAGTAATCGTTGTCATTGCTGGAATATGCATGAACATCTTATTCTTTGATACGTTTGCTGGAGACTATTTCATACCGGGTTATACTATATCACAATCAATTTAAAAATATAATTCGTTTACGAATCACTCGATTTCAAAAGATATAATTAAGCAAATATTGTTATATGCTCATATTTTCCATTAACTTTAGATTTATATTTTTTCATACTGCACGGTTTCATATTGCACGTGTATCTAGAATTAGGAAAATAATCTCGTTTATTATGAACTTTTTAACGCTTATATAGCAAGGGGTTTTGCTATTGCTTTATTAGATTAGTTAGCGGATGAACTACACAAGGTGATTCGTCCATTTGAAAGTAGATAATGTTAACTATGTAGACCAGCTTCTTTGTTACTTACGAACGTTTCAAACAAGAAAACAATGAGCGTAATATTAGCAATATCCACAAGAAACGTGAGAAATGCAATATTGAAAATACCATTCTGATCAGTTAAATAATTACTTATGAGAAATGGTCGTAACCGTTCGCACAAAAAATGGTTCAGAATATGATCAGCATTTCCTATGATGTATATAAATAGCATAGAAAAGCAATATGGGGCTAAGGGCTATCAGATATATATATGAGAAGTATCATTTGACGAGTCAGATAACACGCTATATTTGAGAAAAAAATAATCTGAAGGTTTTGGTAGAAAACTGAGCACATTAGAGCCGAGATGCCAAGGCGACGCAGAAGTCTTTTTTCCACTAGCTGAATGGACTGTCACACAACAGATGGTTTGCCAGTCTCCCAGTTCAACGTTTTGGATACAATGTTAGGCTAGCGTTGGAATTCATACAGGTTATGTACATAGCTAGGGTCCCTCCCACAAAGAGCATGCAAGTGACATGGCATAAACATATGTCCACTTTAACTGGTAATAACTATGGCTATACCTTTTTGGATATCGAATTTCCTAAAAATGTACTTTCTAAGAAAGTATTGAAAATCCGAGTTATATGAAACATATCAAGGGTCTCAAAACCTGATACACACATTAAATTTATACTTTAATTTCGACTACATTTCCAACATAAATCATGTTCTCTTTGCGACACTTGAAACGAGATGAATGTGATATTCCTAAACGTCTTTTAATAATTTCAATTACAAGAATTCGTATTTTCCCCACAATATGATTCCAAACGATCACTAACAGAATAGAAACAAAGTTACAGTTGGTGTCAGTCCTTCCACTGCTTGAATTACATATAGTGCATGCCTTCAGACGGAATTAACCCGACTAATAAATGCAGTCCATCAAAAGAAACTTTGACTTGCATCGACAGCAAAACAAATTGTATCCATTCTAGAAAAACTGGAAAAGATATTGAAATCCGCATTCATTCTCAAAATTTAAATTGTAAGTATACCAATACTTTATAAACTATGTGTGAGCATGCAATAAACTTCGAAGGTCGATGGGCGGTGCCAGTGCGCATTACTAGCGAGACTGTATATTGATTAATTTGCGGTTGTGTATTTGTTTCAGAATACAGCATAAAATCAATTACTTTGTTTCTTGTAGTGTGTTAGTTGTACTATTAAGCCTAAGGTAGAAAAACCAAATGAGTATATAATAACAAAGTAAATCAATTTGCAGTGAAAATATGAACTTGTTTTATCGGAGTAATATTGCAGAGCGCTTCAATAGAGCATGAGATATTCCTGAAAAGGGGGAAAACGTTTTTCTAAACGTGTTTCAAATGTAAAATGCGTTTTGTTTATGCACTTCATACATGTACGTGGGAAAGAGTTGTGCATATGTTGCAACTACGACGAATGGTTTCATTCTTATAAACTGTATTATACTAATTTTCTGCACTTTTCTGTGAAAATAAATTGTTTAATGTAACGTATGTAAATTCTTATTTACATACCACGTTCAACGTATTTTCCCTCCTTGCAAAATCAAATTCGCCAAAGTTTCATTGCAGAGACGTATTGCATATGTCTAGAATTATACATTATACCTGACACAATAATATCATAGCCTACCATCAGAGAATGCATATATATATAGAAAATAAGCCGAACAAGCAATGTAAATGTTGTCGCATGGATTTTATCCCAGATGGTCAGCAAGGATTTGTTACCTGCCATGTAACGTTTGGTATTATAAATCCATCTATGAGGTGTATAAAATAACTAAATTACGACATGCACAGCAATTAATTGTATCCAGCTCTTTAAGCTAGAATGGGACAAACTAAGTATGTTACCAAAGAGAACTTATGATGGAAAAAATTTAGTTGGTGAAAATTTAGAGAGTTTTTGCTTTTAATACCAACATTTTTAATTTTCATTTGGAGAGAGAATTTATGCTATATATTTAAATCTTGTGAACCGTTTATATGTGGACACATGCCTGTTTAAAGGTAGAAGATAATCGTACCCGATCTGCTTAATGCGACTTTACACCTCCGCCTGAATACAATTAGTACTCCACTGATGATCAAGGATATGGCAACACTTACTAGTCCAACCCCAAAAAGCGGTCCTAGCAGACCTGGAAGGAAAGACAAATATTCGTTGTTTCGAAACTTGCATGTAGGAATAAAACCTTGAAATAAATACAGCACAATGGATATAATGGCATGATTGTTTGCCATGTTATATGTGATACATTGTATAATCTTGCGGCGAGATATCTTAGAGTAAATGCACTTGTATGATCCACAATATTCATAAGTATTTCCCAACTATATGCGACTCTTATTTGATTGCTAAACACAAATATGCGTTTCATGGTCTGGAGCTTGAATCTCTGTTTCTGCTCATTGTAATATGTTATAGCATTATAGTAAATACACGTATAATACTTATCATTGAAATCTTGCTGCACAGAATTATTTCCGTTGATAGGTTTGGTACTGGATTGAGCTGAAATGAAATCAAACGGTAAATCAAACTTTCATTGGCCCAATCAATTTAAATCAATCCATTTTTAATATTTATATATTCAGAACAATATCTTAAAACTGGATAAAGATTACACAGATTGCATAAAAATGTCATATTTATACTGGAAAGTTGTACAGAAGCAATAATGAATATATTCAGGTGTGTATGTATATATTCGTGCAATATATGCATCGGACGATTGAAAATATACCCACTGAATATAACATTTAAACACAAGTCCGAAAATAAAACTTTAAGGCATCGCAAAAGGTACGCAACACGAGCGATTATCAAATGTAAGTCGATCACCATGGCGACGGACATATAATTCTCGGGAAACGACACATACCATATAATATAAAATCTAAATTTATTATGGTACAGAAATGAATCGGATAAAACATTAAAGATGCATTACCAGGAAGTAGATAAATAAAAAATTATTGTTAAAATTCAGAAATATTTTAAATATTGGTCTCTGGAACATAATTAAAGGAAATGATTTAAAGATTTCATGCATGTCAGATGCAAAGTTTGCACATTTAAGATCAAAGTAATCAAATGATGAAATACTCAAATACTTTTGATAAATCGTTTACAATTTGTAAAAATTTCAAAAAGTCCAGCTGGATGCCACTAATTTTAAGGTCTGATAGAAATTAACGTTATAGGAGAAAGAGTTCTTAAAAATTGTAATAACATACAAATCAAGTAAAGACAAACTCATAATGATCATCTATATGCTATTAAATTCCCTTAAGTTTATCGCCACTATACATCGTAAGAATGAGGGACTTTTTATTATTTGTGTACGGTAACTGGGTCACTTTTATTATCACACATTACAGTCGCAACTTCTTTGCCAAGGTTTGTTATCAAATATTTTCTAGATAGTCACTATAATGCACGACAACGGGATGGGATTTCAGCGTGCCACATTGCTAGATTTCGAAAACATTAAGGTCATAAAAGAAATGGCACTATACGTATATGGAAAATGTTACGTAATTCTACCATTTCGTAAACATGACCCTCTTGATACAAGTTTAATGTTTCATATAAAAACATCCATAGGCGCAACATTGAGGTAAAACCATAGGCGTAACAGTGGATGTCAGTATGGGTATGTAAGGGAACTATCCATGATTCTCCAGTATGTGGATTTGTGCAGGAACGCTTTATTTTTCAACACGCAAATGCCCTTTCGATACATTTGTCGGAGAAAGTTGTTGTTTGTACAAAGCCTCTTTCATATCAAACCTCTTTGCAATCGCCAAAAAAAAAAAACTCGGTTGTCCAATATATTGTCAATTTTTTATTCTTTTATTCTTTCCTTATATAACACAATCTTCTTTTTGTTTCGCCTTGTTCCTGGCTCTCTTTTCAGGGTGCTGTATGTTACTGTATTCCTTGCCTTTTTGAACGCCGTGTCTGACATTTAGGCGCCAGGTGGAGCGGTCGTTAGCACAGCTACCCTCGTTGTTGACGTTGATGCTGGCCGTTTTCATGTAATTCTTACAAACGTCTTTGTAACGCAGACGTGGCTGTTCACTCGGTCGTGAGCCGTCTGCTACCTCACTGAATAGCAGGTCCTTAGGAATGCGGCCTGGGTCCATTTTCTTGACGTGGCCGAGCCAGCAAAGTCGCACTACGGAGAAAATGCAGAATATATTGATCATGTTGGCGTGTCCAGAACCTCTATTTTGCGTACCTTGTCCTTCCACTGTATATACTGAAAACACCACAGGCATCTCAGGTAGAAGTTGTTGAGTTTCCTTTTGTGTCTCGCATCGGTGTTCCATGTCTAGCTGCTGGCATAGTAGACATTCAATTTGGTCTTTGGAGTGAGGTTGGGCTTGTTTCAGACACTCTGGTTCAGTCTTGCTATCACTGTTGCTGCCTTGGCAATCCTGCTGTTCACCTCAGAGTCAATACAAAGCATGATGGAGATGGTGGACCAGAGGTATGTTAAGTTCTCAACAACTTCCAAGTTGAACTCCTCGATTGTGATGGAGGGAGGGGAATCTGGAGACCATTATTCATTTTCTTCAAACTGATGGTCAATCCAAACTCCTTACAGGCGTGGGAGAGGTAGTATACCAGCAGTGCAGTCCATCTTCCGTGTGTGATGTCAAGGCTGCATTTTCGGCGAAGAGCAGCTGAGGAACTCTGTGACTATTGGCACGGAGACCGGCGATGTTGAACCGCTTGCCGTCTGTCCTGGTATGGACGCACAATACCTCGTTGCAGTCCTTGAACGCTTACTGGAGCAGCATGGAAAAGAAAATTGCAAAGACTGTCGGCTTACTGACGCAGCCTTGCTTCGCTACGCTGCTAACTACTAAGGCGTCCTATATTGCGCCATTGAAGCACACTGTGCTGTTCATATTCTCGTGGAACGACGTGGCCACACTACTGATAGCAATCGAGGTGGGGAGTGGGGAAGCCGAGTCAGACAAATAAATGAAATTAGTGGTGCAGGGGCCACGAATTAAATAGAAATAATATGACTGAATGCTGAAATTCTGCAAATGATAAATTATACCTTTGGCTTAGATATACTTTGCAAATGCATTGCACTTAAATAATTAGGCCATCCGTTTATGCGTACTATCGTCAATTCAATTCTTCATCATAAAGTTTGCACAATTTGATTGATCTAAGATGTTTATATATGCTTAAAACAAGATTTAACCATATCACGGGTTGTAGGTTTACACATATAATTAGGACGGTCAATATAAATCATGGATAAAGTGTGTTAAAGCGGTGTATCTACAAAACAAATGAAACTTTTTAGAAGCAAGTAAAAACGAAATACATAAGTTAGATCGTGACTCTTTGAATAACTTTCTTCTGACATGCTTTCAGTTTCTCAGTTATAAACTCTGATTATCTAGTTAGGCATTATATCTCTTTATTCGTTATCACTTTTAACGACCTTATACTGACAAATCCATATAATTCTAGAAAAACGAACGCTTGCAATGTTGTAATTAACGAACAACTGATGAAAATCTAAGGTTTACGCAACATACCAATTTGTAGAGTGACACTATCGGTGGAGTTCTCTGAATCCCATGATCGTTCCAACTTGTATATGCCAGCATCTTTTCTTGTAACGTTTGAAATGCTAACAGTAACAGTTACCGTTTCCAATGTAGCGTTGGATACGTAAACGTGCAGACTTTCGTCTTTTTCATGCCAGGCGACATAACTAGTAATTGGCCATACCAGCAAAACATTTGACGAGTTACGACTAATTCTTATATAATCCCTTCCTCTATTGTTGTATGTCCACAATAAAGACACGTTTCTTCCTATAATACCTTCCACAGTCATTCCTTCTGAGACAAAAGCAAATGTTATGCAGGAAGCTAAAACATACAAGAAGAACATATTTCCTTCTTCTTAAATGTGTTGATTCTGTCCAGCTAATAGTGTATGATTATATAGCAACAAACCGAATTAGTAATATTGTTTATTTTCAGTGGATGCTAAAGTTGTTTTGAATAATTAACAATCGTTGTATAAGTGAACATATCATTGATCCGTTTACAAAAGAAACATGTCTCAAAATAAGAACAAAAGTTTTAAATTTAAAAAAAGGAATCGCAAAAATAAAATGCCTCGAAAACCACACATTCTCCAAGTTCAATACTTAGATTAATGTCTGAAGTCCAATGTACAATATTCATAAATAAATAAGAACATAATATACAGTATTTCCGTAACGTCAATTTAAGTTATGATCATCCGTTTATAATTATTTGCTTAAAAGTGTAATATGCAACAGAGACGGAAATATGTTTGATATTGTGTCCTGGCCAATGGATAAACAATGAAACAAATTCAGAAATTTTGTATTCAGTATAGAACACGTTGTAATAGTTTTAATAGATAGCATCAATAAGACAGAAACAAAAGAAATATACATATATATATATATATATATATATATATATATATATATATATATATATATATATATATATATATATATATATATATATATATATGTGTGTGTTTGTGTGTATGTATGTATACATATATATCTATGTGTATATATATGTAGATAGATATATGTATATATGTATATATATATCTATATATAGATATATATATAGATATACATATATATATATATATATATATATATATATATATATATATATATATATATATATATATATATATATATATATATATATATATATATATATATATATATATATATATATATATATATTCGTCATCCATAATCAATACTACTAACTAGAACAAATTCTGCTAATGATGATAACATTATTTGCAATTTGTTGTTATTTTAGTGTTAGTTACATTAGTGCTAGTAAAGCAACACTAGCAGTAACATTTGTAGCATGTTAAACTAAATGACGAATATGTGTATATGAAGATGAGGAAAGTACTAAGTTTAAATGCTAATTAAGTAACATGATTTAACAACACCTGTGTAATATGTATTATACCGTGCAGTACAGTCATTATCGACTAGAGGGAAGATGAATTTCAAAGAATCGACGTAAACATAAGAACATGATAATCAGTGTATCAAGTGAATACTGATCATGGAAAGAGCTACATATTCTGTACCTCACCAAATCTATGAGGGTGGGAGGTGAACTTTAAGGGGAGAGAAAACAAATTTTAGTATAACACACTCTCTGTCAAGTTGAAACGATTTGATAGCAATGGAGCTTGAATAAAACTTGATGAAAAAGTAAACACTGAATGAAAATAATGAATATAAAGAGAAAATACTCACATAGAAAACGTTGGAATGGTTGCTAAAGGCAATGAAATTATCAGTTATAAAAGCAATATTAGTGAAGATTGGTTCAGCTTGGAGACTTAAGACAACATGCATCTATTATTGATTGATTATGCATTTATTGTTTGTTGACGTTTTGCCACCGAACTGTTTGGATAGGAAGCCTAGACTTTATGTGCCTTGTTCTCCTGCAAATAACGGTACATGCACCAGCAGGCGATGTCTTGAAAATTAACAAATGCTCAAGAAAGCACATGCGGTAGCTGTCAGGAATATCAGTATAATAAAAAGTACGTAAATCAGACTTTAGAATACAAGGAAACTTAATATTTTTAAATGTACATTTCAAACGCGTTATGAAGCAACACTATTCGTATAAAATGATATCTAAATCACAGTAGCAACGACAATGATGATGATGATTATAAACATCACAAGCATTTTGTCTGATCTTATAGTTTTTTCTCACCATCAAGTATTAGAGAGATCTTGTTTCCACTCATTGCCTTCTACCCATAAATACATAAATAAATAATGTGCTCACACTAGACTATCAACGCGCAACAGAACATTCACCATCATCAACGTAAATGTTGTTGTCCTAGGATTTAGCGATACTATGGTGCAATCCAGATAATGATGATACCAAGTAAGAGCTTCGTTTTTATTCAATTTGGATGCAATTTGGGAAGATTTTATGTAGTAGTAGCAGCAGCAGCAGCAGTAGTAGTAGTAGTAGTAGTAGTAGTAGTAGTAGAGTAGTAGTAGTAGTAATAAAGGATTTTACTAATAATCACATCATGTTCCAATGATAACATGCAACAGAAAAGTCTCGTGAGAATGAGATCCTGAATTTCGTTGTCCCGGTTCTTCTATGTTCATACCATGAGGTTCAGGTGGTTGGGCTGTACTTTCTCCAATGTGGCAGGGCAAACCCAGACTATCACAGAAACAGAGGGAGTGTGACAGTACGAGGATACATTTGACCAAGGGAAAGAACGTATTCAATTTAAACATAAATATTGCATGATATTGTACATTTTGATACAACGATACAATCTTATAGCATATTTTGATATCTTTAAGATGTCTCTACTATACAGTTTATATCATTAGAGTATGCTAAGTTAGTAAACAATCATTGTGCTAACTCATGTCTAGAATTGTATAAAAAGTCTATCGCTTAAAGGTTAATTCGGGTTCATTACATTATATTTGATACCATACGTTTATAATGGTGGTCTTATTTTGTTTCAGCATTAAATTATCATATTCTTACGCTTACGCTTACGCTAAAACACTACACATGTCAGTTCAAACTCTTCCAACTTCCATATCTACGCGTTAATACCTGGCATGCCAAGCTACGGTGTTGCAGTGGCGCTCGAGCGCCACTGCAACACTTTGCTTGGCATGCCGGGTACGACTCTCGTATTGTCAGTATACGCGTTTTCCTTCATGCTACGTTTGTTAGCTTCCTATAGCTACATAATATGATAAGTTAGCCACTTCTAGTTGTTCAGGTGCGTTCACGTATCAAATTTCTCTCTTAGATTTCACAGAGAAAATATATGTGTCACATGACGTCACACCAAGTGGCTAGCTTATCATATCATAGCAACAAACGCACATACGTATCCCAGATACTTCATATGTGCTATCAATTATACAACTTATTACATAAGTAGCAAGACAAACAGTCTTGTTCTTTACCAATTAATCCTACTATAAACATTAATAATTATTCCTATAAGCCAATTTAAACGTAAACTTTAGTTACATACGTTTACGTAAATGTCTCTGTATCTATTAATCATTATCCACCTTTGTTTGTCTCATCTTTCATATATCATTGCATCAATAGTATAAAAAACTTTTTTCCAACTCTCTATTAGTCATAGTCATTTACAAGCAAACATAACACTATACAGTCCTGTCTTTCTTAATTAAATAAAATTATTCTTCATTATTAAACAGGCGTACCAAATTCCATTCTTATTTCGTGTAAAACATTTTACATACGTAAAATACCAGTTTTCCACATGAAAGTTAATCATCACTAAGGACCATAATTCACATTTTCATCGTTAAGCTCAAACAAGTACCAACAGCACTGAACAATAGATTACCGTTCTTTATACTATAAGTATATTTCACTCACACAATAGTTGAATATATACTACTCGTTCAATCCTTATCTCTATCAAATTAACAAGATACGTCCCTTCGCTTCATGCCCCGGAGATCGACGATTCCATCCTTATACCGAATCGTCATTTAATACGCTACAAGGTTCGTCAAATTCCGTAAGTCTCGCTCAGTTCAGCTACGCTCGGAGTCTCTCGTATGCTTACGTCATTTTCCAACCTTTTTTTTAACCCAATAGCTAATTTTGTTTATTTTTTTCCTGCGAATATTCAGCCGGTCTAGCATGACTTCTGTAGCTAATGCTACAATTAAGACCACGTATATACACATAAGCTTACGCTTATATCTTTTAAGCTTTTTATTATTATTATTATTATTATTATTATTATTATTATTATTATTATACATTTAAAAAATAACAAATACATATATATATTTAGCAATATTTATTCAAAAATTACATAAGTCCACTGGTCTGTGGCGTGTTTAATTCACATTTTAACTCCCAGCCAGTCAGTCTTAGTCTTATTTCTGCTCAGCAATTTCTTCAGCTTTGCTATAGTCCCTTCTTCCACTCTTTTTTTCAGTACCTTTGCATTTCCAATCATAGTTACTGTAGCATCATCAGTATCAAACATCAGTTCTGTCATTTCGTCATTTGTACATTCCTTGTCCATTTCTTCTAATGCTTCATTTTCCTCATTTTCTACCTCTGTTTTAATTCCATCAGTAATACACTGGGCGCACTCACACTTGTCAGTACACTGTGTCTCAGTTTCAGTCTTTTTTCTTTCCTGCTCTAGTCTCAACTTATGAAACTTTATATCACAAGTATCGTAATTCTCCCCCATAGTAATAACATTGTCATCTTCTGCTTCTTGCTTTACCAATACACAGCTACAGTTTCCAAGTATAGTCCCACATTTGTAACACAATCCTTCATAAGTACATAATTGTCTCTGTGAACAAGTTTCCAAATGTTCATTATGTATAGCTCCACAATGAAGACAGCTTGGATCTGGCTCTTCATATAAACGATTCCCAAGATGGCGCTCCTGGTTAAAATCAGCTTCTAATGCTACCCATTGTCTTTCAGCTTTTTCATCAAAATACTGGTATGTTGGCTCGTTCTCAAAAATGTCCAAAGGTTCTCCATCTGAATCACTTTCAGTTTCAATAATTTCAGGTACAATTTTTGTAATTTACATCTTTACTCCATATCTTTCCAATATCTTGTCAATCGACTCCTTTGGTTCCTCATTCAATAACTCCAGCACATAACATTTTCCATTCACATTTATTCGTCCATCACCGTCTAGTACATTAAATATCTGCTTATGACTCACTCTCAAATGCTCAGCCGATTTACTAATACTGTCATACCTTACAGATACACCACTCTTCACGTCTGTTACGAGTACCGGTTTCGTAGAAACCCCCGTTACAACAGTTTTCCATATTATCTATATATCTGGCTTCCATTTTACACTTGTCAAAGTTTTTGGCACAAATTTACTTAAGCTTTCCATTCAACAAATGATATAAATTATCATTATTCACTCCATAATATCTAGCAGCTCCAGTCATACTTTTAAAGCTTTTCCATTCAGTCTCTCCTTTTAATCTGCATTCCACTTTTCTAGCAGTTCCAAAGGTAATTTTCTTGCCACGCTCTTTCTGGTGCTGATGAAGACATGACTTTTCAGATCTAGTACCACAAAAAAGATTTTCTATTGAATTGTCCAACAAATTATCACTCTTATGTATCACAACATATTTCTGTTGGCACTTCCATTCCTGTACAAGCTTCGTACACAAATATGGCCACACTCATACATTTTTTCTTCTGTTTATCCACACTTGACACAGTCACTTGTTTCTGTCCAACACTATTACTCTTTGCATTCAGCTCCCATTTCAATGCTATATTGTAAACATTTCCATCCTTATCTGCTGCATAATTGTCATATACTTTATGCTTATACATGGTCAATCCTTCCAATATAATTTCATCTGGACAAGTACTGCTTACAGTTGAATCCTCCATTATACAAATTCTTTAGCTCTCAAATATATGTATGATCTCTTCAAAGTTTCAAGTCAGAATGACTTTAACACTAAAATTTTCCCTTTATATACCATTACAAAATTAAGGCGGGAAAAACTTACGTCCAAATCTAATATAAAAATACAATACGTTATAAGTTATTTAATACTGGCCTAATTCTTAACCATTTAGGTCATAAACGTAGGTCCATTTACAGGATTATTACTGGTCACGACTAGTCCACGCTGCCATATTTACCGGCTAGCCAATAAAATTCAAGCATTTATAAACCCGACTCATTATAAACGCCGGATTTACCCATTTAGTGCATAGTAATAGCGCATAAAATAGATCAACTATTAGTGCAAAACTTAGTGCAAACTTTAGTGCAAAACCTACACTTACTTAAACATAAATGTAACTTACATTTAAGCTACAGGCAAACTTTAAACTTGTAACATGTCCCGTGCCGGACGCACCGGGCTGGCAAAAATCCAAAGTTAAAATCTTTGCCGTGCCGGAAGCGCCGGGCTGGTAAAAATACAACCAAGTTTTTACTTGCCGCTCACATTGCCAGACAAACAGCTGTAGCGCACACACAAGCATAGTGTGCGTACGCATTATATGCGTAAGTGTGTGTCTACATTTCAGCCCTATAAAATATGACACACACTATAGTAGTCAATGTAATAGCCTTGTAATGAGCCCAATCCTATATATCCACCGCGGCTGCAGGCCGCGCGGCGCGCCTAAGGCCTGCCAGTGGGTCCGAAGGACCCACGGTGTCCGTTCCTATCCAGCATACGTTACTGTCCAGTACCGTATTATGCATATACGTATATACGCTTACGTGTATCTATTGACTATATACATGCAGGATAGAACTTCCATATTTCAGTCATTAACAAAATTACAAATGGTGTAATTATTTTTCTTGATTTAATTTTGCTCATCTAGTCTCCTTTACAAATCACGCTTTCTTGTTGTTCAGACAACACTATTTGTCTTTCGAGCAGTTTTGAATTATATTTTATCTGACCTATCCTAGCATTCTCTACAGCAGGCTTCCGAACTGCATCAGTATATTCTTGGCGCTGTCGTATAAGTTACAAATATACTATCTCCAAATATTTTCTAGTTAGTTTGGATCGTATTGATTTAAATGCAACCATTGTCATTTAAATATATTCACATAATTCGTGTAAAAGGTTTGGTTTGACAACAAATTTACAATATTGGGCTTTGATGTTCCTTTAAATAATATCATGACTGATATTGCAATAAAAACAACTGATTGAAATATACACAACAACTCCCCTTCCTTATCTATATTGTTATATATTTTGTTCCTATTGGTGATGATATCCAACGAATGACAGAGTCTCTTTTTACATTCGAATCGAATTATATTCCAGCAAGCCCAATATCAAACTCACCCAATGCGTCTGATAATAAGTACTAATATGTCTGGATAAAAAATACTAAATTATAAGAATTTGATTCCTTAAAAAAGAATAAAAGCTAAGGAGTGTGTATAGATCGTGTGGTAGTCAAATCTATCGCGTTTCCAACTTCTGACTCTATAATATGTATGTGGTATTTATGGTATCCCAAGCAGGAACAATGCTGTTAACATTGAAAAGTATGCTGTGTAATAACTATGACGGCTGCATATTGAAGTGAACACCAGGCTACCTACTGCGGGTACACACTGATGCAGTTGTAGAATTTCATGGCATTGCCCCGATTGGGATTCTTTATGCTTGAAACCAATGACATGTCAACAACTTGGCAATATATTTGTTGAACATGTGGGCGCGTCCCCTTGTACGGGCAACCTATTTGTCTGCTAAAATGTACACTGTTTGAAAATGTTCGACTCATTGTATTTAGGATACAAACATAAGAAGTTTTCCTTAAAATAGATCATATCATCTTGTATTTAGAATATTGTTTACATACATATGTTGCAAATTTATGTCGATCTTTCCATACATTAACATGCAAGGGTTATTAAAGTAGTATTGAAATATATTGGACGCGTGATTATGTCTCGCAAATGATAATGTTAGCGAAGGCATTCTACGCACATCAACGAATACCCACTATACTTTAATAATACTCAGCCAATAACCTTTACGATAAATACTTAAAATACGCACAAGAATCATTATTTTATGCTATGGAAATAGCAAAATTGAAGCAGAAATTTAGTACAAAGCGTCTCTGTATTGCAATAGCACAGTAACAACAGGCATGCTAGAAACATGTGTGAAATGAGAAAGGTGTATTATGAATTATGGTAGTAAAGTGGACTCGCACTTGTGAGCCCAGAATGTGTGAACATTTCTGACAGCTGACTATTTCGAGTACTGGTAAAAAATTTATGTTAGCTTAGCATGTTACGATTGTCATTTATGGCAAAGATGACAGATACAAACTCATGTCACTTGAAAAGTGTCGGTATGTTGTCTTACGGCACATCAGCACAATTAGGATATATAGTACCGAGGCAATCTGAGTCAAGAACTTTGCCATGGGACACACCACGATATCAAGCGCAGACTGGTCCGATTATAGGATTCGAATCCAGGCCGCTTTCTTCTTCATGATATACTTCAGTAGGATGGGCAAGATCTTTGATCGGAGTTATATATTTTAGTATGTTTAATGGAATTCATTTTCGTCTGTAGCATGTATGTCGACTTCTTCGAAAGATATAATTCAACACGTAGGTCAAGACCACTGACGATATTTATAGATGTTCAATTTGTTTTGGCAGGTTAGTTAATTTAACCTGACGTTCATGTTTGACAATGATTTTTAACGTTTCAATTTCATATACAAACACTATATAGAATGCTAACCCGAAGCTTTCGTCGTTACGATAATGATTTCATCAGCAGACTGATTTAATCTCTACTGAATGTTTATCATCATTCGATGTAATGGTGAATTATGTTACCATATTGTCCCAATGTGCGGCAGGTTGTAGGGTCCCTTTTACATGTTCAGCGCCGGTTTCTGCGCACTTATGTAGATCGATTCCTTAACCCTTGGTTCAAACAAGGCTTTATCTCGCGCTAGAACTTGTCCTGAGTTCCAGATTACCGAATACCCAGGACAAACATTGTGGATCTGCTGTGATACCTTAGACGAGCTTGAATGAGGCAAATAATTTTAGCTAAAAATATGGACTTCTTATATGCATTTACTCTGAATAATATACTGTTATGGAAACAAACGTACTTCCTTTGCGAACACTAGCCACGTAATGCATTGAGTTGCACTGAGTATTAGTAATTCTGCTAATCAAAATTGTAATTTATATATCTTTTTATCAATTTATAACTATATAGGAAGTACACGTATCATTAAATGTTTCATTGCTTAAGCGCAAACATATTAAGTGTTCATTTGATACCCTATTATGTGTCGATAGTGAGCCTGGGTCTGTCAAGTGAGTTTGGTTATCAGATTCGGATAATATCAGCAAGCACAGTGCGTTCATATGGTAACGCATATCACTATGTATTTATTCATATGCATACCTATATTATGGGTATTATCATGTATGATTACTGTTAATACGAATTATTTAGTTTTAAAAGAATTGTATATATTAATTTTCACCAATGATCCTTAAGTTCTTACTTTAAAAATGAGTCATGCATTAAGTGCGTAGATGCCTTAATAATGTTCTTATGGTTAATTTGCAATATTGCACCAAGTAAACATTACGTGACCTGACACCAGGTCCGGAGATCTAAAAAGTCAAGCCGTCCTAATTTATGACAAGTCAGCATAAATTAGCCGATGATATTCAAGAGATCGCATTCTTCAAGAAGTAATGTGCGACACTATCTAATGCGTTTTAGTCATCAATATAATATAATATTATATATAATTAGGCATTAATAGTAGTAATCACCAGTCTTGGATATCATTCATTAAGATGATTTTTTTAAATTTAATTTATTCATTCATTTGAATTTCAGTTCTCGAAATATTCAGACCACATGGAATGATCGTTGTCAGAAAATACTGAGAATTAATGGCTTTAACAGCAAGGTCATGACAATAACAGTGACGACGTTTGAAGAGATTCTTTTAATACTAGAGAAAATAAAAAGATATATTGTAGATACTTTGAAACAAACAAAGGAACACACCTTTGATGAGACATTTCATTTTAAATTAAGTGTAGTAAAATAACCGTAAGATTATGTGTTTATTCTTTTAGCCACAAACCTCTTGTCATCATACATAGACAAATTTGTAAATGTACATCATATATACATAAACTCAGTTTCTAGAGATATGGTGTCCAAAAAGAGGTTGGATGTCTTAGCATGTGTCTTTTTATAAACATATTAACACAAACCACTTCACTAAACCATATGCTTGCGCAAGCTTCTCCTTACTAAAGACCCGTACTCATTGAGTCGTTTCCAAACATTATTCAAACAATGACTCTTGATTTGTGTAGTCTTTCCTCTTTGTGTAGATCGAAATGTTTTGCTCAGAGAACACAGCAAAGGTTTGCAATAAGTCATGGGTTAAGCCTAGCCGAACGTGTGTTACAATATTCAGTAATCATATCAGCAATCATATGTCCAACAATCCGAAAGCAGGGTGACTTGGTATTCGAAATTCTCAGTGTATACAATGTAGCGGTTCTGCGATTAACATTGTCAGATTTCACGCAATAAAATTACAGTACTCATAGAGGAATTTAAAACAACGACTCTATTTTGGGGTACACCTATATCGAATTAATATACCCTGAGTGACAATATTACTATTGTTGCTGTTGCTACTATTAATTAACCGACGGCATCATCTGCTCCAGAGAATGTATTTATTTAGATTTAATGTCTATGCATTATTATTATCGCAGCGGGATTAGGCGTGAACGAAGGCTACATAGACCTACATAACGTGCGCTAATGACGTTAACAATGGGTTTTCGTGACATCTTTCCTCTAATATGATTGCTCTAAGATAAACAAAAGGATACAGTATGCATGTATCTCATTTATTCTGAGCTTTACGAACTACAAAGGGAAGTAAGTTTGCCGGTAACAGCTATTGGTTTATATTTGAAAGATTGTTTCAGTTTCTAAGGGTTTTTCTTAATGTTTATCATCGTTTCGATTCTCCAAGCCATAGCTGAATCATTGTCATTGTAGTTTAAAAACGATTGTACTAATGATGACACTAACTGTTGTCTAACACATATTTCGATTAAATTCAGTCTGAGAGAGAGAAGGTAATGTATTAGGTTGTCATGTATTGGCTGAAAAAAATGAGAATAACTTTTCAGTCATTTAAGAACGGATATGATACAAAATGAGAGGAAATTTGATCGATGTAAATGTAAACCTGTATGTATATGTTTGTGCGTGTGCGTGCGTGTATCCAGTATGTGACGAAACAATATTTCATAACTTTTATAGTATGTATCCTCAAATGGTGTGCTTGCAAGAGGGAACCAGAAATGACATCTTCTGTTTTTCTGTAATTTTGTTGACTTTGTCTTCTTTATAATCTATTATCAGAATTTTCTTAAGAGGTGACACAATTATGTTTTACAATTTATAATACATCATAATACTGGTAGAACCACTCTTAAGTACAATAAAAATTGTTATTTATTAGTACAAGAACACTCACACATACTACATAATGAAAGTATGAAGAATAATTATATAATTGCGTTACAAAGAACCCCACTTACTATAAGCAAAATTATGGTTCCTCTATTACTGAACATGTTAATTAAAATAACATACACAAATTGAAGACTGCAAAGTACACCGTTTTATTTATACTTGTATCGTTTGACTAATCTCGCCTCAGATGCCATTTACTGTAGCACATTTTCGACCGTAGTTTATAATTATTCATTATCTGAACTTTTGGGACAGCGACATATCATTTAGAAGGTCAGTAGATAGATTCGTTTTTTGCAATACGAAAACTTAGTAGGAGTTGTGTCATTTATGAATTGATTGAAAGCGTACCATGTAATACACATGTACGATAGGTTGCTAATTCAATTTTGAAAGCAGTTGGCTGTTGTATGTGCTACTGATTAAGGTAACATTCGACAGTTCAGCATGTTAGGTTGTTATTTGAGGCTTACACCTACTGCAGGTTTTAAAATAGTGATACTGAAAATTCATTTTGAAGATGAAGATTTTGTTTTTTTTTATGCCTGTTTTGTGGCACTCTTGCACATAATGTATTGGGATATGTAGGGTATAATAACCTAATAAAATAAAATAAAATATGTTGTTAATGAAGACATTCAGCTTTTGCATGTGTGATTTCATCTCTATAACACAACACAATATTGGTTAAGTTTATATAGCTTATGACAGATGTTTTCATCATACTGTATTCAAATGCACAGATGCATATTAATGATTATTTGTCCAGTCAGCATTTTATGAATTCGAAAATAATGTTAATGTTGATTAAAAAATGACTGAAACTTTCAAAATATTCATTAGTATAATTTGTTATGTGTACTTTTCAGCCAATTTGTTCAAATGTTGAAAATGCACTTCCGTTTCATCCATTACATTATACACGTGAGTTATGAACTGAAGAAATGGGATATTGATATGTAGTCATCGGCTTATCTGTGATACAATTAGTATACACGTTCATTATTATACAATGACCGTGGTTATATAGGTCCGATCATTTTCAGTAGGGTCCATCCCAAGGCGTTTCTAGTGGTTACATAGGTATCGTTTGTTCCATGCGTGTCACTTCCGTAAATTACACTGACGTCGATTTCTTACTCGATGAGCTTTGTCACTGACTGGGGTTATATAGAATCCATCTCTTTTCAGGGAGTTTCTTGTCTGAAGATGTCAAATTTCTACAGAAATAATGGGAGCAAACATGTGTTCATCCAGGTTTCATCTGACGTTTCATCAGTAAATGCACTTCTTCCCTTTGATTTCTTTGAATATTTAGAGATAAGTTAATGCAAACTTTGCGGCACTATATATATGTGTGTATATTTATTTGCGGCAAGAAATATGTATATATATATATATATATATATATATATATATATATATATATATATATATATATATATATATATATATATATATATATATATATATATACAAGCATTGATTTTGACCCGTTAAATATATTTAATTTAATTGTTTGTTAGTTTTAATGTGCTATTGTAATGTAACTTTGTATGCTGGGCTTGAACTTGTGTAAAACTTAGTTCATGTCTGCTTGATCTGATTGACTTTTTATTTTATTTTATGCATTGTAAACAATTAATGCATTGCTATTTTTTTCTTTATGTGCATGGGCCTAATATCAGTATCTT
This sequence comes from Sinohyriopsis cumingii, assembly GCA_028554795.2. Classification (NCBI taxonomy): domain Eukaryota; kingdom Metazoa; phylum Mollusca; class Bivalvia; order Unionida; family Unionidae; genus Sinohyriopsis; species Sinohyriopsis cumingii. The sequence goes on from CM068831.1 coordinate 53,324,038, forward strand.
TATTAATAGAAGAAGTAAATATGTTTATTTGTGTCAGGTTTTTGACTTTCCTAAGTGCATTTTACAGGTATTGGTTTTGATTTTGTAAAGATCAGGATCATTCTAGAATGTTATTTTCATGAAGAGATTGATATTATGTTTAGAAATGCTAATTGTGACCTGATGTCAAGTAGAGAGCTATATCATCTTGTGAATGTGAGGACTTGGTCATTGGTGCTTTAACAACTAGCACCTTCAAATTATATTGTATGTTGTAACCAGTAGTTTGGGGCTGGAATCATTTTTGTTCAAATTATTGAATCAAAGTGATTCTTTTGTTTGGAAATACAAAAGTGCTTTCATACAATTCACGGATTGAGCAATTTATAAGTCTATTCAAACCTGGAATTATATTTCGGTGATTCAACAAAATACTGTTGGCATATAAACACTTTGGTAGGTACCACAGACACGTCATAGACTTCAGTTTTGGGATTTTTTCTGGACTTTTATTGAATTGTATTCAAGACTTTAAATTACTTGGACTTTTGTCTGCAATTCTTAAATTATTTTGGGATTTAAATCGCAATACCGTATGTTTTGTTTCTCATTCACACTTTGTATTCTATTTTGTAATTGTTTTAACAGCTTCGGCTGATATCTATCTATCTATCTCTCTATCTATCTATCTATCTATCTATCTATCCAATCTTCCAATCTATCTATCTATCTATCTATCTATCTATCTATCTATCTATCTATCTATCTATCTATCTATCTATATATCTATCATGATCATACCAATATATCACTGGCAGGACCCGCTATGACACTCTTTCCTATATTACTGTATCAATAGTCGAAAACGTTTGCCTAGCGATGATCGGGCTATGTCTTTAGTCGCAGTTAAGATGCAATTCAAGAAATATTGTTCCTATGACAGAAGGGAAGTAAATTGCAATTTTAGGGATTAAATGATCATTTAATCCTATAATAGATATACACATAAATGGACAGCGAATTATTAAACCAAATTAAAGCTAATAATTAACATGTTAAAGTTTTCAGACCAAACAGGTTAAGTGACTTTGTTTGAATATATAATTAAATGCTACATTTGTTCAAAACATTCATGAAAGTTAACGGTTCTTTTGTACTATAGGCCTTGTATTAATAAGCTTATCACACACTGAGCCAATTTGCATAGGGACTGCTATGCTCTATCACGTGGTACATCAGCCATTACATTCCTTCGAATTCGTCGCACTATCAGATGTTGTATGTTTACACTGGCTGTGTTTTTAAAGTGTACATGTATTAATGTCTTTATGACGGCTATGAAAATAAAATATAAACCAGGTAGTTAAAGAAGAAATAACATGTAGTGAAACAAATATATTGAAATAATAGTATGTAAAACTGACTAAAGACAGCAATGAAAGTTGAAGATACAGTTGTGAAAACACCTTCATGATTGATTTAGCTCAAGCTGCGTTCATGTGATGGTACTTATTTGATGTAGTTGTTATTGCAGCAGGTAAATTAGACATATGCACTGCGTGTCCTGCGTATTGCGAAGACATTTTGGCCAAACGGTCCTGAGAAAATATCAACAACATTAATTTTGGAGTGTTGAATTAAACACCAAGAGCAGGATGGCACAATGTCATTGAGAGTGGATGTATGTACATTGTTTACGGACAAGAGAGGTTATTCAATGATGTTATCAAAGGTAAGTTCGAATCTCTTTCTTTTTCTCTCGATCATTAACAGCAAGTTCTAGGGATCACTAGCAGCTCATTATCGCAATGTTTTTATTTTTTTACCTTATTTTAATCCGTATTGGCTGTAAGTAGATCCTAATTATCTAATTTGGTTGAACAATATGATCTAGACATGCTGTATTTAGTAAAGACCTATACCACATAAAATCACAATGTTCAACCAATTTCCCTGCAAACGTGTCAGGTAAAAAGGGTTGCTGTCATCACTCGTCTTTGGTGAGCGTCAGAATTGCGACGTGGTCAAATTTTGATGTCTCTGTCGAGATTTATAGTTTTAGCTAGAGGTTTGTCGACTGCATACACGGGTACGAATAAAGCTTGATATTGAACCCGATCCAACAAGTTGAAATTCACGGTATGATCCCATTTATATCATATATATATTGTATAGCTGGTACACCTTATGTATTGTACGTACAGCTGCATGTTTGTGACATTATATGTTTAATATCACTTTATGCAATTCTGATTGGTTCACATAAACCAATGTAATCTGTGCGCACTATTCTCATTACTGAATGGCTGCGAGCGTGAGAAAATTGAATTACTCCACCTACTGGAACGTTTTGTTATTAGCATTACTAGTAATGTTTTGGTGTCCATTGTTAGAATCGACTGCTCAAAGGGAATTGATGAGAAAAGATCACGTCTGTCTGAATATGGCCCATTTGCAACAAATGGCTCCTTAGGCCATAAGTAGAATATCATGCGATAAAAAATGGCGATGCAACTCAGACAATAACAACAACAGCAAAGAAATAAATAAATAAGAAATTTGGTCAAACTAAAACATTTAAAAATCCACCCTACATACACGGGTTTTTTAAATATCAAGTTTTAGGTGTAAATAAACTGACCTCTGTTCACAGAACAATGTGACCATAAACCGGCCTCTTTAATCAAAAGACTTTATCGCGCCACAACAGCTCTTTTTATGTGATGCAATTAACAATTCAGGATTTGTCTTTGTGTACTGTTCCACATAGAATAATGCGATTACCATATCACAGATAGATTAATGTATATCTGGAATATTTGCATCCGTAATCATCCCTTCACATATCCAAAAATGCAGGTCCGACGATACCATATAGGCAAACTAGGCAGCCGCCTAGAACATTAATTTCATAGGGCGCATTTATTAAAGAAAATATTGTTTATACATTTTGAAATTGATATATTGGTGGGGGGTGGCTCCAAAATCTAATTTTGCCTAGGGCGCCAGATAGTCTGGCAGGGTCTGTCGCCGGCCCTGCAAAAGTCTATATCATTATACATGCAAGTGATATTGACATACTTTCGCTATTAAACATTTCCATAACCAAAGTAAAATAATGTGATTTCCTACTGCATATAGATTCCCTGTTGAAAGATTATGTTGCTTGAGGCAAATAGTGTAGGTTTTCGATAGGACAGGTGCAACATTACCCATATATATATATATATATATATATATATATATATATATATATATATATATATATATATATATATATATATATATATATATATATATATATAAAGAGAGAGAGAGAGAGACATATAGATAGATATGTAGATAGACAGATAGAGTTATCAAAAGTAAGGACATACTATACTTGAAAACACAAAGGAAACCAGGCAAGTGGGAAAGCGATTTTCTGCTGTATCGAAAAATAATAAACACTGATATAATGTGAAGTCCGATTTATTTTCAGTTGAAAGTAAACGATAACGACAAAAAGATAGTGTCATATTAATCTAAACTATAGTTGCGCAGCAGAATAGTTTTTATTCAATAGTTCATAGTCTGCAACTAAATACTAGTTTCATGTGCTGAAATGCGATGAGTCACATATGCCTCAATTCGCACCGATCCTATACAAATGGGCTTGTGGCCCGAGAGTACCGACTGTGAACATCATTGCCAGCTGGTTATTTCGAGTACTATTCAGCAATATATATTCTTTCAGCTTAGCATCTTAAGATTGACATTTATGGTAAATATAACTGAAGATAACTCATTTTACTTTTTAAGGTTTAGATTGGTGTTTCATGGCACAGCGATACACTTAGGCTATTTATGCCGAGGCAAATGGAGTACAGTGCCTTGCTCAGGGACACACCACGGTATCTGTCTCAGACTGATGCAATCGTAGGCTTCGAGCCTGTGCCTTTTTTGTCTTGAATGCGGCATGCTAACCACCAAGCCGTTGCAACTTCCCGCCTGCTAAGTATTGTAACAATTTAAGTGATTATTATTATTATTATTATTATTATTATCATTATTATTATTATTATTATTATTATTATTATTATTATTAATTTGCACACTGTGTATCGTATTTAATCCGTTTTTGTGCTTCATTTGCATGCAAGTAGTGTCATTTTCTTCGGCAAGATATACTTCAATAGCACGAGTGAAATGTATCGGAGTTATATATGTTCGTATGTTACATGCACGTTTTTCTTTTCAGTGCGTGTAAGTCGCTTTCTTCGACGGGATGTTCTTCCGCAGGACGAACAAGATCACCAACTGAGGTTTTATTGGTTTTATATTTTTCTTGCAAATTGGTTACGTCAGCCTGACATGTTCCAATAGGATGTGCAGGACTATTGATTGAGGTTAAAGAGTCTCGTATGTTGCATTTACATACTTTTGCTTCGTAAGCGGTATGTTGGATTCTTCATCCTGACATAGCTCAACAGAACTTGAAATATCGCATATTGGAGTTATATACGTTCAATCTGTTTCCATTCTGGCGGTCTCATATTGACAACATTCTACAGAAACGTCAAAATGGTAGTGACTGTGTTCAGCACTCATGCTGACTTCATGCGGATGTTCCACCCTTATGTTGTGTTTTGCGTGATCAGAGGCAGACATGGCAGCCTGAAATGTAGAAATATATTTCAATGATTTTATTATTTTAAAATACACCACGAATGTCTCTCTGTTCTGGAAGTAATTGAAAGTGTAGAAATATGATAAATAAAACGTTTTTAATCAAGCCATAATCTCGAGAATGTATTGTGTTGGCTAAAGGGTAACTTAAGAAAATCGAACTGCAAATCTAAGACCAAAGAATGAAGTAACCTGATCCAATACATTTCCCCAAATCAACCCTAATACTAAAGAGGTGTTACATTTACAATATTACAGAATACGATACAATTATTGACTCAGCCCAGGGTTCGTGTTGTTCTCGAAATTTTCTTAGAACGAGGTGAACATCGAGTGTTGTAGAAGAGTATTGGCAGAGTGCTTTTTATAAAGGAAAAAAGAAAATGAGCTCTTTTTGTATTATAAAATCGGAATATTGTCTTTCGTTCCCTCTTTTCATCTATTGATCAAGTAATTTGAATTTTCTCCAAGCTTGACGTACAATTTAAAGCATCGCACGTATTGCTGGTTTTAAATTCAATTGAAAGGGATCAAATCTCAACAAGTCTTCTAATATTTGCAAAATGACCTAGATATAAATTTCGATAAGTAATGCTTTGTCACGGTTGCTTTGAGTTGATATCATGGAACATGGAGGGATATCGTGATGAAGAGAGAGAGACAGAGATATAGTGAGAGAGAGAAGGAGAGAAAAATAATATTTATTCTCTTATCAAAGACTGTCCTTTCTATTATATTATAGAAAGGCGTTTATTGGACACCTATGCATAGGATCGTGAATAAGTAACGACAAATCCTTTACATCTAATCATTAAACACTGATTAACTAAGAATAAACAAGTCGAGCAAAACGCAGGTCAAACTTGGTTACCTATTGTTTTAAGAATTATTACTTAACATTTTAAAGGGTGACGAGTTTTTGCCATATAGTTTAAATCAAAAATTGATATGTTGTTTATGCATTTCCTCTGCAAGACTAGAATGATATATCGTACAGAGAATACATCGTTTACAAGCAGAGACGGCGTATTATGAAATCGGAATATTGTTTTTCCTTCCTTCTTTTCATCTATTTATTTAGCAATTTGAAAATCATCCAAGCTTGACGGACAGTTGGAAGCATTGAACGTATTGCTGGTTCTAAATTTAGTTCCAAGGGACCAAGTCTCAACAAGTCTTCGAATATTTGCAAAATGACTTAGATATAAATTTCGATAAGTAATTCTTTGTCACGGTTGCTTTGAGATGATATCATGGAATATGGAGGGAGATCGTGATGAAGAGAGAGAGAGAGTGCGTGTATGTGTGTATGTGTGTGAAAGAGAGAGAGAGAGAGAGAGAGAGAGAGAGAAGGAGAGAAAAATAATATGTAGTCTCTTATCAAAGACTATCCTATTATAGAAAGGCTTTTATTGGACACCTATGCATAGGATCGTGAATAAGTAACGACAGATCCTTTACATATAATCATTAAACACTGATTAACTAAGAATACGGGTGAAACTTGGTTACATATTGTTTTAAGAAATATTACTTAACATTTTAAAGGGCGACGAGTTTTTTCCATATAGTTGAACTCAAAAATATATATGTTGTATATGCATTTCCTCTGCGAGACTAGAATGATACGTCGTAAGGTGAATACATCGTTTGCAAGCAGAGACTGCGTGAATGCAATGGTTTCACTAAATATTAGTAATTCTTCTCGTCACTTTTGTCATCTATACATGTTTTAAATAATTTATACATATATTGGATGAAGGTTTAGGAATCATAAGCTTTTTAATCAATGCTTATTTCTGCCCTAATTTGTGTCGACGGTGAATCGTGATATCTCAAGTAAATTTAGCTACCGACCTCAGATACCAACTAAAAGCACAGAGCGCTACTATGGTAACGAATATCACCTACATTGTTTTCCAGCTGAAAACATTGTTTCCGTTTATCTATATTCGGTAGATTTTATGATATACTTAGTAGTAGTATCGTAGCTCAGCAATAAAATAACATTTAAGGTAAAGAAAAACATTTCTTACACAGATTCATGAGTTTAATAATATAATCAGTATTCATCGAATAAATTATTATTCCGAATAGTGTTGAAACACATCCGTTGCAGAGGGTACGGAGGCCTGCAAGGATAAATAAACAATGTACAGTATTGTAGCCTTGTTTTTTTCGAGTATTCTTCTGCTTTTCTATTAAGAATCTATCAGATCAGTACATATAAAATATTTTAATCAGTTCATACCCCTTGACCTTCTCTCGTTTCTCCTAGGGTTGATCTACTTCGTATTAACCAGAACTTTTATTTATATAGCAGTTGCTAACACCGAGAATGGCAAGCCGGCCGTCACCGAAATCCATATAATATAGCACTTGTTATGTGCAGGTATATTCGTTACTCATTATTATCTTTTGACGTTGTCTGGTGAAGCTTATTGAACATCTTTGCTTATTTAAAGGTCTCTCAATCCAATGTAAGTGAGTTATATGTGTCCCTTATACGCCACTTCCACGTACGTATAATATTGAATAAATACCTGCTCAAAATTTAGGAGGGTAATAATTGTCAACATTCGTTGACTCTGCGGTGTAGTTACACATAAGAAAAAACTTTGTTTTTTCAGGAATTAAAGATTACAGAATATGCATTAAAATATTTTCATATCTTTGACTTGTAAACTAAAAGACCCAGTCAATCTTAAGCGTTTCATCTGTTAAGTTATATAAAGTGTTCAATGCGAATAATGCACCTAAAATTATTTCAGTCAACCATTTTTAAACTAAAATGTACCACAATTATATACCAAAAATGGAAAATCAGTGTCAGTAATATTTTGGATTCATGCAAATTTATGCAGATGTTATCTTAATAAGGAGGTGTTTCCCTATGTTGGAACATGTTTTATTCATTCCATGTTTTAGCAAAATTAAATCATATTTTATACCTCGAAGATGGCGAATCCCAGACGGATGGACGGATGAAAGAAACATATTTAACCAAACTCAGAGTTGTATACTTTCTCGATCACACCCATTTATTCGATTAGAAAATGTATAAATAACACAACAATCTTTATAAAACAAACCGAGCAATATCCATAAGTGAAAGTTTTAACGAAACTGTACCTAAAATCCACAATGGTTTCTCTCTGATATCTTGTTTTGATGACACATTTTATTTTAAAACATGGATGGCGCCATTAATATTGTATTCACTTGCAATCTTTAAATTCGCGCTGGTTATCATAGGACCGTCATAACCTATCCATTTTTTGCAGTTTTCCTGTTTGTATGCACTGTTTTATTTACTAAATGTCAACAGCAGCAAGAACATTTATGAAGTAAAATTATTTAACCAAGATAGTTTGGTTTTCTTGTAAAGTTATATGAATAAGGGCAAATTTGGATAACAAAATATCGCATGTATGCTACGAAATGGGCAAGACACAAAGCACAAAATGTTGGTGATGTTATGTGTAAATAATAAATTGCATGAGTAATTTTAATATGAAATAGATAGATAGATATATTGTTCGATAGATAGAAGATCATCTTTAATTGTTACCTCATTAATAACTTTGTACGTGTCTTCAACGAGTTCAATATTAACAACTCTTATGTCTCCTTTTACTCTTCCAAGCCTTTGGAAAAGTCTGCAACAAGTATTGCCTTGATTTTTGTTCTCTGAATCATCGCTGTTTAAATAGATTTCTTTGGCATATGACAATGCCAATTTTTTTAAAGGCACGCTTTTTCTAATTTGGTTTCTTTTGGAAGCATCTGTTGTCATTGCTGGAATAGGCATGAACATGTTATACTTTGATACATCTGCTGGAGACTATTTCCTACCGTCTATACCATTTCACAAACAATATATAGATATAATTCGTTTACGAAACACTCGATCACAAAAGACAGAATTAAGCAAATATTGTTATATGCTCATATTTTTTAAATTAATTAGATTTATATTTTTTCATACTGCACGGTTACACATTGCACGTGTATATAAAATTAGCAAATACGTCTCGTTAATTAGGAACTACTTAACGCTTATATAGCAGGGGGTTTTGCTTTATTAGATTAGCTAGTGGATGAACTACAGAAGCTGTTTCGGCCATTTGAGAGTATATAAAGTTAACTATCTAGACAGTTTCTGTGTTACTTATGAACCTTTCAAACAAGAAAACAAGTGAGAAATCCAATATTGAAAATACCATTCTGATCAGTTAAATAATTACTTATGTGAAATGATCGTAACCGTTCGCACTTAGAATGGCTCAGAATATAATCAGAATTTCCTTGGGTCTATATAAATAGCATATAAAAGCAATATGGGGCTAAGGGCTATCATATATCTATAAGAGAAGTACCATTTCATGAATCAGTTAGCACACTAAATTTGAGAAAAAAATCATTTAAAGGTTTTGGTAGAAGCATGAGCACCTTAGTGCCCAGATGCCAAGGCAACGAAGGGGTCTTTTTGTCCACTGGTTGAATCGACTGTCACACAACAGATGGTTTGCCAATCTCCCAGTTCAACGTTTTTGATACAATGCTAGGCTAGCGTTGGAATTCATACAGGTTATGTACATAGCTAGGGTCCCTCCCACAAATAGCATGCAAGTGACATGACATAAACATAGATTTATTTTAACTGGTAATAACTATGGCTATACAGTTTCGGATATTGAATTTCCTCAAAATGTACTTTACAGGATCGTATTGCAAATCCGAGGTATATGAACTATACCAAGGATCTCAAAACCTGATGCACATATTAAATTTATACTTTAATTTCGACTACATTTCAAGCACAAATCATGTTCTCCTTGCTCCACTCGAAACGAAATGAATGTGATATAAGAAAACGTCGTATAATAATTTCAATTATAAGAATGCGTATTTTCCCCACAATATGATTCCAAACGATCAATAACAGAACACAAACACAGATACAGTTTATGGCAGTCCTTCCACTGTTCGAGGTTTATGTAAGGTATACCATCAGATTTAATTAACCAGACTAATAAATGCAGTCAATCAAAAGAAACATTTATATGCATCGACAGTAAGACAAATTTCATCCATTCCAGACTTACTAGAAAAGATATTGAAATCCGCATTCATTCTCAAAATTTAAATTGTAAGTATACCAAAGCGAGCAATACTTTATAAACTATGTGTGAGCATGCAATAAACTTCAAAGATCGATAGTCGGTGCCAAGTGCGCTTTACTATCGAGACTGTAGATTGATGAATCTGCGGTTTTGTATTTGTTTGAGAATACAGCATACAATCAATTACTTTGTTTCTTGTAGTGTGTTATTTGTAATATTACGCCTAAGGTAGAAAAACCAAATGAGTATATAATAACAAAATAAATCAATTTGTAGGAAAAATATGAACTTGTTTTATCGGAGTAATATTGGAGAGCGCTTCAATAAAGCATCGGATTTTACTAAAAAGAGAGAAAACGTTTTTTCAAAAGGGGGATCAAAATGCAAAACGCGTTTTGCTTATGCATCTCATACATGTACGTGGGAAAAAATTGTGCATATGTTGCAACTTTTACGAATGGTTTCATTCTTATGTACTTTATTATACTTATTATCTGCACTTTTCTGCGACAATAAATTTTTTAATGTAACATAAGTAAATTCGTATTTACTTGCTACGTTCAGCGTATTTTCCCTCCTTGAAAAATCAAACTCGCAAAAGTGTCATAGCAGAGACGCATTACATATGTATAGAATTATACAGTATACCTGACACAAGAATAGCATAACCTGCCATGATGTGTATAGAAAAGAATCCGAATAAGAAATGCAGATGCTGTTGCATGGAGTTTATCCCATATGGTCAGGAAGGACTTTTTACCTGCGATGTAACGTTTGGTATTATAAACCCATCTATGCGTTGTGTAACGTAACTAAGTTACAACATGCAAACCAACTAAATGTATCCAGCTCTTAAAGCTAGAATGGGACAAACTAAGTATGACAGCAGAGAGCACTTAACTTGGAAACAATTTAGTTGGCGAAAATTTAGAGAGTTTTTGCTTTTAATACCAATATTTTTCATTTTCCTTAGGAGAGAGAATTTATGCTATATATGCTATGCATTTAAATCTTGTAAATCAATTATATGTAGACACATGCATGCTTAAAAGTAGAAGATAATAGTACCCGATCTGCTTAATGCGACTTTACACCTCTGCATGAACAAAATTAGAACTCCATTGATGATCAAGGAAATGGCAACAATTACAAGTCCAACCCCAATAAGCGGTCCTAGTAGACCTGGAAGGAAAGACAAATATTCATTGGTTCGAAGCTTGCATGTTGGGATATAACCATGAAATAAAGACAACAGAATGGATATAATGCCATGATTGTTCGAAATGTTATATGTGATACAATTCACAATCTTGCAGGGAGATACCTTAGAGTAGATGCACTTGTATGATCCACACTATTGATAATTATTTCATAACTGTAAATGACTCTTATTTGATTGCTAAACACATATATGCGTTTCATGGTCTGGTGCTTGAAACTATGTTTCTGCTCATTGTGCTATGTTATAGCATTATAGTAAATACACGTATAATACTTATCATTGAAATCTTGCTGCACAGAATTATTTCCGTTGATAGGTTTGGCACTGGATTGAGCTGAAATGAAATCAAACGGTAAATCAAACTTTCATTTACCCAATCAATATAAATCAATCCATTTGTAATATTTATATATTCAGAACAATATATTAAAACTGGATAAAGATTACACAGATTGCACAAAAATGTCATATTTATACTGGAAAGTTGTACAGAAGCAATAATGTATATATTCAGGTGTGTATGCATATATTCGTGCAATATATGCATCGGATGATTCAAAATATACCCACTGAATACAACATTTAAGCACAAGTGCTAAAATAAAACTTTAAGGTATCGCAAAAAGTACGCAACACGAGCGTTTATGAAATGCAAGTGGATGACCATGGCGACGGACATATAATTCTCGGGAAACAACACATACCATATAATATAAAATCTCGTTTTATTATGGTACAGAAATGAATCTGATAAAACACTACAGATGCATTACCAGGAAGTAGATAAATAAATAATTATTGTTAAAATTCAGAAATATTTTGAATATTGGTCTCTGGAACATAAATAAAAGAAATGATTTAAAGATTTCATGCATGTCAGATGCAAAGTGTGGACATTTAAGATCAAATTAATCAAATGATGAAATACTCAAATACTTCTGATAAATCGTTTACAATTTGTAAAAACTGCTAAAAGTTCAGCTGGATGCCACTAATTATAAGGTTTGATAGAATTTAACGTAATGGGAGAAAGAGTTCTTAAAAATTGTAATAACGTACAAATCAAGTAAAGACAAACTCAAAACGATCATCTATATGCTACTAAATTTCCCACAAGTGTTTCACCACAATATATAGTTAGAATGCGGGCGTTTTTATTATATTTGTACGGTAACTGGGTCACTTTTATTAGCACACATTACAGTCGCAACTACTTTGTCAAGGTTTGTTATCAAATATTTTCTAGAGTCACTATAATTCACCAAAACATTCGGGATTTCATCTTGACACATAGGTAGATTTCGAAAACATTAAGGACATAAACGAAATGACACTATATGTACATGGGGAATTTTACGTCATTCTTCCATTTCATAAACAAGACCCTCTTGATACAAGGGGAATGTTTCATATAAAATCATCCCTAGGCGTAACACTGAGGTAAAACCATAGGAGTAATAGTGGATGTCAGTATGGGTATGTAAGGGAACAAACCATGATTCTCCAGTATGAATATTTGTGCAGCAAATATTTCTTTCTCGACATGCAAATGCCCTTTAGCTAAAAAGTTGCTGTTTGTGCCAAACCTCTTTCATATGAAACCTCTTTACTATCGCGGAAGAAAAAGCAAATCTTGGTTGTCCAATATATTGTCAAATTTTTATTCTTTTTTTCCTTTCATACATAAGACAATCTTCTTCTTGCCATGCGTCCGTCAACGCAAGACGATGGTGTATCTTCAGGAAAAACTGTTGTTTCGCATTCTTCCTGGCTCTATTTTCAGCGTGCTTTATGTTACTGTTTTCCTTGCCATTTTGAACGCACAGTCTGACATCTAGGCGCTAGGTGGAGCTGTCGCTAGCACAACTCTCCCCGTCGTTGACGTTGATGTTGGCCGTTTCATGTAATTCTTACAAACGTCTTTTTAACGCATATGTTTCCATCCATTTGGTCGTGCGCCGTCTGCTAGTTCACTGTATAGCAGGTCCTTAAGAATGCAGCCTGGGTCCATTTCTTTGACGTGGCCGAGCCAGCAAAGGCGCACATCTGCGAAAATACAGAAAATGTTGATCATGTTAGCGTGTCCAGAACCTCTATGTTGGGTACTTTATCCTGCCACTGGATATGCAGAAGACACTACAGTCATCTCAGGTATAAGCTGTTCAGTTGCCTTTCGTGTTTCGCATATGTCATCCATGTCTCGCTGCTGTAAAGGAGCGTGTGGAGCATGCAGGCATAGTAGACGCGTAATTTGGTCTTTGTAGTGAGGTTGGGATTGTTCCAGACAGTCTGATTTAGTCTTCCCATCACTGTTGCTGCCTTGGCAATCCTGCTTTTCACATTAAAGTCAATGAAAAGCAAGCTGGAGATGGTGGACCCGAGGTATGTGAAGTTTTCAACAACTTCCAAGTTGTACACCTCGATGGTGATGGAGGGAGGGGAGTCATCCTACATCTCCATGACGTTCATTTTCTTCAAAGTGATGGTCAATCCAACTTCCTTACAGGCGAGGGAGAGGTAGCAAACCAGCAGTGCAGTGCATCTTCCATGTGTGATGTCTAGGCTGCATCGTCGGCGAAGAGCAGTTGACGGATGTGGACATATGTGACTTTAATCTTAGTACGGAAACGGACGATGTTGAACAGTTTGCCGTCAGCCCTGCTATGGATGTACACTACCTCGCTGCAGTCCTTTAAGGATTACTGGAACGGCATGGAGAAGAAGATTGCAAAGACCGCTTGCGCAATGACGCAGCCATGCTTCACTCCGCTGCTAACTTGGAAGGCCTCCGATGTTGCATCAATGAGGCACACGTGACGACACAACAACGAGTAGTCGAGGTGGGTAGGGGACAGTTGATCTGCAGGAGCCTAAAGAGTCCGCTAATATTGACCAGGTCAAACGTATTCGTCATGTGTAGGAAGTCGTAGTGAGACGACCATGTTCACTGTTGACTGGTCGCCTTGGAAACCATACTGTGACTGTGTAGATTGGGAAGGCTAGGGTCTTCGAGCGCTCCAGGACGACACGGGTGAAAGCCTTTCCGACGATGCTGAAGAGGGATATGCCCCGATAGTTGTTCCAGTCGTTACGTTCTATTTTGTTTTTGTACTAAATGACGATGTTGGCGACACGGATGTATCGGGATGTATCCCTGTGATCAGCAGAGGCAGAGGAGTACGTTCAGGCGCATGAGCAGTGCTGATTTCCCGCTCTGGAAGATTTTGTTACACTGAACCGTTCAATAGGGTGTCTTTTGGAAGAACTAGAACTCTCACTTACAAATACATGTTGAAAATTAAGAAGTTCAAGATCCTAAGCCCTGCATATAAATCGTCTGCGTTATTAATGACTAATTTGAATTTATATAGGATGAGTTTGATACTGTTTAAAATCTCAAATACGGATTTAATTTAATATTCCTCCTCAATTAAAACCATCTAAATATCTGACATAATTAAACCTTTTTAACAATTCAAAGACGAATTTTGACATTGCCGATGAAAAAATGCCCTCCAGATGAATCCGGTTTCACGTCCTACAGACAGCGTTAAACGTACAAAACCGTATATCACATGTGCATTGGCTTCCTACTTTGAAGCGAAGTATCATGGAGATGGATACCGACGAGGATCACATGGGTGTGGCCCTCATTATTGTGGTTTCTACAGCATATGCGTAGAAACCCAATGCACCAGAAAGGAAGCCAAAAATGAGGGGGAGATATAAGATCACACTTGCACCAAAGCCGTGACATAAAGATATTCATTGAGAACAATCTATAATAACAGCTGTGACAGTGCGTGGATCTAACGATATACCAAAATTGCACCAAGGACTAGCCCCTCGCTATACGTTGAAAATATGTCCTCATTTCATTCGAGGGTATCTGTTTTGAGGGTCCCAATTTCCTGTCGAAAACTGCATTCATGTTTATGATCGTCATTATCATTACGACGTCAGTAGAAGTATCAATGGACATGCAGTGTGCAGTTACTGCCGTGAAAATGTGAACAGGAATTTATCAAGCAGGAGCAACATGTTCAATGTGGTAAGATATGTCGTCACAGTTTGTCTTAGAATCCTTTTTCTTGTCAAGTCGTCGATATGTTTGATCAGTGTAGGCTGTAAATATGCTCACACACTGAATAAGTTATTTGATCATTTAAATATATTCAGGGACCTTCATTATATCAGTTTCGAAACTGAAACGTTATCGTACAGATATGTCCTCACTTTTTCAATACGGAAGAAAAACACGTCGTGCTCCGTTATATTGCTAAGTCCTCGATGGTATGAAAAAGATACAGAGGGAATCTATCTGAACTTGATACCTATCCTTTCATGCGCTACTTTTGATACTGAATTGATGAAGAGTTGTTTCTGCAGGACAGTTATTATCGGGCAGCAGGTAACAGTTCAGTGACAACATGTACGTTGATAAATGTATTGAAAGAACTTCATGCCCGAGAATACCCTAGTAATTTTACCATCTCAATCGTACCATTTTGTGAGCAGTCTCTATGCGGCCAAGGCTTTGCGTTTGTTATTTTACTTGTGCGAAACGCCACAAAATTTTACACAACAAAAATGGTGGAGAAAAACAGATCAGGGCCATATTCCATGGATGAGTAGTACTCTCCTGCTCTGCCGCATTTGTTTCAAGTAAACAATCTTTTTCTTACATCGTACATGTTCCGAAATCTACAATCAAGGTTAAACTCCTCCTCACCATGACGAAGACAGATCCTTGAAAGGACACTAAGTGGATGAGCGTACAATTGTGAATTAAATCTAAAACACATATCAAAGTTCCAACACAAGACCAAAAGCACGAAATTCGATTTGCAATCCAAATGTATTCCGAATAAATTATGATATTGAAAGCGTTCATGTGTATGCAGTCTCGAATGTGCTAATGTGGCAATGACAAGGAACGTGGCGATGTGTTGACAGTATTTCAATGTATCACAATACAATACTCCAGAATGTCCTAGTTTGAATTTTGACATAATTCCAATAATAATGAAATTAATGTTGTCCAAACATTTTATTGAGAACTTTGAAATTCAACGAATAATAGTTTTACTAAATTAATTCACCCAAATTAAAAAGGAACACAACAACACCAATAAATATGCCTCATATGTTAAGGCAAGGACGAGTAATTTGCCAAGTATACAACATTTATAAACAAGATATGAAACAAAGAGAGAGAGAGAGAGAGAGTGAGAGAGAGAGAGAGAGAGGGGGGGGAGAGAGAGAGAGAGAGAGAGACAGACAGACAGAGAGAGAGAGAGACAGAGAGACAGAGAGAGAGAGCCGTACGTCAAGGTCAAGTAGAAAGTACATATATAAATAACATATATGTATGGACAAAGTCAACAAACAGTATATATTAAATATACGCCACAGGGGAATATTGTGTTTCAGGTCATTGGTTTCTGAAACGGAAGAAGAGATCGAGTGGATATTCAACTTGATTTCATACCTCAGAAGAAAAGTATTTTAATCAAAGGTACCATTCCATAGAAGGCATCGACTAAGAACACATGGAGCTAAAGACAATGATAAATGTACAAATGTGATTTTTGGGAGAAACAGTTAAACAGTATCTCTATCTCTGTCTCTGTATATATATATATATATATGTGTGTGTGTGTGTGTGTGTGTGTGTGTGTGCGTGTGCGTGTGTGTGTGTGTGTGATGGTGTGTATGTATACAGAACAATCATTATCAGAAACTTATTTTATTTGACACTTTCGAGAAACTATAATTATATAGTCTGTAATCAGACGAAACTGTTATTATTTATAGAAGAACATTCTTTCACGGAAAGGTAGATTCGGGGATACCGGTATGTTGCAATATCAGGCAATTATAAGACAGTGACTGAATAAGACAAAAAGACCAAGATACCTACAAATATTTAATCTGTACGGATCACTCTCAAATCCAAATCCGGATGACTTACACTTGTAAATGCTGTACATATCATCAGGTGTTAAATTCTGTATAGCAAGAATCGTGCTGTTTTGAGAATATTTGCCATTGCTTTCTTTCATAGATCCATTGAGGCTCCAAGAAACCTTTTCTGTGGATATATTTAGGGAATTGCACTGTAACTCTATGTATAAATCGAAATGTAGTACCATAGTTATTTCAAGGAGGGGTCCCTTCATGTAGAAAAATGCAAAACATTCGAATAATGAGGATGAGAGAAGCATAGAAAATCAAACGCTAGCGGCTTCATTTAAAAACTAATGAATTGTCTGTAGTCGTTATGCAATTGTTCTTTTACTGAATATCCAGTTGTCATGTTGAACTTTTTTTAATTTATTTTCTTCTCATGAATTTTTCAAGCGTATCTTTATACAACTTTGGAAAAGAGAGGATTCAATGTCTGTAGCATAATTAGGAACGATTTGTTGGAGGTCTTACGTTGTACTCGAAATCAGACAAACTAGTTAAATTAGTATTGCTGTGGCCACGAATTAATATAAATAATATCACTCAAATGCTGAAATTCTGCAAATGTTAATTTATACCTTTGGCTCAGACATACATTGGTAGCGCATTGTACTTAAATAATCAGGCAACCGGTTTATACGTACTATCGTCAATTAAATTTTTCATCATAAAGTATGAATTATTTGTTTGATCTAAAATCTTTATATATGCTTAAAAATATGACTTAACCAGATTACGGGTGGTAGGCTTACAGAGATAATTAGGACGGTAAATATAAATCCTGGACAAAGTGTGTTAAAGAAGTGTTTGTACAAAACAAATGAAACCTTTTAGAAAGGGGTAAATACGAAATACATAAGTTAGATCGTACTTCTTTGTATAACTCTCTTCTGACATGAACAGCTACTGAGAGACATGCTTTCAGGTTCTCAGTTATAAACTCTGATTATAAAGTTAGCAATATATCTCTTTATTAATTATCACTTTTAACTACCTTAAACTGACAAATCCATATAATTCTAGTAAAATGAACACTTGCACTGTTGTAATTAACTAACAACTGATGAAATCTAAGGTTTATGCAACATACCAATTTGTAGAGTGACACTATCGTTGACGTCCTCTGAATCCCATGATCGTTCCAACTCGTATATGCCAGCATCTTTTCTTGTAACGTTTGAAATGCTAACAGTAACAGTTACCGTTTCGAAGGTACCGTTGTTTACGTAAACTTGTATTCTTTCATCTTTTTCATGCCAGACGATGTGATTTTTAAGTGGCCATACAACCAGAAGAAATGACGAGTTACGATAAATAGGTATAGAATTCCTGTTCATATTGTTGTATGTCCATGATAAAGACACAATTCTTCCTATAATACCTTCCACAGTGCTTCCTTCTGAGACCAAAGCAAATGTTATGCAGGAAGCTAAATCATACAAGAACAACATATTTCCTTGTACTTAAATGTGTTGATACTGTCCAGCTAATACTTTATGAAACTACAGCATCAAACTGAAGTAGTAATCTTGTTTATTTTCCATGTTTTGAATAAATAATAATCGTTGGATAAATGAAAATATCATTGATCAATTTACAAAAGACACATGTCACAAAATGAGAACAAGAGTTTCAAATCTGAAAAATAATGGATCGAAAAAATAAATTATATGTAGGAAAATGCCTCGAAAACCACACATTCTCCAAGTTCAATGCTTCGATTAATGTCTGAAGTCCAATGTACAATATACATCGATTAATAATAATATAATACACAGTATTTCCGTAACGTCAATTTAAGTTATGATCATCCGTTTATAATTATGTACATAAAATTACAATATGCGACAGAGTCGGAAATGTGTGTGATATTGTTTATTGGCTTATCGACACAAAATGAAATAAAATCAGACATTTGTTGTTCAGTATAGAACATGTTTTAATATTTTTAATAGATATCATCAATAAGAAACTAAAGAATATATATATATATATATATATATATATATATATATATATATATATATATATATATATATATATATATATATATATATATATATATATATATATATATATATATATATATATACTCGTCATCCATAGTCACTGCCACTAGCTAGTACAACTACTGCTAATGATGATAACATTATTTGCTTTTTATTGTTATTTTAGTTTTAGTTACAGTAGTGCGAGTAAAACAACAATAGTTGTAATGTTTGTAGCATGTTCAACTAAATGACGATTATATGGGGATGAGGACAGTACTAGACTTAAATCCTAATTAAATATCATGATCGATTAACACTTGTGTAGTCCCAATTATACGGTGCACTACAGTCATTATCGACTAGAGCGAAGATGAATTTCAGAGAATCCAGGTAAACAGAAGAAAATGAATATCATTATATTAATTGAACAATTATCATGGAAAGCTCTACATATTCTGTACATCATCAAAACTATTAGGGTGGGAGGTGAACTTTAAGGGGAGAGAAAATGAATTTTAGGACAACACACTCTCTGAATAATTGAAAACGATTTGATAGCAATGGATCTTGCATAATGCTCAATAACTAAATACTGAATGAAAATAATTAATATAAAGAGAAGATGCTTACACAGAAAACGTTAGAATTGTTGGTAAAGGCAATGAAATTATCAGTTATAAAAGCAGAATTAAAACAGTTTTTTTAATGAAGATTCGTTCAGCTTGGGGACTTAAGGTAAAAGGCATTTATTATGATTGATTATGTATTTGTTTTTTGTTGACGTTTTGCCACCGAACTGAGATTTGATAGGAGACTTAGACTTTACGCGCCTTGTTCTCCTGCCTATAACGGTACACGCACCAAGTTGGAAAAGTAACAAACGCCCAAGAAAACACATGTGGTAGCTGTCAGGAATATCGGTATAACAAAAAGTACTTAAATCACACTTTAGAATACAACAAACATTTTGTCTTGAATATATAGTTTATATTTCGAAATATACGTTTCAAACGCGTTATGAAACAACAATATTTATATCAAATGATCTCGAAATCGCAGTTGCATCGACAATGATGGTAATGATTATGAACGTCACACATATTATTTCTGATCTTATATTTTTGCTCATCATCAAGTATTAGGGATATTATATTACCAGCCATTGCCTTCTACCCATAAATACATAAATAAATAATGTACTCACACTAGACTAGCAACGCGCAACAGGCCATTCACGATCAACAACGTGAATGTTGTTGACATACGATTCAGAGTTTCTATGGTAAAATCCTGATAATGATGATACCAAGCAAGAGCTTCGTTTTTATTCAATTTGGATGCAATTTGGGAAGCTTTTATGTAAAGGAATGATGTCTCAAATATCGGTACATGTGACGTATCAGTAGTAGTAGTGTAGGATTTTACCAATAGTCTCATGTTCTAATGTTAACTTTCAACAGAAAAATCTCGCGTCAATGCGATCCTTAATTTCGTTGTTTCAGTTCGTCTATGTTCATACCATGAGGTTCAGGTTGTTGGGTAGTACGTTTTCCAATGTGGCAGCGCAAAACCTGCGTATCACAGAAACAAAGGCAATGTGACAGTAAGAGGATACATTTGAAAGTCACACACACACACACACACATCCAAGCACCCCCCGATATATATATATATATATATATATATATATATATATATATATATATATATATATATATATATATATATATATGACCAAGGGAAATAATGTGTTCAATTTAAACATAAATATTACATGATATTATACATGTTGATACAATCTTATAGCTTATTTTGATAATATCTTTAAAATGTCTATAATATACAGTTAATATCATTAGAGTATGCTGTGCTAGTAAACGATTGCTGTACTAATTCAAGTCAAGAATAGCATAAAAAGTATATTAATTAAATGTTCATTCGGGTTCATTACATTATGGTTGATACTATACGTATGTAATGGTGGAATTATTTTATTTTAGTATTTGTGGCATTGGCCATTAACACAATTATAAAAGGTGTAATGTTTTTTCTTTTTATTGAATTCTTCTCTTCTAGTCTCCGTTACAAATCACTCCCTTTAGTGGTTCTACCAAGGCCATTTGTCTTTCGTGTAGTTTTGAATTATATTGTATCTTACCTATTCTAGCATTCTCCAAAGCAGGCTCCCGAACTGCATCAGTATATTATTGGCGCTGTCGTATCAGTTATACATATACTGTCTCCCAAGTGTTTCTACTTAGTTTGAATTGTATTGATTTAAATGCAACCATTGGCATTGAAACATAGTTACACAATTCAAGTAAAACGTTTTTTTTTTTACAACAAATTTACAATATTAGGCTTTGATGTTCCCAGAAATAATAGCAGGACCGTTATTGCAAGAAAAACAACTGATTTAAATATACACCATAACTCCCCTTCCTTCTTTATATTTTTATATATTGTGTTCTTATTGGTGTGTGATATCCAACCAATGACATAGTCTCGTTTTACATTCGAATCGAATTATATTCCAGTAAGCGCAATATCAAACTCACCCAATGTGTCTCTACTAATAATTTGTAATAGGTCATGAAGGCAAATTGATAAAATATAACAAGCTGATTCCTTAAAAAAGAATAAAAGCTAAGGGGTGTATATAAATCTCGTGGTAGTCAAATCTCTCGCGTTTCCGACCCCCTTCTCCAGAATATGTATGTGGTATTTATGGTATGCCAACCAGGAACAAGGCTGTTAACATTGAAATGTATGCTGTGTAATAACTATGATAGCTGCAGATTGAAATGAGCACTAGGCTACCTATTGATGGTACACAATGAATCAGTTGTACAATTCGATGGCTTTGCCCCCTATTGGGATTCTTTATGCTTGAAGCCAATGACATGTCAACATTTTTGCAATATATTTGTTGAACATGTGGGCGCGTCCCCTTGCAGGGGCAACCTATTTGTCTGCTAAAATGCGGATGTATATGTCTGGTCACTGAAACGTTTAGTCCACATACGCATCAGACATTCTCGAAACCCCTGTTGACTCTGTAAAACCGCTCCTTGGGGCTTATGAATATACAATAAAGATTTCAATTTCGATTGAGTTTTCCAGAAAGGTAAATTCCGCTTTAAAGTCCTCACATTGAAGTTGTTCTTAAACTTCTCGCCATTTGACAATGTTGACAATGATAATGATTATGTATTTTTTAATCCTAATTATGAAGATGGGTTTTGAATTTGAGAGACTCAGATTCGAATGTAATGTAGTAGTTGTGTACAGTTAAAGTAAGTAGATCTTGTTTTACAAATTAACCTCTGAAGATTGCGATACGATAGATATAAGAGTCAAAAGGTCAAAATATGTGTATAGGTTCGATCAACATGATTTTATAACGCTTAAAACGCTATGCCGTTCTAGGTCTAGAAGCATAATGCTATGGTTTCTGTCTTCAACGAAGCATAAACTAGCCGCTGTGGTTGTATTGCTTTGTGATTTTGCATCTCTCCAAATTAAAGGAGAAAAAGTGTGTGTGAGTGTGTATGTGTGTGTGTGTGTGGGGGGGTCATTAAACCCGCAAACTCACGATAATATATGTAGGGAAACTATCAAAACGTCAATTTGAAACACCTATAATAGAAGTGGTCGATTGCATCTTAAATAACATAACACCCTGCTGAAAGTAAAAGGTCAGTAGAACTACAAACCAGTGCAGTAAAGTGAATTCTCACTCAACGTTGATCGATGGAATCTCTGGAGAAATACATTGACAATGTCTGAAAATGTTCGACTCATTATATTTATGATACAAACATAACACGTTTTGCTTAAAATAGACCATACCATATTGTATTTAGAATATTATTTACACACATATGTTGCAAATTTATTTTGATAGTAACATGTATAGGTTATTAATGTAGTACTGAAATATATTGGACCCGTTATTATGTCCCGCAGAATGACCATGTTAGCGAAGGCATCCTACGCTATATTAACGAAGACCCACTATAATTTAATAATGCTCAGTCAATAATCTGTACAATAAGCTCTTAAACTAGGCACAATATGCATTATGTTATGCTATGGAAATATCACAACTGAAGCATAAATTTAGTACAAAGCGTCTATGTTTTGCAATAGCACAGTAACAAAATGCATACTAGAAACATGTGCTGAAATGAGAAAGGTGTGTTATGAATTATGGTAGTCAAATGGACTCATACCTGAGAGTCCCGAGTGTAAACATTTCTGACAGCTGCCTATTTCGAGTACTGGTAAATTTGTTATCTCATCTTAGCATGTTACTATTGTCATTTATGGCAAAATGAAAGAGAGACTCATTTCACTTGTAAAGTTTATGTTTGGTGTCTTACGGCACATCGGCAATAGTAGGATAGTAGTACCGAGGCAATCGTGGTTAAGTGCCTTGCCATTGGACACACCACGATATCAAGCGCAGACTGGTCCGATTGTAGGATTGAAACTGGGCCACTTTCCCTTCATTATATACTTCAGTAGGATGGGCAAGATCCTTGATGGGAGTTAAACATTTTAGTATGTTACATGGAAGTCATTTTCTTCTGTGGCATGCACGTCGGCTTCTTTGAAAGATGTAATTCAACACGTAGGTCAAGATCACTGACGATATTTATAGAGGTTCAATTTGTTTTGGCAAGTTAGTTAATTTAACCTGACGTTCATATTTGACAATGATTTTTAACGTTTCAGTATCATACACAAACAATATATAGAAAGCTAACACGATGCTTTCGTCTTCACGCTAATGATTTCATCAGCAGACTGATCTAATATCTACTGACTGTTAACATCACTCGATGCGCACGAATGAAGATCGATTCCTTACCCTTCGTTCAAACAAGGCTTTTTCTCGATCTAGGGTTTTTATTGAGTTCCAGGTTACCGGATAACCAGGGCAAACATCATGGATGTGCCGTGATATGTTAGATGAGCTTGTATGTGGCAAATAATATTAGCTAAAAATATGGACTTCATTTATGCATTTACTCTGAATGATATACTGTTATGGAAACAAATATACTTCCTTTGTGAGCACTGGCTACGTAATGCATTGAGTTGCACTGAATATTAGTAATTCTGTTAAACAATATTGTAATTTATATATCTTTTTATCAATGTATAACTATAAAGGATGCACAAGTAGCATTATTTGTTTCATTGCTTAAGCTTAAAAATATTAAGTATTCATTTTATACCCTATTGTGTGTCAATAGAGAGCCTGGCTCTGTCATGTGATTTTGGTTATCAGCTTCGGATAATATCAACAAGCACAGTGAGTTCATATGGTAATGCGTATCACCTATAGGGTTATTCATATGCATACCTATATTATGTGTATTATCATTTATGATTACTGTTAATAAAAGTTATTAAGGTTATAACAAATTTATGTACTAATTTTCACCAATGATCCTTAAGATCGTACTTTAAAAAGAGTCATGCATGAAGTGCGTAGATTCATTAATAAAGTTTCAAGATTAATTTGCATTGTTGCTCCGGAGATCTAAAAAGCCAAGCCGTCCTAATTTATGACAATTCAGCGTAAATTAGGTGATGTTATTTAAAAGATCGCATTCTTCAGGAATTAATGTGCGACACTATCTGATCACTTTAGTCATGAATATAAAAAATTATATATAATTAGGCATTCTTATTAGTATTCACCAGTCTTGGATATCATTCATTAAGATCATTTTTTGTTTAATGTATTCATTCATTGCAATTACAGTTCTCGAAATATTCAGACTACATGAAATGACCGTTGTCAAGAAAATACTGTTAATTAGTGTCTGCTTTAACAGCATGGTCATGACAACAATAATGACGAAGTTTGAAGAGATTATTTTAATACTAGAGAAAATAAAAGGATATATTTTAGATACGTTGAAACAAAAAAGGAACAAACCTTTGATGAGACATTTAATTTTAAATTAAGTGTAGTAAAATAACCATAAGGTGATCTGTGTATGCTTTTAGCCACAAACCTCTTGTCATCATACATATACAAATGTGTACATGCACATCATATATACATAAACTCTGTTTTTAGAGATATGGTGTCCCGAAAGAGTTTGGATGGCTTAGTATGTCTGGTTATATACCTATTAACACACACCACTTAACTAAACCATATGCTTGGGAAGCTTCTCCATACTAAAGACCCGTACTCATTGAGTTGTTTCAAGGACCGATGCATTTTCCCCAAATGTTATTCAAACAATGACTCCTGATTTTTGTAGTCCATTTCTCTTCGTATAGATCGAAATGTTGTGATCAGGCAACACAGTAAAGGTTTCAGTCAAGTTCAATGTGCACATCAATATCATGGTTCTCTCAGAATCGATACCACAACTGTCAAACGTACTTACTGACTTACACTGACTACTGGCAACAGTAAGTCTTGTGTTGAAAGCAGGGTTACTTGGTATTCGAAATTTGTAGAGTATACAATGTAGCGGTTCTACGATTCACACTGTCAGATTTCACGCAATAAAATTACATTACTTATGTATAAATTTAAAACAACGACTCTATTTTGGGGTACACTTATATCAAATTAATATACCCTGAGTGACAGTACTACTATTGTTGCTGCTGTTACTATTACTTAACCGACGGCGTCATCTACTCCGGAGTATGTATTTATTTAGATTTAGATGTCTATGAATTTGTATTATCGCTGCAGAATTAGGCGTCAACGAAGGCTAAATGATCCCACACAACGTACGCTAAAGACGTCAACGAAGGCTAAATAGTCCCACACAACGTGCGCTAAAGATGTTAACCATGGCTTATCGTGACACCCTTCCGCTAATATGCTTGGTCTAAGACAAACAAAAGGATACAGCATGCATTTATATCATTTATTATGAATTTTATGAACTACAAAGGGAAGTAATAATGCCGGTAACAGCTATTGTTTCATATTTGAAAGATTGTTTCAGTTTCTGAGGGTTTTTCTTAATGTTTAACATAGTTTCGATTCTCCAATCCATAGCTGAATCATTATCATTGTAGCTTAGAAACAATTGTATTAATGATGACACTAATAGTTGTCTAACACATATTTTGATTAAATTCAGTGTGAGAGAGAGAAGGTAATGTATTAGCTTGCTATGTGTTGGCTGAGAAAACGAGAGAAGCTTTTCGCTCATTTAAGAACGGATATCATATATAATGAGAGGAAATGTTTTCGATGTAAATGTAAAAATGCATGTATATGTTTGTGCGTGGCTTGTGTGTATTTAGTATGTGACGAAATAGTATTTCATTATTTTTATATTATTTGTCCACAAATGCTGTGCTTCTAAGACGATACCAGAAATGACATCATCTGTTATTCTGCATTTTTGTTTACTTTTGTCTTTTTATATTCTTTTATCAGACTTTTCTTAAGAGGTGACACAATTCTGCTATACAATTTATAGTGTACTATAACAATGGTAGCCACACTTTTAAGTATAATATAAATTGCTATTTGTTAGTACAAGAACACTCACACATAATACATAATTAAACTATGAAGAATAATTATAGAATTGCGTTA
Organism: Sinohyriopsis cumingii; assembly: GCA_028554795.2. Lineage (NCBI taxonomy): Eukaryota > Metazoa > Mollusca > Bivalvia > Unionida > Unionidae > Sinohyriopsis > Sinohyriopsis cumingii. Next base: position 53,350,591 of record CM068831.1, read on the forward strand.
CAAAGAAACCCCACTAACTATAAGTAAAATTATGGTCCCTCTATTACTGAATATGTTTAATACAATAACATACATAAATTGAAGAAGAGTAAAAAGTACACCGTTTTATTTGTACTTGCATCGTTTGACTAATCTCGCATCAGATGCCATTTTACTGTAGCACATTTTCGACCGTAGTTTATAATTTTTCATTATCTGAACTTTTGGGACAGCGACAAATCATTTAGAAGGTCAGTATATACATTCTTTTCTTGCAATAAGAGAATTTAGTAGGTGTTGTGTCATTTATGGATTGATTGAAGCGTACCATGTAAGACATAAGTACGGTCGGTTGCTAATTCAATTTTCAAAGCAGATGTCTGTTTTATGTACTACTGAGTAAGGTAACATTCGACAGTTCAGCATGTTTGGTTGTCATTTGAGGCTTACAAGTACTGAAGATTTTAAACTAGTGAGACTGAAAATCCATTTTGAAGATGATGATGTTGATTTTTACTGCCTGTTTTGTGGTACTCTTGCAAATAATGTGTGGAGATATGTAGGGGATAATAACCTATATACAGAAAATATTTTGTCAATGAAGACGTTCACATTTTGCATGTGATATTTCATCTCTATAACACAACACAATATTTGTTAAGTTTATATAACTGATGACAATTATATTCATCATACTGTATTCAAATGCACAGATACATTTTAATGATTATTATGTCCTGTCATCATTTGATGAATTTGAAAATAATGTTAATATATATATATATATATATATATATATATATATATATATATATATATATATATATATATATATATATATATACACGTTTTAGGTGCGTTGTGGGCAGTCATCCCGAAAGTGGGTTTACGGGAAGGACATGCTATAGTTTACATTTCAAATCAAAATACATATACCAGATTGTATTTCTTACATAGTAATTATGTATATGTTGAAAATAAGTATATACACTTATGTTATAGTCCTATTCATGTTTTCGGTTCGTGGGCAGATATATAAATATCATGGGCAGTTTTGACCTTTAGGTTGAAGATGACAAAGTAACTGCCCAAAAATACGTTCACGAAGAACAAACATATAGCATTCTGCCCGCGAATACGGCCCCGGGAACAATATATAGCGTACTGCCCACGAATACGTTCACAAGTAACAAATATATAGCATGACTTTCCGATGTGCGCGCGCAAAATGGTTGTCAAGACACGACGATAAACATTAATCTATTAAAGCATCCTTTGCAATGGCCAGCGTACATATAGCGGACGTGAGGTTCGTTTTTCACAGCTTGTTTGAAATAAATGGATGATGATATATCCAGTGTAACAACTTGTCTTGACAGCTTATGGATGCTAATGTTTGACATTTATTGTGAAGATGATTGTTCACTGCTTGTTGATGAATTCGTAGCTTCTGTTAATCGATGCTATAGCTCAATTTAACTGTCATACACTGATATGTTTAAGTCTGCTTGCACAGTTAACTATGCAGAGCTATGGAAATATAACAAATTGGTTTTAATAACTTTCAGAGTTTGTTTTACTATTACTCAATATTTGTTTCAAGTACTATAAAGGCTGTGATAGGTTGGGTGGCTTAGATTACAAATCAGGCCCTTCTCACTTGGGGGGTGGGGGGTGAGTACTGCCCATTATGAATATTACTGGTCCTAGATGTCCAACCTGATATTTATGACATATAGGTTCAACATCTTACTGCCAGCAGAAATGGTGTTCTGTAGTATTTTTCCCAGTCAATAGTTTATGGATATATTATGTCATGTACTATGCTTGTTTAATTCTCTCATCTCAGTTCTGACGTTACCATTGAATGCTATAATGTTCCCAGACATCCGGTATTCTTGGTTATTAAAATTATATATATACACAGATAACTGAAGGTGAGTTCTCATTATTCCCTAACAATTGTAATTAGTGGGGCTGTAGCAATTGATGGTCTGAGAATTCAAGTTAACTGGTTCAAAACTTGGGTAAACAACAAACTGTTTTCTTCCTTTGACAGGCATCATAAAGTTTTGCATCTTTGTCACTCTGATGACTGTGGTACACAAGTTACAGACTTTGCCTTAGAATGAGCCTGATTTTTGATACTTGTTACTGAATGGGGTGGGGTAGGGAAGTAACAAAATTATTAAAGGTGGAATGTATGCAAACCATGCTGGAAATAGATATGTGCCAGCAACTGCAACATGTAAGCTTCAATCAATTTGGAAACTATAAGCTTTATCCTGTAAATATTAACAGTTCACACCCTGTATAAAAGATGATTTTGTGTTTGATTAACTGGAACTGTTAATTTATTATGTTAAGGAATTTATTGTTTTAACCCTAGTAAATGTAATATAATTAGGTCAAAAGTTCCAGTTTCTTTATTGTTTCCAGAGTTGATTATTGTAACTTGAAGAACCTGTTTCTAAGTGTTAAATGAAACGAAAGAGATATTGTTTACTCAAGTGATATAAAATAAAAGTTTAAAATGAACTGAAAGAAATATTGTTTATTCAAGTGATACAAAATAAATGTAAAAGTGTATATTCATTAAGAAGTGTATTGTCAATTGCAAATAAATGAAGATTTATCTTATTTTGTTCTTTACTTGTGTACAAAATTATACCTGGATTGGGCAATAATTACTTGGACTCCATTTGGAAAAGAAAAATCTATATGTTCTATATACCTAATGTTCATATCATAATGCTCTTTTAATGGATGATTATGCTTTTCAGCTGACGTTACCATATTGCCAAGTGAACTAATAGTATGGCCTTCGGTGTGGCCCACTAATCACATTTGTAAATGAATTATGCATACAATAGAGAAATAGCTCTTAAAATATCTTAGGAGTTGAACAATGTGTGTACACAAATAAACATGAAGCAAATCTTTGAACTTGTATGCCACACATGCAAGTGAATTGGTGGTTTTCATATTAACTTGTGTACTCTTATGGCTTTTGTCTATATTACTTTTAGCCATTTCTATTCACACACCAAAACACAACCTTTTTTGTCTGATTCAGGTACTAATGCAAAACTTATTTCAGCTGTAACTGAAGTATACCGAATTTTTCCTGATACTGAGGCCTACTGTGTAGACAGTATAGCTGTAAGTCATCAAATCAAATGGAAGACAACAGTGTGCAGTTGAAGAAAATGATATATACCCAGTACCATTTAGAGTTATCTTAAAGAAAAGTCACAGTGCACACTGATACAAGTAGTTTTAGAAAATGCATTTGTTCCACATACATTTTAACTTAACCCAAAAGTTCAGTCTCTTGCCTAAAATTCAATCAGATGTATGCATTTATTCCATAAAACACAAAGATATAATGAACCAAATCATTTTCATTATTGAGTTAGGTAGTAGGCTATGTTAAAGAGTGCAATCACTTTATCGATTTTTTTTCCATTACATTTTTATTTATTATAAAATGACATTTCTTAGTGGAGTGCTAGGAACTGTAACTTGAGGAATATTTTGTACATGCTGGCCTAAGTGTCATGAATATACTGTGCTACATTTTGCTTTATTAGGTATAATACTATCATGAGACTTGCTTGATTAAATCCTGAATTTGTCAGTTACACTTACAAGTCCACTGGTAGAATTTAAAATCTGTGACAGTTTGGGAACTTTTTTTGCAGTAACTGCAAATCACTTTGCCTTCACAGTCAATGAATTCAAGCCATTGATAATTGTCAAACCATTGTGACTGAAAATGTGATTGTCTCTTAGTTGTGTCCTATTCGATAATTTTGCTGCCACAGAGTCTGGATTGTGTCTCTGAAGAAATAGTTCATCTAGACTCTGTTGCAGTATTACATTTTATATGTTCAATTTAATGAATTTTCTTTCTTTGAATCATTCTTATGTCATAACTTGCGAAAATAGTTTAGTTAACAATATTTATTCAAACAGAAAAGATAACCTCACTTGACAAATCATCCTACTAAAGTGATCATGGCATACACTTTTATCTTTGAAATTCAAATATTGCCCACTCGTTAATTAACATAACTAATATTGCACATTGAAGGTGATTATATGTATCATCAGTTTTAAAAAAATAAAGACATAATACTATCATTTAATCACTGCATACAGGAAACAGACACTTGTGTCTGTAAAATGCCTTTCATTGGATTACTTTGGTTTATTAAAACCAAACAGCGATCCACTCAGGATTTTCTAGGGTAGATACAGAGAATATATTATGGTCATTCAGAACGCTATCAATACATCAGACCAGATTGTTTTTATTATTATTTAGGCAAAATAACTTAGTAAGTCTGATGGCAAACATGAGGATGGTGATAGGTTATGTGGAATTTGCATTGAATCATCTGATCCCAGAAGATTTGATACAATGTCACTGGTTGTGGTAATCATCAAGTGCAGTTGCACGGCACCATAAGACTTATCAAGATACCATAAGCTAGAAAGATGAAGAAAAAGAAAAACGATGACCCAAAGACAAATCCTGCAAACTGTGTGCAAAAACGATTCCACAGATTATAGATGAAAACTTTACTATATTTAGCTTCAAGATATTAATAAATTCGGATTACTTCCTCCAGTCTGCTACAGTAATTCATGCCCATTGCACTCATAAATTGATTATAGTCCTTGCAGTGCAGTATTTTGTGTGGGCCACAATATTTTAATTGATGCAACTGATGCTCCATTCTTCAGTTCAGTGTTGATTCAAACATAGCAATGTCCCTTTGGGATGTGTGCATAAATAAAGAATGCCTGTCCCTTCATTACCACACTTGTTGAATTTATCGTGTCTCTCTGAAAACTGTACCATGTGAGAAAGAATTTTATAAACAAACTGGACATACGTATTGCTAGACATATACTCAGACCTGAGACTTCATAAAAGACTGCTTACTTGTGAGGCATTATTAGTGCTAGGGTTTGAGGTAATAACTTGCTATATGTTTGGTAAGGCAAAATAAGGGGCCTTATGACTTAAATTGAAACTGTGAAAAAACAAAAGGTTCAAATGCAATAAACTTTTGTTTTTCCTCATTTGTTATATTACAGTGCCATGAAAGGTCATTTCTTTTATCTTTTTAATCCCTTGCCAATTTTAAGTCATCATCACTAACCAAGTCTCTAAATCAATTCTTGGCATATTTAGCTAAAATGGTGTCTACTGTTCCATTATATCATTGATTGTTTAGCTTGCTTGTATGGAGCTTAACACCATTTTTCAGGACATCATAGACTTTACATGGCAGCCAACATATTTATTGGAAGAAATCAACACACATAACGCTACTGGCAAGCTTTCCCATATACACACATTGGTTGGACTAGAGAGAGTTGATTAGTGATGTGTATGCCTAGACCATTCTATAATCCAGGGCCCCATGATTGAATACAGCTTAAAGAAATTAACCCTAATTCAATTTCCTTGTTGCATTTAAATCATAACACCCACCATGCAAAGTGACACGTCTCAAGATTTTCAAATTTGTATATGTTTTGCAACTTTTAATTCTGAGTTGATGCATGTGGATGTGGAAATTCAGTTACTGAATACTTAGCTACTTATATAAGGAGCTCTCACACTGGTAAAAGCATGCAATTGGGATTTTATTTGCAAGAGGGCAATTAATTGTTCAAAATACTGTTTTAGCTAACTACATAGGCGAAGGGTTGATGTATAAAAAAGAGGATCAAGAAATCCTAGCTGGTAAAGATAATTGTATCCAACTTGATAGAAAGTCAGAAGGCCTTTTAATTTTGTACAGCCGTTTCATTAAGGAACCAACTATAATACCATTAGAAGTTTATGAGCAGCAAAAACCACATTTAGGACCAACTAGACATCAAAACCATATGCATAGTTCCATTTACGGCCAACCAGACATCAAATAGGTCATCTAGTGAAAGCACAATGTCAAAATGACCAGCCATCTAGGAGAAGTAGCAAGGAAGGGGTTTTCCAGATGCCCATTAAAACAGCCATATTGGAGGTTAGATTGGCACTGTTTTCATTTACGTCCAACTAGACATAAGAAGTCTTTCACTGATATGACGATTCATTCAGGAGAAGTAGTTATAACAAGATTTTCAGGATGGCCACATTGGTGGCCTTATAGGATGTCTGTACAGCACCATAATTCTCATTCAGGACCTGCTAGACATCAACATAAGTATTTTGTACACATGTTGACACGCTGACACAATTATCCATTCAGAAGTAGCGATAAAAAGTTTCTTAATATGGCTACTGTGGCAACCACATTGTATGTGTGAGTGGCACCATCTTGTTTTTTCTTCCAGATATTTTCACACAAATATCATATTTAAAGATAACATGAATTCATACAAGATCTTGTCGGTTTATTTCATAACAGATTTTTCCCTCATATTAATATAATCTTTTGAAAACATTTATACATTATAGTTCTAGAAATTTTTCATGCTCTCAGAAACTATTAAAATCACAGCAGAAAGTGTTATGTTATATCTTTATTCAGCACTGAAAAATATTTATGAACTCTTAAAGTTTTTTCCCCTATATTAACTTAATTTAATGAAGATTTTCAGACTATAACCTTTCCATTGGATTTATTTTTTCAAACATGGCGTAAAAAGTATGTTATAGTAACCAATTTTTACATTGCCTTCACCATCGCAGAAATCTCTATAAGCAATTTCCTAGTAAAGAAAAGCCAAGAAAATAAATGGACAGTTAATATTCACTTCAGGATCACAGACCTGAGGCAAATATGTCATTGTTAAATCAAACATTTTTATTGTGTTTCCTTAGACCTAAATATATATATATACTTGCTGTTACTCTAAACGAAGGCTGGTGATCCAGTTGATAACCTTTTGGGGGTTTTAAGGATGTCTTTAAAATTAAGGCCTTAAAAATGTTGAGATCTTATATTAAAAATGACAATTTGAGTCTTGCAGATTCATGTCCACAGGTGCCCAAATAAAGAAAAAGGGGGGGAGGTGCAAGGGGCAAGCTTGTTGGTGTGTTATACAATAACTGACATATCATCGGTGTGCTGACAGGTAATGTGTAATTAAATCACTGTTGTAATATTAATAATGAGTGAGTCTGCACAAAGGAATTTCATACAGCTAAACTAACTCAACAACTAGAGGCAATTAAGAAATATATCCACATTCGTGATTCTGTCAAATGGCAGATACAACAGCATCAGGAAGCTCAAGTGGCATTTACAGAAGGTAAAGAGCCGCTACACTTGTTATCTTTTTAGGGATGTGCTTGGATTTTGCCCTCAAGCTGGAGCAGTCATAGGATATATAATAAATCGCCACGGTCGGAATTTATCCCCAAGCTGGGGTAATCGATGGGTAAAGTCTTATCCACAGTCGGGGATTTATTCAAGCTTCAGGTGCAAGTTTTTGTGCATCTCCATGCCCTTGCATAAAACACAGTTACACGTTTTTTTATATAGATATTTTTCAGTTGTAGACAGGAATAATATGTATTTGCGAGTGTTTGAAATGAATGGGTTCATTATGAATTGAGTGGCACTACATTTCAAAAGCAAAATTGGATTGAAATGCAAGAACTGTAGTACGGAATTAGTGTTGGTTCTGGATCGTAGAATGGAATTGTGTGTGTGTGATTGGATTTTTAACGTAGCTTGAATAATTTTTCAGTCATATTGCTACGATGTCTGCAGTGTGGCAGTTTATAGTGATGTATAGCACTGGGGCATCATGCTGCAAACATGTAGTATGATGTTGCACCCAGTCACATTATCCTGACACCAGGCCGATCAGTCCTAACACTAACCTCTTAATGCTGAGCGTCTAGCGAGGTAGCTGTTAATACCATTTTTGTAAGTCTTTGGTATGACTTGGCTGGGGTTTGAACCCATGACCTCCCGCTTCTGAGGCGGACGCTCTAACCACTAGGACACCGGAGTGGTCAGAATGGAATTGTAACAATTACAATGGAAGCAATTTGTATTATGCTTGTTGTGGCATTCCTCACTGATGGCTGTCAGTGACATCATCATGGGAATGTGTAACGGCCACATTTTGTAAGAACAAGGTGTAGTTGGTGAACAATACAGACACTTTTCTGCCATTTCCACTGGCATCATCTCATATGATGTTATTTAAAAAAACTTCCTACAACATACTCACAACATATAAAACCTATATGCAAATCTGATGAAAGCTGCTTGTGTTTCTGAAACACATATTCCATACTGGTGGCAAGAATGTCCAAATCTACATTACAAAAATGAAAACATTACCATCCACCTAGGAGTTGCAAATGTATGAAATCCTCTTGTTGGGTAGTTTTACTAACAGGCTTTACAGCAGGGCCTTCCATTAGATTTAAATGTGGCAGGTAAGTTGACAAAGTAGGGTGGGGGGTTGGGGGGACCTACCCCAATGGGGATAATTCATTTTTTTTTTAAAGTAGCATGGTGTAAAGTAAAAGTAGATGGGCTGATAAGGAATCCACTGAATTTACAGACTAAAGGTTCAGACATTTGTTTTTAAGAGAAAAATGAAAGAAGGAAACAATACAACAGATATTTTAATATGACTTTAATGTTTATTTTCTAGATTTAATTAAGATTATGAATCAGAATCAGTCTCCAACTCCACTGTAAAGTTTATCTATTACTTCTTCTGCTCAGGCACCTGCAAATTAAAACAAAATTGTAATGCTTAAATAAAGTCATATCATCTCAGCACTAGTTACATATGCAGAAGTCATGTTAATCAGCATTATAAAAATGTATGAAATTTTCTTCACTGCACTTTTGCTTCCCTTACTATCGTTAAGCCATGATACAAGATAACTTTGCACTTACTTATCATTTCTGGCAAGTGGATGGTGCAATCAATTTGCACAAAGATGAATTTATTTCATTCAAATATTTCATGTGAATAAAAACTCCAAATGGAGGCACTTGTCCGATCAGACAAGATATATGCATATTGTAGTTAGCTGGACTCTAGCTTTGATAGTCCTGGGCAATAGGATAAGCTGATTTTGTTATCAGTTTAGAAACGCATCCGCTTTGCAAATACTATGCCTTAAAAGACGAAACTGAATCCAATATTGATGAAATAAGAGTCATTTGGATTACCTTGTTTTTTATCATTCTGCGTTGGTTGGGTGCATATTTGAGGGTCTCTGATATGGTCTCTTCCATTCCATTTGCCTTTTCTTTGCCATTAGTTTTCAAGCAGGCTTCTGCAAGAGTAATACAATGTTTTAAAAAAGTTTCACAACAAAGGAGGCATTGCATTTTTCTAAATGCCAGCAATAATCAATGGAATATTTTTAAAACATGTACTTTGAAATGTGGTCTCAAGTTACTTCATCAATTCATTTAAAAATCTCGGGCAAGTCACATGAAAAACACAATTTAAATCAAGCCATACTTACTTATCAAAACCTGACATATCACAAGCTCTTGAAATGCTTTTTTCCCTTTACGTCCCTTTGGACTATACTCTGGCCAGTCTTTTTGTTTTAAGCTTTTTCATCATCCTGCAGACACTATCCCCAATTGTAAACCTGCCAAGGGAGCTCAAGTAGCATATCTGAAAATAATAATAATAATAATATTACTATTTTTTGATTTTGATATTATTATTAGTAGTAGTATTTCATGATCGATGTGACAAAATATGCTTGTATATAGTTATTTTTTGCCATGGTTTTGCAAGCAAATTTAATTTCTCTAACTTGAAAAAAATTTGATGACATTAACTATGCAACACAATGTACTAATAGCAATTATAAACCAAATTAACCACCGTGAATCTATTAACTTCATAAATGACATTCACTCAAGGATTGAATTAAAGTAGCCACATAATATGTAATAGTGTATATGTAGTAAAATACCTGTTACATGTTCATCTCTAAACATGTTTTGGCCTACATCCGTAAGACAAAACAGCCGACCACTACATGTTCACCCCACCCCCAAAAATAATTATACAGGCACTGCAGAACTTGCATAATGCATATTGAGGTTCACAACAGCAAATAAAGGTTATAACAGTTTTTTTTTTAAATAGAAAATAAAGCCCCAATTTACCATCTTCTTGGAGAGTTTGGGAATCTCCTCCAACCTCTGGCAAAGGCCCTCTAGTTCCTCCACTGAATCACATATCATTGCAAGAATTTCTTCTCTATATTCTGTGTCTGGGCCTTGTGTATGAACTTTGAGGGCCAGCTGCTCCAACAAATTCTCAATATTTGTGTCCAGTTTCATAAGTACATTGAACTGGAAATCTGTAACAGATTTGTGATGAAATTAGTTTTGAAAGATCAAGATCATTATTATAAACTCCTTAAAAAGATCTGTACAGTGAACATGGGTTTAACAATGAAATATATTTATGGAATGAAATACATGGTTTTTGTACAGTTTATATGAAAACTTTTCCCATAATCCTTTATTTTTTTATTCCCTGGATATGTTGTTTCACTGCTGGTGTCTGTAAAGTCTGCATTCAATGTAGATGGTTTAGGCGTCTGACTTACACAAGACAATGGTATACATCAGAAAGAAAAATAAAAAAAACCAATGGAATGATGAACAGTCGACACATCAATGAAAAACAATTCATTGTTTATTTGCACAAATAAGTCTTGAACAGTATGTTTTATGACCTATAATTTAATTAATTAACATCTCACAATGTTCTGAAATAACAGGATCTAAGCTACAAGAGCTTGTGCTTTCATGTCATAATCTTCCATTTTGCAAACAAATTTTGATGTTGAATCAATGTATATGACCTTAGCATTGAACACTAACATTCAAAATGTCTACAAGATGACAAGACTATTATCAACTGAAGTGACAACAAACCAATGAGTTTTACGTGCATTGAACATAAGCATTTTTAAATGCTACAAAATGTGTTTTTAGTGTATGGCCACAAATTACCCAACATTTTGTCAAACATAAAACAGTTCTACTACCTTAGATGAGAATTAAATTCATAAATACAATGTATAATTGACCTACTCGTATTTAGAGAGCTGTAAATGAAATAAGAGATTATATAAAAGTCAACACCTGTAGTATTTGTTTCATTATTCTATAATGTACATTTTTTTTCCATCCTCAATACTTACTACTTGCAGAGGAACTGGCAGAGAGAAATCTTTATATTCTCCACTCCAGAGTGGATGGGGATGGTGATGGTGTTGTCCTTCTGGATGCGGCTAAGAGTATAAAGATTATCACTACTCCTTAATTGCAGTAAAAAAGAAACAAAGAAATCAGACTGGATTTTTTGGCATGTAAACAAAATGCATACTGGTTGCAATGACCACTGTATATAAAGCAGTGATACAATATATCACAAAATGCATTCTTTTTTAACAAAACATCTAATCTCATATACACAGCATCATGAGTAAGTAAGTACTCTTAAACACATCTTATTAAACAGACAGAAAAATGATGAAATTTATACATACTTTTGATAAAGAATTTCCAATTGTGGCATGGTATAAAAGCAATTGATAAAAAATAAAAAGAGACCAGATAAACTAAATAGAACATACCAGCAGGATAAGAGGAAATCTTGGAGTCTGCAAAATACTCTCCATTTCAGGAAGTTTTGGATGAGATGGCTGACCAGAAAGGTTTCCACTTGAGATTTTCATCTTTTTTCAGTTCTTCATTTTCATCTGAAATGTCAATGAGAACTTGTAAATACTGTATGAGTCCTTGAATACACTGACTCCTTGTGACATACAGGGTTTGCAGAACAATCGCTAGCAATATTCACCACTTTTAAATCCAGCTGGTGAATTTTCACCATGAAATGCATCCGAATGCAGTGAATAATCCTGGATTAAAGACAAAATAGTGTACAGAAATGTGCAATAAATTAGTCAAGCTCCAGACAAAACAAAGATATGATTTATCTCTGATTCATAATGACTTTTCTTGTGCTACACATTTTACCAATGCAAATTACATTGAATTTTGTAAATTAAATGGTACAATTAAGATATGTATGTCAAAAGATTACTAATCTTCAGCTTTCCAATTAATGCTAAACACAAGTATCAAGTCATGTATTTAGTCTCTCACCACCAATAAATGCATTTTTAAGTAATCATCCTAGAGTGTACCAAAGTCATGTGAACTTGATCCAATTCCAACATTACAGCTGCTTGAGTGCTTAGATCCAGTATTGCCTTCACTAACTGATGTTATTAATACCTCTCTCTCATCAGCATAATTTCCATCATTTTTCAAAACTCCCATTGTAAAACCTCTGCTGAAGAAACTAACACTACACCATAAGGATTTAAAGAACTACTGCCCGGTTTCTAATCTCCAATTCATATAAAAAATCTTACAAAAGGTTGTTCAATCCCAGCTTGCATCTTGTCTGAATTCAAACAGTCTTTTTAGCAATGTACAATCTGCATATCGCCCTTGCCACAGGACACAAATTGTGTCTGCAAATAGATTACACTCCAGCCCAGTTGATCTATGTTGTGGTGTTGCACAGGGGTCTGTTCTTGGACCTGTTTTCTACACTCTATACACTCAGCTGCTCTCAAGTGTCATATATCATCATCCAGTGTCTCACCAATTGTACACTGATGACACCCAAATATACAAATCTAGCCACCCAACTGAAGTTGATGCTACCATCCAAGGTGTAGAGATGTGCATTTCTGATGTGAAATCATGGATGACTTGTAACAAGCTGCAGATGAATGATGATAAAACTGAGGCCATTCTGATTACAACACAAAGACTTTCTCATTCACATCCTTTACCTCACACAATAAATATCAGCAACACCAACATTAAATTCACACAATCAGTACAAAACCTAGGTGTTACTCTGGACAGTACTCTCACATTGCACCAACATGTCATGAACATATGCAAGGCTGCATATCTTGAGCTGAGACGCATCAGCTCCATTCTCAGATATCTTTCAGTTGATGCCACTAAAACACTTGTGTGTTCATTACTACTTTCAAGACTGGACTATGGTAACTCAATTCTGTCTGGTTCATCTTAATATCTACTGCAGAGACTTCAAAAAGTTCAAAACATAGCTGCTTGGATCATACTTAGAATACCACAATCAGAGCACACCTCCCCGCTGCTCTGTACCCAACACTGGCTATCCATTCGATCCAGAATCAAACACAACATTAGTTCTCTGTGCTACGTTTCACTGACAGACTCTAGTCCAACATACCTATCCGACCTCACCTATGTGTACACACAAGCAAGATACTTACACTCCTCTTCCGACAATCATATACTCATTATTCTCACTATGAAAACAGAGTCACATGGACAGCATTCTTTTGCATACCAGGGCCCAGCAACATGGAATGAATTGTCCACTGAACTTAGACACAAAGACGCAGTGATCCCATTCAAGAGTGCTCTCAAAACTACTTATTCTGACTGCAAAAACAAACTTAATGACTTAATAATGTTAACTACCTTAAATATTCTCAACATGTTTTTTATGTTTTCTAATTTCATGGTGTTTGTTTTTGTAATCATATCATTGTGTATGTTTTTATGTTGTCTAATGTTGCAAAGCGCTTAGAGCTTCTAAAGATTAGGCGCTATACAAAGTCCTCATTATTATTATTATTATATTTAGCTTGGATGAATATTTTTTAAATCAGTGGCCATAACTAAAACAATGGGATTTTGTTTTATGATCATAAAAGTATGTTGGACACCATCCATGATGTACAATGCTGTCTGACATTTCTATGCACCTAAGGTTTCCATCTCAAATATTAAAGCAAAATGCATACCAAATTTGACAGATTGACGAAAATAAAAAAGCAATGCTTACCATTTGAAAAGAGGCAATTGTCACTAGAATATTCTATTCAAAATGATATTAATTTTGGACACAGGGGATACCACCCCCATGTTTTCCTGACTCGTGATATGTCGGCCTATTCTGTGCACAGCTTTAAAAGATGTAATGTTTATCCATCGAGCTATAGAAATGAAATACATTTACTGTAGACTGTTTCTGTCAGCAGTTAAGTTGAGTAATTAGGTCAGGTTTATAGCTAGTTTACAAAATTCAATGTAGAATGCCAATAAATGACAAGATATATTTTTGCAAACTAAAGTGATCTTGAAAAAAGATTAGTAAAGTTTAACATTTTATAAAAAATAAGCTATTATGTGGAAAAGAAACAACAATGAAATAGGATGCAATGTGTTTACGTCTAGTTTTGGAAGGTACCGTCTCTAAGGTACCGTCAAAATTGTACCGTAGTTTAATGGGTGGAAAGGCCATTGAAAGGTAAGGGCAGTGCGGAGACCATCGAGTATGTTCCAGAATAGCTGAATCTTTGTAGATACATAGATCCATTCGTAACTTCTGTTCGCAAGCGAAACACTGTACTTCGTATCCCAATCCTGACTCAGGTCCGAAGTAGACAAATCCTGTTCTAGCTAAAACATACGAAGAAGGTAATCCTTCCCTATCCGTAGGCCATTTTTGAAACATGTCCAATCGACGGGCACAATCACAATAGTCAGGTAAGAAGACTGGAAAATGGTAGGGTTTGAACTTGGAGTTCTCGCTGGATTTCTCACTCGATTCTTGCTGTGGCGAAGTCATCCTTCTGGTGGGTGGCTATCCTCTTACAACCAATGTTTAATACCGACATGTCCATACGGCAAAGTAAAGTGGGTGGGAAGCCGCACTCGCTTCTGCTACACGATTTGATAGACTTTTTCCAAGGGTCGACTGACAATGTGGTGTGTGGGTAAACGTACAATCTTGTTGGGTTGATAGGTGGTCACTTTCTCTAGACTGCAAGGCTTCTTTCAATACGCCAAAGTTGACCACTCGACTGGTACGATAATTCAGAGTAAGTCCTTTCACTTTACACTTCGTGTGCACTTCTTGTTTGTCCCAGTATTCGTAGCCGTAATTTTTGGGACCACCACTGACGAAACTTAGAATCTTGTCATCGGGGTGCTCGTCTGTCCAGGCTCCTAAACGGTCTCCTTCGATGTCAGGGTGCTGTTGACTCGGGTGATCGATATAAATGCAACTGTCCACGTCAAAGTACAAGACACGTTCCCCTAACAGTTCTAAAGCTTCGTACAATTTTAAGCGAGCATGAGCTGTCATGTAAGCTGCAATGATGACATTTCCAAAGGGGTCATCTTCTACAAAGTTCAGATCTTCTTCGTAATTCACCAAGATCAAATCCTCACGAACGACGTCCACGTGTTTCATGAATTTGGCTTTGTCGTGAATCATCTGAAAGTAGCGGGAAGGTTCGGTCAAATACTCCGTCTTGGGTAAACACGGTCATTGTGCCATTTTACCCCACAAGCAATTTAACATCACTTTGGCAAACGATCGCCTGCCTTCGTTTTTCTCAATGTGATCTAAAGTAATGCCTTCTTGTGCCCAGAATTTCTCTCTGAATGTCTTTTGGTCTTCGGGAGTGTGACACCAGGACAGATAGCCACTGGCTTCTTGCTTCAGTTTCAAAAAGGCATCCACGTACTCTGCGAAAATGCCTTTCTGCGTGGGGTCACCCTTGTGGAATTATTGTGTCTTGGGAAAGTGGCAAATTTCGTACACTTCTAACAGTTGGTATCCCATGTTCAGAGCTTTGAACAATTCTACGCTGACCCATGTCCCCGTCAAGGCCCGTTCTTCCTGGGTGTGATGACAAGGTTGATCTTGGTTGCACGTTTCAGCACAAGTACGGCACAAAGGAAACATAAGTTTGCCTTGGCAATGGCGAGGTAAGACGGGATGGTATAGGTTCGTGGGAGGCAAAACTTTGCACTTGATCAAGCCTTCGTATTGTCGAATGTTTTTTAGGTCGATGTGTTCGGTGAACAATTGTGGGTGCCCTGCAGGAAAGCAACAATATTTGCACACGTAGGGATACAGTGAACACACGTCCAAGTATTTGATTTCTTCTCCTTTCTCTTGGTCAGCTTGGTACAGCAAACAGGTGGCATTGGTCCTTCCTCCGTACAAACTATCACTTGGGTTCAGGGGGTCCATGAACTGGTAACTTTCCATGAGGCGTTTAAACTCGGGATCGGTGTTCAAACGGTGATTGTATTTGTGTTCCCACATTTCCACCACTTGGTATCCTTCCTGTTCTAACTTTAGGCATCGCTGACAAATGGCCTGGTACAAGTCTTCCATGGTTCGTTGTAAGAACTGATTTTTAGTGCCGCGGTCAGGGTAACAGACGGGACATCCGTGAAATAAGCAACCGTTAAACTCGTACATGATCTTGGGGTTTTCTAAGTCCCAGCCATCGACCGAATGCATTCCGATGATCTTTTCGCCCTGTCCGTTGCGGGCATGCTGAATCCATTTGTCTTCCTTGTCGCACAAGTAATGCAACCAGCATGGGGCTTTGACCGAGTATTGACGTTTGACATAGTTGGTCGTTTGAGGACTGATGACAGCCACAGTGTTTTCAAGCATGAATCGTTGTCGGTAGACTAAGGAACACGCTTTGGCAATGGTGCAAGCTTCTTTCAAAGGATCAACCCCTCCGTGTTCCATGAACAGTTCTCGAAATTTTCCACAGCATCGCCGTAAAATGTCCACGTCGGAATGACGATACTTTAGCATTTCTTCCTGAAAGTCGAAAGGGTCCGAGGCGTGAGCCTGGTACCAAGCGTAGAAAGTTTCTCGTTCGGTACGCATGTTGTCAGGGTCGTAATAGTGAGCCTGAGGCAAATGGGGTAGAACGGCGTGTTGATTGGCTTCTGTATTGAAAAAGTGTGGAAAGTACCCTTTAGCCATTTCTGTCATTCCAAACATTTTAGGCATTCGACTCAAAGGCATGGCTAAGTAGCTCATCGAATCTTTAAACTGCCTTTGTCCCACTTGCAAGAAAATGATTTTGGCTCCGTTCAAAGTGACTTTAGGACGCTCGGTGCCACGTTCCGTATAGCATCTCAAAAGAAACTGTCCATCGTATCCGGAGAAATTATGAGCCATCACCGTGGCATGGTGATGACATTCTCCATAATAATGTTCGATGTCCTCTTGGCTCCACGTCTTGTCGATGGGGTCTAAGACCCATTGTGTGAAATTGGCTAGTGTGTTCGGTCCTTGAAAGATTTTTTCACGCCCTCCAGGAATCTTACGGCAGTGAGGGCATTAACTCAAGATAGGTTCTTCAATCACTTCTCGCACGCTCGATGAGCCACGCAGAAATTAGGAATGTGAATACCGGTCTCTTGCATGCATTCGAAATCGAAAAAGATGAAATTGCCTTTCTTCTTCTTGTGACCATCCTCTTTCTCTGGTTGGGATTGGTATTTTTGCATGTAGCATTGGTGTTCCAAGTCCACGATACAGTGACAAATGTGACATTTTTTCTTTCCTGAACATACGTGTGCCTTGGTACTGTTGATACATAGACCTTGTCCACACATTGGGCACAATCTCAGGAGTTGACAAGCACATTTCTTCTGTGAACCTTGCATCTTCAGATGTTGTTGGTAACAGGCAGGGCTGACAAATGTGCGCAGACAAGCAGGACAATGCACTGGTTCTTGCCCTTCGCTCAGACAGGGTTGAGAGGCCAAACATCCTGAGCATTTCGATCCACAATGTTTGTGTTGCTCTCGATTATTATAACCATCATAAGTCACATTTCTCACAGTAATATTTGTATCCCAGGAATCCAGTGATAGTGGTAATGGTATCGAAATGGTCATCGTGATGATAGAGGTGAATGTATTTTCCATCCTTAAAGTCTTTCCCTCGAAACAACAGAGACCCGCGCACTTCTTGAGGGTGCACTTTCAAGGTGTATCGTGGAGCTAGGGCATCTTGCAATTTTTGCATCTCAGGAATGCCACAGGATGTGTCTTTGGACAGGCATGCTTGTTGTAACAGAAGTTCTGCTTCATTTCGTTGTTTGGCTCGGTTCGATTTTCGAATGTTCTCCCAGGCTCTTTTCCATTCTACTGTGTCGTTCTTGTCGGCATAGGTTCATCCCACCACGATGGCTCGGGCTAAACACATGTGGTCTTGAAAATTGTTAATTTGGACAAGACTTGTTTTGGTAATGCGAAGGTTGTTGACCAATAAGGTCTTTCTGCATTGTCCGGTCCCTTGAGGAGGAGAGACGTGGGTCATGTCCAGTGTGGCTTTTCCATCGGTGATGTCAAACTGGTCATTAGATTGTTGCACGTGTTGAATCTTGTCCATGACTTTGGAGGTGGTCAATTCTGCAGGGCTGCTAAACTCGATCCAAACAGGGGATTTCAAGCCGTCATGTTGTATGGAAAGTCTCAAGCGATCATCTTCTTTGGGTTGACACTGTCGCTTGAGTGTGGTGAGCAAAGAATCCCACATGTCGGTGATGAACCCTTCTGCTTTCTCTAACAGTACTTCAGACTTGAAATCTTTAAACTTCACTGTGTATTTGTAAGCCGTAGTTCTAAATTTTCTAGAGGGACGCTTTTCCGTCTCTCGAATGTCATAGTACTATTCAGGGTTGACTAAGGGTGGTAAACTTTGTTTAGAGGGTTTGGATTCTGGTTCACTCATGTCCTCTTCAAAATCACTGGCATGAATTTGTGCCAAGACTTCAGCCCTGGTACGAGGCGATAGATCACGTTTCTGCCTCTTACTTTCTTCTTCTTTCTTCTCAAATGAATTGGATCATTTCATCTCGATAGCAAAAAGTCAAATGACTAAAGTTTAAACACCATGGACTAATTTATAGTCATAGCAGACCAGCGTATATAAAGGGTATATGTCTTGTCCTTTCACTATTCATTTCACTCTCAAACTGAGCACAACGATGGAAGAGACTACCAAGATCGAACGTTTCATCAGAGCTTTGCGAGGGGTCATTAGAAAATTCTCTTCAGACCAGCAGAGGGACTACTCTCCTTCCTTTCAAGATAAAAGTCAAGATACTTGCTATATCTGTCGGAAGAAAGGGCATTGGTCTTCAGAGTGTCCAGACCGTCAAAAAAGAAAAAAAAGGGGTTAGAAGAGACAAAAGTCAAGATACCTGTTATTATTGTCAAGAAAAAGGACATTGGTCACCAGACTGCCCAAAAAAGAAACAAGAGGAGTCAGAAGAAGAGAGGGATTCTTCAGAGGAAGAGGAAGAAGAAGAGGAAGAAAACAGACAGGTGAATAAAAAGAAACAAAAGA
Organism: Sinohyriopsis cumingii; assembly: GCA_028554795.2. NCBI lineage: Eukaryota > Metazoa > Mollusca > Bivalvia > Unionida > Unionidae > Sinohyriopsis > Sinohyriopsis cumingii. The sequence continues at coordinate 53,369,821 of CM068831.1, forward strand.
AGAAAAGAAGGGAAGAAAGTGAGGAGGAAGAGGAGGAAAAGACTATGACGGTGAAGAAATTAAAAAAACAGAGAGTGAACAATGAGACAGAATAAGTCTATGAACTTTTTAAAGTGCTCTGTTGTGAATTGTGAATTGTAAATATTTATAAAAGAATAAATTAATTATAAAAGGTAAGTGTCTTTGGGTTTTGATTTTAAAATAAGAACCTACACTCACGCACACTCATACACAGACAGGTACTATTGGGTAAAATGATTTTTTTTAGTTATTGGCAATTGAAAGTCTATCTCTTTTCGAGAGACGTGGATGGCCCTGAAAAGGGCCTTTTTTGGTGTAAGGGGTGAGTTTAAACAATCAACTTTAACTCTCTTAAGCCTTTGCCACGGCCAAGGCCTAATTCTGGACTGCGTACTGTTGATGATGATTTCGTTGAAATCACTAAGGGTGGTGCGGTAGGCGTAGTCACAGGGTTGGAGTGTTTAGCTTGGGAAGGTCGTATTCTCTTCTGATACATTTGTTTCAGACTTCTTAACTCCGCTAAAATGTCTAACAGTACCGTGACCGTTTGATTTTGACACCCTTGTTTCTTTGCTGCTGCTTCTTCTTGTTGTTGTTTTTTTCTTACCTTTTCTTCTTGCTGCTGTTGCTGTAGGAGAAAAGCTTGTTCCGCTTCCTTTTGCTGTTGTATAAATTTCTCCAATTCTTCTTTCTGACTCTGTCTAAAATTGTCCATGTGCGGTAATGAAGGAGAAGGTGACGAAGGTTCAGGAACAAATTCTTGCAAGGTAAAAAAAATCCACAAAATCCCAATTCACCTCTTCTGAAAGTAAGTCTGGGTTCCCTTGGGTAGTCTCCACCATCAGTACACCCCAATTGATCGTTTTCTGAGTTTCCGTCATGTTGAAAAACTGTCGCTTAGATTGATTGCGCACAGGCGCTAGCGAATCTATATTGACTATGTGACGTCACAGACTGCTCTCTTCGGATTGGACGTGGGCTGACTGAATTTTGTAACGCGTGTTTGGATTGGTCAACAAACTCAATCCGTTTCAATCCTTCCTCTCCCTATAAATAAGTACAGTTCACTGCATTCCTTCACCTGTTACTCAGCACCCCAACATGTGGACCGACGTACAATCTTCAACGCTTGTGTCTTCGTTGATGTTCTGGACGGACATACCAATGTATGTCCGATCCAACTGGACAGTTATCCACAGGACAGACACCAGCCTGTGGATGCGAAGAATCTTATGTGGAGCATCAAGGATGCCTCAAAAGAGTCTTAATCTATGGTCCTGCAGTCAGGCGCAGCCTAAGGTCAAGAAGAAGATGTCACAGATGCCCTTTATGTTAAGGGTATATTAACATAAAACCAAAGGCCCTTTTCAGGGCCATTCCTATCTCTCGAAAAGATCTTGACTTTCAATTGCCTACCCCTTTTTTTATTTTTTTGTTTAAAAAAATAATAAAAAAATAGAGACCCCTCCCTGTTTCAATTTTCGCCTGTTCCATTTTCATAGACCCATCAGGTCGGGACCTTATTAAAATAGGGTCCCGACCCTGTTCCATTTCCCCTAGTCCCAAGACAGTCCCACGATGTATTCCCCATGTTCAATTTCCCTTGTCCCTAGAGTGAATAGTTTTTTTTCTTTCTCCTATGTTAAATTCCCCTTGTCCCTAGAATGGATATTTTTTTTTTCTCCCATGTTAAATTACATAGTCCCCAGAGTGGATATACCCTTTTTAACATGGAAGTTCCCTAGTCCCTAGACCGTCCCTATTCACTACTACCATTGTCATTACCAGCCTGAAACCCAATTTAATGCCATTTGTATAAATTCATTTCAAATAAATAACTGAAGTGTAAAGTCAAGCAAGTATTCTGTTTGCAGATTTTACATTTTAGATATTATAGTAAAGTCATATTTTCTCTTGTTTAGTATACTTTATTGCAACTGGTTCCAAAATAGTAAATCTTATGTAATGTTCATTCACCAGAATAGGTATTAATACAATCCCGAATTAACTGTATGGTACTAAAATATACCCTGATCTTGTGTGAGATTGTAATATACAGAACTATACCTCAAGACAACAATAATATATTGAATTTATATTATATCAAGACTGTCATGGTTATGAACTCCAACTTTATTCAGGTTTTTTCATAATAAATGATCATCTTGTGCTATGGTTGAAAAGAAATCAAAGTTCAGTTTAACTCCATTCTCTCCACATTTGTCAGTTGTTAAGAGGCATACTCATCCTCAGTGTTATAGTAAAATGTAATCTTATTTGGATCAATCTTGGTGGTGTAATATATGAATGGAGAAAGAATATTATCATCCAGATTAAAATATGTTTTATTCAGACTCTACTAAAATTTTTAGTTGGATATGGGTTACGGAGCCTGATGTGTACGAACAAAGCAATGTGTACCATGACCTTTTTAATTTAACATTTTAAACTCCTGCAGAAGAAAGAGATTTTTTAGATCCATTAAACTGTATTAACAAAAACATTTCTTCAGTATGATTTTCCTGTACTTAGTATTGACAAAACTCATATTTTAAAGTTGTTGTTTTTTTGTGCTTGGTTTGGCCTTTTATGGTAAACCAACACAAGTAAGTTATTTAGTGCCAAGGCACTTTAAGTATAGTGCCTTGCCCAAGGACACACCATGGTAGCTAACCCAGGTTGGTCTGATGGTAGAATTTGAACCTACCTTATTTCACAGGTCCAGAAAGCTAACCACTGAGCCACTACAGCTCCCCATCTTATAGTGGAATGCTGGTATACTTTATGATCAAGAAGGATGGGTTGGGGTATGCATGTTGCATCTGAAAAAAGTGATGGAATTTTTGTTTACATAATATTTTAGTCATACAATATGAATCATTTTCTATAGATTTAAGATGTATCAGATCAAGTTAAGAAAAATCATATATTCTGTTTCCTGGGAATGTACTAAAATTCACTGTTATTGTTTGATTTTTTGGTAGTAAGCTTACTTGGTATTTTTTTTCTTTTTAACTTGAATACCTAATTTGTTAACATCCTATTCTAAATCTTCATAGTTCTGTCTATTAAGTGACAACTGTTGATACATGTAGGGAAGTTTCTGTTTATATCTTTTGATTTTTGTGATTCTGGAAGTTGCAGTATTTGTTGTTGTATTATTAACCATTTCAGTAATTTAATGAATGCAGAGTATACTGCTCTATAAATGAAATTTAAGGGGAAATAATGTAAAAGTATGTTTCACTGCAAATATAAATTGTTTAAAATAATATATCATTTATCATATGACTATTCAATTGTGGTAACTAGTATTCCATCCAATATCTATATATTAAAATATGTCTTTTCATACAGCTGGTGATCATTTAGATACAAGTCCAATTAAACATAATCAAATTGTCAATGCAGGTGTTTTTATTAGTAGTAGTATTGCAAGTATAAGTGTTAGTATTAAGATTTCATGTACAGGTATGATAAGTGTATCATAATGTTTAAATGATGCTCCTTGTTACAACATAAAATATGTTCATTGAAACAAATGGTTCACTGGTAAATTGGCAGCAAAGGTCTTCACTGAATTATGTTGCATAAACTATTTTACAATAAAACATATATGATGCATCTCAATTATGATGAATGTGAGGAGGAGGATTAATAATAATGCAATTTAAGTTATCTTCATAACATAAGTTCTAGCAGATGTGTAATTTTTATGTGGTTCATCATCAGTTTGAAACTGGTCTATGATTTCTGGATCTGGACATATCTGGTCCCCTGCTGTTGTGCTGCTATGGTCTTTACAGTTCATTAGGATATCAGTTACACTTGGTTTACATTTAGAACCCCATGGGATAGAATGCCCAGTTTGAAACTGAGAGAATGGTTAATTATCCATAATATAACTCCTGCAGTTATTATTAGGTTTGATATCAAGGTCTTTCTTTAAAAGCTTTTCAACTCAGGTTCTGTTCTACCATACAGATAAATAAAGTCAAATTCAAGGCTTTCAGATTTGTCCAGTTTGTTTCATGTGTTGCGGCAGACAGACTGTATATTGCCACTGTACCATATAAATATCAGTGCTTAGTCTGCTCTCAGTTGCTGTGGTTTGATTAGTTACAAGTGTCATCACATGGGACTAATTATTGACCAATGTAATGAAACTTGTATAATTAGAAGGCTGGACATAGTACACAATTAATTTTACTATATGTTCTCTACATTTGTTTCTCAGTACTGACCTTTCCACTGTGTGACAATCAATGCAAATCATATGTTAATCTAAAATACCTTCAAAGATGACTTCACGGTGAAGTTCTTGTCAAAGGTTGACGTGCTCTTTTTTTAGATCATTGACTGTCAACATAACAGCATGTAACCAGAACACGTATTTCACTTCCGGATCATCACCAAGGCCTTATTACTCACTGTGCACTGTCGCCAAAATACATACAGACAACAACACCCTGAGCTCATATTATCAAGAATAAACAGTTACCTTTAAATCCCTACCAAAAATGCATAAATAAAACTCTTCTATCACCACCAAAATGAGAGAGGAAAAAATGTTCTAAAAATAGACTAGAACTACATTCATGGGTACTGAACTGGAAGTATTAATTGTGATGTAATTCCTGACAGGCTCCATGTTTTACGCCAATTTTAGTCAAACTTTTATATTTGCATGCTATACCTATTTCAACTTTATACATGAAGTCTTTTTGAATTTCCTTGCAAGGAAAACATGTGACACCTGTCAGAAAGTATGTAGTGCTGGTGTTCCACAGGGTGCAAGTTCTGGTCCAAGTGCTCTTGAGAAACCAAAACTAAATTTGCTATATCTTCCTTAATTATAGGAATTTTTCAATGCAGTAAAAACCTAATTGTGATACAAGATAAGCCCTGTCTGAAAATATGTTTGAAAGTTACAAATGTTGATAAATTCAGTTTTAATGGCAAATTAAATAAACATTTAAATTTTAAAAACTAAATTTTATTGAAAACTTAAATTTTCATACAAGTTTTAAAACACAGTTTGACAAATTTTAGACAGAAAAGTTGACTAATGAATGATATTTAAAACAAATGGTAGTTTGGGTCTGTATAACTGATAACATTTTCCCCAGGGGTAGTGAAGCATCATAGCTCATAGTGATTTTGGCAGCAAACCGCAATATGCCTGTCCAGATGCATATAGGTGTACACACTAAAGAAACACTGACAGGTGCTATGTTCCACATTTATTGTGTCAGGTACTTAGGCAGTTGTTTCCATAACTAATAGCACATTCAGATTTAAAGTTCTAATGGGACCACTACCATGTTTTATAGCAAAAATACATTCCATTTCAATGTCGATAACAACAAAAGGTGGCAATGGGATAGGAAAATAGTTTCTAGGGAGGTTCTACCTTACTGAAAAATGGTGCTGATCTCTCTCATGAAAACCTAAGCCATGTCTTTGAGGTGCCATATATCAGTGTGGTGATATGAACTAATCTTGGTCACTTATGGCAGTACACTGCACATGCCCTTATGAAACCATGCTATTACCACCAGACTACTCAGGAGAGCTTCCAAGCTGATCCAACTCTAACACTTTGTTCCAGGTACCAGGCTAGACCTGAAAAGATACAATATGTTTCACTTAATTCTAGAAAACAGTAAGATCTATGTAAATGAAGTTAAAATGAGTTAGATATAGCGATTTCAAATTAACATTAAGGTTGCAAGCATGGGGGAAAATATTAAACTTGACAGAGTGACACTCAGAAATGTGAAGCAATGGCCATGTATTAAAGTGTTAAATTCATCCTAAAAGTATATGAGGTTTCTAGAAGCACATTTATCCATTTACAAGTTAAATAACTAATCAGGTAGACTATGTATCATAAAGTTTAAGGCAATGTTGGGGTGGTGAGGTTTGATCATTGGTGTAAACATTATTACATACCAGTATACAGGAAAGTCAAGTGACAATGTACTAAATTAGTAAATGTTCTAAAAATAGACTAGAACTACATTCGTGGGTACTGAACTGGAAGTATTAATTGTGATGTAATTCCTGGCTGTATTTAAAAACTCTAAAGATCTTAAATGTGTGCTAGAGGGTAGGGTTAGCAGTTATACTCCCAATTATGTTTGTGATGAGCAAAAGCAGCTGCACAAATTTGAGCTTTTAGTTTGGTTCTGGTAGGGTCAAAGGATGCAGGTACATTTTACATTCATTTTTTACTAGAAATAGCTATTTTCAATATTTTTCTGTGACAAGGCAACTAAAAGAATCAGTATGTGCCTTATGCATGAATAAAGTTCACTAGTACTATAACAAATTAGCATACTTTTCATCACCCCTCTACCATCAAGATTTTTTTATATTTACCTCTGTAGCAGACACAAATAAAAGTCGGCAGCTCATTTGCAGACTAAGTTACGCATATGATCTCCAATGCTCATCTAACTGTGACAGGCAGTCACCAACAAGCCAACCTATTTCCATGCCTAACTCAAAGTAAATCTGAACCACATTATAGATTTAGCTTATGTGTGAATTTAGAAATGCTAGGCTTGTGATAATTAGGTTCATGCCTTCTACCTTAAAAATTAGAGGGATGTCAAAATACGAAACTATCCAGTGAGACCTATGATGTTAATTTTAATCCCTATGGGATTTGTGACATAAAAAACCCAAATGCTTTATGTATTAAAAGGTAACTAATGGGGGCAGGATCTGCAGTGAATCAATGGTTAGTATGCTAGACTCCTGATAAAAATGTTTGTGTTAAAATCCTGTTATCAAGTCAACCAGGTTACCTACTGCAATGTACCCTTGCCTTACTCCAATTCCCTCAGTACTCAGTAAACAACTAGTGTTGCTGTACATAACAAAACCAGTCCATATTGATTTTACATATTTTACTAAATCCTGACAAAAATAATTCTCTAAATAAAGAATGATTAATATGTGATGGTCTCGCATGTAATCAAACTCTTCCAAGCTTTTAATGATATGAACCGATTTATCAATGTTTATCAAATTTGCATGAAAAACTATTTCTTATTTGTCATCAAATATGTTCAATGTTTTGATCATATAAGCATTTCTGCTACATTAGATCAAAATAATCTTTTTGTCAGAAATAGAGCCCTTATATTATTTGCAAGGTCAACCAATCAGATGCAGAATTTGAGTTTAATATGAATGAATATTTTTTTTTACAAAATTGCTCTTTTGCTATATCTTGATGAGATAAATCTATTCACCAAGTCTGATAAAATTAATGAGAAATAGTTTTAAGAGCAGTAGCAAGAATGGCTAGTGAGATGTAGAACCACCACATTATATGCATAGATTTTGCTTATAGCCTCAGACATACAAGCAAATAATTAAACAAGTCAGATCTAAATTGGATCATAAACACTGTTGTGCAAATCATAAGAAACTCTGCCAATCAGATGCAAGGTCACTTCACTACCATACCTTTATCACACTCATAATAAGCATCATTGTGAAACTTGACTATATAAGCCCAATGGCCAAGCATGATCAAACTTGAATCAGCAGTAGTGGTTATAACCTCATGTATTTGTATGCATCTTCACTTCTTCAATCTAGATCTCATTTATATAAGCATGTATTCTAAGTTTAGTAAAAACTGCACTACATGTATAAATATTGCATGCGGTGGTAACATACTCAGATGAAAGATCACCTTATTATTATTAATGGTTAACACTCATCAAACTTCAAGGACAACTTAATGATTTTAGCCTATATTGTGGAAGTATGGCTTTTAGGCTGGTTAAAAAACTCAACTAATCTTATACATGATCACATGTATATACTTGGATTTTCCTCATTATTAGATTTATCCAAGATGTTGATTTAAGCCCAAAACCAAGTTTTATATAAACAAATTGATCAGAACTATGGACTCCAAAGTAGCTAATTTCTTACTGTTGAAAGACAGAAGGGGATGTGAAATAAATAACACACTCTGGACCATTACATAAACCCACTTAGCCTTTTGACCAGTTGAGATAAAATATCAACAATATGGTAAATAAGATTGATAAATTATGTTTTCTCACATTACCTCTAGCCCTTTTCAACATGGATGGTATTTTTCTTCCACATATGTCAGCTCTTAATTAGTGGCCCTTTCCCATCATGAATGTTGTAGGTGAAACTCTCAGAATTAGGCTTTTTAATTTATATCTGTAGAAGAAAAAAAACTATTGGTCTGCATATATCAATGTCACCATTTCTGTATTAGATTAAAATACCATATGTGTGTGTGTGTGTGTGTGTGTGTTAATTTTAGAATTTAAGCAAACTTGTCTCCATGTGTTTATTTTAAAACTGATGATGATAACACATAACAGGTTCAATGGATAAAATGTTATTTCTTACTTCTTACAACTGCTCATTATATCTGAATTTACATTCAATGTTTGTTTTAATTAACATATTTGGGATAATGGGCAAATTATTTATTTTGTAGTTTATCATTATATCATTTACCAGTCTTTTATCATTCAAATATGTAAAATATAGTACCATTATACTGACTTCATATTCTATATGATATCCCAGCAATACATATTAAGCAGATAAGTGCAAATAAAAATGTTCAGAATGTAAAATTTACTCCAAGCTCAAAGAAGATCAGCAAAAGATAATATCCAACAAATTACCAAACAAAAAGCGAAGTTAACGCAGTTACCTTTATTATGATGTCTCCAACACCAACGGTACTGTACAGCTACGTCTTCTGAGTTTTACCGTCATCTTGTCTTTCAAACCAGAATTAATTTCTTGAGCTCTTACAAAATGAAGAAACTTTTAAATACTGTAATTTAAGCAGCTTCTTTACATGCCATCAGATAAATTATGGCACAGTGTTATGTCTGTCAGCAAAACGCAACTTCACATTTGGACGGCGCGCTGTGTGGGCATCGCCGACACAGCAACTGACATGAATTCTCTATTAACAGACAATGATTCGAAATAAATCCTTCGCAAATCTAACATTCTCGATTTTTCATAGTTCCACTTTTCATTGTTGCATCTGTTTGATTGTACAATTGCTAATGATGTTCAATGAATCAACTTCAATTCATCTGCTGTCTGAAATCCCGGTTCAGTTGGTATTTTCTTCCGCGCATGATGCCGTGTAAATAAAAGATACGGTCGACATTCAAAGTGGTTTAGGTTAATTTATTATTTTTCTTTATTAAGGTCATTTGCAGAAAGTGTTTCGCTAGGGTGAGAAAAAAAATATAACAAAAAGAAAACTTTCTTTTCCAACGCTAGTACTGTATATATTTCAATTTGTGATTGATGCTATAAATAAAAAAAAAAGTGATAATAAAGCATTTTAGCCCGTGGCTTCGGCACGGCACTCGTTTTTGTGGGTTTTTTAAAATGTTGTTAGTGTTGTTTTGGGGTTGTTTTTTGTGTGTGTACCACACTAAAAAACATACCAGGTATTAGGCCTAACGTAGGAAAAGAAATTATCCTCTATTTATTACTATTCTTACTGTCAAATGACGCAAAAGTGATCAAATTGCTATTAAGATTTTGTTTTGTATAACACTTACCGCTCGTTTTCCTCGAGATAAAGCAGCCACTTCAAAATGATTATAAAATTTGTGACAGATGAAAAACGTGGTTTAAATAATTCGTAATCGCCTGCCTTAAAATACTGTAGGAATTTGCTAATGTATTTCATGACCCTCGTTTGAATAGATACCAACGATCATGTATATCGACCAAAATTTGTATATTCCTGCCCACAATCATGTATTTTGTATTAAACCGTATATTACACGAGCGCTCTGTGGCAAACTCGGGGGGGGGGTCTCTATTATACCCAGAGGCGTAGCTATGATATTTTGCGCCCGGGGACGAACTATAAAATTGGCGCCCCAGCCCCCTCCCCGTTTAATCACATTTTTGAATATTACCCTTGTTTACTTATTATAATGTAACGTTGTAAGCCTCATTTTGGCGCCCCTGTACCTTGGCGCCCGGGGACATATGTACTCCCCTCCCCCCCCCCCCAGCTACGCCTCTGATTATACCTGCTGTATCAGTTGAGAAATATATTGAACAGATCAGGCCCCAATACTCTCGCTCTGAAAAACATTAAAATAATTATATGCAGAATATCGGTAGGTCTCCCTCTTGCCGAAAATGTCAGCACCGTATATATTTTGCAAGTAATGTAATGGGTATAATAACACACACACACACACACTTTTTTGGGAGTGGGGTGGGGCAACGGACAGATGCCCCCATTTCCAAAAAAAAATAAAAAGTATTTTATATTTGTGTATTTCCCCCTCAGATGTGTTCTACGTTTTATTAAAACAAAATTTTATATAAAAAATTTAGGTTTTAGAATTTTTGATGGGGTATTTATGTTTCCATAGTGTTATCTAAAGGGTTGTTCGTCCGAGTCTGGTTTCCCTCACCTTGCTCGAAGTTCCTTCCCTTGAAATGTTTTGTAACCTTTGCTATATGTCGCCTAGGTCTCAGTGTTTGCTATATGTAATGGTGTTATATTGTGTGTATGCTATATTTTCTTTATGTTTGAGACAGCAAGTATAGATCAAATATCTTTCCCAGTTGTATTTCTTCCTTTATGATGTTATATTGTATCTTTTAATTTGTTTTATGGTTTTCTAATTTTGACGATGGAATGGTGTACTATTTAGATTTTGTTTAAAAAAAATAATTTCCTATTTTATTATTCGAGTGATAATATGTGTCGTTCCTCATAATAGTCTTTAAAGATGTTGATAGGTAGGTTACGCTCGATCCAAGGTTCACGCTTCTTTATTCTCTATGTGTTTTTCCTGGGTCGCGTTAGGCCTCCTTTATTTAGTCTAACTGATTATGCTCTATTGAAAGATCCAAACGTATTTATCAGACCACATTATTCTATAGTGGTCAACCATGCAGTGCGGGAGAAGTTAGTAGGGTTTTAAACTAAGTGTTATACAGTATGTATTTGTGTCTTTATTTTGTCTGTTTATGTTCTACATTGGGTGTTTTCAAAGACTCATGATGGGCCTGTGCACTTCACTGAGCCCTGTGACTTAGCCCCATGATTTCATCGCCATTTACTTCCCCCTGATATTTTCCCTGTATCCCTTCCTATATATGTCTTTAGAATTTTCTTTCACAGAAAGAAGAAAAAAAATTAAATTACAAAATTCTTTTATTTTTTTCTTTCTTCCTTTCTTCCCTTTTCTCTTTTAAAAAAAAAAGTTATATGGGTTTCTTTGAAATATTTGAAATAGAATTTGAAATTTTCTTTGAAATATGGCTGTTGTGGGGTGCGAGGAGGGGGTATGGGTATGGCATCAGCTCGCAATTGCGCTACGCGACCCTTCGGTCTGTAATACCTATTCCTCCCTCCCCCTCTCTCCCCCAATTCCAACATCAATTGCGTTATATCAACCTGACGGTAAGTATCTATTCGTCGTAAGACGTATTGAGTTCTCGTTGTGGTTAATATTCTTATTTTTACCACGTATCTTATTTAAAAATCTTTATCACCTGTCCACAGGATATCATCGTAGTTACTATATAGTCTATACATTTTAGAACGATTTTGTTTTCGTAGTCTAAATCTATGAATAAAATGTTATTTTTGTTATACTTATATTTTTTGCAAATTGTCATTATTAACTTTATCCTATTATGTTTAGTTTTATCACATTGGACAATCGTATGTAGTTTGGTGAAGTTCGCTGTTTTACATAAAGGGCATTTCGGCATTATCCTCAGCATACGATGTTTGATTGTTTCTTCGCCTGTTAGCCAGGTGTTGTGCAGGTATTTAAAAATTATACTTTGTGTTTTGACAGATCTTATTTTCCCCAATTTTTCCAATTTTTTGTCCAATTTACCCCCTCAGTTGTCCTGCTCTACTATACATTTTATATTTTTGGTTACCTCCTCCCTAATCCAAGCGTGACTTTTACTTATTAAATTTTGCATAAATCTGTTTTGTCTCTATATTTTAAAATTAGTTCTCATATGTTTGCGTGGCACTTCGATTTTTTTATATTAATTTGTTATTTTTGTATATCTCTGGTCGGTTTCTCAAGGTGAAGCCGAACCAGTAGATGTACGGTGCTTCTCACGCTGTAGCCGGGTCTGAGTGCATTTTTTTTTTAATCTATTGATTATGTTAGTTAATTATAGTAGTAGAGGGCTCGGCAACCCCAAGCCCCCTCTACTTTTGGCCCTATATAATGTCTCTTTTTTTACATGATGCATTCTATGATTCCATATATAATCTATTATTTCGTTGTCTGTTTTGTTTAAAATTGTATTATCCATATCTATGGATTTAATTATGTAGTTAATATTTGAGTATAAATAAGTCTTGGCCACTTGGGCCCGCTCCATGATAGGTAATGGCGCCATGGCCAGATTTTCACATTTTCTCTTATTTTATTGATAATATGTTCATAATTTTCTACAGCTTCTTTTTTTTTATTACCAAAGTAAACCCCTAGAGCCTTTACAGTGTCTCTCAGTAAGTGTGTGTGTGTGTGCGGGGGGCGAAAATCCAGGGTGGTTGCCCCTCCAGTTAACTATTTTTAAGATTTCGTGCTTGTTGTGGTTTATTTTGGAACCCGACGCTTATAGCATTTCTCCTCTCTTATAAAGATGTTGCAATCATATGCATGTTAGAGCATTTTTTAATTCTTTTTTAGGTTTGGTATTTGTATGCCTTGTATAATCAGGGGCGGATTAAGGCTCACTGGTGCCCTAAGCACTGACAAATCTTGGTGCCCCCCTCTTTTCCACGTACACCTGAGAAGATAACCCTAGGGTGTACCATGATCAAGAAACAGAACATCATGATCAATTTGCACTAGTTGTATCAGTTTTTTTTACAAATCTTCATTCTTTTTTCTTTCTTTCTTTTCACCCTTTTCTCAACTTTGTGGTGCCCCCTTTGGCCCTGGTGTCCTATGCACGTGCTTAGTCTGCTTAATGGTTAATACGCCCCTGCTTGTATATCTGGGTTGTTTCGTATCGTGTGACGTAGGATTTATATTGCCATTACGTATTCTAGCATTGATAGTGGACATCCTTGTATCACTGATCGTTGTATTTCAATTCTTTCCTGCATTTCCCGTTTAATTATCCCAGTGTGTAGGATTTTGGTCCATTTTGGAAACTGGGTCCGAAACCAAATTTTTTAAAAACATTCTTTATACAGTTTTGTTCAAATCAGTCGAAAGCTTTCTCCTGGTCGAAGAGTACCATAGCACTCATCATACCAGTTTCATTTATGTAGTTAATTGTAGTTTTAATGTTTAAAATATTGTTTTGTATATCCCTCCCCCACAAGTTTGATTTACATTAATTATCTTGTTTATCCTACCCTTTACTGTATTTGTTAAAATCCTACTTAAAATCTTATAGTCCGTGTTTAAAAGTGATATAGGCCTCCAGTTTTTAATCTCGTCTCTATTCCCTTTCCCTTTGTATATAATTGTGATAACTCCCTCCCTTATAGATTTAGTCATTTTATTTTTACTTAAAACTATATTATTATACAAAGCGTTTAAGATCGGCGTCAGTTCACCGTGGAACTTTTGGTAGAATTCCACGATGAGTCCATCTTTCCCTGGTGACTTTTGTGAGTGTTGATATACTTTTTGTGATTTCTTCATCTGAGATGACATCATCACATTGGTCTCTATGTACTGTTGATGTCATCTCACAGTCGACATTTTTTAAGTAGCTGTCGATTGTGCTGAAGTATATGTTCTGTGTGGTGTGTGGTGTATAGTTCTTTATAATATTTGGAAATATTATTTAGGATATCTTCTTTTACAGTATGGGTTACATTGGTTATTTTGATATTGTTTAAAACTGTATCACCCCCTTTTCTAAATTCTTCTCGCTTATATACGTTTATTGCCTCGTTGTGGATCTCTGTAAATTTTCCCGCCCTTATTATTCTCCCCTGATTTTCGTCTTCTTCAACGATTTTAATTTTGTCTGTCAATCGTTTTTTTTTTCTTTCTCCATCGTCGTTTGTTGTTTTGCTTAGTTCTAATTTGAGTTCGTGTTTGTCTTTTTTTTCTGGGGTTTTTCCGCCCTCTATTTGAGTACTGAATATTTATTCCTTTTATTTTGTTTTTTAAAACATCCCAATCAATTATTATATTAATATTTTCTTCATTTTTGACGGTTTCAATTTCTTTTTTTAATTATTATTTCGACATATTCTTTGTCATTTAAAATCTTATTATTTAGTTTCCATAGTCCTGGCCCACATTTTTCTATTTTTTTCATTTTTAGGTCAATAGTGAGCATGAAATGGTCTGATAGCTTTTGGTTGGTTATTGCAGTATTAATATATATTAATGGACCATAAAAATTTCCGTAAAATTTATCAATCCTGCTAGACTGGTTTAATTTATAGTTACCCAGTTGAAATCTCCCCTTATGATTAGATTTTCCATCGAATATTGTTGTAGGTAGGTATATAAGTTTTCTTTAAAATTAGTTTCTTATTTCTATTAGCTGGCATGTACACATGTATAATATGCCAATTAAACATTTTAACACGTAGCAACCGTCCCTTAAAAAATTCCCCCCTCCTCAAACCTTTCCCAGCTTTTTAAAAATATTATTGTTGCAACCAACTCTAATATCATTATTTGCAAAATTGTTGCATATCTTTATTGCGTTAAGTTTGTCTTCTACTAAAATTTTGAACTCTGGCTTAATTCTATAGTGTGTTTCTTGTATCATTATTACATCAAAGTTTGTTTCTTTGGCTACTTTGTCTGCTTTCGCTTTGTCTATCCCATTGCTGTTGATAGTAGCGATCCGGAAATTTGTTTCTTCCATTTTTGCTTTACTCCCAGGTGCCGCATCACTTTTATATTGAATTTAATTGTATATATTTCAGTTAAAGTTATTATATTCCATTTTTTTTGTACACACACACCAGCACGCTCGACAAAGAGCGCTTGAGTAATATACAGTTTGATACATCCTACATGGTAGTGGGCAGGAATACATATATAGGTCGTTATCCTTCTCGACCGAAGTAGTAACATTGTTCCAATGCTAACACTCGACGTCCTCGATTTGTGCTTCATCGTATTTGCAGTATATACACTTAAAGTTACAATGGAAAAGTGTACATGAACATATTTATACCATAGACAGAGCCTTGAAGTACTACTTTTTTCGGTCTAAAACTGTCCAAAAAAAAAAGAAAAAAAACCAGCATGTAATAGTTCATTTCGATACAGTTGCACAGAGCATTTGACGTTCATTTTGATGTCAATATATATTGATATCGATTAAGTGCGATTTGTTTTCAAAGCTGCTTTATTGCTGGTAGTGCTTCTGTTTTCAAGTTCGATATATAATATACCCATGGAGCAGTAGTAATACAGAAATCAGAACAACAACCATCATCATCATCATCGGGAGTATTATTATCGTATATGTTGGTCACATCGATGATCATTAATAAAAAGCGGTTGAAATATGAACAATATTCCATCTCTTCAAATAGCAAATAACCAAGTAAAGTGTGTGTGTGTGTGTGTGTGTGTGTGTGTGTGTGTGTGTGTAATTTTTAACGTAGCTTTAAAAAAAATGCAATCATATCGCTACCATGTCTGCATTGTGACAGTTTATAATGATGTCTAGCAATGTGGCATCATGCCACAAACATACAGCATTTTGTCCCACCCAATCACATTATCCTCACACCAATATCTTAATGATGGGCGCCAAAAGAGGCAGCTGCTAGTACCATTTTTATGTCTTTAGTATGATTCGGCAGGGGTTTGAATCCGCGACCTCTCGCATCCAAGGCGGACGCTCTGTACAGACACTGCACCACCTGAGCGATCGCTTAGCAAAGAATGTACGATACTGTTTCCTGTTGTTCATAACAACTCGACCTGGAGACCTACCTGACGGAAAATGAAAGCGCATTATAACGTTATAATATACGAATCCGGAATTTTTTTGATTATTATAATTTTCAAGAAAGTTAGTGCCTTTTAGCATTTGACAAAGTGTGCTTGCAGTTGCATACTAAGGGGAGGGGGAGTTTACAACATACTTCGATGCTGACTACTGATTTGAAGCATAAAATTAAAACTAAACAACAGCATAACATGTTTATATATCTTATTAAATACGTCTTCATTTGTCTTTCCGTGCGCCAAAATGCCTTCCTACACGAACATGTTCCATATAGGTAAATAAGTTGTACCAATCGTAAACAACCACCGATTTCGACATATATGATATCAATTTATAGGTTTCTCATCAGTTTAAATCGATCTGTGCAACAAAAAAAAAAAAAACAAAAAAAAAATAATAATTAAAAAAAATGTGTGAAAATGAATAATAAAAAAGTTGCTATTTGTGACTCATTGTCGCTTGCGACTTTACCGATCTTCGTATCCTTGATGCTTCCATCCTTCCCGTTTAGGGATGGTAGCACCTACTTGGATGCTAATACTATAGATTTGAAGCATATAATTAAAGCTGTACAACAGTAAATAATATGTTTATGTATCTTCTTATTAAGTACGTCTTCATAATGTATGTTCGTGCGCCCAATGCCTTCCTCTACGAACGGTTTCGATATACACGAATAAGTCATACCAATAGTAAATAAACACCGATTTTGACAAATTTCATATTAATATATAGGTTTTTCATCTGTCTAACTCGATCTGTGCCAACAGACATGTGTGAACATGCAGAATACAAAAAAGTGTACTTTTTACTGAATATTGGGTTCGACTTTACTGATCTTCATATCCTTGCTACGTTCATATACCGTTCCCGTTCTGCGATGGTAGCACATACTTCCATGCTAATACTATAGATCTGAAGCATAGAATTAAAGCTGTACATAATTATAAAATATGTGTATGTATCTTATTAAGCACGTCTTTATCTGTCTTTCCGTGTGTCTACATCTGACCTATACGAAAGTTTTCCATATGGGCGAATAAGTCATACCAATCGCAAAGAATTTTTTTTTTTATCAGTCTAAATAGATCTGTGCCAATATAAATGGGTGAAAATGCAAAATAGAAAAGTTGGTATTTTTCACTCAGTATCGCTTGCAACGTTACCGATCATCGTATCCTTGCTACGTCCATCTGCCATTCCCGTTTTGCGATCGTATCACATTTTTTCGATGCTAATTCTATAAACCTGACACATATAATAAAAGCTGTTCAACGGTAAATAATGTGTATGCGTCTTATGAAGTACGTCTTCATTTGTACGTCCTTGCGTTTAGTGCCTTCCTAACCGAATATTTTCCATATAGGCGAATAAGTCATACCAATCGCAAACAACCAACGATGTTGACAAGTTTGATATAAATTGATACGTTTCTCATGATTCTAAGTCGATCTCTGCCAATAGACATGTGTGAAAATGCAAAATAAAAAAGATTGTTCTTTTTACTGAATATCGGGTGCGACATTACCGATCTTCATATCCTTGGTACGTGAAACTACCATTGCCGTTTTGCGATTGTACCACATATTTCGATGCTAATACTATAAATTTGAAGAATATAATTAAAGCTGTACAACAGTAAATAATATGTGTGTGTATCTTATTAAGTACGTCTTCATTTGTCTGTCTTTTCTCCTAATGTCTTCTATACGATCGTTTAACAAACAGGTGAATAAGTCATTACAATAGTAATAAACACCGATTTAGCAAAATTTGATATCAATTGTTAGGTTTCTCGTCAGTCTAAATCGATCTGTGCCAACAGAAATGTGTGAAAATGAAAATAAAATAGTTTGTATTTTTGACTCGATATCGGTTGCGACTTTAACGATCTTCATATCCTTGATACGTGCTTCTACCATTGCAGCTTGCCACGGTACCGCATATTTCAATTTTAATATTATAGATCTCAAATATATATGGAAAGCTATACAACAATATATAATATGTGTATGCATCTTATAAAGTACATCTTTGTGTGTCTGTATGTCCGCTCAATGTCTTCCTCAATGAGCGTTTTCCATATAGGCAAATACGTTATAACATTAGTAATTTTTTAAAAACGCGATTTAGACGAATTTGATATCAATTGATAGGTTTCTCATCAGTCTAAATTGATCTGTGAAATATATAAATGTGTGAAAATGCAAGTAAAAAAGTTGATATTTTTTACTTGGTGTCGCTTGCGATATTACGGATCATCAACGGATCATCATATTCTATATTCTACCTAATGTGCCTCTACCCTTGCCGCTTTGAGATGGTACCATATAATTCGATGATAATCATTTGAATATTAGTGCTCCTAGATCTTTACAACACGAACGTTTATCTTAGAGTCGAATAAGTCATACCAATCGTAAGCACACACAGATTTTGACAAATCTGGTATTATTTGGTAGGTTTCTCATCAGTCTAAATTGATCTATGCCTACAGAAATGTGTGAAAATGCAACCTAGAAAAGTTTATATATTTTACCCAGTATCCTTTGCGACTTTACCATTACCAATCTTCATATCCTTGTTACGTGCCTCTAGTATTGCTGTTTTGCGATGGTATCACATACCTCGATGCTGATACTAGTGATATGAAGCATATACTTAAGCAATAAAACAGTAAAAATTATGTGTATGTATCTTATTAAGTACATCTTCATTTCTCTGTCCGTGCGCCTATATCCTTGCAACATGATCGTTTTCTATAAGGCTAAATATGTCATGTTAATCGTAAAAAAGCTACAAAGATTTGGACCTATTTGATATCCAGTTATTGGTTTCTCGTTAGTCTAAAACGACCCGTGTCAATATAAATGTGTGAAAATGCTACCTTGAAAGTTGCCTTTTTTGTCTCGGTATTGCTTGCGACTTACCGATCTTCATATCTTTGCTACCCGCTTCTACCCTTGCCGTTTTTTGATGGTTTGTATATAACCAAATAAGTCATGCCAATTGTAAAGAACCACCGATGTTAACACATTTTATATCAGTTTATCCTCCAAATCTTTCTGTTTTTAAGAAACGTTTTTCTAATTCAACTAACGGGTCATCACGCTAAAATTACGCTACTGACAAATGTCACCTTAATATCCTACATACTAAACTTAGACAAGCAGGTAGTCTCCTGAAATCCGACCTTTACATGGTGAATTTAGTTAACTCTTTCACGTGTGCATGTGCTTATGATAATGAAGAAGTTGAACACTTTGTCTATTGCCCCTTACCTAATGCCAAAGATCCCAGCTCTTTCGCTCTACCTTTCAATACACTTCTTGGTTAAGTCTAGATTTATCATTGAAAAGTGACGTGACTACTCACCTACAATAGATGTCTTTCTGCTTGTGTGATGACACGTTAGTTAAATTAGAGAAACGTTTCTTAAAAATAGAAAGATTTGGAGGATTTCGGATATCATCAGGCAGAGAGTTCTAAAGACGAATCGTATATGGTAAAAGGTCGTGTGAAAATATAAAGTTTGGTTGAGATTGGTGTGATACTTTGAGAGTAACGTAGACGATAATTAGATGCCTCATATCTCCTTTGTGGAAGAAGTTCGTTTAAATAGTTAGGTACTTGAGTATTTATAATCGAATACATAATGCATAATCTCTTCCTTTTCCTTCGTTGTGCAAACCAAGCAGTTTCCGCATAAAGAGACTATCTAGAAGAATTAATGGGTATAGATCTGGAACGATCCGTGCATCTTCCATCTGATTTCCCCCCCCTTTATTCTGATCTTTCCGAATCTTCAATAGAACAATTATCCCAGACTCCAGAAGTATATTCTAAGGTTGGACTTATGAATAGTGTATATAATTTAGCTGAAGTCAACAATTAGTCTGCATTTAGACGGTAGTGTTTTATCTCCTTTCTTATACATCGGTATGTCATACGCTAGCTTGCACTGTGTTAGGAACACGCTGGCTGGGAGTGATTTATTTAAATGTATTTGCAATGGAACATACATTTCTTCAACTATACTTGTACAAGTTTATTACTTATTGGATTGGTTCCAGCGGTTTTGTTTAGGTCAAGACTAGTTACTACATCTATAATTTCTTGTTTATATATAATGATGGCAGAAATAAAAGTTTCATTTCTAACTTCAAAATGCGGTAACTGTTTATCATAATTTTTTAAACGTGTAACATATCAAACTTCCGAGTTCAACAGGTCGCACTTCTCCTGATCACTTGTTGCAAATTTAGATGATCATTTCGTACGTTTCAGTGGAGGTAATAGGTTCCATGTCTTTGTAGAATGTACTTGTTATCTCATTATTTTCCAATAAGGTCGAGGATTTGATCCGATGGCAGGGGTTGAACCTGCATCCTTTCGGTCGCAGGTCTGAGACGCTAACCACTGAGCCAATGTTGCTCCTCTTAAGATTAATATACCCATATGATATTTTCCAGTTTCATACGTAACTATATGATACGTTTAATAACACCCAATAACTCAGCAAATGCCGGCATGACGACATATGAATTGAAGGTGTAATGACGAATGTAATTTAAAGTCAATTATGTAACCTATTTTTATGCTTTTTATTGAATATCATTTCTGTCATGTCATACACATAACATAATCTTACATTTAAGATTATTTAAAATGAAATTTATGAAATTCGTTAAATAGTTTCAATCTTTTGCGACTCTCGTGAAAAGATCCTTCATTGCTGTTCATGTAATTTTACATGTCATTATATTTCTTTATTGATTTGCACTTTGGTTACAAAAGAGACAACTTTTGCAATTTAAAACTTATTTCATCTATACTACACTAGTATAGCTCATGAAATGAAGGCAGTTTACTTGGCCTCTAATTCATCTATAGGGAATGATACCTGCGGGAGACTGCTCTATCTGACCAGTGTGTAACTATGGAAACGGTAATTTAGTGACCTCTTCTCCAGCCTCGAGCTTTAGGTTAAGACTGAAATTCGCTGTCTTATGTAATGTTCTGTATCTGTAGTTTAAAGCTGGGAGAATTATACAAAGAGAATAGCAAGTAAACCCTTCTGTAAATGGAGCAAACTCGCACTTTTACATTGTAAAACTAATTTATCTTACAATCATTTATGAATAATTAAAAATTACTGAGTAGTAACTAAGAATATACAAATTCTTTAGATGCAGACCCAAATTTCATTTTTTAAATTATCGTATTTTTTATGTTTACTTTCCAGATACATTTTTAAAAAAATTCTCAAGAAAATATGAAATCTAACAAAAGATGAACGAAAGTCTTATTATTTTGATTTTTTGTAAAGAGCAAAGAAAGAAAACTATTAATGACATAAGCTTTCATCATGACATATACACACTAGCCTCCACAGAAGTACTTTTATGTCAGTACGGTTAAAATAGAAATAAATATGCATATACAGTTGTAAACTTTCCCGATTTATGACTAAACATTTATACTGTGATAGGGTATTCTTAGTAAGTAAAATGTGTATTATACAATGAATGAATAGGAGGTATTCGATGAATGGACTGCACGCATTTCAGGTGCAGTGGCTACTCAAGATTATTTACTGATGCACAAACTAGTTATAGTTGTCATACTGGTTGTCATTCCAGGGATACTGACAGTCAGTGATTTCCACCTTGTAAAATCTTTCCTCTAGGGCGGACAATAATAATAGTTTCTGAAGCTGATTTTATTAGCAATGGTTTGCAAAATAACAACAAATATCCTTGTGTTTTATCAACTCATTATGGTTCCGCTGCTTTGGTAGAACAAAAAGGAATGTTCTTTATTGTTTTATGAGTTTTATGCCCTGTGACAATGGCCAACATTTTGTAGGTCACGATCACTTTGGCATAAACTTATTTTATGCATGGCAGTTGGAAACTACGAAAATCTTCTTAGAGGCGAGCTGTATAATCGGCAGTTACATTGTTATTCTGAAAGAGTTCTGATAACTAAATAAATAAGTAAATAAATAAAAACACCATCTTTTATCATTAAAAGTTGCCAAGTGTTGTTTATACATTGTACGTGGCGTAATTCGTAAGTACTCGGCATATTTTCAACTCGGTAACGCCTGGTAACGGTCATACTTTTACCTAAATATGTGGGTCCTTTGAGAGCATCGTAAATGTATGGAGGAAAAGAAATAATTGTATTTTATGCTCATCTCAAAAGATTTGTTTGTATTTCTGCGAAATAGTCATGCCTAACCAGACAATAGCACAGACCCCCCCCCCATTGTAACTACAAAGCCTTGAGCAAGTGCGAAGTTACCAGTTAATTTTATTGTTTGTTTCTATTTTTCAAGTTGTCTTCGTGTGTGCGCGCCTAAATTGAAAGCTTGTTATTACTAGTCAATATCGTCAATCATATTTGCTCCATTATTCCATGCAGATAAGAAAGGAACTAATTTTGTGTTGAATTTGTGCCCCCCCCCCCCATCCCACCCCGCCCCGGCACGGTACAATAAACAAACACTTGATTGAAAATAAAATAAAAGAAACTAGCCTTGCATTGTTATAATGTATTCCTTCTTTTTTCATCATGCGAAATTTACAGAACAAAATATATCAACGAACTCCGTAAATGTAGCGGATGCCGGCATGCGTATGCATCCTTACTGTGTGTGTATCGCTAATGTCAGATAAAAAAAATATCGCAAAAGAGACGAAAATATCACCAGATTGCTTGAAGGCGCCTGCCATTCACGCATGATAAGTTTCAAGGTGCAAACGGACCAAGATTATATTGTATCCAGGTTAACTATACGACGATATCTCGCAAATAAAAAAATAAATCATTATTTTAAAGAACATACAATGTGAGTGCAAATGATAATCTTTCGCTAGTATGAGTTACGAAAGTATCGGGGGGGGGGGGGGGGGGCACCAGACAGATGACCCCCCCACAAAAAATAAAGTGTTTTCATGTACTCTTGTATACCCCAAGATGTGTGTGCTTGTTTAAAGTTTAAAAAAGGAATTTTGATCAAACTTTTAGTTTATAATTAGTCCTAGTGTTTTCTAAAGGGTAGTAGTCTGAAACATGGGTCTTATTCCCATTTTCAGATTTCATATCCTTGATTTTTAGTGATCTTTGTCAAGAATTTTCTATGTTCCGTGTATGCTATGTGTGTCAATGCTATGGTGTGTGTATGCTATATAGTCTGTGTGTAGGGACAGCAATACTATGTCAAATTTGTCTCTGTTGTCTTAATATATATTTTTCTATGGACTTTTCAAATTTATTTGTTTGTCCTGGTATAAATTTAGTTGCTTTTGAATTAATTTGCAATTTAGAATTACGGCGAGATGAACGGTATACTACCATTTGAAATTAAAATAAAACCTTTTGTTTTATGTGATTGACTATGGTGTGGCGTTTCTCACATTAAAGTCTATTTTCAAAATGAGGTAGGCTGTATTCGAGTCAGGGTCCGCACTTTCTTTCTTTATTTATTTGTGTTTCTCCCGATTCGAGTTAGGCCTCCTCTCTAGTATTTAATTTATAATGTAAAAGAAGTAAATATCCAACCCAAAACCCCTTAGGAAGCTTTATACATTAATGGTTTGGTTTTAGCATGAAAAACATAAGTGACATCTACAAAAATAATAAACTGGTAAAAAGACTAGAAACAACAAGGACCTTTAGAAGTATAAAGGAACTTTTATGTAAATATAGGGAAAATGAGGAACTTTGGGGAATTGAAACTAAGGAAACATATAATTGGATAAGGGAAAATTTAACCTCTAAAATTAAAAATAAAGTAGAGGAGGAAATATCTCGGTTAATTGGGACAGACCTTGGAGGTACTGGACCAACATCGGCTCTCCAAAAATACAAAGCTTGATATTCAAATATCTACACGACATATGCATACATGTAAAATATCTCATGTGCAAATGTGCGAACTTCACAAAATATCATGCGATGGCACAGTGCGAGTTTAGGAAACAAGACAGGATACAATTAATTATGGAGATATCCAAGAAATAAAAATACAGAAGAAACCAAGTTTTATATCAAGACGGCAACTTTAACAAAACTTTAATAGGAAAAATAACAGATAACATAACTAAAACCATGATGGCGTGTGACCAAGTCATAAACATAAAAAAAATGAATAGGCAATTTTTTTTGTAATCCTTTCAAATCAATTAGAAAAAAGAACTTCTAGGAAGATTTGTGAATGGGAGGGACGGGGCTGCAAAGGGTGAAAAGAAGGGGAGGGAGATGGGGCAATGGATAATCTCCCCTTAAAGGGGACCATCACAAAGTGAACCCTTGCCCTCATACCCCCACCCCGGATTGGAATCTGCTGTAGCCGTCACCCTTTTAATTTCTTATAAATTTTCCTAAACAGCTTCAGTTTCTTTTTATTATCCATTACAATTAAAATTAAATAATTAAATAGACTTTAATTATATTACGTAAACTATCACAAATCCTAATTATCGGGACAGAGAAACTATATGGGAAAAGTACGAGATAATGACGTCATGGGGCTATGAAAGAGTCGGGAAAAACACCTCATATAGGAAACTTTACATACATACACGAAAACAAAGGATCTAATAAGTCTCTCTTCTAATTCTATTTGCTCAAAATGTGCAGCTCTCGCACTGCACGGTAAATCCCCACTCTGTGTGTGTATGTGTGTGTGTGTGTGTGTGTGTGTGTGTGTGGGAAGAACAACCATTTTTAGAGATTTTGGCAGAAATCCAATAAATAATTTGAGACGGCCTAACTATAGGTGGGAGAAATACAAGCAAATAAAAAAGTGTATGGACTCCAACTCGAGTACAGCGGATTTCAATTTACAAATCCAATATGTGAATAATGACACAATATATTTGCACACAGAACACATTAAGTTTTTTTTTCTTAATTAAATTATAATACACCGTTACTTAGCCAAAATTCAAAAATATATTAAATAAATAAAAATAAACCTTTTCTTGATCCGATTATAAGGTCCTAAGATTACTGGGGAGATTTGGGAAAAAATAAAGGCTATCCCAACATGGAAGCAAAATATAGCATACACAAACTATAGCATATATATATATAGCACACACGGGATATAGGCGACCTCTAGCCAAGGTCAACCAAGAGTATAGGGAAGGGATTTCAAGTCAGGTGATGGAAAGATGGAAACCTATTCGGAAAAACAACCCTATAGATAAAACTAGGTTTCAAAAGAAATACCCCGTTAAAAAGGAGAATTAAATTTTTTTGACCTAAATTCTTTTGCATAATATAAAGCATACAACACATGGGGGGGGGTGATAAATACACATAAAACACTATAATTTTTTGGAAAAGTGGGGTGGGGGGTCTGTCTGGTGCCGGCCCCCCCCCCAGTACTTCGTCTTGTGGGGATAAATGTACGTCATTTCCTGCTGGCGTCCTCTATAGGTGGAAAATCGTATCTAAGTAACAGTGATGTATACTTTTATTTCGAGAAATTAAATTATTTTTTCTGTACACTTTATAGGTTTTTTTTGGTTCTTTTTGTTCAAGTATAACTACTTTTAATCATGTTATGCAAATCTGATGTATAAAGAAAAATGTTGGTGCATGGCCGGTAACTTTTATACGTCATGGCAACGGAAAATAAATTCCGCGCATGCGCATTTTGTGTGGGAGCACAAAAAAAACCACACAAAAACAAGCAATCTACTAAAACAAGCCATTACGTGAGAACTTGGCCTGAAAAGAGCAAATATAGGTACTATAAAATATTGCTAGTCTCGGATTTGACAATCCTTAGTTTTTTATGCTGATGAAACATTTTTCAGTAGAATTTTTCTTCCTACAGTTTAAATGCCTAATTTTACTGTTTATAATCATACATGTTCAAATGTACTGGTCACATATAACAATATCGTCGAAATATTAACTGATACCATGCTGGATTTATATAGAATGTCTAAATAATCATAAAACTAAAGGTGTAATTGATTATAACCAATATATATTTTTTGCAATAACAAGATAATGAGATCCGAACATTGACCAAACAGTACTTAGAGAAATTCAATATCGATTAGTTCATCCTCAACCTCCAACTGATATACTTTATTGCAAGGGGTAAATGGTACCGTATTGAAAGACGTGTTAGGATAAAAGATACCGTTGTTAAAGAATATCCTGGCCGACTGAGATCTTAACATCGTACATCATAGCTGAAAACAGTGCAAGCCAGTATACATATTTGCATTATGCTCACGCAAGAACTATTGTATCAACCAAATGGGTTTCTTGACCGAGCGATGTCAAGCCCTTGCGCGAATCCCGCTACGAGTCATAGGTTTCCCCGATTCAAAGGAATCCTGTACAACTACTTCTGCAAACTGGAAAGTCCAACGCGTCCAATCTATCAGTAATGTTACTCTAATTAATACATGACCACAAATCCCAACTTCCCAATTGTATGTCAATGTCACAACTGCAAAGCTTCTCTTCGTTAACTTTCCGCCAGTATTTCACGCCGTGAAACTATACAACTCAACAACCTAATACAGGGAACCGTTTTTACTACGCCACCTTAGGCCTTTTAAATCATGATTTTTAGCTTCATTTCGCCTGTAACTTTGTAACATATTTACCACCACAGCAACAATAAATGGCGCCCGCCGACGGCGGAACAGTCCTTTTCTGTTGATTCCATTGTATAATTTACCAATCTCCAGTCATAAATACTGCACCTGGAGTCACACGATCAATTCACGCAATTAGATTTGAATAGGGACTACTGAGTGACAGGGATACTCATGCGGCTCTTACCTGAATTCACCAAAAGTAAACCATGTCATCTTGAAACTCACTTACACTTCACTCCGTAACGTTTGCCCCTAGTAATTGGCTAATTATTTTGGTCTAAAGACTATAATCCCAGCACCGACTTCCCATATTCAAGCAAGTATATAAGGAATCCTTAAAATGGAGAGCGGTAAACAAATGCGCATACTCCAAAATATATTACAATATTATACATACCTTGGAATTTTATTAACTATTTTTGTTTACATATTTTCATTGTACTCGTGGATGGGTAATGTGATTTTGCGTTCTGCCTTGCTTATAAAATGTATTGTCTTTGGTCAACAAAAGTTGATTTAGAGAGGATAAGAAAAGAAGTTTTGTTAAACGATGATGGAATTAAATAAACACTGGGGACGATATCGTACGTTGCACATAAATCGCAGAGATTAATTGAGATTTTGCTTAACGGTCAATCAGTCCGCACTCGAAGTAGGGAAATAAGCGAATAGTGCAAAAGCCGACCATTGTCTGATAATCGACGTACATCTGCCATAGCCATATATTGTAAAAATCCCATTACTACAGGTAAAAAAGAATTAACTACAACTGCTTCTTTGGGGCGTCATGTGTGACCAGTGTATATTAGTAATGTGTTAGAAAAATATTGCGACAAACCAAAGTAAAGAAAACAGTCACTTTTATCAATCAGTCCATATCGTTTTACAAATTATACTGAATAACTGACTTCAGTAGAACTCAGAAGAATGTATTCCTGTAAGCACATCACGATTGTGGTGTTTGTACATTTATATAAAGTGGGATCATTTTACAAGCAAAGTATACATTTAAAAATTAACACTACAAATGAGACAACGCTTAAGTACATACGGATTATAATCGTGAGATGGCAAAGAATGGTTCATATGTTGAGAGGTAACCAATACACCAACAAAATAAGAGTTTGTAAGAACATCTTATTTCCTTCTTAGGTATACTTAGCCATAATGCAAATTGTTTCCTAATATGAAACATGTAAACATATTCCGACCATGCTGGAAACAAAAATAGTAAATTTAATTTAGTTCAGCGTAAACTGTAAGTTAGTTCTTTCCTTTTGGCATGGTGTCTGAATAAAAAAGTATATTTCTCAAATTTGCTAACCACTACACTGTCATTATGTAATTAGATACCTAATTGATGTACCATGGTTGTATACATATATCTATAAATATATATAGTTTTGTGGACATGTACGGTTGAATAATACCATCCCGTGTTTGTGTAGGGAAATGCGTACATCACAATCGCACTGGTAAATTTGAATCAATACCATCTCATGAATGGTTAGGGGCCGTCCATTTAGTATGTACGCATAGAGGGGTGGGGGGGTAACCCAAATGCATAGGCTTGAGCATGGAGGTATACTGATAATATACGTACGCATTTAAGGGGGGGGGGGGGCGCTGAAACCTCGAAAATAAGTTGTATAATACGTAACCTGTTCGACTTGGTTCAGTAGGCTTTTGCATTTTAGCGGACATAAGACAAACTTGTCCCACCCAGTCACACTATCCTGACACCAGGCCGACTAATCCGAACACTAACCTCTTAATGATCGGCACCAAAAGAGGCAGCTGCTAGTACCATTTTTATGTCTTTAGTATGATTCGGCCGGGGTTTGAATACGCGACCCCTCGCATCCGAGGCGGACGCTCTATAGACACATTGCACCATCGGAGAAGTCGCTTAGTAAAGAATGTACGATACTGGTTCCTGTTTTTCATGACAACTCGACCTGGAGACCTACCTGATGGAAAATGAAGGCGCATTATAAGGTTATAATATACGAGTCCATAAATACATAAATATTTTTTAAATTATAATTTTCGAGCAATTAGTGTCTCTTAGCATTTGACAAAGTCTGCTTGCAGTAGCGTACTAAGGGGAGGGGGGTTACAACATACTTTGATGCTAATACTACTGATTTCAAGCATAACATTAAAGCTAAACAACAGCATATAACATGTTTACATATATTATTAAGTACGTCTTCATTTGTCTTTCCGTGCGCCAAATACCTTCCAACACAAAGATTTTCCATATAGGTAAATTAGTTGTACCAATCTTAAACAACCATATATTTCGACATATATAATATCAATGTATAGGTTTCTCATCAGTTTAAATCGATCTGTGCCAAAAAAAGTCGAGAAAATTAATAATAAAAAAGTTGGTATTTATGACTCATTATTGCTTGCGACTTTACCGATCTTCATATCCTTGATATGTGCATCTACCCTTCCCGTTTTGCGATAGTAGCACATACTTGGATGCTAATACTATAGATTTGAAGCATATAATTTAAGATGTACAACATTAAATAATATGTGTATGTATCTTATTAAGTACGGTTTCATATGTCTGTTTGTGCACCCGATGCCTTCCTATCCGAACGGTTTCCATATAGGTGAATAATTTATACCAATAGTAAACAAACACAGCTTTTGACAAATTTCATATTAATATATAGGTTCTCATCTGCCTAAATCGATTTGTGCCAATAGACGTGTGTGAAAATACAAAATAAAAAAGTTCCACTTTTTACGGAATATCGGGTGCGACTTTACCGATCTTCATATGCTTGCTACTTTAATACACCCTTCCCGTTTTGTGATTGTAGCACATATTTCGATGCTAATATTAGAGATCTGAAGTATAGAATTAAAACTATACAATATTATAAAATGTGTGTATATATCTTAATAAGCACGTCTTTATTTGTCTGTCCGTGCGCCTAGATCCGACCTATACGAAAGTTTTTCATATGGGCGAATAAGTCATAACAATCGCAAAAACAACGGTTTTGACACATTTGATATCAGATGACAAATTTGATTTTAATTGATATGTTTCTAATCATACTAAATCGATCTGTGCCAATAGACATGTGTGAAAATGCAAAATAGAAGGTTTTGTTCTTTTTACTGAATATCGGGTGCGACTTTACCGATCTGCATATCCTTGCTACGTGAATCTACCATTGCCGTTTTGCGATCGTACTACATATTTCGATGCTATTGCTATATATCTAAAGCATATAATTAAAGCCGTACAACTGTAAATAGTATGTGCATGTATCTTATTAAGTATATCTTCCTTTGTCTGTCATTTCGCCTAATGTCTTCCTATACGATCGTTTTCCATACAGGTGAATAACTCATAACAATAGTAAATAAACCCCGATTTTGACAAATTTGATATAAATTGATAGGTTTCGCATCAGTCTAAATCGATCTGTGATAGTAGAAATGTAAGAAAATGCAATATGAAAGTTTTGGTATATTTGACTCTGTATCGCTTGTGAATTTAACAATCTTCATAACCTTGATACGTGCATCTTCCATTGCCGTTTGTCTCGGTATCACAAACTTCAATGTTTATAGTATAAATCTGAAGCATACAAGGAGAGCTATACAACAGTATATAATATGTGTATGAATCTTATTAAATACATCTTGATGTGTCTGTATGTCCGCCCAATGTCTTCCACAGCGAGCGTTTTCCATATTGTGTATTGTTCCACTTCCTATTTTTACACTACCTAATTTTGACCTAGTTTAATAAACACCCATTTCTACAGAGGACACATCTGTCGCAGCCTCGACATTTTTTTACACTTATCAGCATTGAGTCACTCGGACAAAAAGATTTGTCAAAAGTCATATCATTATTATTAATGAAGTGAAACAAGGACACATACGATGAAAAAAATAATACATTTCTCCAATTCACTTTTTCCAACCAGGAAGTCCTCTTAAAATCTTTACCAACTATTCTGACAAGGCAAATACAATTCGTTCCATACCAATCATCAAGTCTGCTACTCAACATGTGTTAGCTATGTGACTCACAGCTGATAACTGCATCTCCATCACTTTTTTAGAATTGTGTTTTGTGTTTTACGTGAATATGTCATTACTGATTTTCTGAGGTGGTTCTTGGGTATTTTACTTTGGAGTAATGAACATGAAACACACGTTTATGGTATATTTCATAAATAAATCAGCATCCTCTACTTTACTGCTAATTTAAATAAAATTACGTGTATTACTATTAGGATTTTTCTCTCAAAAATAGGCAATTTTACTTTAATAGTAAATTTTCAAACGTCCATTAAACTAATCTTGATATTTAACTTATTTTGACAAATTAATTCTTTCTAAATGTCTTCTGTCTCCTATTATTTGCACTATTAGAGAAATAAGTTATGAAGTATGCAAAACAGTTTTGTACCTTAAACAGTACATGTACATTAAAGAATTGGGGTTCTGCATATTCACAATGCCATTTAATTATTGCAAGGATGTTGTACACTAAATCTAGTATTCTTTTATTATAAGTAAACAATTGTATTATTATACCATCATGATTTTCCCCCAATTTTATTCTTTCAGCTTTTCCAACAAAATATCTGTTCCAAAACAAATTTTTTGATAAATATAGGAACAAATTCTGAGTAAACACCATTTTTCTTTTGTTGTCGTTGTTAATGGTAGACTGAGAGACGAAAATGCAGCAGCATATAATATGAACATAAGTGAAGTTATGAACTTACTAAGCCTGGATTTAAATAAATGGTATCACTTGTATTTCTAATGACAGCCACAATCCTCTTAGTTTGGGCTCAAGACCAGCAATAGTGAATAGAGGTATTTCGAAAGACATATAACAGCTCACTCATTATAATGTTACTAATTAGCATTATTGAAAACTTCTTAGATATCAAAATAAATAGTATATATGTATGGTGCTTGTTGGCGACATTGGCAGATTATTCACTCCACATCCTGGTTCCCGGGCAGTTTTGATCTCTCACAATAATAATCACGGGCACAGTGGCTCGTTACAAAGAAAATCAACAGATTTGGGTTCTAACCTGTAACACTATTAACATATTATATTGTTACAGGTTAGAACCCCATCCCTTGATTTTCTTTGTAACGACCCCCTGTCATCATGGGCAGTAAATTTGAAACATACTACTTCCGGGCCAATCTATTTTTAAGGTGCAATATATACTAGTACATAATGGGAGGTAACTCAAGTTGTGCTATTCAATTCAATTCATTAATGAAAAAATGGAAATAAGTAGGTAAAAAGGCAATTATTTATTTTGCAGATGAATATTTATCGAATATTTAACATTCAGCAGCGTACATATGCATTTATTTTATTGATATTTGTGGCAAGAGTGCAGAAAAGGACGACGTGCTTCGTGGGCAGATGGAAATCTGCCCACGAACTTTTATCTGCCCACGAAACCGTCTGAGGACGACAAAACTGCCCACGACCCACCTTAAATAATAGTATATATATATATATATATATATATATATATATATATATATATATATATATATATATATATATATATATATATATATATAGAAAATAGTTAAAGCTTCGTACAATTTAACAAGTATATTTATTTCACCAGTAGACAAAGTGAGAATGAGAAACAAGACATACAGTATTGCGAATAAATAATCGTATAATTACATAGAAAAGTCCAAGTAATTTAAAGTCCTAAATACAATTCAGTGAAAGTCCAGAAAAAATCCCAAAACTGAAGTCTATGACGTGTCTGTGGTACCTAGTAAGCTGCTTATATGTCAACAGTATTTTGTGGAATGAATCGGCGAAATATAATTCCAGAGTGGAATATACTTATAAATTCCAGTGAATTGCTCAGTCCGTAAATTGTCTCCGAACATTTTGTATTTCCAAAAATTAAAAGAATTACTTTAATTCAATGATTTGAACAGAAACGATTCCAGCCCCAAACTACTGGTTTCAACATACAATATAACTTGAAAGTGCTAGTTGTTAAAACACGAATGACCAAGTCCTCACATTCACAAGATGATATAGCTCGCTACTTGACATCAGGTCACAATTAGCATTTCTAAAAAAATACCAATCTCTTCATGAAAATAATATTCTAGAGTGATGATAACATTATATCACTGGCAGGACCGTCTTTGACATTCTTGCCTATATTAATGTATTACTGTATCAAGAGTCGACAAACTTTGCCTAGCGATGATCGAGCTATGACTTTAGTCGCTGTTAAGATGGAATTCAAGAAATCTTGTTTCTATAACAGAAGGGAAGTAAATTGTAATTTTAAGGATTAAATGATCATTTAATCTTATAATAGATATACACAGAAATAAACAGCGAATTATTAAATCAAATTAAAGCTAATAATTAAGATGTTAAAGTTTTCAGACCAAACAGGTTCTGCGCCTTTTTATAATATATAATGAATTGCTACATTTGTTCAAAACATTCACGAATGTTAACGGTACTTTTGTACTATAGGCCTTGTATTGAAAGGCTTATTACACACTGAGCCAATTTGCATAATCGCTGCTATTCTCTATCACGTGGTACATCAGCCTTTACATTCCTTCGAATTCGTTGCACTATCAGATGTTTTATGTTTAGATTGGTTGTTTTTTTAAGTATACATGCATTAATATCTCTATGATGGCTTTGAAAATAAAATATAAACCAGTTATTTAAAGAAGAAATAGCATGTAGTGAAACAAATATATTTAAATAATAGTATGTAAAAATGACTCAAGACAGCAATGAAAGTTGAAGAAACAGTTGTGAAACACTTTCATGATTGATTTAGCTCAAGCAGCGTTCTTGTGATGGTACTTATTCGATGTAGCTGTTATTTCAGCAGGTAAATTAGAAATATACACTGCATGTCATGCGTTTTGAGAAGACATTTTGACCAAACGGTCCTGATAAAATATCAACAAGATTAATTTTGGAGTCGCTTGTGATGAATTAAACGCTAAGTGCAGGATGGCACAATGCTTTTTGAGAGTGGATGTAATTGCACTGTTTAAGGGCAAGACAGGTTAATCAATGATGTATCAAAGGTAAGTTCGACTCTATTTTTCTCTCTCTCATTAACAGTAAGTTCTAGCGATCACTAGCAGCTCATTATCGCAATTTTGTATTTTTTTCCCCTCATTTTAATCCGTTTTGGTTGTAAGTAGATCGTATTTGTCTAATATGGTTGAACAATATGATGTAGACCTGCTGTATATAGTAAATACCTATACCACATAAAATCACAATGTTCAATCAATGTACCTGCATAAGTGTCAGGTAAAAAGTGTTGCTGTCATTATTAGTCTTTTGTGAGCGTCCGATTTACGACGTGGGCAAACTTTGATGTCTCCGTCGAGATTTATGTTTTTAGACAGAAGTTCATCGACTGCGTACACGTGGACGATTAAAGCTTGATATTGAACCGTTCCAACAACTTGAACTTCACGGGAATGTACCGTTTTATCTACGATATATATATATATATATATATATATATATACATATCCTATAATCGGTACACTTTATATATCGTACATACAGTTGCATATTTGTGATACTACAACATGTTTAATATCACTGTATGCAATTCTGATTGGTCAACATAAAACAATGTAATTTGTGCGCATTATTCTCATTAATGAATGTATGCGAGCGTGAGAAAAGTTAATTACCCCACCTACTGGAACGTTTTGTTATTAGCATTACTAGTAATGTTTTGGTGTCCATTATTAGAATCGACTGCTCAAAAGGAATTGTCTAGAAAATATCACGTCTGTCTGAAAATGGCCTATTTACAAAAAAATGGCTCGTTAGGCCATTTGTAGAATATCATGCGATAGAAAATGGCGTTTCAACCCAAACAACAACAGTAACAGAAAAAATAAGGAAATTGGTCCACCTAAAATATTTAAAAATCCACTCCACATACACGGGTTGTTTGAATATTAACTTTTAGGTGTAAATAAGCCGACCTCTGTTCACAGGACAATGTGAACATAAACCGGTCTCCTAATCAAAAAGACTTGATCCAGCCACAACAGCTCTTATCATGTCATGCAATTCAGGATTTGTCTCTGTGTACTGTTCCAAATAGAATAATGCGATTACCATGTCACAGACACATTAATGTATATCTGGAATATCTGCTACCATAAAATATCCCTTCACATATCCAAAAATGTATATCCTTATAGGTGCAAATTATAATGACACAATTTTCTGTTAAACGTTTCCATGTCCAAACTAAAATAATGTGATTTCATAGTGCATATAGATTCTTTGATGAAAGATTATGTTGTTTGAGGCAAATATTATAGGTTTTCGGGAGGACAGGTGCACTTAAACTATAATTGGTAAAGACACTAATAAATTTGATTAGTCGTAGCGCAGCGGAACGTATTCCATATTTTGCATGCAACAAATGAATGGAATAGTAGCTGAGTGAAAGTGAATGTACATTATTTTTCTTTCTCTCCTGCTTTTATTTTTAAAAAACTTAGTGATAAACATAATCTCAAATGGGTAATGATTTGATAGTAAATTATCAACCGCGTCGAATAATGTTCAGAGTTTTCTTGCCAAGGATCGTACAAGCTGGATACTATTCATCTCTTTGTAGATGGATATAGTTATAAAACGTAAGGACATTTTGATTTGAAAACACAAAGAAAACCAGGCAAAAGAGAAAGCGATTTTATTCTGCATCGAAAAAATTTAACCCAGAAAGTGAAAGTCCGATATATTTTCAGTTGAAGGTAAACGATAACGACACAAAGATAGTGTCATTTCAATCGAGGTCTATTTTTAATTTGATAACCCTCACCTAATCTGTTTTGCAGCAGAATATTTTTTCTTCAATAGTTCAATAGTCTGCAACAAAATACTAGTTTCATGTGCTGAAATGCGATAAGTTACATATGCCTTAATTCGTAACGCTGTTATACAAATGGGCTCGTGGCCAGAGAGTACCGACTGTGAACATCATTCCCGGACGGTTATTTCGAGTACTGTTCAGCAATATACCTTCTCTCAGCTTAGCTTGTTAAGATTGCCATTTATGGCAAATATAACTGATAATAACTCATGTCACTTGTTTAGGTTTAGATTGGTGTCTCTTTTTGCACAGCAACACAAGTAGGTTATTTGTGCCGAGGCAGCTGGAGTACAGTGCCTTGCTCAGGGACACACCACGGTATCTGACTCAGAATGATACAATGGTAGGCTTCAATCCTGCGCCTCTTTTGTCTTGAATGCGGCAGCTAACCACTGAGCCACTGCATCTCCCCACCCGCTAAGTATTGCTGTACCAATTTAAGTGATTATTATTATTATTATTATTATTATTATTATTATTATTATTATTAATTTATACAATGTGTATGGTATATAATCCGCTTTTTGTGCTTCAGCTGCATGCAAGTTGTGTCATTTTCACAGCAATATATACTTCAACATCAAGACCGAAATCATATATCGGAGTTATATATTTTCGTATGTTACATGCACGTTGTTCTCCTCAGCCGGGTGTACGTCGGTTTCTTCCATAGGACGGTCAAGATCACCAACTGAGGTTATTTTGGTTTGATATTTTTCTTGCAAGTTTGTTACGTTAGCCTGATATTTTCCAATAGGATGTGCAAGACTATTTATTGAAGTTAAAGAGTTCTCATATGTTGCATGCCCATCGTTCGGCTCCGTAAGCGGCATGTTAGATTCTTCATCCTGACATAGTTCAATAGGACTTGGAAGATCGCTTATTGGAGTTATGTACGTTTGATCTGTGTCTATGCTGGCCGTCTCAATTTGACATAATTCTATAGAAACGTCAAAATGGTAGTGACTGTGTTCAGCACTCATGTTGACTTCATGCGGATGTTCCGCACATACGTTGTCCTGTGCGTGATCAGAGGTAGTCATGGCAGCCTGAAATGTAGAATTATATTTCGATGATTTTATTATTTTAAAATAAACCAGGAATGTCTCTTTCTTCCAGAATTAAATAATAGTGTTGAAATATGACGAATAAAACGTTACTGATCAAGCCATACTCTCGAGAATTTATTGTGTGGGCTAAAGAGTAACTTAAGTAAATCAAACTGTAAGTTTAAGATAAAATATGGTGAAAAACGTCAGTAAACAGATTTGTGCTTCCTGAGTAAACATTGTGCTGATTGAAAATCTGTTTCTATGAAGTAGTCTGATTTAATATATTTTCCGAAATCAAGCGCTAACAATAAATACATGTTACATGACCGATACTACAGTTTGCATTACAATTATTGATTCAGCCTTAGGTTCTTGTTGTGCTTGATATTGTTTTAGAACTATGTGAAAATCAACTGCGGCGTAAGTGTATTGATGGAGTGCTTTTTATAATGAAAAAAGCGCATATTTGAATTATGAAATCGAAATATTGTCTTTCGTTCCCTCTTTTCATCTATTGCTTGAGCTATTTGGAAATCAGCCAAGCTTGAAATAACATATGAAGCATTGCACGTATTGCCGGTTCTAAATTCAATTCCAATCGATCAAATCTCAACAATTCTTCTAAGCTTTGGAAAATGACTTAGACATACATTTCGAAAAGACATACATTTCGATAAGTAATAATTTGTCATGGTGACTTTGAGATGATGTCATGGAAAATGGAAGGAGATCGTAAAGAAGAGAGAGAGAGAGAAAGAAGGAGAGAAAACTAATATGCAGTCTCTTTTCAAAAACTATCCATTACAAGTATATTATATAAGAGCTTTTATTGGAGACCTAATCGTAGGATCGTGAATAAGTACAGTTAAATCCTTTACATATAATCATAAATCACTGATTAACTACGATTAAACAAGTCGAGAAAAACGCATGTGAAACCTTCTTACATATTGTTTTAAGAAATATTACTTAACATTTTAAAGGGCGACGAGTTTTTGCCATATCGTTTAAATAAAAATTAGATATGTTGTATATACATTTCCTTTGCGAGACTAGAATGATATATCGTAAAGAGAATACATCCTTTACGAACAGTGACTGCGTTAATGCAATGATTCCTCTAAATATGAGTAATTCTTCTCGTCACTATTGTCATCTATATATGCTTCAAACAATTGACTCATATATTGGATGAAGGTGTAGGAATCATAAGTTTAATGTTAATTAATGCTCATTTCTGCCCGAATTTGTGTCGACGGCGACTCGGGATCTCTCCAGTAAATTTAGTTACCGAATTATGATACCAACTAAAAGCACAATGAGCTACTGTGGTAACTAATATCATCTACATTGTTATCCAAATTAAATCATTGTGCCGTTTTTCTATATACGATATATTTTATGATATACGCAGCATCGTAGATAAGCAGAAAAATTCCATTTAAGGAAGTATAACATTTCTGTCACAGATTCATCAGTTTGAATATATACTCAAAATTAATCGAATAAATTACTACTCCAAACAGTGTTGAAACACATCCTTTGCAAAGGGTACGAAGGCCTACAAGGCTATGCAAACATTGTATATTATTGGAGCATTGTGTTTATCGAGTATCCTTTTCAAATACGAATCGTATCAGTTCAGTACATGTACTATAGTTCAATCAGTACATACTCCTGAACCTTCTCTCGTTTCTCCTAGGTTTGTTCCACTTCATTTTGACCAGATATTTTATTTATACAGCTCTTGCTAACAACGAGAATGACAACTCGGCCATCACCGAAATCCATATGATCTAGCACTTGTTATTTGCAGGTATATTCTCTACTCATTATTATCTTTTGACGTGATCTGCTGTAGCTTATTGAAAACCTCTGCTTATAAAAACGTCTAAAAATCCAATATGAGTCATATGTTTCCCTAATACGCCTCTTCCTCGCACGTATAATGGGGAAGAAATGCCTGTTTAAAATTTAGGAGAGTAATAATTGTCAACATTCGTTCACCCTGCAGTGTAATTAAACATTAGACAAAACTTTGGCTTTGTAGGATTTAAAGATTAAAGAATAAGCATTAAAATACTTTTATATCTCTGATTTCCATGCTAACTGACCCAGTGAATATTTAGTCTTTAATCTGTTAAGTTATATATTGTGTTCGCTCTAAATAATGCACCTACAAATTAATTCAGTCAACCGTTTCTAAACTAAAATGTACCACCATTAGATACCAAAAATGGAAACTCAGTGTCAGTATTATTTTTTATTCATGGAAAGTTATATAAATGTTATCTTAATTTGAAGATGTTTGCCTATCACATTTGTATATTTTGAACATGTTTTATTCATTCAATGTATTAGCATAATCAAATTGTATGTCATACACAAAGGTGGCGACTCCCAGACAGACGGACGGATGAAAGAAACTTACTTTTCAAACCTCAGAGTTGTACAATTTCTCAACAATACACATTTATTCGATTATAACATGTATATATATCACAAACATATTCGTGGTTAATAAGTGAAAGTGTTAACGAAACCGTACCTAAATTTAGACAATGGTTTATCTTTAAAATCTTATTTTGATGATATATTTTGTTTTAAAAAATGGAAGTCGACAATATTATTGTATTCACTTGCAGTCCTTAAGTTCGCCTTGTTATCATATGAAATACTGTTTGTAAAGGACCGTGATAAGCTATCCAATTTTGGCAGTTTTCCTGTCTTCTCGGTACTGTATTATTTACTAAAAGCAACAGGAACATTTATGAAGTAAAATTATTTAACCAAGATAGTTTGGTTTTCTTGTAAAGTTATATAAATAAAGGCACATTTTATAACAAGGTATCCCAGGTATGTCACCAAATGTGCAACACACAGAGCAACGCAACGTTGATGTCATTTTTAAATAAAAGGTTGCATGAGTTATTTTACTATGAAACAGATTGATAGATAGATAGATCGATTGATCGATAAATAGATGATCATCGTGAAATGTTACCTGATCAATAGCGTTGTATGTGTCTTCAATGAATTCATTATTAACAACTCGTTTGTCTCTTTTTACTTTTCCAAGCCGTTTTAAAAGTCTGCAACAACTATCGCCTTGATTTATGTTCTCTGAATCATCGCTGTTTAAATATTTTTCCTTGGTAGATGACGATGACAAAGTTTTCATTGGCACGCTTTTTCTAATTTGGCTGCTTTTGGAAACATCTTTTGTCATTGCTGTAATAGGCATGAATATATTATACTCTGATACCTTCTCTGGAGACTATTTCATGCCGTTTATACTTTATTACAAGCAATATAAAAAAAACATCATTCTTTCCGAATCACGCGATTACAAAAGATAGAATTAAGCATATATTAGTATATGCTTATATTTTTCCATTAACTTTATTTTGTCAGAATCGTGTGGTATTTTTCCATACTGCACAGTTTCATATTGCACATGTATCTACAAATAGTCAAAATACTCTCGTGTATTACGAACTACCTTATGCTTATATAGCAGAGGCTTTTCCTATTGCTCTATGAGATTAGTTAGTGGATGAACTGCACAAGCTGTTTCGTCCTTTTGAAAGTAGAGATGATAAAGTTAACTATCTAGACAAATTTACTATGTTTCTTACAAACCTTTCAAACAAGATAAAAATGAGCGTTATATTCGCAATATTCACAACAAATGTGAGAAATGCAATATTGAAAATGCCATTCTGATCAGTTAAACAATTATTTGTGTGAAATGTGCGTAACCGTTCGTCCCGCTGAGGGTCCGGGGTTGTATAATTGGCACGATATGTCTTCACTATGTGCCGTAAGAGGCTCCTAAGTAGAGGGAACCTGTTTGCCGTGGGTTGCGTCCCGTGTCGGGGGAGGAAAGGATCGTGCTTGTTGAGCAGATGCTTTCCGATGCAACCCACTACTCTGGCCTCTACTTCTCTTTGACCGGTGCTCTGGATGGGCCCAGCCTCGACAAATTGGCTGGTCACGCCGATCCCTAGGAAGTCTTTCATTTACTCGCTCACCTTCTTTATCTTTATTCTTGTATCTCTCTTGATACCACCGTTGCCACTACGGTCTATTCCTTTATCTTACCCTTTCCCAAGTGTTAGAATACTTCTTAGAACGGGTCAATCAGGAGGTAATTTTACCGACCCTAGAAGGCGGTGGTTTCACGGGTATATCATAGGTAATTTTATCAACTGAGTATACCATCTGTGTATCCCTGGTACTTGAAAAGAGTCCCCATGTTGGGGTCCATTGTGGGCGTGGAGTACGGGTGCTGAATTTTAAATAAATCAACATGGATATTTCCAAAACAACCAAAATAAACGCACCAAAACTCGATCTGATTCGGATGACGAACATTGGAGTGTTGAGACATTTCCACGATTCATTGTCATACAATCTAAATATGCCACAAAACCGCTTGCCTTACTATGTCCTTTTGTCATCGAAAAGACAGGATCGACTCGCACACAACAAGTGTTAAAAAGTTGAAATCGGTTTGTCTTCTTATTGAGTGTGAGCGACAAGGTCAAACAGAAAACATCAATAAAATGAAAATTTTATTCGAAAGCCCAGTGAGCTGGTTCGCTCATACTACACTCAATACGACCAAAGACGTGATTCGCACACATATCACTTAATACATCAAAAGGCGTCACTCGTTGCCATGACTTAGCTGGAGTCAGCGACACAGATATAATTGAAGGGATGAAAAACGAAGGTGTTATTGCAGTACGTCGAAAACGTATTAAACATAATAACAACCTGCAGGTAACCAACACCATTGTACTCACCTTCAACAGACCAACTATACCCAAAGTGGTGAAAGTTGGCTTTTTGCAAGTGAAGGTTGAAATCTATATTCCAAACCCCCTTCGGTGCTAAAAGTATCAGAAATACGGTCATCACGAAGACCGTTACTCAAAAAGCCGAATATGTGGCCGATGCGGATACAATTATCATCAGAAATCTGTAGAGCAACTCCGCATTATATCAACTGCTGAAAGGAGCACCACGACAGTTCCAAGGATTGTGATACCTGGAAACAGGAGAAGGAAATACAGGGGTAAAATATACATCTAACATACCTATCCAGAAGCCAGAAAACTCGTTCAGGCCAAAACCATCCTTCTCCACTTCGGTGAAGAACAATCTGAAAACAACAAATGACTCTCAAACACAAACAGATAAACCCGATTCAACACCAAGTTCTAACACACTCCATTACTAAGCACAGAAGAACACGGCATCTACTCATACATGGAAACAGGCAACAAAAGGGGTCAGATGAACCCATCAAACTCTATAACAGGTTTGGTGACATTGCGAACAGGGATGCAGAAGACACTGTTCCATGTGCTCAAGGTAGCTCCAAACCTACAAACCAAACATTCACCACCGTAATGCCTTCAGAGAAATTATCACACAAATTGCCTCCGCGAAAGGTGTAACCTAGCTCCACAATCTTCAATTTAAATGTATAATAGAAAACTTCATCATACAATGGAACTGTCGAGGACTTAAAGAAAATTACAATGATATTCTCCTCCTTTTAAACAAACATGATCCTGCGGTAATATGCATTCAGAAAATATTTTTTAAAGTTACGGATAACATTACACTTAAAACTACTCCCTATTTAACACATACTCCCAAAATGTTGAGAGGGCCCCATGAGGAGTTTCTGTTGTTGTGAACAATACAGTCCCTCATAGCGTCATCCCATTAAACACAATCTGCAAGGTACTGCTGTAAGCGTCACTCTACATCGAGTGATTATCTTTTGTTCTATTTACTTACCACCAAACACCAAGGTAGTACCAAACAAATTAGACGAACTTGTTCAACAACTTCCCGCACCATTTGTTTTACTCGGGGATTGCAATGCCTATAACAATGTATGCGGGTCAAGCGGCATAAATGACCGAGCCACAAAATATATGGATTCATTTCTAGACACGATTTGTGTTTATATAACAACAAATCACCGACATATTTACACCCTGGAACGGGTACATACACGAGTATCGCTCTGACAATTTGTTTTCGATTATGAATTGAAGGTCGCTGATGACCTTCACATCATGGATCATTTCCCAATCTCTCTTAAGAACACCGACGCTACAATTAACGAAACAATTTCGCAATGGAAGTTAAAGAAGGCCGACTGGTCCAAATATGAAACGCTTTGCACAACTAGCCTAGACAGAGATACCGTGTTAAACGACAAAAACCTTTTCAATATTTTACTTCTGCTTTAAACAACATTGCAGTAGAATCCATTCCTAAGTCCTCACCAAACTGTTAAAGTTCTAAAAAACCGTGGTTCACAAGCGATTGTAAAGAGGCCATTAGACAACGCAGAGAAGCACTGAAACAATTTAATAATCGTCCAACGCCCGAAACTTTATCTAAGTACCGTATTGTTCGGGCCAAAACCCGCCGCACGATTAAAGAAAGTAAAAGAGAATCATGGAAAAAATATCTTTCAAATTATCGTTACTCTATAACGAAATTTTGGGACACGATCCGCAAAATAAATGGAAAAGGGAAAACACAATTCCCTTCGACATCACAAACTAAACAACAAGATTTTCATATCCAAACTTGGCATAGTTAATATATTTGCTGATAGTTTCGCAAACTTAACAACAAGACTTTCAATTCCAAACTTGGCATATTTAATATACTTGCTGATAGTTTCTGCAAAAACTCATCCTCGTTTAATTTTTCAGAAGCCGCCAGGAGATTCAAAACTCAAAAAGAAAAGACGGTTGAAATTCACATCGAATAATTCAAAAAGTTGTAATCAACCATTTACACTGTTTGAGCTGATTGAATCCCTGAACAAGGCCCACGATACATCCACTGGACCTGACGAAATACATTACCAGTTTTTAAAACACCTTCCATAACCTTCATTAACAGTTCTTCTCGAAATCTTCAATGAATTATGGATTACTGGTAATGTACCTAAAATTTCGAAAGAAGCAAAATTAATACCAGTTCCTAAACCAGGTAAAGATAGCGCAGATCCTAACAGATATCGACCTACTGCACTCACAAATGTGCTTGCAAAACATCGGAACGAATTATCAATTCTGTATGTTACCTGTAAACTAATAATTTAATATCTCATTACCAAAGTGGCTTTCGATATGGCCGGAGCACCAGTGATCATCTGTTCAGACTGGAAACATTAATTTGCGATGCATTTATCAAGAAGAGCATTTAGTAGCGATTTTCTTTAATTTAGAAAAGGCCTATGATACGAAATGGAAGTACGGGATATTAAATGACCTGCACGATGTAGGTCTAAAAGGCCATCTGA
This sequence comes from Sinohyriopsis cumingii, assembly GCA_028554795.2. Classification (NCBI taxonomy): domain Eukaryota; kingdom Metazoa; phylum Mollusca; class Bivalvia; order Unionida; family Unionidae; genus Sinohyriopsis; species Sinohyriopsis cumingii. Next base: position 53,413,832 of record CM068831.1, read on the forward strand.
TCCTCTTTCATATCATACTTTCTCTCAGACAGAGAATGCAAGGTATGAGAGGGCTCTACCCTTTCAGATCTGCACAAGCAAGAGATGGGTGTACCCCAGTATTTTATGTGACGCTTTTCAACATCAAAATTAATAGCATCACCAAGTTTTTATCTCCTGGTGTGGATTGCTCGCTGTACGTTGATGATTTTCTAATAAGTTATCGATTAAAGCACATGCATAAAACAATCGAAAGACAACTACAGCAAGATATAAACAAGATTCAAAACTGGGCCAGTACTAACTCTTTCAAATTCTCGAAATAAAAAACGGCATGTTTGCATTTCTGTCAGTTACGACGACACCATGAGAGATCATTATTCCACACCAAAAGAACTTGAAAGATAAATGCTTAAAATCTCTAGATTCTTAAAGTAGTAGCGCACACTGACTGGGTGCTAATAGAAAAGTCATACTCAATTTATTAAGAACAGAGTAATTCAGAAGAGCCTTTCCGATGCAATACACTTCTTTGGCCTGTACTTCATCTAGACCGGTGGTCGGGAGGGCCCGGTCTCGACAAATCGTCTGGTCACGCCAGGCCCTAGGAGATCTTAATTTACTTGATCACTGTCTCAGTTTTTCTTCATGTATTTCTCTTGATTCCACCGTTTCCCTTACTCTATACCCATTTCTTTTTCATTTCTCCTACTCAAAGATGACTTCCTAGAAGGCGGTTCTCAACGGGTCGATCGGGAGATAATATTACTTACTTAGTATACCACCTTTGTATTACTGGCACTTGAAAAGTGTCCCCTTGTTGGACTTCGTGGCGGGTGGGGAGCACGTGTGACGAAAGAAAATTATCAAAAAGAAACACAAAATGGAAAATAAAAAAAAAAAAGGTTAACACAAGAGAACAAAAACCGTTTCGGACTCTGACGATGAGCCATGGGGCGTGGAATCTTTTCCTCGCTTCATGGTCATTCATTCCAAAGAACAAACCAAACCACTAGCCGTACTATTGCCATTTAAAGTTGAAAAGACTGTACTTGGATTAGCCGGAAAACCCAAAAGCTTTAAAAAACTTAAATCAGTTGGTCCGCTTGTTGAGTGCGAACGTAAAGCACATACTGAGACCATCCAAAAAATTAAGACCATTCATGAAATTCCAGTAACTTGTTTCGCACTGACATCTCTTAATACATCAAAAGGTGTCTTTTTGTTGCCGCGACCTAGCTGGATTGAGCGACAATGCAATCATCGAAGGGGTGAAAAATGAAGGTGTCACCGCAGTCCGTAGAATTCGTATCAAACGAAATAACAATCTGCAGGACACCAACACCATTATACACACCTTTAACAAACATACAGTACCTAAAGTAGTCAAGGTTGGATCTTTATAGGTAAAGGTTGAGATATATATATATGCCAAATCCCCTTCGATGCTTCAAATGTCAAAAACACGGCCATCATGAGGACCGATGCTCGAGAAGCCAAGTAAGTGGCCTATGCGGTGACCCTTTCCATTGGGAATCCGAGTGCAGATCCGCTCCGCATTGCGTCAGCTGTGGAAAGGAACACCATGCTAATTCAAAGGATTGTGACACCTGGATACAGGAGAAGGAAATACAGAGAATTAAATTACCTCCAACATCCCCTATCCAGAGGACAGGAAGCGTGTACAAATTAGAACAAAAGCAACGAAAGACGCACAAACCAAAACAAACCTATTGAATACTCTACCAGCCCAAACATTCCGCGTTACAAACTTGAAATATTCAATATCGACCCAAGCGATATTCAACAAACACTACACCGACAAAATCACCAAACAGTAAAAATAAATCTCAAACAAATAGGCAACAAAACTGGTCCGATGACATTATAAAGCTGCACAACAGGTTTGGAGAATTTTAGGATATGGACGCACAAGAAATTATTCCATTTCCTCAGGGTGGCTCGAAAGGTAGATCCAGACGTACCAATAAAACATTCACCCCTGTAATTCCTCCAGAGAAATAACCTCACAGATTGCCTCCGCTAAAGGTCTAACCTAGCTCCACAATCTTCTTTTTCAATATATAATGAAGAACACCACCGTACAATGGAACTGCCTTCATGAAACGTTCTTGAAAGATAGGTATAACATCACTCTTAAAAGCTACTCCCTGTTTAACACCTACTCCCAAAATGTTGACAGGGTCCCAGGAGGAGTTTCTGTTGTTGTGAACAATAGATCCCCTCATAGCGTCATCAGTATAAAAACAAATATGCGTGGCCTAGTGGTTAGAGCATCTGCATCGGATGAGGGAGGTCGTGAGTAGGATCCCTGGCCGAGTCATAGAAAAGACTTACAAAAATGGTACTAACAGCTACCTCGCTTGGCTCTCAGCATTAAGAGGTTAGTGTTATGACTGGTCGGCCTGGTGTCATGATAATGTGACTGGTTGGGACATCATACAACATGTCTGCGGCATGATGTCCAGTGCTAGACATCACCATAAACTGCCACAAAACAGACATCGTAGCGATAGGACTGAAAAATTGTTACAGCTACGTTAAAAATCCAAATCACACATGCAAATCTGCAAGCCATTGCTGTAATAGTCACACTGCATCGAGTTATTACCCTTTGTTATATTTGCTTACCACCAAACACCAACGTAGTACCAAACCATTAAGACAGACATGTTCAGCAACTTCCCTCACCATTTGTATTACTCGGGGATTTTAATGCCCATAACATTTGAAGGAGTTCAAACCACATAAGTGACCGAGGCAACAAAGTAGAAAACTTCATTTCAAGACACGAATTGTGTCTATATAACACTCAGTCACCGATGTATTTACACCTAGGAACGGGTACATAAACATGCATCGATTTGACAATTTGTTCTCCTTCGCTGCTTTTAGATTATGAATGGAAGGTCGCTGATGACCTTCATATCAGTGATCACTTTCCAATCTCCCTTGAAATATTATTTCTACAATTGAGGACACAATTCCAGAATGGAATATTAAGAAGGTCGAATGGGCTAAGTTTGTAACACTCTGTCAAACTAGGCTGAATGAAGATACAACGTTAATTATCCTATTCATGATTTTACTTCTATTTTAACCGAGATTGCAGAAGAATCCATTACCATGTCCTCAACAAACTGTAAAAGAACCCCATAACCTTGTTTCACTAAGGAATGTTAGGAAGCCATTGGGCAATATCGTGAAGCATTGAGAACATTCAACAATCGTCCGACGTCTGGGAATTTAAGTATACATCGTATTGGCCGGGCCAAAGCTCGCCGAACTATCAAATGAAGTAAACAAGCATCATGGAAGAAATATTTTTCTTCTTTAAAATCTAGTTTCTTTATTACAAAAGTTTGGGAAACTATACGCAAAATAAACGGAAAGAGAAACCACACATCTCTTCAACATCTGAAACTGAAAAATAACAATTTTAGTTCAAAACGTGACATAGCAAATATTCTTGCTGACAGTTTCTCTAAAACTTCTTCATCATCTAATTATTCAGAAGCCATCCGAAGATTAAAAACTCAAAAATAAAGGTCATGTCTAAAATGCACATCCAACAACTCGGAAACTTATAACCAACTGTTCTTACTACTGAAGCTTAAGGAGGCTTTAGATGAGGCCTATGATACATCCACTGGTCCTGACGAAATACATTGCCAGTTTTTGAAACACCTTCCAGAATCATCATTAAAATCTCTTTTGAAAATCTTAAATGATTAATGGATTGCTGGTAATGTACATAAAATTTGGAATGAAGCAACAGTAATACCAGTTCTCAAACCAGGTAAAGATAGCGCAGATCCTAACAGCTATCGACCTATCGCACTCACAAATGTGTTTGCAAAACATTGGAACGACTGATCAATTCTGTATGGTACCTGGAAACTAACAATTTAATATCTCCTTTCCAAAGTGGCTTTCGATATGGCCGGAGCACCAATGATCATCTGGTCAGACTGGGAACATTTATTCGCGATGAATTTATCAAGAAAAAACACTTAGTAGCGGTTTTCTTTGATTTAGAAAAGGCCTATGACACGACGTGGAAGTACGGGATATTAAATGACCTGCACGATCTGGGTCTAAAAGGCCTTCTGCCCGCTTTTACACCAAACTTTCTCTCAGACAGACAATTCAAAGTACAAGTGGGCTCTATCCTCTCAGTTTTGCACTAGTAAGAGATGGGTGTGTCCCAGGGAAGTATTTTATCTGTGACACTTTTCAACATGAAAATTAATAGCGTCACAAATGTTTGACTCCTGGTGTGAATTGCACACTATACTTTGATGATTTTCTAATATGTTATCGATCAAAGCAAATGCATACAATCGAAAGATAACAACATCAAAATATAACCAGGATTCAAAATTGGGCCAGTACAAACTGTTTCAAATTCTCGAAATCAAAAACTGTATGTATGCATTTTTGTCCGTTAGTAAGACAAAATTATGAAGCTAAACTCACGCCGGACGGAACACCTATTCCAGTTGTTGAGGAAACAAAGTTTTTAGGTATTATCTTCGACAGAAAACTGACTTTTATTCCACACCTAAAGAACTTGAAAGCTAAATGCTTAAAATTTCTAGACCTACTTAAAGTAGTAGCGCACACTGACCGGGGTGCTGATAGAAAAGTCATCCTCAATTTATATCAAATGTTTAATCGCTCCAAACAGGATGATGATTGTATTGTGTATGGTTCAGTCAGAAATGATACACAAACACACACAGAGATATATATATATATATATATATATATATATATATATATATATATATATATATATATATATATATATATATATATATATATATATATATATATATGTGTGTGTGTGTGTGTGTGTGCATGTGTGTGTGTGTGTGTGTGTGTGTATCATTTCTGTATTAGAGTAATGTTTATTGCTCTTAAGTCTTTTTCCACCTCAAAAATGTAGCCTTGAATTTCATGCATTTTTTCCAATTTTATTTTAATGGTTGTTTTCTGCGCTTTTAAATAAACTTATATATTGCTCCTACATTACATTTTTCAGCAGTACATTTTGATGGAAAACTTGAAATATGTCTAGCCCTAAACAGATATGATTCCAAATCAGTTTAAAAATCGTGCCGATTACTCTGGATGCATATATTTGCCACAGGATGGCTACGATGCAAACTCCAATGATCAGGAGGAAGACGACAGCAGTGATTAGTCCAATCCAAAACAGTCCCAATTGTTGACCTGGAATGCGGGTTATTTTGTAATTGTGCCTTTGTAATAAGAACACACAACAAACAAGTATGCATTGTGAAATAAAGCAATGCTAATGATATGTAGACTTCAAACTGTATATAAATTGTAATACATAGTGACAGCAGAGTTGAGTTATGCACGATATTGACAGTTAGCTAGCAACAAAATGTTTATCCATACGCTAAGGAGAATTCCTATATCGGATGCTGTATATAGACTTAAATGTGTCAGAACTGCATGTTGATATAATACTTTTATCAGATATACTTTTCTGAAGACTTTGCACTGGATTAAGATGCAGGAACAATTCCAAAGATTGAGTCACCCAGATAGGATCCCTTATGAAACGAATGAAACAATAAAGACTGCTTTTAAGCTGGTATGAGAGAGAGAGAGAGAGAGAGAGAGAGAGAGAGAGAGAGAGAGAGAAGAAAGCGAACGGTCTATTATAGTGCCAAGAAGATCACCAGGCAAGTGATGTGATGTGATTAGGATTTTTAACGTAGCTTTGACAATTTTTCAGTCATATTGCTACGATATCTGCAGTGTGACAGTTTATAGTGATGCCTTGCACTGAGGCATCATGCTGCATACATGTAGTATGATGTCCCACCATGTCACATCATTCTGACACCAGGCCGACCAGTCCTAACACTAACCTCTTAATGCTGAGTGTCTAGCGAGGCACCTGTTAGTACGATCTTTGTAGGTCTTTGTATGACTCGGCCGGGGTTCGCACTCCCGCTTCCGAGGCTGACGCTCTAACCACTAGGCCACCGGTGCAGTTCTCCAGGAAAGAGCGATACCTTTCTTAAATTATACGTGAGTTTTATTTATGTGCTACTCTAAGTCTCTGCTTTGAACAATTGAAAGTTAAAACCTATTTTTCCTCATACTCTTGTAAGAGTAATGTTGTGTGTCTACAAACTTTGCCTTACCCTGATGTGTAAAGGTAAAGAAGTGTGTTTATAAACACTGCCGTAACTCTTGTATGCCATGGCATGTTTGCAGGACTGTGCGAAAGTCTGTGTCTACAACCTCTATATTCACATTGTAGGGGTGTATGTGTTAGGATTATATATGCGGTATATTGAAATAGTATATACAAATTTCATCATTACATTTTCTCTTCACTATTTTAAAATTTTCATCCCTTTTTAATCCATAAACACTTTTGACCATATATGCGCTTTTGACCAGATTAACACCTTATGCACATACATCACCAAAACACGATGACCAGATTGTGTGGTACCTTTATACAGGATGCCAGTGTAAGCTGTTTTAAATATTACTAAGCTACTCAAATGCAGTCGAAATACTGCCAGCTTGTAAATTATTCGTCTCTATTGAGTAATCAGTTTATGCCACTTCCACTACACATATACCACGAAGACCGCTACTGAACTAAGCTATGCACGTGGAAATTCAAATTTTAATTAATATCAATTTTATGGGTAGTTTTTTAAAAAATATTGTTCTTGGCTCGTATTTTAGATTCATAAGTAGTCACATTGTAGAATATTTCCATGATCGGAAATATAACCGAGCATATGACATGGCGAAAGGCAAATAGATGATAATAATAAATAAAAAGGAAACTCAAACTTGGCTTGATACTGAATCAACTTCATTGCCCAAATTTGATTTTTTTTTAGATGTCACGATTTAGAATTTGCTTGTTCCTGGAGAAATGGAGGGATATAACGATGAGATGCTGAATGGGTCGTATATATTAAATAAATTCACATACATCAATTAGATTTAATACAAATACTATAAAATGCCTACTTCCTTAAAATTAGAATTGGGTTGCATCTGATATATAAAACAAAGCAAAACTGAAAGAGCTTAAGTACTACTTGACGGAAGAGCGTTATCTATCATTGAAATCAAACGTGACATCTGGCCATTGTTAAGTAACAAATAATGATAAACATATGAAGACACATGTATAACACTTTGCTGCTGTTTTTCTTCCTCTTGGTCTAGCTTCCGATTTGTGTTTAGATATTTATTAACAATTGTGATGGTTTCAAATCGCAATATAACGTATCAATGAAAATAAAAAAAAACTAGAATATTTACAAAAGTATTTAGAGAAATATGATGTACACTATATACATATATATATAAATCCTACTATACGTAGATGCGAACCCAAGTCCGCGGGTAAATGGCACCCGTCGCCTTGCCTGCACACACGAGCCCCTATTCCCTCCCGACTGAACCAAATCGCTTAAAAATGATCCTACGCAATCGGTGTTATACGCACTCCTGTGTAGCAGGCACACTCGAATGACGACATAGTAATGAATTCTCATTTATCTACACAGTCATTTCGGATTCCTATGAGAGAACTCAAGGTAGATATAATTAATTATAGAGATTTATAAATATACACAAGAGAGATAATAATATGTCTGAAAATATTAATTATGTCTACTATTATCAAGTATTCTTCTATATAATCGAGGGATATCACTTTCCGTTCTGTTTGGTGCATATTTATAATCCCCCCTCTCTCTATCTATCTATGTATCTATCTATCGATGTATCTCTCTCTCTCTCTCTCTCTCTCTCTCTCTCTGTATATATATATATATATATATATATATATATATATATATATATATATATATATATATATATATATATATATATATATATACTCTGTGAAAACATACAAAATATTCGCTATTGTTGCCGCACAAATCTTTCTAATAATAATAATAATAATAATAATAATAATCATTAATGAGGAATTTGTATAGCGCCTAATCTTTACAAGCTCTAAGCGCTTTGCAACGTTAGGCCACACCTATAACATAAAAAAGACATGCATAATGATATTATTACAGAAAACAAACACCACGAAATTAGAAAACATAAAAACATGCTGTAAATATTTAAGGTATGGAACATTATTAGGTCTTTAAGTTTGTTCTTGCAGTCGAAATCAGTGAGTTTTAAGAGCACTCATGAATGAGATTACTGTGTCTTTGTGTCTGAGTTTAGTGGGCAATTAATTCCACGTTGATGGGTCCTGGTATGCAAAAGACCGTTGTCCATATGACTTCGTATTCATAGTGGGAAAAATGAGTAAGCGGACTGTTAATGCTGGTTAGATTTCATCCTCTATTAGAAGCGAGTGCTTCAGCATTACAAAAACTTCATGGATTTCAAAGAACGGGCAGAATCGCAAAGTCATAATCGTTGTTTCCAGCTTCAGGACTTCTGTAGCCGCTTTGTAGAGTTTCATCATCCTCGTTGGCTTTGAAACAATGGTAGGCAGACAATTTAGCCTACGAGAACAATGTGAAGAAAAAATAAATATATTCAAAGAAAATAAATATTTAGATGGACGGAAAGAACGAAATAAATATTTGCAAAATATCGCCAATTCAAGATACATGATAAGTGATTACATGCTTGTAATGAAACATATATCACGTCCTATGTGGGTAAATATTAGATCAGACATATTGTGCTGAGTAATGTAGAGTTTTATGTGGTAAACTGTAAATCATGTGTGTTTCAAGACATAAAACACTAGCCACTGCATTTCTAGCCATGAATGTAACCGGAGTCCGATTCTCTTAATTTATTTGCATAAATCACGAAGTACATCAGGGCGGAAGATATATCATCCTGCCAGCACATGAATTAGGTTAGAATGAAAATTCTTTCTTTTAATGACCTCTGGTGGCATAAAATTTTAGATTGCGAACATAATACTCGGATGACTATATTTCTGAAATATAAGTTATCCGTATAGTGAAACATTAAACAATTAAACATCAAGATTTTCGACATGTGAATCAGCACACTAATCAATATAAATTAATAATTGCGATCGCCATAGTTATAAATTAAACTGCGATGCATTGGTAGTTTTCTTTCAAAATCCTAATTAAATTGTGGTCTATAAATCACCCGTCATAAATGCACTCTCTTGGCACTCATAAATAACATGATTCAGTTCAGACAATATGAAACGTAAACGTTTGCTTATCTATGATAATTTATATTCCATAAGAGTAAGATATTCTTCAATGTATATGACCAATGAAAGTCTAACATGCTCCATGAAGTAATATTATTCTGTTTTGGAGGCTTATTATTAGAAAGAATACATTAGATAAAGAAAGCAAATACGGCTTTAGTGAAGAATCTTGTTCAGAAAACAAATTGTTTAATTTGGGTAAAACTCTTATATTAAATCCGATATCATTAAACCCTTTTACCAGTTGCAATCTCCCTTTGAGATTACATTTTCCCGCTCTGACATGCATATATTGAGAGATACAGAGAGGTATTGAGAGAGGAAGCTGTCACAGTTTACCTCATCTATAGTACTGTATTGTTCCTCCTTGGACTGTTGCTCAAAACCGTCAGGTCGGAAGTTGTTCAGGCTTACAGATCTTGTACGAATAGTCTCCTCATAATGACTAACTCCACTGTCTTTTTGAGCCCTTGAAGACAAGTCATCCAGATTAAGTAGGTCTGCAGATACGTTCAGACTTGACATGCTGTCTGTCTTAGAGCAACACGTCGCCTTCATCGAATCATTACTCTGAACCTGACTTCTATTCGCATACAATAATTGTGTCAAAGTTTGCAAAGTCTGCAAAGACAAGGCTTGTCGAACTGGATTCCAAATACCGTAGGTATGACTCATAAGTGTTTGCAAACTCCCGGATATTCTATTTATAACTGGATACCCCGATCGCCACAGCCGTGGGACAGTTAAAGATCTGCCAAGGTTGAATCTGAACGATTCTCGAGCGACTTCTCTATTTGAAGATTCTACACTTGGCTGATGCTTTGTTCCTGAAGTTGTACAAATTTAATAACTAAACTTGAAGGACAGGAAGAAATTTTACATTTTTTAATATATTACTTATTCGTTTATCCTACCCGTATATGGAATTCATACACATTTTTTGTGGAACGAGAAATGGTTGTGAATTCAGACTTTAGGTGCTAATTATCACCTTATTATTACAAATGAAACGTGTAAGAAAGCCCCCCTCCACACAAACACACACATACACACACACAATGCGTTAGCATACAAAGTTCACCTATTTTGCGTTTCCATCGGAAAATATATAAAATAATGCATTTCAGAGTTTTGTAAAATTGACGGTTTCTTCGGTTCTAAGCACGTTTTGAAATCAGCCTAAGGAGTTCAAGTCCAAATAATAATATTTATTGTCGATGCAAACTATATCGTTCCTCTATTTCCTTAAGTAAATGAATCAACAAACTTGAAGTAAAAATAAATAATGTGGTATTCACTGTTTCTTGTATTCGCTTTGTTCCATTGTGAATTTGCTCCTAAGGCCTTGTTTAACAAGTGTATTTTCTTCTGAAACACTTTTTTCATTCCTTTTCATTTCGTCATTTATTCAGCGAAGTGACATCTCTATGGTAAGGGTGTCATTTGGGACAGCAAAATCTTTGTTGCTATCATATACTACATTGGATATAAGTAAAAGACGTATGGAATCGGAAGTGCTAATATATATCTCATATTACTTTGAGAGCGTGATACAAATCAATGTGAAATTTTACAAATTAAATTCAGTCAAGCATGCAGCCATTATTTCAACCTTTGTTCGGACAATGTCTTCTCTTTCGCGTCTGTTCGTTACATTCATAATTATTGATTGTGGTACAATTTTCCGTATTCATCATTGACTGTGCTGCTATGTTCATAAATCTAAGCATTCAATCTATCTGAGTTAAAATGTCACATCCTTCGAATCACAATTTTCTAAAATATGATTCTGTGCAATTCTTTTATTTTTACAAATGTGGACTGGGGGATGCTTCTTTAACAGCTTTCGTTTTCATCATATAAATTATTTTAAAATCAAAAGAACATATTAGAGAGGCCTTGGTTTGTTTTATTCAACACGATTTCTTAAATTGCATTGAAGTCTGCTATGCAGAGTTATTTGCCTAGGAATATACATACATATATATATATATATATATATATATATATATATATATATATATATATATATATATATATATATACATATATATATATATATAGATATATATATATATATATATATATATATGTATATATATATATATATATATATATATATATATATATGTATATATATATATATATATATATATATATATATGTATATATTATATATATATATATATATATATATATATATATATATATATATATATATATATATATATATACATACATATATATATATATAGATATACATATATATATAGATATAGATATATATATATATATATATATATATATAGAGAGAGAGAGAGAGAGAGAGAGAGAGAGAGAGAGAGAGAGAGAGAGAGAGAGAGAGAGAGAGAGAGAGATAGATAGATAGATAGATAGATGGCCTTTGTTCTTCTGCCCAACTCAACAAAATATACTCTATCCATGTCGAGGTCACATCATCGATCTGTCTCTAATGCAATAGTACCTTCAATCTTCACCTCATCTGGAACATTATGAGTTGCTAGTTTCACGCGGCACGTTATGCAAGTTACGTCCGTCTCAGCTGCTTCTTCCGTACGCACATTATTTGTTATCATTGTGCCACATCTCTCCCAATATATGCCCTTACCATAATACAAGCTTCGCATTAGAGCCTTGCTGTTAGTCTAGGTTGCGTCAAAGCAGTTTGAACTTTACTTTGTTGTGTTTAGAACATAGCCCTGATTGTATTTCTTGCTGTGCTATATCATGCATTGCTTTCCTATCTAATTTTCCCTACGTCAGTTATTGTTTTATTTCAAGACCTAGCACACAATCAGTATTTCACTTGTGAAAATGGTTCATGCAAAAGAAGTTTGAAGTTGCGTGTTGTGATTGTGCATTACAAAATGTTCTGCTATTCCAATTCGGTTATGTCGGTCAGATCGAAGACCATGACATTTGATTTTCGTATCAGATTCCTTTATTTGTTTTGCATGGTTATTTGGCGTAATATTATATCTGATTTTTGCTTCCTTTCTTTCTATCCGGTGTCTGAATGTTTCCTTCATTTTTCTGTTAACATTTTGTGAATATTTCTTTTTTTTCAAATGTGTCATAAACAGGTTGTCTTAATTGTAAAAATGCGCATTCAACAGTCCACAATCAAGCTGCTGTTTAAATATACAGTCTCTACATCTCTGGTAGCAGACATTTTTTTAAAAAAATTCCATTTCGTCTGGCGATTGTCAGGTATAAATAGTGTATCACGATAACATTTCTACTGATTGTCGCACCAAAGTTCCAATAACATGATATTACAATAGTAGGTTGTCTTGTGATCATCTCCATTTATGTCAGCAAAAAAAATGCGTTTTGCTTATGCACCTCAGGCATGTACTTGTGAAAGAGTTGTGCAGATGTTGCAACTACGACAAATGGTTTCGTTCTTATGCACTTTATTATAACTATTTTCTGCACTTTTCAGTGAAAATAAATTGTTGAATGTAACAGAAGTAAATTCTTATTTACATACTACGTTCAGCATATTTTCCCTGCTTGCAAAATCAAACCCGCCAAAGTGTCATGGCAGAGACGTATTACATATGTTTAGAATTATGCATTATACCTGACACAAGTATAGCATAACCTGCCATCAGTGAATGCATGTGTATAAAAAAGAAGCCGAACTAGCAATGCAAATGTTGTGCCATGAAGTTTATCCCAGATGGTCAGCAAGGACTTGTCAACGGCCGTGTAACGTTTGGTAGTATAAACCCATCTATGAGTTGTGTAAAGTAACAAAGTTGCAACATGCACATCAGCTAATTGTATCCAGCTCTTTAAGCTAGAATGGGACAAACTAAGTATGTTACCAGAAAGCACTAGACTTGGAAAAATTTAGTTGGTGACCATTTAGAGAGATTATGCTTTTAATATCAACATTTTTCATTTTCATTTGGAGACAGAATTTATGCTAATATTTAAATCTTGTGAACCAATTAAATGTGGACACATTTAAAAACTAGAAGATAATCGTACCCGATCTGCTGAATGCGACTTTACACCTCTGCGTGAATAAAATTAGAACTCCAACGATGATCAAGGAAATGGCAACAATTACTAGTCCAACCCCAAGAAGCGGACCTAGTAGACCTGGAAGGAAAGACAAATATTCACTGTTTCGAAGCTTACATGTAGGAATAAAACCATGAAATAAAAACAGTATTATGAAATACAACACATTGGATCTAATGGCATGATTGTTTGCCATGTTATATGTGATACAATTTATAATCTAGCGGCGAGATATCTTAGAGTAGATGCACTTGTATGATCAGCAATATTCATAAGCTTTTCCCAGCTATAAATGACTCTTATTTGATTGCTAAAAGCATATATGCATTTCATGGTCTGGTGCTTGAATCTCTGTGTCTGCTCATTGTGATATGTTGTATTATAATAAATGCACTATGGAGTGCCATAATACTTATCATTGAAATCTTGCTGCACAAACTTACTTCCGTTGATAGGTTTGGTACTTGATTGAGCTGAAATGAAGTGAAACGGGAAGTCAAACTTTCGATTGGCCAACCAACATATATCAATCCATTTTTAATATTTATATATTCAGAGCAATATCTTAAAACTGGATAAAGATTACACAGATGGCAAAATAAAGGTCATATTTATCAAAATTTGTACTGAAAAGTTGTATAGAAGCAATAATGTATGTATTCAAGCGTGTATGTATATATTCGTGCAATGTATGCATCGGATGATTTAAAATATACCCATTGGATATAACTATTAAACCCAAGTCGGAACATTAAACTTTAAGGCATAGCAAATATTATGCAACACGAGCGATTATGAAATGTAAGTAGGTCCCTTTTGCGACGGACTTGCAATTCTGGGGAAACAATACATATCATATAATACTAAAAATATGGTTTTAATATGGTAAAGAAATGAAGCAGATAAAACACTAAAGAGGCATCTCAGGAAGTAGATAAATACATATTTATTATTAAAAATAAGAAATAGTTTAAATATTGGTCTCTGGAACATCAATAAAGGAAATGATTTTAAAGATTTCATGCATATCTTATGCAAAGTGTGCACAGTTAAGATCAAATTAATCAAATGATGAAATACACAAATACTTTTGATAAATCATTTACAACTTGATTCGGTTGGTAAAAGTCCAGCTGGATGCCACTGATTATATGGTTTGATAGAATTTAACGTTATATGAGACAGTGTCCTTAAAAAAATGTCATAACATTCAAAACAAGTGGAGCAAAACTCAGAATGATCATTTATATGCTAATAAATTCTCCTAAGTTTATCACAACAATACATAGTAAGAATGCGGGCATTTTTATTATTTTGTTACGGTAACTGGGTCATTTTTATAAGCACGCATTATAGTTGCAACTACTTAGCAAAGGTTTGATATCAACTATTTTCTAGAGAGCCACTATAATGCACGACAATCGGGTGGGATTTCATCGTGACACATTGTTAGATTTGGAAGGTTTTTGACGATATAAACGAAATGCACTATACGTACATGGGAAATTTTACGTAATGCCGCCATTTCGTAACCATGACCCTCTTGATACATGGGGAATATTTCATATAAAATCATCCATAGGCGTAGCATTGGAGTAAAACCAAAAGGCGTAAAAGTGGCTGTCAGTATGAGTATGTAAGGAACTATACATTGTTATCCAGTATGAGTATTTGTGCAGGACATTTTTCATTCTCCACACGCAAATGCCCTTTAGATATATTTCCGCGACACAGTTGTTGTTTGTGACAAACCTCTTTGCTATCAAACTTCTTTGCTATTGCCTAAGAAAAACAAAATTTGGTTGTCCAATATATTGACAAATTTCTATTATTTTTTCCTTTCCTTATATAACAAAATCTTCGTGGCATCCGTCCGTCTACGGGAGACGATGGTGTAGCTTCAGAGTAAATTGTTGCTTCGCCTTCTTCCTGGCTCTCTTTTCAGAGTGATTTATGTTATTGTTTTCCTTGGCCTTTTGAACGCCCTGTTTGACAGCTATGCGCTAGGTGGAGCGGTCGTAGCACAGCTCTCCCAGATCGTTGACGTTGATGTTGGCCGTTTTCATGTCATTCTTACAACCGTCTTTGTAACGCAGATGTGGCAGTCCAGTCGGTCTCGCGCCTTCTGCTAGCTCACCGTACAGCAGGTCCTTGGAAATGCGGCCTGGGTCAATTTTCTATGTTGGGTACTTTGTCCTGCCACTGGATATGCAGAAAACGCCACAGGCATCTCAAGTAGAAGCTGCTGAGTTTCCTCTCGTGTCTCGCATAGGTGGTCCATGTCTCGCTGCTGTAGAGGTGCGTGCGGAGCACACAGGCTCATTAGACACGCAGTTTTGTCTTTGCAGTGAGGTTGGTGTTATTCCAGACCCTCTGATTCAGTCTTGCCATCACTGTTTCTGCCTTGGCAATGATGCTGTTTACCTCAGAGTCAATGAAAAGCAAGTTGGAGATGGAGAAACCGAGGTATATGAAATTCTCAACAACGTCCAAGTTGTACCCCTCGATGGTGATGGAGGAATTGGAGTCTGTCTCCATCGCCATGAGGTTCATTTGCTTCAAACTGATGGTCAGTCCAAACTCTTTACAGGCGTGGAGAGGTGGCATACGAGCAGTGCAGTTCATCTTCCGTGTGTAATGTCAAGGCTGCTTCGGATGACGGATGAGGACCTCTGTGACTTTAATCTTAGCGCGGAGACGGGTGATGTTGAACAGCTTGCCGTCAGCCCTGGTATGGATGTACACTACCTCGCTGCAGTCCTTGAAGGCTTACTAAAGCAGCATGGAGAAGAAGATTTCAAAGACCGTCGGCGCAATGACGCAGCCATGCTTCATTCCGCTGATGACTAGGAAGGCCTCCGATGTTGCGCAACTGAAACATACTGTGCTGTGTATGGTCTCGTATAACGACGTGACGACACGACTGCGAGCAATCGAGTTGGGGGAGGGGGGGGGCAGCCGATCTTCTGCAGGAGCCTAAAGAGTCTGCTCAGACTGACCAGGTCAAATGCATTCGTTAGGTCTAGGAAGGCGCAGTGAGACGACCATATTCACAGTTGACCGGCCGGCTTGCGAACCATACTGTGACTCTGTGTAGACGCGAGAGGCTAGGGTCTGCGAGCGCGCCAAGGCGACACGGGCGAAAGCCTTTCCGACGATGCGGCCCCGGTACTTGTTGCAGTCGCACGTTCTATTTTTTTCTTGTACAAAGTGACGATGTTGGCGTTTCGCCTGTCCTGGGGATGTGTCCCTGTTCTCAGGAGAGGCAGAGGAGTACATGCTGGGGTACGATCAGTGCTTATTCCCACTCTGGAGGATTTTGTCACACTCAATCGTTCAATAGGGTGTCTTTTGGAAGAACTAAAATTCTCACTTACTTAAGAAGTTCAAGATCCAAGGCCATGCATATAAAGCGTCTGCGTTATTAACGACAAATTGGAATCTATGTAGGATGAGTTTACTACGGTTTAAAATCTCCCGTACGGATTTAATTTAGTATTCCTTCTGAATCAAAACCATCCAAAATATTTGACATAATTAAACATTTTTAACAATTCATAGAAGAATTTGACATTATCGATGACAAAACACCCTCCAGATGAATCCGGTTTCACGTCCTACAGGCAGCGTTAAACATACAAAACCGTATCTCACATGTGCATTGTCTCCCTACTTTTAAGCGAGGTATCATGGAGATGGACATCGACTAGGATTATATGAGTGTGGCATGCATTATTGTGGTTTCCACAGCATATGCATCAAAAACCAATGCACCAGAATGAAAGCGAAAAAATTAGGGTGACCAAAAATGCAAGAAGCACTAGCCCCTCCTTATACGTTGAAAATATATCTTCAGTTTATTCGAGGGGTTCTGTTTTGAGGGTCCCAATTTCCTGTCGAAAACTGCATTCAAGTTTATGATCGCCATTATCATTACGATGTCAGTAGAAGTATCAACGGACATGCAGGGTGCAGTTTCTGCCATGAAAATGTGACCAGGAATTTATCAAGCAAGAGCAACATGTTCAATGTGGTAAGATATGTCTTCACAGTTTGTCTTAGAATCCTTTTGCTTGTCAAGTCGTCGATATGTTTGATCAGTGTAGGCTGCAAATATGTTAACACACTGAATAAGTTATTAGATCATTCAAATATATTCAGGGGACTTCATTATATCAGTTTCGAAACTGAAACGATATCGTACAGATATGTCCTCACTTGTTCAATACCGACGAAAGCAACACGTCGTGCTCCGTTATATTGCTAAGTCGTCGATGGTATGAAATAGATACAGAGGGAATCTATCTGAACTTGATTCCAATCCTTACATGCGCTCCTTTTGATTTTGAATTGATGAGGAGTTGTTTCTGCGAAACAGTTGTTCTCGGGCAGCAGGTAACAGTTCAGTGACAACATTTATGCTGATTAGTTATCGAAAGAACTTCATGCCCGAGGATACCCTAGTACTTTTACCATCTCAATCGTACCATGCTTCCAAGACTTCGCGTTTGTTATTTTATTAGTGCGAAGCGCGACAAAAGTTTACACAACAAAAATGGTGGAGAAAAACAGCTCGGGCTATATTCCATGGATGTGTGGTGCTATACTGCTTTGCCGCATTATTTTCAAGTAAAACTATCTTTCTCTTACATCGTACGTGTTCCGAAATCTTTAATCAAAGTTAAACTCGTCCTCACCATGACGCAGAAAGCTCCCTGAAAGGAAACTAAGTGGATGAGCGCAACATTGTGAGTTAAATCTCAAACAGATATAAAAGTTCTAACACAAGTCCAAAAACATTTGCATTCCGAACGTATTCCAAATAAATTCTGATACTGAACGTTTTGATGTGCCTGCAGTCTCGAATGTGCTAATGTGACAATGACAAGGAATCTGGCGATGTGTTGACAGTATTATGATGTATCACAATACTATACTTCAAAATGTCCCAGTTTGAATTTTGCTATAATTCAAAATTAATGTAATTAATGTAGTCCAATCATTTTATTGAGCACGTTGAAATTCAGTGAATAATAGTTTGACTAAATTAATTAACCAAAATTAAACACTAAACACAACAATAAGAATGATTCTGCTTCGGATGTTAAGGCAAGAATGAGTAATTTGCCAAGCATACAACATTTATAAACAAGATGTGATACAAAGATAGAGCCATGCTGTACGTCAGTCTACTCCCTAAACCATTTAAAGTTGGTAGCAATTTTAGGAATGTCCAAGCGAAAAAATAATATCCTACATTTAGATAGAAGTAAACATAATTACTTCCATTGGTAATGATCTGAATGTTGAATCGATAATTTTAGAGGCATATTAGCTGTGTATTATGTTGCTTACAAAATATTTTGTCATTGGTAGGGTACACCATATACTTGATTTTAGACAAAACTCAAGCACAAAGAGCATTTATAAATAACGTATAATTATGGACAAAGTCGACAAACCGTATATATTAAATATATGCCACAGGGAAATATTTCGTTTCAGGTTACTGTCTTCTCAAATGGAAGAAGAGATCGAGTTGCTATTCAACCTGATGTCATACCGCAGAAGAAAAATACCATTTTAATCAAAGGTACCATTCCATAGAAGGCATCGGCTTAGAACACATGGAGCTGACGACAATGGTAAATTCAAGTACAAATCAGCAAAATTATGCATAATACTGAATCCGATGTGGAATCGTATCGTCATGCAATATATTAAACAGTCTCTCTCTCTCTCTCTCTCTCTCTCTCTCTCTCTCTCTCTCTCTATATATATATATATATATATATATATATATATATATATATATATATATATATATATATCTGTTTGTGTGTGTGTGTGTGTGTTCAGAACAACAATTATTATAAACTTTCATTTGACACTTTCGAGAAAGTGTAATAATATAGACTTTAAACTTGCATTATTTATAGAAGAACATTCTTTCACGGAAAGGTAGATTCACGGATAACGGCATGTTGCAATATCAGACGACAAAAGGACAGTAACTAAATAGGACAAAAAAACCAATATACTTACAAATATTTAATGTACATGGATCACTCTCAAATCCACCTCCGGACGGATTACATTTGTAAATGTTGTGCATACCATCAACTGTTAAATTTTGTATAGCAGGAATCGTGTTGTTTTGAGAATATGTACCATTGCTTTCTATGATAGATCCATTGAGGCTCCAAGCAACCTTTCCTGTGGATATATTTAGGGAATTACACTGTAACTCTATGTAAGAATCAAATATGACATGTAAAACCATAGTTATCCAAGAACTGGTTCTTCGTCTGGAAAAATGTAAAACATGCCCATAATGAGGATGGCTTAATCTATAGAAAATCAAACACTAGCGGCTTCATTATGAAAATAATTTATTGTCGGTAGTCGTTATGGAATTGTCATTGTAGTGAATATCCAGTTGTCATATTGAACTTGTCTAAATTTATTTTCTTCTCATGAAGTTTATAAACGTCTCTTCATGCAACTTTGGAAAAGAGAGGATAAAATGTCTTCAGCAGAATTAGTAACGATTTGTGGAAGGTCTTACATTGGAGACTGAGTCAGACAAAGGAATGAAATTAGTGGTGCAGAGGCCACAAATTAATACAAATGATATCGCTCAAATGCTGAAATTCTGCAAATGTTAAACTATACCTTTGGCTCAGACATACTTTGGAAGTGCGATGCACTTAAAAAATCAGGCCATACGTTTATACGTACTATCGTCAGTTAAATCCTTCATCATAAAGTATGAAAAATTTGATTGATCTAAGATGTTTAAATATGCTTAAAAACAAGATGTAACCAGATTATTGTTTGTAGGGTTACACAGATAATTAAGAAGGTCAATATAAATCTTGGACAAAGTGTGTTAAAGACGTGTTTGTACAAAACAAATGAAACTCTTTAGAAACGTGTAAATGCGAAATACGTAAGTTAGATCGTGCCTCTTTGTATAAATGTCTTCTGACATGAATGGCCACCTGCAGACATGCTTTCAATTTCTCAATTATTAACTATGATTATCTAATTAGGCATTATGTCTCTATATTAGTTATGACTTTTAACTACCTTAAACTGGCAAATTTATATAATGCTAGTAAAACGAACGCTTCCACTGTTGTAATTAACGAACAACTGATGAAATATAAGGTTTATGCAACATACCAATTTGTAATGTGACACTATCGTTGAAGTCGTCTGAATCCCATGATCGTTCCAACTTGTATATGCCAGCATCTTTTCTTGTAACGTTTGAAATGCTAACAATAACAGTTACCGTTTCGAAGGTAGCATTGTATACGTACACTTGTAGTCTCTCGTCTTTTTCATTCCAGGCGACATGATTTGTAATTGGCCATACCAGTAGAAAATCCGACGAGTTACGACTAATTTTTATATAATTCCTGTTTGTATTGTTGTACGTCCATGATAAAGACACGTTTCTTCCTATAATACCTTCCACGATCCTTCCTTCTGAGACAAAACAAAATATTATGCAGAAAACTAAAACATACAATAAGAACATATTTCCTTGCACTTAAATGTGCTGATTCTGTCCAGCTAATACCGTATGATTCTATAGCAACAAACTGAATTAGTAATATTGTGTATTGTCCATAGTTGCTAAAGTTCTGTTTTGAATCAATAATAACCGTTGTATAATTTAAAATATTGATCAGTTTACAAAAGACGCATGTCACAACAAGAGAACAGGCTTTTCAAATTTTAAAAATAATGGTTCGCAAAAAAAAAAAATTATGTAGGAAAATGCCTCGAAAACAACACATTCTCCAAGTTCAATACTTAGATTAAAGTCTGAAGTCCAATGTACAATATTTATCGATAAATAAGAACATAATGCACAGTATTTCCGTAACGTCAATATAAGTTATGAGCCTCCGTTTATAATTATTGCTTCAGATTGTAATATGCGACAGAGCCGGAAATATGAATGATATTGTTTCTTGGCCAATGGACAAAAAATGAAACAAACTCAGACATTTTTTGTTCAGTATAACACAGGTTTGAATAGTTTTAACAGATAGCATCAATAAGGCAGAAGTTAAAGAATGTATATATATATATATATATATATATATATATATATATATATATATATATATATATATATATATATATATATATATATATATATATATATATATATATATATATATATATTCTTTAGTTTCTGCCTTATTGATGCTATCTGTTAAAACTATTCAAACCTGTTTTATATATATGTATTCGTCATCCATAATCACTGCTACTAACCAGAACAACTGCTGCTAATGATGATAGCATTATTTGCAATTTATTGTTATTTTAGTAGTAGATACAATTATGCTAGCAAAGCAACAATAGTAGTAATTTTTGTAGCGTGTTAAACTAAATGACGAATAAGTGTATCTGGAGATGAGTAAAGTACAAAGTTTAATTCCTAATTAAGTAACATGATTGATAACACCTGTGTAGTCTCAATTATAACGTGCACTACAGTCATTATCGACTAGAGCGAATATGAATTTCAAAGATTCGACGTAAACATAAGAACATGAATATCATTATATTAAATGAACAATGATCACGGAAAGCGCTACATATTCTGTAGATCACCAGACTATTAGGATGAGAGGTGAACTTTAAAGGGAGAGAAAACGAAGTTTAGGAAAACACACTCTGAAAAATTTAAAACGATTTGATAGAAATGGAGCTTGATTAAGGCTTGAATAAAAGAATGAATATAGAGAGAAAATGCTTGCATAAAAAAACGTTAGAATGCTTGGTTAAGGTAATGAAATTATCAGTTATACGAGCAAAATTAAAACTGCTTGTCTAAGTGAAGATTGGTTTAGCTTGGAGACTTAAGCCAAAAAGGCATCTATTAGTGATTGATTATATATTTATCTTTTGTTGACGTTTTGCCACGTGCCTTGTCATTCTGCCTATAACGGTACACGCACCAACAGGCGATCTCTGGAAAATTAACAAATGCTCAATAAAACAAATGAGGTAGCTATTAGGAATATTGGTATAGTAAAGCGTACTGAAATTACACTTTAGAATACAAGCAAACGATTTGTCTTGAAGATAAAATTAGTATTTTGAAATATACGTTTCACACGCGTTATGAAGCAAAAATATTCATATCAAATGATCTCGAAATTACAGTTGAAACGATAATGATGATGAGGATTATGAATATCACAAATGTTATTTCTGATCGTATACTTTTGCTCACCATCAAGTAGTAGGGAGATGATATTTCATTGCCTTCTAACCATAAATACGTCAATAAATAATGTACTTACACTGGCAACGCGCAACAGGACATTCACGATCAACAACGTGAATGTTGTTGACATAGAGTTTAGCGTTACTATGGTACAATCCAGATAATGATGATACAAAGCAAGAGCGTCGTTCTTACTCAATTTTGATGCAATTTGGGAAACGTTTATGTCAAGGAATGATGTCTCGAATATTAGCACATGTGACGTATCAGTAGCAGTAGTAGTAAACAATTTTACCAATAGTCACATGTTCTAATGAGAACGTGCAACATACAAATCTCGCGACAATGCGATCCTGAATTTCGTTGTCTCAGTTCATCTATATACATACCATGAGGTTCAGGTTGTTGGGCTGTACGTTTTCCAATGTGGCAGGGCAAAACCCGAGTATCACAGAAACAGTAAGAGGATATATTTAAAAGACACACACACACACAAAGATATATATATAATAAGCTATAAGATTGAATCAACATGTATAATATCGTGTAATGTTTAAATTTAAATTGAATACGTTATTTCTCTTGGTCATATTTATATATAAATATGACCAAGGGAAATAACGCATTCAATTTAAACATAAATATTACATGATATTATACATTTTGATTCAATCTTATAGCTTATTTTGAAAATATCTTTAAAATGTCTATACTATACAATTTATATCATTACAGTATGCTTCGTTAGTAAACAATCGCTGTACTAATTCAAGTCTAGACTTGTATAAAACGTGTATAAAGTAAAGGTTAATTCGGGTTCATTACATTATTGTTGGTACTATAAATTTATTTCTTTTGATTTTGATTTTGCTCATTTAGTCTCCTTTACAAATCACGCTTTCTTGTTGTTCTAGCAAGACTATTTGTCGTTCGTGCAGTTTGGTTTGACAACACATTTACAATATTTGGCTTTCTTGTTTGCAAAAATAGTAGCAGGACTTTTATTGCAAGAAAAACAACGTATTTAAGGTTTCAGTCAAGTTCAATGTGCACATCATCATCTTGGTTTTTTGAGAATGGATACCACATCTGTCAAACGTACTAATTGACGTACACTGGCTACTGGTCCCAATAAGTCTTGCGTTGAGCCTAGCCGAACTTGTGCCACAATATTCAGCAATCATATGTCCGACAATACGAAAGTAGGGTGACTAGGTACTCGAAATTCTCAGAGTATACAATGTAGCGGTTCTACGATTCACATTGTCAGATTTCACGCAATAAAAGTACAGTACTCGTGGATGAATTTAAAACAACGACTCCATTTTTGGGTTCAACTATATAGAATTAATATACCCTGAGTGATAGCACTAATATTGTTGCTGTTGATACTATTACTTAACCGACGGCATCATATGCTCCAGAGAATGTATTTATTTAGATTTAGATGTATATGAATTTTTATTATCGCAGAAGGTTTAGGCGTCACTGAAGGCTAACTAGGCCTACACAACGTGCGCTAAAGATGTTAACAATGGTTTATCGTGATATCCTTCCACTAACATAAACAAAAGGATACAACATGCGTGTATCTCGTGTATTCTGAACTTTACGAATTACAAAGGGAAGTAATTTTGCCGGTAACAGCTATTGTTTTAAATTTGAAAGAATGTTTCAGTTTCTGTTTTTTTTTTCTTAATGTTTAACATAGTTTCGATTCTCCAATCCATAGCTGAATCATTATCATTGTAGTTTAAATGTTGTCTAACACATATTTTGAATAATTTCAGTCTGAGAGAGAGAAGATAATGTATCAGGTTGATACGTGTTGGCTGAGAAAATGAGAGTAGCTTTTCAGTCATTTAAGAACGGATATGATATATAATGAGAGTGATTTTTTTCGATGTAAATGTATATATATGTTTGTGCGTGTTCGTGTGTTTATCTAGAATGTAACGAAAGAATATTTTTTTATATTATGTGTCCACAAATGCTGGGCTTCAAAGAATTAACCGGACATGATATCTTCTGTTGTTCTGCAACTGTGTTTACTTTTGTCTTTTTTATAATCCGTTGTCAGTTTTCTTAACAGGTGACACAGTTATGTTACACAATTTAAAAGTACAATATAAATTGTTATTTAGTAGCACAAGAACGCTCACACATTATACATAATGAAACTACGAAGAATAATTATATAATTGCGTTACAAAGAAACCGCACTAACTATAAGTAAACTTATGGTTCCTCTATTACTGAATATGTTTAATTAAATAACATACATAAATTGAAGAAGAGTAAAAAGAACACCGTTTTATTTATACTTGTATCGTTTGACTAATCTCGCCTCAGATGCCATTTTACTGTAGCACATTTTCGACCTTAGTTTATAATTATTCATTCTCTGAACTTTTGGGACAGCGACATATCATTTAGAACGTCAGTATATAGATTCTTTGCTTGCAATACGAACATTTAGTACGAGTTGTGTCATTTATGGATTTATTGAAAGCGCACCATATAAGACACAAGTTCGGTAGGTTGCTAGTTCAATTTTCAAAGCAGATGACTGTTTTATGTACTACTGAGTAAGGTAAAATTCGACAGTTCAGCATGTTAGTTTTTGTTAAGCTTACACCTGCTGCAGGTTTTAAAATAGTGATACTGAACACTTTGAAGATGATGATGTTGATGTGTTACTGCCTGTTTTGTAGGACTCTTGCAAATAATGTGTTGGGATATGTAGGGGATAATAACTTAATTACATAAAATATTTTGTCAATGAAGACATTCATATTTTGCATGTGATATTTCATCTCTATAACACAACACACTATTTGTTAAGTTTATATAGCTTATGACAGATGTATTCATCATGCAGTATTCAAATGCACAGATAAATGTTAATGATTATTATGTCCAGTCATCATTTGATAAATTTGAAAATAATGTTAATGAAGATTACAAAATGACTGAAACTTTCAAAATATTGACTATTATAATTTGTTATGTGTACTTTTCAGCAATTTGTTCCAAATTTAAAAATACACTTCCGTTTCATCCATTACATTATACGTGTGACTTATGAACTGTAGAAATCGGGTATTTAGATGTAGTCATCGGCTTATCTGTTATGCAATTAGTTATACACGTTGATTATTATACAATAAGCGTGGTTATATATATTATGATCATAAGATCATAAAAATAAATCACTTGCATTACCCGATTTGACACTCTTGCCTATATTACTGTATTACTGTATCGACAACGTTTGGCTAGCGAAGATCGGGCTATCTCTTTGATCGCATTTAACATGCAATTCAAGAGAACTTGTTCCTATTACAGAAGGGAAGTAAATTGTGATTTTAAGGATTAAATGACAATTTGATCCTATAATAGATATACACATAAATGGATAGCGACTTATAAAATCAAACTAAAGCAAATAATTAAAATGTTTTCAGACTAAACAGGTTCTGCGCCTTTTCTGAATATATAATTAATTGCTACATTTGTTCAAAACTTTCACGAGTGTTAACGTTTTTTTGTGTGTCAAATAGGCCTTGTATTGAAAGGCTTATCGCCCACTGAGCCAATTTGCATAAGCGCTCCTAGTCTCTATCACGTGGTACATCAGCCATTACATTCCTTCGAATTCGTCGCACTACGAGATGTTTTATGTTTACATTGGTTGCTTTTTAAGTGTACATGTATTAATGTCTCTTTATGAAAATAAAATATAAACCAGGTAGTTAAATACGAAATAACACTTAGTGAAACAAATATATTGAAATAACAGTATGTAAAACTGACTAAAGGCAGCAGTGAATGTTGAAGATAAGATGTGAAAACACATTCATGATTGATTTAGCTCAAGGTGCGTTCTTGTGATGGTACTTATTTGATGTAGTTGTTATTGCAGCAGGTAAATTAGAAATATTTACTGCGTGTCATACGTTTTATGAAGACATTTTGACCAAAATGTCCTGAGAAAATATAAACAAGATTAATTTTGGTGTCGCTTGTGTTGAATTAAACGCCAAGTGCAGGATGGCACGGTGTTATTGAGAGTGGATGTAAGTACACTGTTTATGAACAAGAGAGGTTATTCAATGATGTATCAAAGATAAGTTCGACTCTGTTTCCTTTTCTCTCTCTCATTAACAGCAAGTTCTAGCGATCACTAGCAGTTCATTATCGCATTTGTTATTTAAGTTTCCCATATTTTAATCCATATTGGCTGTAAGTAGATCGTAATTATCTAACTTGGTTGAACATTATGATCTAGACCTTCTGTATTTAGTAAAAACCTATACCAAATAAAATCACAATGTTCAATCAATTTACCTACATACGTGTCAGGTAAAAGGGGTTGCTGATATTACTGGTCTTTGGTGAGCGTCAGATTTATGACGTGCTCAAACGTTGATGTCTCTGTCGATAATCGTATTTTTAGTTTTTAGCCAGACGTTCATCGACTGCGTTCACGTGCACGAATAAAGCTTGATATTGAACCGTTCCAACAACTTGATTTTTACGGGGATGCACCCATTTATCTCTTATATATATATAGTCGGTCCACTTTATATATCGTACGTACAGCTGCATATTTGTGGTATTACATGTTCAATACCACTTTATGCAATTCTGATTGGTCCATATAAGCCAATGTAATTTTTGTGCACTATTCGCATTATTGATGGGCTGCGAGCGTGAGAACATTTAATTACCCCGCCTACTGGAACGTTTTGTTCTTAGCATTACTAGTAATGTTTTGGTGTCCAATTTTAGAATCGACTCCTCAAAGGGAATTGTGGACAACAGGAGAAAAGATCACGTCTATCTGAATATGGCCCATTTACAACCATTGGCTCGTTAGGCCATGTGTAGAATATCATGCGATAAAAAAAGGCGTTACATCCCAAACAACAGCAACAAAATAAATAAGGAAATTGGTCAAACTAAAACATTTAAAAATCCACCCAACATACACGGGTTGTTTAAATATTAAGTGTTATGTGTAAATAATTTGACCTCTTTTCACAGAACAATGTGAACATAAACCGGTCTCCTAAATAAAAAGACTTTATCCAGCCACAGGAGCTCTTATCATGTGATGCGATTCAAGATTTGTCTCTGTGGACTGTTCCAAATCGAATAATGAGATTACCATGTCACATATATTATTGTATAT
Organism: Sinohyriopsis cumingii; assembly: GCA_028554795.2. Lineage (NCBI taxonomy): Eukaryota > Metazoa > Mollusca > Bivalvia > Unionida > Unionidae > Sinohyriopsis > Sinohyriopsis cumingii. Next base: position 53,441,600 of record CM068831.1, read on the forward strand.
CTGGAATATCTGCATCCATAATCGTCCCCTCACATATCCAAACAAATATGTCCTCATAGATGCAACTGATAGTAACACAATTTCGCTGTTAAATATTTCCCAACCAAACTAAAATAATGTGATTTCATAATGTTTATAGATTCTTTGATGAAAGATTATGTTGTTTGAGGCAAATATTATTGGTTTTCGGGAGGAGAGGTGCACTTACAATATAGTTGGTAAATACACTAATACATTTAATTAATCATAGAACAGCGAAACATATTCTATATTTTACACGCAACAAATGAAAGGAACAGCAGCTGAGTAAAATTAGATGGAAATTATTTCTTCTTTTACTCCTGTTTTAATGTATTAAAAAATCTATGTGATACACAGAATGTCAGATGGGTAATGATTTGATAGTAAATTATCAACCTCGTCGAATAATGTTCATATTTTGCTTGCCAAGGCTCGCAAAAGCTGGATACTATTCAACTCTCTTTATTCAATGTTGAATCAGTACCCATTTGAGTATGTATGTATATATATATATATATATATATATATATATATATATATATATATATATATATATATAGAGAGAGAGAGAGAGAGAGAGAGAGAGAGAGAGAGAGTTATAAGGCGATACTAGACTTGAAAACACAAATGAAGCCAGGCAAGAGAGAAAGAGACTTTCTGCTGTGACGAATTTTTTTTAACACTGATGGAAAGTGAAAGTCCGATTTATTTTCAGTTGAAAGTAAACAATAACGTCAAAAAGATAGGTCCATCATTAATTTGATAACCCTCACATTAACTGTAGTTTAGCAGCAGAATATTTTTTCTTCATATGTTCATAGTCTGCAACACAATACTGGTTTCTTTGCTGAAATGCGATGAATCACATATGCCATAATTCGTACCGCTGTTATACAAATGGGCTCGTGGCCCGAGAGTACCGACTGTGAACATCATTGCCGGCTGGTTATTTCGAGAACTGTTCAGCAATATACCTTTTATGAGCTTAGCATGTTAAGATTGCCATTTATGGCAATGTAACTGATAATAAGTAACTGATAATAACTCATGTGACTTGTTAAGTTTTAGATTGGTGTTTCATGGCACAGCATCGCAGGTAGGCTATTTGTGTAACTGGAGTACAGTGCCTTGCTCAGGGACAAACCACGGTATCTGATTCAGACTGATACAATATTAGGCTTCGAGCCTGCGCCTTTTTGTCTTGAACGCGGCTCGCTAACCACTGAGCCATTGCAACTCCCCACCCGCTAACTATTATTGTACCAATTTAAGTGATTATTATTATTAGCATTATCATTATTTTATTATTATTATTATTATTATTATTATTATTATTATTATTATTATTATTAATTTATACAGTGTGCATGGTATTTACTCTGCTATTTGTGCTTCAGTTGCATGCAAGTTGTGTCATTTTCTTCAGCAAGATATACTTCAATAGCACGAGCGAAATCATATATCGGAGTTATATATTTTCGTATGTTACGTGAACGTTTTTCTCCTCAGCGGTGTGTACTTCCGTTTCTTCGACGGGATGTTCTTCCGCAAGACGATCACGATCACCAGCTGAGGTTATATTGGTTTGATATTTGTCTTGCAAGTTGGTTACGTCAGCCTGACATGTTCCAATAGGATGTGCAAGAATATTGATTGAGGTTAAATAGTTTTCATATGTTGCATCCACATCTTTTTGCTCCGTACGCGGTATGTTGAATTCTTCATCCTGACATAGTTCAATAGGACTTGGAAGATCGCTTATTGGAATTATATACGTTAGATCTGTTTCTATGATGGCCGTCTCATATTGAGAACTTTCTACAGAAACGTCAAAATGGTAGTGACTGTGTTCAGCACTCATGCTGACTCCATGAGAATGTTCAGCGCTTACTTTGTCTTTTGCTTGATCAGAAGCAGACATGGCAGCCTGAAATGTAGAAATATATTTCAATGATTTTATTATTTTAAAGTACACCAGGAATGTCCCTTTGTTCCTTAATCAAATGAAAGTGTAGAAATATGACAAATAAAACGTTGCCAATCAAACCATAATCTCGAGCATTGATTTCATGGACTAAAGAATAACTTAAGAAAATCAAACTACAAGTTTAAGGTCAAATATGTCGAAAAAGTCAGTAAAATAGTTGTACAGCTTTCTCAAGAAACATTATACTGATTGAAAATCCGTTTCTATGAAATAGGCTGATCCAATATATTTCCCGAAATGAAGCGCTAACAATAAAGATGTGTTACACTGACCAATACTACAGCTTACATTACAATTATTGATTTAGGCTCAGGGTCGTGTTGTGCTTGACATTGTTTTAGAACTATTTGAACCTCATAAGTGTATTTATGGAGTGCTTTTTATAATGAAAAAAGGGCTTTTTTATTATGAAATCGGGATATTGTCTTTCGTTCCCTCTTTTCATTTATTGATTGAACAATTTGAAAATCATCCAAGCATGAATTACCATCTGACGCACTGCACGTATTGCTGGTTCTAAATTCAATTCCAAGGGATCAAATTTCAACGAGTCTTCTAAGCTTTGCAAAATGACTTAGATATACATTTCGATAAGTAATTCTTTGTCACGGTTACTTTGAGATGATGTCATGGAAAATGGAGGCAGATCGTAATGAAGAGAGTGAAAAAGAAGGAGAGAAAAATAATAATATAGTCTCTTTTCAAAGACTATCCTTTGCTATTATATTATAGAAGTGCTTTCATTGGACACCTAATAGTAGGATCGTGAATAAGTACCGATAACTCCTTTACATGTAATTATAAAACACTGATTGACTAAGATTAAACAAGTAGATCAAAGCGCAGGTAAAGCCTACTTACATACTGTTTTAAGAAATATTACTTAACATTTTAAAGGACGACGAGCTTTTGCCACATAGTTTAAATAAAAAATAGATATGTTGTATATACATTTCCTCTGCGAGTCTAGAATGATATATCGTAAAGAGAATACATCCTTTTCAAGCAATGACTGCGTTAATGCAATAGTTACACTAAATATTTAGTAATTCTTCTCGTCACTATTCTCATCTATATATGTTTTAAACAATTGATACATATATTGGATGAAATTGTAGCAATCATAAGCTTAATAATAATTAATGCTCATTTCTGCCCCAATTTGTGTCGACGGCGAATCGGGATGTCTCTAGTAAATTTAGTTACCAAATTCTGATACCAACTAAAACCAAATTGAACTACTATAGTAACGCATATCACCTACATTGTTATCAAACTGAAAACATTGTTTCTGTTTTCTATACTCGATATTTTTTATGATATACGCAGTATCGTAGATCAGCTGAAAAATACCATTTAAGGAAATTTGACATCTTTGTGACAAATTCATGAGTTTGAATCATCCATTGCAGAGGGTACGAAGGAGTACAACGCTATGCAAACATTGCACAGTATTGGAGCATTATTTTATCGAGTTTCCTTCTGCCTTTCAATTATGAATCTGATCAGTTTTGTACATATACTATATTCCAATCAGTACATACTCCTGAACCTGCACTAGTTTCTCGTAGGTTTGTTCTACTTCATTTTAACCAGAACCTTTATTTATATAACAATTGCTAACAACGAGAATGACAACTCGGCCATCACCGAAATCCATATGATCGAGCATTTGCTATGTGCAGGTATATTATTCACTCATTATTATCTTTTGACGTGATCTGGTGTAGCTTATTGAAATCCTCTGCTTATTAAAAAGCCTAAAAATCCAATATAAGTGAGTCATATGTTTCCCTAATACGCCACTTCCTCGTACGTATAATGGGGAAGAAAGTCTTGCTTACAATTTAGGAGGGTAATAATTGTCAACATTCCTTCACTCAGCGGTGTAATTACACATAAGACAAAACTTTGGCTTTGTAGGATTTAAGGATTAAAGAATGAGCATTAAAACACTTTTATATTTCTGATTTCCAAGCTAAATGACCCAGTGAACATTTAGTCTTTAATCTGTTATGTTATATATTGTGTTCGCTGTAAATAATGCACCTAAAAATTCAGTCAACCATTTCTAAACTAAAATGTACCACAATTATATACCAAAAATGGAAACTCAGTGTCAGTATTACTTTGGATTCATGTAAAGTAATGTAAATGTCATCTTAATTGGAGGATGTTTGCCTATCACATTTGTATATTTTGAACATGTTTTATTAATTCCATGTATTAGCAAAATCAAATTGTATTTTATACCTCAAAGGTGGTGACTCTCAGACGGACGGACAGATGAAAGAAACTTACTTTTCAAACCTCAGAGTTGTATAATTTCCCGACAACACATTTATTCGATTAAGAAATGTATATATATATATATATATATGTATATATATATATATATATATATATATATATATATATATATATATATATATATATATATATATATATATATATATATATATATATATATATATATATATATATATATATATATATATCACAAACATACTTGGAAAACAAGCTGGGCATGGTTAATGAGTGAAAGTGTTCACGAAACCGAACCTAAAAGTACACAATGGTTTCTCTTTGATGTCTTGTTTTGATGATATATTTTGTTTTAAAAAATGGAAGTCGCCATTATTATTGTATTCACTTGCAGTCCTAAAGTTCACCTTGTTATCATAGGAAATACCATTAGTAAAGGACCGTGATAACCTATCCACTTTTGGCAGTTTTCCTGTCTTGTCGGTACTGTATTATTTACTAAATGTCAACAGCCGCAAGAAAATTTATGAAGTAAAATTATTTAACCAAGATAGTTTATTTTCTTGTAAATTTTATAAATAAAGGCACATTTTGATAACAAGGTATGGCAGGTATGTCACCAAATGGGCACCACACAGAGCAACGAGATGTTGATGCTACTTTTAAATAAAAAATTGCATGAGTTATTTTACAATGAAACAGATTGATAGATCGATTGATCGATATATAGATGATCATCGTGAAATGTTACCTCATCAACAACGTTGCACGTGTCTTCAGTGAGTTCATTATTAACAACTCTTTTGTTTCTTTTTACTTTTCCAAGCCGTTGTAAAAGTCAGCAGCAACTATCGCTTTGATTTTTGTTCCCTGAATCATCGCTGTTTAAATATTTTTCCTTGGTAGATGACGATGACAAAGTTTGCAAAGGGACGCTTTCTTTAATTTGGCTGCTTTTGGAAACATTTGTTGTCATTGCTGTAATAGGCATGACTATGTTACATTTTAATACGTTCTCTGGAGACTATTTCATGCCGTCTATACTTTCTCACAAACAATATCAAAACTAACATTCCTTTCCGAATCACTCGATTGCAAAAGATAGAATTAAGTGTATTATTATATGCTTATATTTTTCCCTTAAGTTTATTTTGTCAGAATCCTGCCGTATTTTTATATACTGCACGGTTTCATGTTGCACGTGTATGTAAAAATATTCAAAATAATCTCGTGTATTACGAACTAACTTATGCTTATATAGCAGAGGTTTTTGCTACTGCTTTATTAGATTAGTTACTGGTTGTACTACACAATCGGTTTCGTCCATTTGAAAGTAGAGATGATAAAGTTAGCTATGTAGACAAATTTACTATGTTACTTAAGCACCTTTCAAACAAGAAAACAAATGAGCGTTATATTCGCAATATCCACAACACACGTGAGAAATGCAATATTGAAAATGCCATTCTGATCAGTTAAACAATTATTTGTGTGAAATGTTCGTAACCGTTAGTCCCCCTGCGGGTCCGGGGTTGTAGAGTTGGCCCGACGTGCCTCACTACGTGTCGTAAGATGCGACTAAGTAGAGGTAACCTGTTTGACGTGGGTTGCGTCCCATGTCGGGGAAGGAAAGGATCCTGGTAGTTGAGCAGAGGCTTTCCGATGCAATGCACTACTCTGGCCTCTACTTCTCTTAGACGGGGGGCCGATATGAGCCCGGTCTCGACAAATTGGCTGGTCACACCGAGCCCTAGGAAGTCTTTTATTTACTCCTTCACCTTCTTTATCTTTTTCTTGTATTTCTCTTGATACCAACGTTGCCCCGACAATCTATTCCTTTATCTTTGCCTTTCCCAAGTCTTAGAAGACTTTCTAGAAGGCGATGTCTTTGCGGGTCAATCAGGAGGTAATTTTACCGACCCTAGAAGGCGGTGGCTTCCGGGGTCAATCATAGGTAATTTTATCAACTGAGTATACCATCTGTGTATCCCTGGCACTTGAAAAAGTATCCCCTTGTTGGGCTCCATGGTGGGCGGGGAGCACGGGTTCTGAATTTTAAATAAACCAACATGGATATTTCCACAAAAAATAAAACAAACGCACCAAAACTCTATCTGACTCGGATGACGAACCACGTAGTTTGGAGTCATTTACATCTAACATACCCTATCTAGAAGCCAGAAAACTCGTTCAGGTGAAAACAGTCCACTGCAGTGAAGAACAATCCGAAAACAACAAAGGACGCTCAAACACAAACAGATAAATCCGATTCAAAACCAAGTTCTAACACACACACCCCCCCCATTACCAAGCACATAAGAACACGGCATCTACTCAGACATGGATACAGACAGCAAAAGTGGTCAGATGACCTCTTCAAATTCTGTAACATGTTTGGAGACAATGAGAACAGGGATGCAGAGGACACTGCTCCATTTGCTCAAGGTAGCTCCACACAAACAAACAAACAAACAATTCACCCCATTACTCCCTCCAGAGAAAGAAGCACACAAAGTGCCTCCGCGAAAGGTCTAACCTAGCTGCACAATCTTCAATTTAAATGTATAATGACGAACACCATCATACAATAGAACTGTCGAGGACTTAAAGCAAATTAGAATGATATTCTGCTCCTTTTAAATGAATATAATCTTATGTACTATGCCTTCAGGAAATATTAATGATAGATACGGATAACATTACACTTAAAAACTACTCCCTGTTTAACTCCTACTCCCACAATGTTGACAGGGCCTCAGGAGGAGTTTCTGTTGTTGTGAACAATACAGCCCCTCATAGCGACATCCCATTAAACACAAATCTGCAAGACATTGCTGTAAGCGTCACTCTAGATCGAGTGATTACCTTTCGTTCTATTTACTTACCACCAAACACCAACTTAGTACCAAACGATTTAGACAAACTTGTTCAACAACATTCCGCACCCTTTGTTTTACTCGGGATTTTAATGCCCATATCGTTTTATGGGGATCAAGCGACATAAATGACCGAGGCCACAGAGTAGAAGGCTTTATTTATAGACACCATTTGTGTCTATATAACAACAAATCACCGACATATTTGCACCCAGGAAAGGGTACATACACGACTATCGATTTGACAATTTGTTCCCCATCGCTGCTTTTGGACTATGAATGGTAGGTCGCAGATGACCTTCAAAGCAGTGATAATTTTACAATCTCTCTTAAGAACACCGACGCTACAATTAACGACGCAATTCCACAACGGAATTTAAGAAAGGCCGACTGGGCCAAATTTGAAACGCTTTACACAACTAGGCTAGACAGGATAACGTGTTAAAGCCCTTTTCAATATTTTACTTCTGCTCTAACCAGCATTGCAGAAGAATCCATTCCTAAGTCCTCACCAAACTGAAAAAGATCTCAAAAAGCGTGGTTCCCAAAAGATTGTAAATAGGCCATTAGGCAACACAGAGAAGCACAGAAAGAATTTAGTAATCGTCCAACGCCCGAAAATATAACTAAGTACCGTAATGTTCGGGCCAAAACCTGCCGCACGATTAAAGAAAGCAAAAGAGCATCATGGAAAAAATATGTTTCAACATTAAAGTCTCGTTCCTCTATAAAGAAAGTTTGGGACACGATCCGCAAACAAATAGAAAGGGAAGACACAATTCCTTTCGACATCTCAAACTAAACAACAAGAATTTCAGTTCCAAACTTGACATAGATAATATTCTTGCTGATAGTTTCTCAAAAAAATCATCATCGTCTAAATATTCAGAATCCGACAGAAAATTCAAAACTCAAAAAGAAAAGACAGGGTTGAAATTCATATCGAATATCTCAGAAGCTATAATCAACCGTTTACAATGTTTCAGCTGATTGAATCTCTGAATAAGGCCCACGATACATCCACTGGGCCTCATGAAATACGTTACAGTTTTTGAAACACCGTAAAGAACCTTCATTAACAGTTTTTCTGGAAATGATTTGTGGATTACTGGTAATGTACCTAAAATTTGTAAAGAAGCAACATTAATACCAGTTCCTAAACCAGGTAAAGATAGCACATATCCTAACAGCTATCGACATATTGCACTCACAACTGTGTGTGCAAAACAATGGAAGGAATGATCAACTCTCGGCTTGTATAGTACCTGAAAACTAACAATTTAATATCTCCATTCCAAAGTAGGCTTCGATATGGCCGGATCACCAATGATCATCTGGTTAGACTGGAAAGATTTATTCGCGATGCATTTATCAAGAAGGAACATTTAGTAGATGTTTTCTTTGATTTAGAAAAGGCCTATGACACAACATGGAAGTATGGAGTACTAAATGAACTGCACGATCTAGGTCTAGAAGGCTGTCTGCCCTCTTTCATATCCAACTATTTCTCACACAGATAATTCAAAGTACGAGTGGGCACTATCCTTTCAGATCTGCACGAGCAAGAAATGGGTTTGCCCCAGTATTTTATCTGTGACTCTTTTCAGCATCAAAATTAATAGGATCACCAAATGTTTGGCTCCTGGTGTGAATTGCTCGCTATACGTCGATGATTTTCTGATATCCTATCGATCAAAGCACATGCTTACAAACAATCGAAAGACAACTAAAGCAAAATATAAACAAGATTCAAAATTGGTCCAGTACTAACGGTTTCAAATTCTCGAAATAAAAAATAGTATGTATGCATTTCTTTCAGATACGACGCCACCACAATGAACATAAACGCCTGGACGGAACGCCTATGCCAGTTGTTGAGGAAACAGTTTTTATGTATTATCTTCGACAGAAAATTGACTTTTATTCCACACCTAAAGAAATTGAAAGCTAAATGCTTAAAATCTCTAGACCTATTTAAAGTAGTAGCGCACACTGAATGGGGTGCTAATAGAAAGGTCATCCGCAATTTATATAGAACGTTTATTCGCTCCCAACCGGACTATGGTTGCGCTGTTTACGGTTCAGCCAGAAAGTCATATTTGAGAATGCTTGATACAAATCATCATCAAGGGATAGGACTCGCTGTGGGAGCATTTAAAACATCCCCGTGTGAAAGCTTCCTTGTTGAAGCTAACGAACCACCTTTATTAAATCGTTGAGAAATGCTTTATGCACAGTATGCTCGCAAATTAAAATCGAATCATCTAAACCCTTCTTTTTCGGCTGTTTTTCAATCCAAATACACAACCTTATACGAAATTATACCAAACACCATACCTTCATTTGGCATTAGAATATCATCCAGCCATGACAGTACAAAAATTGATCTTTCTAAAACTCAGAAAACGTCAATTCCCGAAACTCGACCCTGGCTACTTAAACAACAAAACGTACTTTTTATGCTACACGGTGGCAAATAATCCGAGATAATCCCATCCGTCTTCCACAATACATATCATGAACAACTCACCGACTTTAAAAAAGTACACAAGAATTTATACCAACGGATCAAATCATGAGGGAAAGGCTGCTGCAGCCTTCGTTAGTAGAAATCACAAAACACAAGTTCGCTTACCAAATGGCACTTCAATGTTGAATACCATCATCGTCTCAGATTCCCTATCAGTAATTCAGTCACTGCACAATAGGAAACTGGCAAACCCATTATTGAAAAACATACTCGTGAAAAATACAGAGTTGAGTGTATCCCACAATATAATATACTGTTGGTTACCCAGTCATATTAGTATTAAAGGTAATGAAAAGGCAGACCAAACTGCTAAAACGGCCCTAAATCAAGAACCAACTGATTTTAAAATACCGTATACTGGTTTTAAACCTAGGTCCTTACGTCAGAAGTGGCAGGCATCATGGAACGATGCAGTGAATAACAAACTTCATGCAATCAAGCCATCCCTTGGATAATGGACTACTTCCTACAGAATCATCCGTAGAGAGGAGGTAGTCATTGCAAGAATAGTTATATAACCCACTCCCACATACTAAAAGGTGAAGACCCACCAGAGTGCGTTTCTTGCAATGAACCTTTCACTGTTAATTATATTATGACGGAATGTTTCGACCTGTAACCTACGCGCGATCAGTACTACAATGTGCATTTTATTAAGTAACGTTTTGATACAATAAAGGTAAGTTGTATTCAATAATTCTTAAAAGAAGTAAGTATCTATTCTAAACTATAACTTTATGCCATCACGTTGAAAAATGTTATGCAATGTATATACCGTCCTTTACATTCAATACCTTTTTATCTGTCATCATTAAGATACACCGTTTACATTCCCCGTTCATCGGGAAGACTAATTTATTACCGTTACTGAATTATCGTTTTATTTAGTTTTGATATCGCTGGTTGATCTAAATAAATTTATTCTTTTTCACATGATCAAACGTATGACCTTTTCTATGGCGCTAAATAGACTAACAGTGCTGGTGCGCCGTTAAAAGCATACAAACAAACAGAGAAAACAAACTGAACACAACTAAAAACTATTAATTCCACTAATCAGATATGAATTTGAATGGATAATTCTAACATAAACAACCCTAATATAAACATCCTATTGCGAAAAAAAAAAACATATGTCACAGTATTAGGACTAGGATGAATATCATTTCATTGCATATTTCCATCAAATTGTACACAAAATTCGTTCCTGATATATTTTTAGATCGGAATCAAAGTTGTATCTAGAACTCAAAACAAAGTAAACATGCTTATCTTGCTTGGCATTAGTCGTGTAAACACATAATTATACCTTCGACTATGCACAACGGTCAATCACACGATACAAATGAAATATACATAACACTTATAAACGTATACAATATTTTATTCGATAGAATGAGAATCAAAACAAAACAAAATTTAGGATTTCGATTTATTGCTCTTAAGTATTTTTCCGCCTCGAAAATGTAGCATTTGATTTCATGCACTACTTCGACTTTGTTTTAGTATTTGTTTTTTGCGCTTTAAAAAAACTCTTATTATATTTCTCATACATCACATTTTGCTGGAAAACGTGAAATATGTCTAGCCCTAGACAGATATGATACCAAATCAGTTTAAAAATCATAAAATCATACCGATTGCTCTTGATACATATATTCGCCACAGGAGGACTAAGATACAAACTCCAATGATGAAGAGGAAGACGACAGCAGTGATTAGTCCAATCCAAAACCGTCCAAATTTTTGACCTGGAATACGGATTATTCTGTAACTGTGCTTTTATAAGAGGAACTAAAAAAAAAACAAAACAAGTATGCATTGTGAATAAAACAATGCTAATGATGTGTAGACTTCATACTGTAACGAAATTGTAATACATAGTGACAGTAGAGTTGAGTTATGCACAATATTGATAGTTATCTAGCAATAAAATGTTTATACATATGCTAGGGAGAATTCATCTATCGAATGCTGTAAATAGACTTAGATGTTTCAGAACTGCATGTTGATATAATAATTTTAACACATATAATTATTTCTAGATTTACACAACTACAAAGAGACGACTTTACTTACTGTTGTACAGCAAAAATGCAAAATTGCCTCTAAAGAATATTTTCATATAATTTATTTATCTGTGCATGAACATAAAATAAAATTATCTATATGTGCTGAATTGTTTAACGTATATATAGTACACAGTTTTCAAGTTAAAATTAAGTGTGCTTCCATTTAGCTAAATTTCTACCCCTAAAACTACAAACTACATATATTAGAGACCCGTAGAACATATAAGAGTTTATTCTCACAAGTCAAGTTTAAAGATCTTATATTGTCATTGTCTAACATATATAGCTTCTTTCGCTCCCGGAGTAGAATACACTGTAGAGGCAGCTGTAATGGATTAATAGTTATTTAATTAAAAAAAATGGAAAAATCATTTAATATCAAGTATTATCAAAATCGTCGAAATGGGATTAATTACATTATAGCATCATTAGATGTCTTGAGTATGTATGTATGTATGTATGTATGTATGTATGTATGTATGTATGTATGTATGTATGTATGTATGTATGCATGCATGCATGCATGCATGTATGTATGTATGTATGTATGCATGTATGTATGTATGTATGTATGTATGTATGTATGTATGTATGTATGTATGTATGTATGTATGTATGTATGTATGTATGTATGTATGATTCACTAACTTACTTGATTGCCTGTGCATTATGCTTATGTATTTCAGGATAATGGAAAATCTTGACACACAGCAAATAATCAAAATTACAAAATAAAATAATCACAAAAGTGAGCACCCAGTTACGTCAGACCTATTCAGATATGTCCATAGAGATACCAAAACTGATATTATGATACGTATTGGCGATATTCAATGCATTATGTCATACTTGTACATACTAGAAAATCAGTGTGCATGTTCATTAAGAAGATTTATTTTGTAATTATAACAATATTAGAAAGAACCACATACTTACCAACGTTCGCAATTACGGATGTAATATTAAAGACAGACTTCTAAGAAACTAATATATTCCTTTTAACTCATAATATATGTAAAGATCTTATACAGTCATATATGGATATATGTACCATCGTTCCATCTTTAGAAGCGACTGACAATAATTCATAAGTATTTAATTTAAACAGCTAGAAAAATTATCAACTATTAAATAATATCCTAATCATCATCTCAAACTGATCAATTACATTCTAGCATGCGATCAGAAATATCTGGAAATAGAGAGTGTTAAGAAATTATAACATATTTCTACGGAGACTTTCATATGGGATTTATAGTGAATTCAAACTTGGAACTATATTACCTTGATTCAACAAAAGACTGTTGTCACAAAACACGACAAAGGCAGCCACAGACACATCAACATCTTCAGCGTTAGACTTAATTTAGATTTCTACTAACGTTTATTTAGAACTTTTATTATTAGAACTTGTGTCTGTAATTCGGCATTATTTGGGGATTTAATTCACAACACCGTACGGTCTTTGGTATTTAATTTTCACTTAGTATTCTAGAGAAATATATACACTGTTGAATTTTACAACTTTGTTGCTTTTCACTATGTTATGTTACTTATATTGAGAGCATAGACTCGTAATATGACACCTTAGCATTTGAATGATTCCGGAAATAATGAATTAAATAAAATGTTGGATACTTTCTGCATTTCTTGATCAGTACGCTTAATCGTTAAGTTGCGTCTGAAATGCAGCTGACTGACTTATTCAATCTTGCAATACTCGAATAAACAAATGCTCTCTCTCTCAAGCACACACACACACACACACACACACACACACACATGATGATCGGGTCAAGTTTAGTAGACCTGATAGCACACACTCTATTACATAAAAGTTCGGGCATGCGACACGAATGTAACAACATATTACAAGACTAACGAATGTATGTGTCGTACAAGTTTCAAGTATTACGTCACCCACGCTTTGCATGAATAGCACAGTCTCTCCATCTGGAAACAAAGCAGTGCTGTTCGATAATAGAACTTTCACTAATATGTAGATAATCTGGCTTTGTAACTCTGTCTGGTCAGAGAGTTTGATTGTCTCGCCAAAGCAATATACTGCATAACATATTTTTCTTTACATTACCATCATTGTTATAAACTCCTCAGTACTGGCCATCTTTCATTAGTTACTATTAACGTCTCTTTATAACATTTGTTTGCAAAAATGACACCTGCCCAACACAAACCAATAAGACACGTATCCCTGTTCATTTTCACCACATATAATGGACATTATCTCATAGACTGGTAAGTCTGATATCGAGAAAGAGATTTACGCTCATTTACGTGTAAGAATGACACCTCTTCAAACATACAACTGAATATGTTTCAATAGATGAATATATAACGCTACGTTTTATTAGGATAGTCAACGGACATTGACAAAAGACAAATTATAGTGCATATGTTTCTATAGACATTAACATTGGAGATCATTATAAATTCTTCTGGGCATAAAGTACACTAATCTAGAAAAGAAAAAAAGTATGATGCGCTCAATTGTAAGGGAAGGGATATAGAGATTTAACTTTTTACGTAAATATTTGCACTATACCTTATAAAGAGATTTCACTATTTATTTGACCATTTGCACTGTCCATTACAGAGAAATCTCACTGTTTACATAACTGCTTGAACCTACATTCATTAGACTTATAGCCGATAATAAAGAACTTTCAAAATTTGACAAATATGGACCAAGATTTTAATACAAAACAGACAATCTGGATTAGGAAACAAAAGATCTTCGATTAAAATAAGCCAGACAAGGGATGTTGTTGGTTGTGTGGTGTTTAATGAAATTATTTAGCACAATATATGCTATACATGACGGCCAGTATAACTGGTTAAGGAAGAACCAGGGAAAACCCTGGGTCGAACCACGGACCCACGAGAACCTACTAGCAAATCTTCTAACGTACCCGCGTTAGCAGAGCCTCAGACTAGAAACAACGCAAACAGAAGTGAGATGGCAGTTTTCTGGAACGGTAAGGCTATTTAGGACACTACTCGGGCTCTAGACTAAAGCAATGTAAAGAACGTTTCTTAAGACCTAAAAGCTCAAGCAAACTTTGACGGACCACACTGTACTATAGAGAGAAAACGAGAAGAAAGGAAAACACTTTTTTTTATCTTTCCTCTGGTATTTCTTTGTAAAAGAAACGTTCTAGGATAATTATAAAAGTATTGTTAACATTTGACTTTTGTAGCTTTATTAAATAATGTATCATTTGCATGGAAACACTGTGTAAACAGTATGCAATTAAACATTCTTAACATACACATTTCTTCGCTTCACGCATAACCACCATCCACTTGGATCATAACAGTTTTCACTTTCTTAGACATTTTTGGTCATATTTTATAATCACGTTTCCTACCACATTTGCTAAAGCGGTTTCTTAATTCTAGATAAATACAACTCGTTGAGTGGATCTTTTACGAGTACCAACGTCTTTGTGGAAATTTAACATTATCGCCGATCAGAACAATGGTCGCATCTATTTTATATGGTAGTAACCTCAGGATACGGAAATAAAACACACGGCAAAGTATGGTGAATATGGTTCAAGAGATAATCATTACAAGGAGCTATATTCTCCAATTTCGCAGACAACTTTTAAATATCTTTATAATAATTAATTATTAGGACACATATCGATCTAACCAAAGATCTTTTTTCTTCTTTTTTATTTCTTTCATGATAACCAGTCAGTTCCCTCTGGTATTGTATCATACACCAATGTGTTATGTATGATGATATTACCAGCTGTAACAAGTTGATATGAACGGTATACTCATTTTCACTCGCTAATAATGTATTCGTTTGTGTGTTTGTACGCGACATAATTTGCAGAACATTTATATGCTTATGTAACGGAATCCTCTGCCACGTATTTATACGTTACTGCATTTGTATGGGAAAATATGAACGAGATTTTTAGATGGAAATACTGCACGACTTTGGGAGTACAATATATCTATCGGACAAAACGAGTTCATAATTTTATACATATACAGTAACGTTTTTATATATGCTCAGTTTTTATTGTACCTAATGGTTAAATATATATACCAAAATACACTGCAAGAAACAAAGTAACTGAGTGTATGCAGTATTTCAAACTAAATACATAACCTCAGATTCATCATTACACAACAACATTATTAATGCGCACCTAACTCCTTCTAGATAAATTTGACTTCTGAAAGTGTGTTTCTGTTCTGTCATTGAATATTTACAATCATTATGTGGGAAAACTGTGAAATCTTTCAATTGCAATTATCAAAAAGACGCTATAAATTTAATGATTATTTAATCTTGAGTGCAGTAAGGAGGATTAATTGCACTTAGAATATATGCGAAATTACAGTACAATTTAGAAATGTGCAATCAGGATTGAGAATCTATGACATTGCTCGTATAATTCGGATTTGCAGAACTAAGAAGGTAAATTTTGAGGAAATTTTAGATGCAAAACTGTAAGTATATTTTTGGCCCTTTTTTATAAGCTAAAGAAGACGGTTTATATCTCGACAATTGCATGTTATTTGTAGTTATTCAGAAATGTTATGAAATCTGGCGTATATCGCCTGCCTAAATCAGAAACATGGTATCAAAATGTTAACGCCGAATATAGAAAATCAGCTCGTATGTGGCAGTCCACGAAACATCTTTTCTTCATTCAGAAACAAATTTATTCAACCAAAACGTTAAGCACCTACTACGCAAGTATAATTGAATTGTTTATAAATCAAAAGCGCTGGCATCTGCGTTCATTCTTTGTTTACAATAAAAAGTCATAATGCCTTTATGAGTGTAATATGAAGTGCACGCGCGTTCAATATCGTAAAATACTGAATAATTCTGACAATGTAAAGTTAACGGTGACACAATCAGCATATCTTAATTGACGGTACGTTGTTGGGTCAGAGGAACTAGCACAATGTGATAATCACTGATTAGAATGAACAAATTTGAAAAAAGATGTGTTGCAACGGCATGTGATTGATCTTTTCATGTCGCAACTTTTGTATGATTCTATCCATGATATTAAAGTCATAGGTTGCTATATATAAATCTCGGTTGTGTTAAGAATCGTGAAAAAATTTTCGTTGTTATTCTGCAATGAATATGTAGGTAAGAACAGACACATATGCGATATAAATTATTACTTATCCAACTTACCTTCCTTAGCATGATGAAGGGTAATGCGGATTGATGTTAATGTAATATTTGTTTGTTGATTGCTAACATGACATGTGTATTCTCCAGACATTCTTGACTCAAAGCTGATGTTCAGTCTTTGGCTTTTTATAGTGTCACGACCCTTCCACCAAAATATGCAGTTTGGGTAGCAATTAGCGAAGCAATCTATTGCAAAAATATCATGATCCTTGAGGTAAAAATCTCTTTCTCCTCGACTGAGCGATACATTGTCTGGTCCATCTGAAACAAAATATGCCTGAAAGTGAAACTGACATGTTAACCTGTAAGGATCATGTCTACTGTAGCTATTCTATTTTGTATAGATCTGTCTTAATTTAGATTTCACACATTTTATTTCAGGGCATTACGCACATAAAAAACGACGTGACTTAGAATAATTGACAACATTATACTTATATGGTGATGTTGTGTGGCATGCAGTGTGGTCTGGCCTTTCTATAGTATGCTAGAAGTAAAACCATTAGATGTAAATGTGTTCATTTTGAACTGCTGATAGGCCTTGTGACCTGTGTTTCTCTGTGATACGGGACAGTGGAGGGTTGCACTATACTCCAACAGGCAACACTGTAGAAGAACAGTTTCCAAGGCTGAACGCAATAATCGCTGTAATACATCATATGATTTCATCTAACGTCAAAGAAATTCTGCAAGAGACAATATTGACCACTTGAACAGTTATAATTATTGAAATCAAGTATGATATCTAGTAATTGAAGGGAAATGGTTTTCTACGGGTGGCATTTTGACAGACTTCTGGTACAAGCAATAACAAATTCTGATAAATTGATAGGTGTTGCAAAGAGCAGCAGGCAATGTTTTAACAATAAATAAGATACCTGTACATTTTAGTTTTAATCTTGTTCTTGTAATTCTCTGATGAGAATGTAAAGGAATCTGTCGGTATCAATAACCGCAAATTGTGAGTTTCGTTGCTTTTACTAAGAGTAGGTCATTTTGGTTATTGTGACTTCAGTTATGATGACGTAATAAAAATTCATCGACATGAGGGCATTTGCAAAATTGTCAATGTTTACATCGGAACTTTTTATCTAGCATGCATTCTATTCACGCGCATGTTGCAATCAGAACATCCGTGTTCCAAGTCTGAAAACTTAAATTCTTTGAAAGTGACTCTAAATTAATTCGTACTGATACCTCCAAAGCCGGTAAGGTTTATGGAAACGAATATAGGCTTGGTATTCTTAGATTACATTTTCATTACGAAACATATTCGTTGAAAATAGCATTCCACGTTTGAAGAAATTTATTTAAGTTTCCATAGCCTCAGGCTAGTCTTTACTTTGTTATCGACGATGACATTCCATGGAATCGTTGCGACTTCGCTAAGGTTATAACATAATAATAACCACGTTAGTTCCAAATGAACAATATTTACATTCAAGATTTAATTCGCCTAGCTGTGGATTATGCCCCATTAGAAGGATAAGCATTCTTACAACATGCTATACATTTTAAGATAAAATTATATCGGGATAAATCGTCACGTACATATAAATGCACACATACAATCTAGATAGCATTTTCTGCATGTTTTTCTTTAATGTTTGTTTAATGCGCAATCTTGAAGATTTTGTTTAATATGCAGCAGCAAAATGTAAGATATTTTTGCTTGCAGAGACGGAGTTTAGGTATGATAACGTTACAAAGTAACACGTGGTAGAGACATAATATACCAATAACATCATAGTGAAAAGCTATGTCTTTAACAGTTCAGGTATTCCCAAATCACTAGGTCTCATGCCGTTTTAGCACATATTTTGCAAGTGAGAACAGTTGGTTGTATGATTAACATTCATGCACTTGTTCTGTTGTGTATGATAGCTTGTTTTATAGGCCCTGTTACATTTATAACAGTAACGGTTTATTCTGTAACTCTCTCTCTCTCTCTCTCTTGCATTATATAACGGTCTATCAATAAAAATTT
The DNA here is from genome assembly GCA_028554795.2 of Sinohyriopsis cumingii. Taxonomy (NCBI): domain Eukaryota; kingdom Metazoa; phylum Mollusca; class Bivalvia; order Unionida; family Unionidae; genus Sinohyriopsis; species Sinohyriopsis cumingii. Next base: position 53,460,535 of record CM068831.1, read on the forward strand.
CAAATTTGTATTGTACAGGGATCACTATCTATTGAACAGCTATCATTTTCGCAGGTAACACTCGATAGGTTGCTTGCTTTTTCATTCAAACATACTTGGCATGTAAAATTGTCAATCATGCCAAGACTGGAAATACTATACGAATTTACGTTGTGGATGTTTGTTCTGTCTGTATCATTTATTGTCCACCTATATAAGTAACGTTCTTGTTCATGGGTAGTGTTGCAGGTCATTTGAAATGGCAGGCCTAAGATGGCTTTTCGTTCTTCCATTATTTTTGGCTTTCCTGTGTGATAGACAAGATATTTTGGGATACTTCTCAGTGTAGATTGTAATAAAATACATGGAAAAAACAATCCAGTACTTAAATGATTCTTTGTATTGAATTTGTCAACTTTTCGGGACGAGCATATCACACACCAGAAAGTAGAGACATACGTGGATGAAATTATACGATATTTATAGCCCTTTACATATTAATAAAAACCATTTTAGCAGTCGAAGGTTATCAACGTTCAGCATAGCTGTGCAATTGCGAAACAGTTTAAATTGCCGAGTTTTATTATATATGTAGAAATTTATTTAATCATGCATCTATTGTGCTATTTTGTCAAATTTTGATGAAATACATCAACAATTAGAAATGTAGTCGCCCTCGAAAGTAAATCAACTTTTACATACTCCATCCCCTTTCTGTTTAGCATTAGAAGATTACATACTAGTTTTATCCTGTGTCGATACTTTGCTCACTAACTAACAATTAAGTCTTCCTCGAAAATAAACCACTCCAGAATTACTTATGATTATCATAAGTTCCGACTTATGATCGACGTTTTGGGACATGCTATTACATTTCAAATGTTATATCTCTTCAAAGCCACAACAACGTAGCTTAAATTCGAAATGAAAACAAAATGTAACGATTATGCCATGAAAGACATAAGGAATACTTAAATACAGTATTTAATATTACGATTCCTGGCAACACTAAAACAACAGTTTTGTAAACTTTGAAATGGATTGAAACACAGGTTTAGGAGTTGCTAAAATAATTATATGGTGTTAACTTGTTTGTGGCACCATTCAAACGTAACAATATGTAAAACAACCTGGCGTGATTTAATTTGATACATGCAACCGTGAAAAAAGAGCTGTATTGCAAAGGTCCATTCTTTTCTAAATCGTCCCATTCGTCCCATGCCTCTTAGCCACGTTAACCTAAAGGTCCATAGCGGAGATAGATGCATATGGCTATCAGTATATTATATGTGATTAATTCAATACAACTTATGGTTTTCCAAAGACAATACTGACCACCGGAATATAAATAAGGAAATAGTAAGTCAAAACGTTCCATCTACGATATTTTGACAATACTTGCAATCATAATGGCAAACATTATTAGCCTTTTCTACATGATAACCTTTACACTGTCTTGAAGAAATTAAAAAAATAGAGAGATAAATGAAATTCTGATTGTAAGTTTTATGGAAACGAAAAATAGCCAGGAATGTTTAATCAAATAGTTTCGCCATAAAAGTAAAAATCTATATGTTTTAAATACACAACTGCCTCGATTTTTATTGATTCTTTATGTGCCTATATACTTGCAATACGAAATGAATTTTATCTTTAATATAAAAAAATTGTTTTGATTGGAACAATATGCAGTATGATGTTGAGCTCATTTGCACCATTCTATCATGCTAGAGCTTTACTAATTTCTCATTAAGGTCGTCATGTAATATGTCTGTACTGATTTTCATCAGAATAGTCTGCAACAATCTGATATAAAGTAAAAAACGATATGTTTTCAAATGTTTTAGGTAAATAGTCGTTGGAAATCTTTATTTGAAATGTTAGGATATTAGTTAATCATTGTGAATATGACTATTTGGTTTCATTGCAGGACTTAATTATGCCAAGAAAATTGTATCATTTTGTTCACAATTACATATTGCTCAGAATCTCTTTGCTCAGGAATATTTCATTGACAGAACGATAACCACGGAGAAATGCTTCAAACTTTGGTGTGACAGAATGAATGTTTCATTCAAAATAACTCATCATGCTAATAAAACAGTTGCCATTGCTAAGCAAGTCTAGTTGCCTTTGCCTTTTGCTTTTCGCCAAAAGTATTTTCATAGGTGGTGGGCTTTTTTCCAGTTCGTTGGAATAAATTTATAATACTTACATGTAACGAAACAGTTCAGTTTCAGATAAAATACAGGAAGAGAATTTAGGTACCGGAAAACTAGCTGGACAAGATACAAGCATATTTGAATAAAACATTACATGCGCTGAGGATATAACAAATCGTTTTGTTCAAAATCTTCACACTTAATCAAGAGCAAGAGATACAGGTAGATAAGAAATTTTGTTGTTTGTTTGGAAAATACGTTTGTTTGTACGTCGGTACAGTGAAATCAGAATAGAAAGACAGCTGCCATAACAAGACATATATTTCTAATCTATATATATATATATATATATATATATATATATATATATATATATATATATATATATATATATATATATATATATATATGCATATAATAAATCAATTCATTTGTGAAAAGTCTAACGATGAATCTATTAACTTTCCTTAATCAGTCTGTTGATCTCCTCGTGTAAATATCAGCATGAAAGAAAAATTAAGTCAAGCATGATTCCATGAGATGATGACTGAGGGTTCAATTTAAAAAAAAATGAAAACGGTGATCATTGGTCCTTTTAGAAACTTGCAGATGTTAATGATCGATACATAATGGAAGATGTTTATACTATTCTGGGTAGTAAATTCTCACCTGAAGCACATACAGATTTTTGTTAGATGTTTTCAGCATTTTATGAAGGCTGATAAAACACAGACTCATCCTGAAATGCCAAAACATCTAATAGTCAAATACGAACAGAGTAATCAAACACGTTTAACACAGACTGGCACAAGTGATTAAACATGGAATTTCAATTCTGAGCTCGACTCAGAATAAGCTATTTAAGTTTTTGTGGGATAAAACGGGCAGAGATCACAAAGCGCTCGACATAGTCGGTTTGTCATGATAGTTTGACACGAAAGATTTTCGATGAACTACATGCTTAGTTTAATGAATCGTTTAAATCTTGTTTGTTTAACATTATTTGATTCTGGCAATAAAACGGAACAAATAGTATGCGTTTCTAAACGTACGTAATAAACGGTGATGAATAAATATTGAGAAATACTTTGGCAGTGCCCGTGTTGGTGAGAATAAACTCGCAAGCTCGGATATTCTGTGCCACACGAATTTGGTCACAGTAATCTCAGTATTCATTAAATACCGTCTATGTTTGGATGCTTGTCTTTACATTGTCTCTTTAATTTGGTTTTTATCACAGATTCATGTTTCTTTCTGACCCAATTATACATTAGATTGTTATAATAATGCATGCCATCGAACAACATTATATAAATGACGTAATTCGTTATACTGATCTTCAAAATTATTTTGTGCCTGTAGAAGCATGCACTAAATGCAAAATTATTCATTTAACTTTATTTTCATTTCGCTTTGCAACATCAATACTTTATTTTGCAGTTTTACAAAACAATCTGTCAAGTAGTAATATTCGAGAGCCTCGTTTGTCCTAGTCTTTGCACGACAATAATGAAAAGAAATAAGAACAATAACAGGATACGATTTATCACAAGAAGAATATATACGTTTGTACTTACTATCACATTCGGCACTAAACGAAGCAAGTATTAACACTGCAACATATACCAAATCCATCGTGTCAGCGACATAGTCCAGATATACAGAGTTTGCATGAAGTTTATTCTACGCTGAACAAATTAACGCTTTGTCCGCTGCACATCCGTCTACCCATTCAATTCGGTGGAAGGACCTACGTCATCATTTAGTCACAATGACCATATTTGTATATTTCCAAATGGTGAATTGGTCTCCATTTGCGAACTTATTGTGGTCTAGACAGCATGATTAAAAGCATCTCATAAAAGTATGTGTTCCCTGTCTGTGGTGTTAAAGGCTGTCAGCATACCAAATTATGCATCCGTGCTTGAACTGTTCACATTAACGGTCAAACAAATAAATCTTTCGGCTATTACGTAGAATAATATGTTATTTTGTGATATCTCACTAAATGCAGATTGTTTTATAACATTTGACTTCTGATGAGGTTGCTGCAATGACATATCATCCCCTGAAAAACAAAGTACGACCGTGGTGAATATCACTATGTCTGGGGTTGTGAAAACCTTTTAAGACGCAAGGTCAAAAGTCACCAATAGTTTTATGACATGATATTTAATTTTCTGACAAGTATTTGCTTTAATTGTGAACTTTACCATTTCGTTTAAGGCGTGAACATGGACAGAAGAAAGAGAGGTGAAACAAGCAGACATACGGATAATGCATTCGTCAATGTATTGATATGCGTGAGGCATATTATAACATGTATACAGTACTACACATAACTAGCAACTTTATCGCGTTAAATGGTTTTGACAGTTTATAACCGATACAATCGAGCCATGATTGATTGCACTGTTTAGGTGGCAAGGGACAGTTTCGTATATTGGCCCCTGGCATATTTCTTAACTTAAGGTTATAGTGTGACTTTTTGAGCTATTATTGTGTAATAATTAAACACATGGATATATTTGTGAATTTGGCCTTTCCGGCTTGTGCTGTCCTTGAAACAGATATGAGGCATGTTCACCTCATGCAGTCACTGCACATTATGTAGCCAATGAAATAATGATAGTCGGCTAGGAAGCGGTACTAGCCACTTATATTAGTAGACACGTGTGTTCAAGGCAAGTAGAATATCTCGAAAACTGCCTGGATGACAACTATTTGGAATTGCATCAAGCTATTAAATACATAATGTTTTTCAAAATAATCAGCCAGGGAAAGGTTTTTTTATTTGCACTGTAAGCATCACGTATCTTCAAAAATGGCCTTCGGACATGAAACATTCATGCATAAATTCGGGGGGGGGGGGGAATCATCTTTTTGTTCCATGAATTCCCATTGACTTGTCAGATAAAGTGAATGATAGTTTTATGTTTGTCTTTATTATACATATCCTAGAGTATGGAAAATTTTGACCTCTCTCATTTATTTTATTTTTTAATGACTTTTTGTATTAAATAGGTGTATGCAACATTTAATTTGTGAATAAAAACTGTACGTTGCTCTCTTAGGTCTCACAGACCGTTAAAGCAAGGGTTCAGAACAACCTAGGCTATATTTGTGAAACAAATATGATTCGGCTGTATTTCGGTGCGGGTTTTTACAAAGAAATACATTTTGTTCGCTACAAGAAAAGAAACCTAATTTATTCGCTTATTTCTACGATGGTATTTTCTGCAGGGTTGACGGAGAGTTTGCGAATAAAAAATATATCGATCATATGTAAAGTCTAGGTCAATTCTTCTTTGAATAGCCGAAGTGTTTGCAATGATATAATCCGTAATAAACAAATAGTGTGGCTGTCAGAATAGTATCGCTAAGACGCTTATTGAATAAACTGTCTATCGGTTGGCAATTTAAGCAATGGGAATATAAGAAACATTTAAGTCATGTAATAAATCTGGATCTCAAACCATTGCATAGGAATGATACCGTTCATACCCAAATCCATGATCAAAGCTCCGCAACAGTTCTCGCTCGTTAGTCATTTTATACAGTTACAATTACTATTTCTTAAAACAAATTGGTTACAGTATGTCGCTGCTTTGTTTTACTACCAGTTATTACTTTCAGGTAGGCAAAGATTAATATTTACAACACCATCGTGCCACTCTACAGTTTCGCATTTTGCATATGGTTAGACTTTTACGTAAAGGTATTTTCCAAATTGTCCTCACTCTCTATACTAGCTAAGACCACGCTTGTTTATCTTAGTTATTAGGTATTGTAAAGAGACCTTTGAAATTCCTTTATTTTGGTGTATGGTTTTGGAGTGTACAGCTTGGCTATACTTAAGATGTGCACTAATTAAAAATCTTCTAGCTCAGCATGGTTGTTTTCACTTCTTGAACTTCAGAGGTAAAATGTAAGAAAGAGTAAATATCGTGTTTTAACTTTTCGTATGACTTTTATTAATTTATAGCATTTTCAGAAGCTAGTTTTTTCAGAGGCTAAATCAGATTTTCCTATTTTAATAACTGCTGAAGATAGTGTTCTTTATGGTAATTTAGGCTGAACTTGCAAGCACGTGGGAGCAACCATTTTGGTTGTATGCATGCTTATATCATGTACAATTTCCATAAGCAAAACATCCAAAGAAAATTCAACCACAGCACATGAAAGTAACATAGAGGGATATGAACATTATCTCAATTCTGCATTTGCAAACAACTTCATCTAATAACCAGTCACTAGTTCAGAATTATATAATAACCGTAGAGCGTCACCATAAAATGTTCTATCATAAACTGGAGGTATGCAAAAGACGGCACTTCGTCGACTACATTCCGAACAGGTGCTAGAAGTTAACCATTATTTATCCCTTTTTCGACGTATCAGAATTAATTATGTCATTACTAAATGCCTTTAAGTCGTTATTGAAGTAATATCCTTGAAGAAACGATAAATGATATAAATAAACATACAGTGAAGTAGATCACTATTAGGCATCATTGTATACAGTACAAGACTTAAGCTGTTTCCTTTCAATGTTTAAGACTTTTTAGTATAATTTTATGTCCTTCAAATTTGTGGGGCAGACATACAAATGGAAACAGGATTTATGAATGAAATAGGGATGAGAAAAAGAAAGAAACATATAAACATTTATTAATCTATACTTAAGTATATATAGCTGTCCGGCTTTTCGGGCATCTAAGGCTTTCGTCACTAATAAATATTAGCACAACACGCATACCGAATTCGACTAATTGACGAAAATAAAATACTGTAATGCTTCTTTTCAAAATAATACTAGTTTTGAAAACACGGGTGATACACATATGTTTTCTTGACTTGCAATATGGCGATCTATTCTGCGCATGGCATTGAAAAGATGTAATGTTAATGGATAGGGCTATGGAAATGAAACACATTACTTTGGACTCTTTTTGTCAGCATTTCGGCTGAAGAACTGGGTCCAGTTTAAAGCTGGTCTTAAAAAATTAAACGTAACAATTCCAATAAATTGCAAGAGATATTACGATAAACTAAAACGACATTATACAACAATTAACAAAAGTTAAACAATTTATAAAACTGAAGCTATTATGTTGAAAAAAAACAACAATGAATAGCATGTGACGTGTTTACAAGGTCTAGTCTATGGAAAAAGATACTAACCAATTTAGAAACAGACTATAAAGCCGGGAATTTGTTGTTCAAGCAGCAAGTTCTCAAGCTGAATAGCAGACGATTCAGTAGGAATGGGACGACTTGTTGCAAAATTAGAAAGTTGGATTACGATTCCTTGATGTTGAAAGGGAAAGGTTAACATTCCCATCTTCAATTAATTTTTGTATGATTCTAAAAGAGAAATTTAAATAACTTTTTCTTGGTTAAAAGTTCAAGAAGGTAATGGATTGGGTCTTGATTTTGACAATTAGAAGTTACATTTTCATTTGTATTTATAATAGAAATATGGGACATTTCTTTACACTTTATGAATATCACTATCCTTACACTTTCCATTCACGTTCCTTCTCGATACAAATTGGACTTTCGACCAAAATCAACACGTGTTCCAGTGTTTACAGAAAGAGGTATCATTGCGCAGAATTACCTAACGCGCAGAATAGGTCGACACGGTGGATCAACCTTCACTGATCTGATTGGATGACAAAGAAGTCCAGTCGCATCACATTTCTCCTCCCGTTGTCACACTTTCAGTGATATAACTCTTATTGCAATTGCTCACAACCCCAACTGGAGTTCCGAAACTAGGAAAGAAAAGGACTCTTACTGGATACGCCGTCTTAGAACATTGAGACCAAGCGGTTTAAACCAGGATTGCTAGAAAGAAATAGCTGCGCACAAATAAAATCATGTTTTTGCACATTTTAGCTTATATAATTCTCTAAATTTAACTATTAGTCACCCAATATTCTAGAATTACTACTATGACAATGAAATTGACCGTTACCTAAATTTACATTAAATAATAGGTGGCGATATGTCTCATCAGTTTCTAGGTCAATAGAAAATATTTTTTCAGCATCTGCATTACGTTGAAGTAAACTAGCTGAAATATATAAAAATATTCCAAGCTTTCATTCCTGTAAAACTAGTCATGTAAAGGTTTGTAACCTCAACGATTTTTCTGGGGTTTTTTTTGTTTGTATTGTCTCTGTTTTGTGTTTTCCTTTTATAAATATTCTTTTAGAGTCAAAGACGCTGAGCCGGTCGATACAGCATCAAAACGATGCAATGTCGGGAACAATAGCTAGATCTGTGACATGTAATTGTCTCTCGATATGGTGAGACATGCAAGATCTTTCCATTCAATAGGACTATCGATAATACAGACACACCGATGATTGTTTATTCTTAATCCTTGTAAACTGTAAACCGTCATTGTGTAACCAAGACACCATGGCACCCATCTCATGTATTTTCACCTGGATATCCGCTGATAAACACATCGATGGGGCAAGTTAATTGGATTGAATTTATTTGGTGAACTTGGTGAAACATTAAATCGGCTGGTGTCCAAGTGTCTGAAATATCACCTTAAGATGTTTCAGCGATCGCCTCACAAATTTATTTCGCACTGTAATTTGTCGGATCTCAAACACATTCTCTCTCTCAGTCATAGCAACGGTTCGTCCATAATCGTCAAAAACTTCTTCCTAATAACCCATGCGGCTGGCTAGCCATCTGTGTGGAGATTCACAAACAACTGGAGGTGGTTGACATTGATACCCACATATAATCACTCGGCTGTTCTAAAACGCCTTAACATTTTAACGGGCACAGTACTTATTTAATATCATATGATAAACTTGTCTGGTTTCTCTCATGTTACATGCAAGTTTATGTTTTTGCGTTAACACAACAAAATCGGCCATTTTTTAAACTGGTTACTAACCCATGTTGTTCTACCAGAACCCCTACATTATTCAGATACACAAGTTTGTCACTTACTAGTGGACTTGTTGATGGAGCACAAAGATTATAGCTGGAAAAAAATTATCTGGCGCATAATACCAAGCAAATATATTCGGATATCGTATCGTTTCTTCCTTAATTATACAGTTACCATATGGAACAAATGTATCTGGTATTTATGTGAGGTTTTAATCAGCTCTAACAAAGTAAGTTATTGAGACTTGGTTGGTGTTTGTTATTGACATAAAATTAATCCGTGACGACTCTAATCGAGGTGCTTAGAAATCTAGTAATCATCCAAAACAATTTCATACCTGCATATGAAACCAGTGATGCTCTTAAATGAATGTATTGTGCAGATAAGTGGTCGCAGTAAGAAATTTTATAACCGCTGATCTTAGTAGTGCCTTTCGAAATAATTGTACCTGGTCAATAATAAGCATGTTATTCAGCCGTTTACAGTCCGGCAATGCAACGTTTACAATCCAGCGTCATCGGGGCTGTAATTGATATATTAAAGATCACCATGACCATATTCCACGTAGGATTGTTGGACTTCTTTGATACAACATTTTGGGGTTTAGTTTTTAGCCATTTTTTACTTTTCATGCAAAATATGAGAATTTCCGGATAGATCATTGATGTCATCGTCGGTTACTTTCGACGTGATTAATACCACTCCTTGTGAAATTTCTTTACGCGGGTAGCTATCTCCGTTGTGAAGCATAAAATTGATCAAGACTCTTTCACGGTGATCACACATTTTGCAAAGTACCAGACAGACACTGGATAGTGTTTAATGAATCGCCTCATAAACTTCACTATTACAAAAAGTACTGCTGCGCAGGAGTGGAAATTGCATCGCGTGTAACAACGCATGTGCGATGAGTTCAATGAGTTTGATGACACTATAATGCCACTATTTACCAGAATCCGAAAGAACGTCGCTGGTTATTGTCGTAATGCAGTTTGGATTTTCCATCTTAGTTCGTGAACACAGTAAGATGCCTTTCCTATTTGGAGCCATCTGCATTGATTATATCCAATCATAAATATTAAGATTATAATGTTCCGAATTAATTTAAGCGTGAGGGTGGATGGGTCCACCTAAGTAACTTTTTCGCTCTTTGATGGGGTTCTATGAAATATCATTTAGTGCGTATGTATGGTAACCGTGAACAGCTTATCCAGCGATAAAAGCATTTCTGGAGGATATGTGTCTTTTGTCAGTAGGACCATACGCAAATCATTTTTAAGGTTCCCTCCCACCGCTATTCTTCTGAATGTGTGATAAAAGAGACACAACAGAACCAGTTTTGCTATATTCGACAATTAAAACTTATCATTCGTCGCCAGGATATTTAACAAGATACCAGTTTTGCTTTATACCTAAACATTGTGGAAGACATTCGGCGACTCTAAATGAATTATCATCTCGTTTAAACATTGGACTTGGTATGTATTTTGTAGGTCCATGTTTTGATGTTTTATTGGGTTATTATTCTTAATTTGAGTAATGTAATGTTTTGTGTCTTTTGCATCTTTTGTCACATCCATATTATGGGTATTTTCCCCATGGTCAATGGATACACCCACTGCCATATTGTATACTGTCTATGATACAATTAGTATAAGCTGTGTTATTTTTAAGGATCTACTAATATTTTAGCAGATACGTTATTAGGATTCACATTTGTTAGCTCACCTTTTCCTCGGGCATTTGCCCATCAGCAATTGTTTGTTGCCATACTTAGGTGGCCATATTTCTCATCCGATTTCAATACCAGTTGCCATCTAGGTTTACTTCATCAAAATCTCAAGCGGGTTCTATAATGAGCGCGACCAGTTGTATTTATGAGGTGATATTGAAGTCGATGGGCTTTTTTTCGATTTTAATCAGATTTAGAATATATGCCTATATTGTTAAGATCCTGTACAAGTCACATAGAAATACACATGAGGTGATCATGCTTCTGATTTGCTAAGCGTTTTACTATTCGAAATGGTACAATTTTGATAAAATTGTGATCTTGTTGGTATATATGCTTTTATTGTTACGATCTCGTGTATCTGATTGACTGGGATCAAAATGAGCGAGATGCACACATGCTAAGGATGTGATCATGCATGTGATTGGCTGATTATGCTACCACTCTAGATTTTCTGAATGCTGTGATTTCATTCACGTTAATGTATTAGACATCATACACATGAAGACGTTTGCCACTTCTCTGAAACAGATTTAGGGCCCCTTGGACAAAGACTGGAAAGCATGATTCAATAAGGTCTACCTTTGTGTATTGTTTGCTAATTAGGCTACTTTCAAATTTATAGAAAGTTATTTTAAACAAATGCAAGTTTGTTTAGTAATTATATAGAGAGCGCATAATATTAATATTAAGATTAAAATTAATATCAAAAAACGGTGCATTATTCAAGCAATGCTGACATAGTTACAACTCAAGGGAATGAAATTCGGTCATCGAACTTTGGTTTACTTATGGTACATTGAAGGAGGAGAATGATTTTATTTGAAATTCTTTTATCCAAGCATTCAAATTTGCTTAACAATAAAACCATGAACATTCGTACTTTTTAGGCCTGATTGAAAATTTGGCAACTTAGACTTCAAAAACATATCTTTTCATTCCACAGTTTCACTTCCAGAATGAATTTGCTTTCACAACGTTACATTCGTCAGTTGCGTTAGTGATCAATTCAAGACCTGTACAAGCTCTTATTTGAAGAAATGTGATGTCGGTCTCATTTTATTACTCTATTATATCTTAATGTGTGATCCTTCGTGTGATTTATCAGATTTATGTGAAATGGGCATGAACTGTATTTGTATGCATGTACTGGGGAAACAGAAAAAAATTTGCACTATCTTGAACGGTAGATGATTAGTGACGAAAGATAACGCACACACGGGCAGACAGCTAAAGACTCCATATTTGTCATCAAAAAGTGCTAAGTTAATAAAAGAAAGGGAATTCTTCGTGCAAAAGATAATAAATAGTTATCAAAGGGAAACCGCTACTCAGTCTCGCAAAAGCAAATTGTTCGTGGAAGGTTTGATGTTTGTTGGTGAAGTTCAGAAATGTAATATAAAATAATTAATTCGAAATTGTTATTCTTCTTCATATAAAGGAAAGCTTAATGTCGGCGTTGGCCTCATTTATTAGTGTTCAGTAACTAGGACGACAATTCAACTCTGCTGGTTTTATCTTTCTTCTATTTTAAACAAATATCGTTCCTAGGTCGCAACTATGCACTATACACAGATGAATATTACTTAGTTTACAAAAAGAAAAAACATGTTTAACTCAGAAGCAAACTTAGGACTGCATTGCAATGGGTGCATAAGAAGGCGACCTAGTGCCAAGAGGTGTGCTGGCGCGTTAAGCAAGCCTAGTAGGCGAAGGTGGACCTGTTTCATCAAGGTTGAATACCACCCACCCACCCTTCGTATCTCCAGTCCTAGACTCAAAGCCTGGTTAATTGATGCTTTATGGATAGATTGGACACGGCCTGGATGTATACGACTACCCTTCAGTTCCTCTGATTCCAAAAGTGACAGCAAGAGAATCAGAACGTTGCCTCATCCTCATTCGGATGGAAGAAGTTGTCGATCAATGCCCTCCTGAATCTGGCAATGGGAAGTTCTTGGAGGATTCGGATTTACCCTCGTCTATTCAAACAACGATGATGGCAGTTGTTCCACTCCTAGTCAGAGTTGCGGAACCTGTACGTCTGGATCGTATGAAACAGGCCATCAGAAATAAACAATTAACCCAACCAGTCATAGCTAACCTTCCTCTGGCTCTCCATAGAGAGAAAGTTCGCACCGAATATGATACAAGGTTACCGCTCCATATTATCTGACACCCTTCATCATCAGGGAAAAAAGATGATATCGGACAAAACAACGACGTTTTCAACGTAGTCTCCAACTTTGAGTTTACACAGCCAAAACTGATCACCTTCTGCGCAATGTTGAATCTATCATGGGAATTAACTTGCCGAACAAGACTTATTTGAACCACTTTCAAGCGCATAGCTGGTGCACCTTTCAGAGAAGATTGCTTCCTCGTGGTGTATGTGACAATAGGCAGACATTAGCAAAATACATGCTCTGTCAGAAGACGCGAAGTATATGCAGTTCTGATAAGATGGGTCTGTTCTTATGATGGCATTTTCTTTCATCGCCAAGAACCACCTCTCCACAGGTAGCCAGTCTTTCATCATGAAACCTATGTCTCTATGGACATATCACAGGTAGGCCAACTACAAGACCCAGTTCGTGCTTTGAAATGGTACCTTAATATAACAGAACAGTTTTATTGAGGAAGATCGCGCATCTTTATACTTCTGAAGACAGGACAGGAGGATATATCAACACAGACTAACCTCATCCTGGATTAAGTGGGTTATTCACTCAGTATATAGCGAAATAACCCCAGCTCAAATGAACTTATTACGCATTTTGGCTCATAAAATTTGAGCATTTGTCACCAGACCAGCATTTGACTAGAACTGTTTGCTAACTGGGATAATTGTGGATGGGTGATGAAGATCGGAGTCAACATTTTCTTCCTTTTATCTCTGAGATCTCTTATTCCAGAGGGCACAATTTGATCTCGAAGGACCTATATATGTAGCTCGACAGGTTACACGTCCAGGTCGATCGTGATCTGTCTTCACGTTTTCTGCTGAAATTTTCTCTCTTTGAAGCCGCGCCCCGACTGATGGGAGACCCTCAATTATGGTTACCTAGAAGCTGCCACACATACCTTAGGGTACCAGAGATGTAATCTCCTGGGTAATGGGATGTACCTGTTTCCACTTCTTACCTATTACCGTATGGTATTGTGATTGGATAAAGGATCTAAGAAAGAAGATACTTTTTATAGTAAAAATATATTCCTTCGAGAATACTTACCCAATCATTATACACATACACCCTCACGGCCTCGTCGCCGCAGTTATATCCATAGAGAACATGTATTTTGCTACATTAGCAACGAACACGTTCCTAGACTTTGCCGCGAAGTCTTATACCTAAAAAAATCACTCTGCCTAACCGTCACAGAGGTTGGCTGACATCTTTTAGCTTCTTTTCGGTAAAATTAGTATCAGGGAGGGCTAGATTTGCGAGGTAATAGCAGTTCTACTAAGGTATTATGATGGGGTAAAAATTCTAGAAGAAACCAGTTTTACTAGGAAAAACTGGTTTTCATTGAATATTTCTTACTCAACACTTGCTGTAACCATTTTGTAAAATTCTTCAAAAGACCCCGCAAGTTCTCAGACCTGTTACCTGGAAACGTTTTTGATCCTATCTATAACCTTCTGATCCTACATTTCATCACGTAAGCAGACGAAATGTAATTAATGACTCAATGAAGATAGACATTGAGATCAGTGGTAAGCATGAATATTTGCAGACTTTATTAAATTCTGCTGAACATGGCATATGTTGACTGATGAGGACAATGATGTTTGCTGTCCAGCTGATCCAGATCCAAACATAACTAATGCAGAGACTGGGTTTCAGAATCTGCTGTTGAAAGCCTAAACCCTAGTCAGAATAAGAAATCAGGTTCCTCATCCATTGCCTTTTCATCAATGAAATATTCTGAATTCAAACAACCCTGCAAAGATTAGTCTCTGGTATCCAAACTGCAGCTACCCATTACAATAGGTCTGCAGAAATATGACTTCCAGAAGTGTACTGTTGGAACTAGATCAAATGTATCTACATATTGCAGCTCAAGAGTTAGCGGCATGGCCATAACCGTCCTGTGTATATATACCAAGCACATTTCACGTTCAGTTTCAATAGTTTTGTGTTTATTGGCAGTGCTAGGATATTAGCCTCTTGCTGCTTTAAAGCATTCAAATACTTATATATCTTCAATTTTGGAATCAGAAGTAGAATTTATCATCAAATATAGCTTTGTATTCTGTGTCCGGTGTCATGTATCATGTCTGCACAAGTTTATTTATCGACACTATTATCTTGTATCAGTTCATGTTTGCATTCACTTTCAAGGGTTTATTTCCAAAAGAGTTTTAAGTATCATTCATTAGTACAAAGTTTTTATAACTATTGATTTGTTTTGCATTCAAACAAACATATAAATACATACATACATACATACATACATACATACATACAGACAGACAGACAGACAGACAGACAGACAGACATACATACATACATACATACATACATACATACATACATACATACATACATACATACATACATACATAGACACATACACACATGCATCCATATATATAGACAGACAAACCAATAGATATACATGCATATGTATATACATGACACTTTACAAACATGTTCATTACCAGGTCCAGGTGCATGGTTTCCAAGCTACTGGGAACCTGAGACATAGTTGAAAGAAAGGATAGATATATTCCCAAGCTAGAGGGAAATTGAGGGAAAGTTGGGAGAAAGATTAGATTTGTTCCCAGTCTACTGGGACATTGGAAGAAAGCTGAACGAAATAACAGCTTTAATCCAAAAACCTTGTAAACACTTCATTAATGCAAATATTTATCAAAGTCAAAACCAGAAATTTGGATAATAGTTTGACTGATCATGAATTACATGTGTTCAGGTCTTGCCAAGATTTTTGAAGGTTGCAAAACTTTATCATATGAGGCACAACTGTAGTATGGGTGCTTTGGATGCTTGTACCGAATGTATTTGTATAATCTAAGTATGATCATATTGTTGAAGTTGACTGCTTACCCCATATTCAACTCTATATTAGTATCTTTGCTTACTTGGGGGTATGAAGACCATTTAAACATTATATTGTACCCACGTGGGAGAGTTTTCTGTAATAGTTGACCTGAGTAAGTTAACAGTTTTATTCTGTACATTTAAATGCGTTCCATGCAAATGTGTATACCTTTCAATAGTTGTACGTGATTCCATTGATACGTCTATGGTTTAGTGCCTTACCATTTATCTAATTCAAATGTATGGATGAGTTACGAACAAAACAAAACTTTTCAGTTTAAAATGAAAAATTTTCGGGAGCCAATTTGTCGATTCTATTAATTAAGGGTTATAGGTGAACCTTGGAAAAAACTCACTTTCATCGAAAATAAGACCTGGAACAGATATACGTTTTCTTCCAATGTGTATGGGTACAATGTAGTTGTTCCTAAATAGACAATGATGCCTCTTAAACATCCATTAGATATGTTTCACATCTACATGGACATTTTACCAGCCCCTTATCTGTGATTCAATGTGGCCTAGGTGGCCCTCATGAAAGTCTTGTAATCACTACACCTGAGTGGATGGTCATGTTAACATGGTGCTTTCACTAAGAGATTACTATGATATCTATTTGGCCCAAAGTGACAATATTGTTAGGGTGATGTGCAGTATGGATGCCATGGTATTTATCATCAAATGTTTTAAATCATGTATTTTCTTTCTGAACAGATGGTTGTATCAAGATGAGTTTTCAATAAGAAAACATCTTTTAATATCTAGTTAGTCTGAAATGAAATTTTTGCATGAATGAAATGCACTCATACATTCAATCTTCCGCCCGTAATGGCATCTTCATCATGTTACGACTACTAAACCTGATCAGAGAATGACATCACCACACGGCTTTCACTAAGGTCATCATATGAAGTTCAGTTGGGTCTTAAGTGTAAATGCCATTGGTTTGACATCCTGTATGACTATCATGTAAAACATTTCATATTTGTTCTGGAATGGAAGGTCGTATTGAAATGATAGTATCATGAACAGTCATTATAATGGTTGGTCCTAAATGAAAATAGTATCCCATGGATATTATATATGGGTACCTCGTTGGTCATCTCAAAAATCATAACTTCTTAAATGGTTGATCATATCTGCAAGGAGTGTTCACTCGACCAAAATAGTTCCTATGATTTGTGGTTGATCCTAAATGTACATATTGCTCTCGTGACATGCTGAACGGATGGCATGATGGTCATCATAATGGTGCAAATCAGAGTTCCAACATGGCCACCATGGGATTGTGAAGATCTTGTAGCTATTTCTTCCTGAGAGATGCTCATATTTACATTGGGGTTTCACCAAAAGACTTCTTGCAATATCTCATTGGTCACTTTTCTTTTATATGGGATGATCATATTGACATGTGGATTTACTAAAACATTTCTCACTATATGTAATTGGTACCAAATGAGAACACTGCAAATGTGACCTGCTACAGCTGAATGATTCAGGTTACAGTTGCGTCTCCAGAACACCTGGCCATACCGACATTTAAAAACACCACTACTTCAGTCTTGCTCTATACAGTGTTTCCTGTATTCACTTGATGCTGATGTAAGCAACATCTTCTGAATAGATGATTGCTCTTACGACAACATTGTAGAGTATTTATCCAGTTACAAAATGTGTTAAAATGGTGTTAAAACCCCATAATGATAAAACAAAATGTACCTCCAACATGGCACCATGTAATTGGTTCTATTTGAAGCAATGCGGAAAAATATAATTACCAGATTCGCCTGTTACATATTCAAGAACTTGTATGAGATGTTTGGGGTGACAAATTCATTTGTTGAAACAGGATTAATTTAAACATATTGCTATTGACCTTGACTGTTTCATGCCAAATGACAAGTTGTATTCGTATGTTCAAAACCGGTCTGTAGCGTAAAGTCCGAGGTATTCTAAATACGGCAACTCTATTTCCGCTTAGAATCAACAGTGTAAACAGAAACACAAGTGTCATAGACAGGAAAGAGTTATACAGAATTAAGTTTGTAGACACAAAGTTCTTTGTATATAATAATCACTCTTTTCCATCTTTATCTTGCATAACTTCTCAACCAACAAATCAACCAATCAATAAATCAATTAATCAATCAATCAATCAATCAGTCAATCCTTATCTATGGATTGGAAACTCTCACACTTTTTCATAGCAATTCTTGCTTTGTAGTCAGAAAGAGTTAAAATATATTAGATACGTTTTTCTTAGTATGCTCTTAAAAAAATGTTTACATTCTTCGATATCACCTTTAAATGAATCTGGTTCCAGCATGTACTTGATATTAGTATTTTACAGAAATATCATTTAATCACAAATAATGCATAGATCGTCTTAACTTGTTGTGATCTGCTTTTAACCGAGTATAATATTATATAACAAGTATTGTCCCTGCTTACAACTAGAAGCTTAATCGACCGTCTCGTGGTCTGACTTCGATATGTTCAGATGGGCACAAAATGATTCGAACATATGCATTCATAAACAAATAAACCGGTGATATTATTTACTGTGTTAATGTTCTAATGATGTAAAGTGTATACAGTTTTGTTACTATACATTGTAATAAATAGGGAGCCAGAGTGAGTCAGCTGCCAGAGTGTAGGAATCGTAATCCGCGGTTTGATAGTTCGATACCAGCGTAGGCCAGCCCGTGTCGACAGCCTAAATGTATCCTTAGTTAAGACAATTTACTTCCATTTTCTTGGCATGATATAGTTAATATTGTGTTGAAAGTGTCGTTAAAATCAAACAACGTGGACAGAATACAGTTCAACGTCTATCTAGCGTAATGGTTATTTTTTTACTCTTATCCTATTAAAACGCCACCGCCACTAGAAATTGTACGCTTGTTAAAAGAAGTGCAAAAACAGGATCCTTAGTATTTGTAGATCCATCAGTCGCGTTTATTCATATCCAACAAAGGGATTAGCGAGAGTAAACACTCTAGCTGGATCGCTCTTTCATGCTTTTCGTGTCCATATATGATTTTAACGAAAAGTTCTGTAGTTTATATTTATTGATAGATTGTTAAGCGTAAGAAAGTACCTATTTGTCATGCAACAATTAGTACTGTTGAAGACACTAATGTAATACTGCGATGTAGCATATGAAACAATTTGAAACTGATGAGCGAAAACCTATTACACGGAAATGCATCGATCCACGTGTACCGATATAACCATTGATATTATTCTAGTCTGCGCTCCAAATTATCTCTCTCTCTCTCTCTCTCTCTCTCTCTCTCTCTTACAGATTTACATTCAATGGAGACCTCTGTAACATAGTACATAGATGCAGGAATTCCACTTAAGAGTAGTCTAGCTACGTAGTATATATTTAACAGACACAAAGCGATTTATCTTTTTAAAATATGGCCAGCCTAAACCTAAAATATGCAGTTTAATCCAATGATTGAAAGTACATTAATTGTGGACGTTGATTGTTCATAAACACTTGAATTGCCCTCTACGCCAAATAAAAGTTAGTCCACGACAAAACGTATTACTTTCGGCTAATATGCGTGAAGATTTGCTGATATTCTGTTAATTAAATAAGTCTTTTGAGATTAATACGTGCCCTTCATTAATTTAAGAAATCTACTGGCCACTCAGGGTTTAACTGACCTTTCTTCCAAGCAACATTATAAGCAGTTGTGCCATATATATATATATATATATATATATATATATATATATATATATATATGTGTGTGTGTGTGTGTGTGTGTGTGTGTTTCGTTGGTTTGGGCTCTTGGGTACTTTGGGATCATCTTTGTGAAAAAAGCTAGATTATAAATAGCTGGTCAGTATTTAGAATGTAAAGTAATCCCTTCAATTCCACTACTCCTTTATTGCATAAATATTTGCTTATTCTAGCTGACTCTAATGTTGCTACTGACTTATCCATTGTGTTGCTTTTTGTAATCTAAATAACATTTATCTATATACAGTGTATAGTTGAGAGCTAGGTTGAAAATAGAAACAAAAATCATGCACAGTTGCATTTCCGTCCTAGTTACTGAGCACTGATTAATTAGGTCAACGCCGAAATTAGGCTTTGCACCATATAAAGAAGAATAACAATTTCAAACTAATTATTTCATATTGTTACATGTCTTATCGTCACCAAAGATACATTGAAACTTTCCACGAAAATGTTGTTAATTTCATATCATTTGCACGAAGATTTTCTTTTTTTATTTATTGACTTAGCACGTTTTGATGACAAATATGGAATCTTTAGCTGTCTGCCAAATTGTGTGCGTTATCTACCGTCAATAATTATCCTCCGTTCAAGATATTGACTTTAAAGCTTTGGTTATGATGAGGTGGTTTGTGGACGACATTTTCAACAATTTGGTTTCATACTTCATAGCGGAGATTTGCACGATATGGACATTTCTGCAAGGGGTGGAGCTGAATGTAGCTGAGTAAAGCCCAAGTTATTAGTTACGCAAACGTTGTTGCACACCCTGTTGAAGGTATGTTTACATAGCTCAAGAGCAGAACAAATTATTTGGATCTGATTTAGTTGCAATTTTCGTAAGTAGTTTAGTTACAATGCATGTTCAGATGACGCACTTAACGATAAAATATGTATTACACGAATCGAACGTGATATATATACGTTAGGTCAGTGGTTTATACTTACCGGGTTGAAAGATGATAATATAATAAGAATTTTACAAGTCCCTATGTGAATATAGAAATGTTTTGAAGTTCGTATTTTTAGAAAGAAAGGAGAACGAGAGTTCTGAGTAGCCATTTTCAAATGATTCCGTCGTAACGTTGTGTGGTATTTTCTTTGCTTCAACGACATGTTTAAATAAGAAATAATTAAAACAAACAGCTATCAGAACTAATTAGAAGAAAGTGATCAGCATTAGATATCATTATATTTATTAACATGACCAAGTCATTTATATGCTGGTCATGTATTGTTTTTCAATTGTGCTCTTACATATTCATAAAATTCATATTCAGTGATATATATATGTATGTATGTATGTATGTATGTATGTATGTATGTATGTATGTATGTATGTATGTATGTATGTATGTATGTATGTATGCATGTATGCATGCATGCATGCATATGTATGTATGTATGTATGTATGTATGTATGTATGTATGTATGTATGTATGTATGTATGTATGTATGTATGCATGACTGACGGACTGACTTTATTTCATCTTCAAAAGAGATTACATCAGATTAAACAAATCAGAATAATACAAGATCATAAAATAGAACAGAAAATTGACAAAAATACAATAGTAATACTGTGTCAGCTACCGTATTGACAAAACGAAATATCTCAATACCTGCAATTATGCAAATATGCAATCATTTGGCTGAGCATTGCAATGATCTTTTAACAGTTGCTTGGTGATGATAATATTTCGAAACGTTAATACGTCTATAGTGGTATGTGCTTAACATTAAGTTCGAGATAGGAAGGAAAATGAAATGAAGTATTTATAACATTGTAATTCTATATGTAGTTTTCTTCTTCATATGACGCATGTATTTATGCATATATATACTTGTTGGCGCGTATGCGTGCGTGCATGTATTTATCTATGACTGACTGTCTAAATGACTTAGTTACCTCTTCAACAAAGAGTATATCAGGTTACTAAGATACATATTATACATATCATACAATTATGAGACACATTATAGACGAGAACGCAAGCATGATATATACATCGTCAACTAATGCATTTACAAAATGAGATATTTAAATACAGAAAACCATAGAGAAATCTCTAGGAACTATACATAAACAAATACATAAACAAATACATAAACACAAACACACACACAGCTGTCTTACAACAAAATTTGCGGATTTGACAAGAAGACTTTATCCTTCAATTGTTTATTTTTAATGTTAATTTACTACTTACTTTTTATATCATGTTAGAACATATTAGTTGATAGTAGGGCACACATTTTATTGTAGAATGAAGCTATGCTGTTTGCGGTCACCAACATGAGCCTATCTGATACATCATCGTCAATAGACGATATGCAGTCAACCCTGCTTCAAGAAGTGTTTCCAACAATATATCTTCTTCTTGATTGAATACGTTAACCCCGTCTCACACTTCTAAAGAGTCAATGACTCTCTCAAAGAAAATGTTTCGTTCCTCAAGCAGCATTTCGCAACCTAAAATAAGACGTTTCTCTCTGTCGTCAGTCTCTTTTCCACAGAGTTTGCATACCATAACTTTACCAACAGGCATGATATATAGTTTCATTACTTCAGAGAGAGGCCATAGCATGGATGGAAATTTACGCTCAAGAAACCATATACTACTTGGTTTTAAGTCCAACGGAATGTTTCTGAAGTGAATTAAATCACCCCTTAGTTCCATATATGCTCTCCAGATAGTTTCTTCATGGTTTTGAATAATATCAATAATATGTCGATTCCAGGCGAATTTTTCTTCTGTTTGTACTTTTGCTGCATAGTCTAAAAGAACACTTAGCATACCATATTTCTTAGTTATTCTGTCAATATCTGGTATAAATCCCGTCTGCTTTAGCGGGTTGTTCAGATACTAACATAAGCGCATAATGAAAATCTTTTTCCAATTAAAAGTCCGAACGCCCTTACACTATCGGTTGAAAAAGAGCAATTTCATCCTATCTATGTATGCTTCCATTGACCAGAGTCCTAAGGTACTACTCGTTGCCTCCGTAGGCGAATATGTATCGAAAACTTGCATACGTCGCGCTGCATATCTCTGGCATAACTCAGGTTCTTCTATATCCGAGTTTGTGATACCTGACCATAGTTCACATCCATATAGGACCGAGGGTAGAATAATTATTTTTCAATTCTTCAGGCTTGTTAGAGGGTACATTCCTCCATCTCTAATACCAATAAAATATAAAGAGTTTATCAAGTGTTTGCCTTTATCGCATGTTTCTTTCATCGCGTCGTTTGGTTTTAAGTTGTATTTTAGAGGTATGCTGCATCCTTCTTTGTTTTGGCTGCCAGAATTGGAGATTTGTCGAGCATAAAAGAAGGTATACTAGTCATTCTTTTGTAAACAAGATGGTGCAACTTTTATCTGTATGTATGTATGTATGTATCTATGTATGTATCTATGTATGTATGTTGTTGTGGTATGGTTTAACGCCATTTTTGAGCACACGATAGGCTATACATGGCGGCCAGTATTAATGGTGGAGGACGAACCCGGGAAATCCCCGGAAAGAACAACCGACCCTCGAGAATTACTGGCAAGCTTTCTCACATTCCCACATTGGCCGAATCCGGGATTCGAACCTACGCAGACAGAGGTGAGATGGCAGTGATCTGTAACGGAGAGCACTTTAGACCACTCGGCCACTCGGGGCCCCTGTATGTATGTATGTATGTATGTATGTATGTATGTATGTATGTATGTTGTTAAAGTGTATGTATGTATGTATGTATGTATGTATGTATGTATGTTGTTAAAGTGTTTAATTCCATATTTCAGCACAGAATAGGCTATACATGGCGGCGAGTATAAATGGTGGAGGAAGAAATCAGGAAAACATCGGGAAGAATCAATGACCCACGAGAACCTACTGGCAAGCTTTCTCACGTACCCACATTGGCCGAGCCCGAGACTCGAACCTAAGCAGATAGAGGTTAAATGGCAGTGATCCTTAATGGTGAGTGATTTAGACCACTTAGCCAGATGTCGGGGCAGATGTCATGCATGTATGTATGTATGTATGTATGTATGTATGTATGTATGTATGTATGTATGTATGTATGTATGTATGTATGTATGTATGTATGTTGTTGTTGTTGTTGTTGTTGTTGTTGTGGGGTTTAACGCCATTTTTCAGCACACGATAGGCCATATATGGCGGCCAGTATTAATGGTGGAGGAAGAACCCGGGAAAACCCCAGAAAGAACCACCGACCCACGAGAAGCTACTGGCATGCTTTCTCACATATCTACATTGGCTGAATCTGAGACTCGAACCGGCGCAGACAGAGGTGAGATGGCAGTGATCCGTAACGGCGAACGCTTTAGACATGTATGTATGTATGCATGTATGTATGTATGTATGTAGTTTGCTGGACAGGTTGCGTGGAGTGTTTAAAGCCATTTCTGTGCGCAAGATTAGTAAAGTCTTCCAAATAAATATAAGCACAAGTTACTGAACTATTAAAGTTATAAGGTAAGGACGTTAACACTTAAGTATATATAAAATAAAAGAGAAAAGTAAGACCTGTCACTGTCTCTTCAAACATCCAAAATTATATCTGGTGTCACATGCTCATCATGTTGTTCATCAGGTTCACATAAAAAACAATATTCCAGACGCACACAGCAATAATGTGTTTAACTGTCAGTTTACATGGTTGGCACTCTATTCAACATTCACCCTTCAGTAGGTATTCACGAGTCTGTTATGTGTGTATGATCCATAAATATCAAAATACCACTTTTAAATATTTCTGCAATTTTTGTATACGAGGCATGCCTTTCTACAAATATAGCTTTGAGGTCCCATAGCTGCTTTATGGAGTTTACGTTCCGAACAAGTATTGCACCAGCTATGAAGAGTGCTGAACTGTATATGTGAGAACAGTTTATGAAATCTTTAGTTTGGAAACGGGTTTCATCATAACACGTATGACCAACTTATCTGCCATATTGTTAGCCTTAATACCAATGTGACTTAGCAGCAGACAATACAATACACTTTTTCCCATATTGCGCGAGTAAATAATCTTTATAAAAGATTTAAGGTATTAACGAGTTCTCAAAGTTGTATGACTTTGCAAGCCTAGAAAGGAAAGGAATCAGAAAATATGATAAAATTTGTGTTTTGTATATTTCGTTGTAGCACCAAGATCTGAGTATAGTGGTAATTTCAGCAGTAAAAATGTAGGATATGTCCTGTAAGCAACTCTAGAGGTTCCCTCGGATTGTTGCACGGGCAGATCAAAGCCTGTGTATATATTCAACCTTCTGTATACCGTGAAGCACATCCACTATTGGAGGCTATGATTTCAAGGAATTAATCGTGACAATTTCAACATTTCTTAAAGATGCTTTGATTTCGTCAAGAACAGATTATTGTTGGACAGATTTTGTAGCTGAGGTTGTAAGTTGTGAGGAGATTGTTTTGAAACATTTGCAAGATTGATTTTTGTTCCTTCCATGTGCAGAGGAATTTCAATTTCAATAGGTAGAGTGTAGCTGAGGTGGTAGTTTGGGAGCGAGTAGATCGGTGGCCATTATAACTAGCGGAGGAAGAACCCGGGAGGCCCCGGCAGGAACCACTGATCCAAGAGAAGCTACTGGCAGCTTTCTTACCCACCCACACTGGCCGACTTTGAGACTAAGACGCATGAGGACAGAAGTGAGATGGCAATGCTATATGAAGGCGAGCGCTTTAGAAGACTCCACCAACCGGCACCCCGTATGTATGTATGTATGTATGTATGTATGTATGTATGTATGTATGTATGTATGTATGTATGTATGTATGTATGTATGTATTTATGTATGTATGTATGTATGTATGTATGTATGTATGTATGTATGTATGTAGGTATGTATGTTTGTATGTATGCATGTATGAGCAGCAGGGGGGCCGAACAGACCTATGAGTTCCGACAAAAAATAAAGCTTCCTTGGAAATCTAATCCGTAGAAGGGTTTACTTTTATGAATAAAGGCTTCCTGGGAGGTTTTTATTTTTGTTGAACCCCAACCGGAGAATAAGCCCTTGGTTCGAAGTATAGCTGCGGAATAGAGTTGTATACGTTTTTATTTAATTGCTGCTTACATTTTTACGACAAACTATGGGTAGCGGCCCCCCTGCTGCTATAGTAATGTTAATTGACATGAGTCAGAGAAAAAGTTAAAATATCCTATCTAGGCCGATTCGATATCTTGTTCTGGGATCACATAAATTTACTGTAACAAAACCATAAGGAGTAGATTGAGCTCGACTAAAGAAATGTTTAAATTTATTCAGATCCATATCTCCACTGCACCAAGTCTGATGAATATTTCTCAGTGTATGAACATCTACGTCGTTAAAGACAGCTAACATGTTACAGTTATCCTTGATGACTTTTGGTATCTGAGTATATATATGAGTTACATAAATGACGTCTGTGTTTTTATGTCTACCACGGGAAAATATTCTAGCTGGATTAGATTGTTTATCTAACATGACGTCGTCGTAGACCACTAAAGTATTAATGGATCCATCTAGAACATCAACTGAGGGTGCTTCTTCCACATCTGTTATAAAATCAATAATATTTTCTCCGTCATTTAATAAGGCTGCGTTCTCATTAAACTCTGTAAGTACCTGATAGCAACGTTGATCATCTACAGATGGTGCAACTAAATATAATTTATCCCATTTTAGCCATCTCATTATCAAATTCAACAATAACTGCCAGATGGGCCAATTATTATCATCCTAATTGAATTTGGTAACGTAGCATGATGCTTAACTGGTACCGATTTTTTGTAGCTGAAAAATCAGTTACATTCATAACATAATTATATTATGGATTTATATTGTGTGAGATGTAAAACGCGTTCTCCAACGGTAAACTTGACTACAGTTGTTACACGTAACAATAGATCAGCTGTTACTGGTACATGTGAAATATGTGGTTCAAAAAAATTTTAGATTCACCTCATCAGGTAAAGAAACAACTAAATCAGAAACAATTTAAAAAAAAAGAAGAAAACACGGAGTTGATGTGCAGCGAAGTTAACATCAGTACCAGGATTTTTTGGTCAAAGTATAGTGGAGAAAACCATTTACCAAGATATAATTACTGTGGACCAGGTACTCGACTTGATATCAGATTAAATAATCAGGATCAGCCAAATCCTGGTGAGGATCCAATAAATGCAATCAATCGATCTTGCTTAGCTCACGATATCGCTTATAGAAGTAATGATCTACAACAGCGGCATTTAGCTGATGTGAAAATAATTCATACGCTAAATTCTATAAAATATAAATCTATCGGAGAAAGAATAGCTAGCTGGATAATTAATACTGCTATGAAAGGTAAATTAGTTTTAGGTGCAGGTAATTAATATTATGGAAGCAATTTATTACTTCCCTTTTGGATTTTGGCGAGGTAAATCAGCTATTAAAAAACTAGCAAAAGCTGCTAAGGTGAAACCATCGGTGGCTGCTGCGTGGTTAGCTAAACAGGCTATTTGGCAATTATATTTACCACCACCTAAACGAATAGAATACGCGCACTTTGATGTCAGCGTACCAAATGAGGCTCATCAGGCTGATATAATGTTTCTATCACACGATACAGTTAACGATAAAACTTACAAGTATGTTCTAACTGTGGTTGATATCGCTAGTAGATACAAACAAGCTGAGCCGTTAACAACTAAAACAGCAACTGAGGTTGCTGACGCATTTGAAAAAAATATATCATCTAGGTCCATTAACGTGGCCATGTCTACTTCAGGTTGATCCAGGGAGAGAGTTTTTAGGTGTTGTTACTTTTTTAATGAAACAAAAAAAAAACACAAAAATAAGACGCGGTAAAGTTAATATCCACAGCGATAAGGCTATTGTTGAACGATTTAATAAAACATTAGCTGAGCGACTATTTGGCTATCAATATGCTATGGAATTCATTCAGAATAAGCGATCCAATGACTGGGTCACTAGGTTGCCAAATGTTATATCAGCAATAAATAATGAGCCAACGAGAGCAATATCAATGAAACCATCAGTTGCTATCACAAAAAAAGTATACCGATAAAAAGACGCGATTTTTCAAATCGACCGGTACTAGGTGATGTTATTGTTCGATATTTATATAAATCGGGTGCAGCTGAGGGAGGCAGAAAAAGAGCAACTGATCCTATTTGGAGTGTGACAACACACAGACTAGTATCTGTAACAAGATCATCAGGTAGACCAGCTATTTATATACTTGATATATTTGCTCCTCAACGTGGTTTTACACGTGAAGAATTACAAGCAATTCCGGTTGATACTCAGTTATCTCCTCAATCACTTAGATAATCAACTCCGAGTGTGTTACATTCTAAACATGCTAGAGTAACATTTTGTTTGTTATGGCCTAGATTATAATGTATTCTGTCCACGGTGAACTGTCTTGAATCATTTTTTTTTATAATTCCACGTCATATTGCAATTACAACCACTACAATGATTACCTTGTTTCTCTTTCAGTGATAAAATAAAATACACATCCAGGTCAAATTCATAATCATTTTTTTAAATCAAATTGTTTATATCTAAATAATTTTTTTCTTATCACGTACTCGTCGGTTTCGCAGCTAATAATCGATCTATCTAAGATAATTCGACCCAACTGAGATATTTTTCTAACTCTGGAAACAGCTAAATATACTAAATTTGACCACTCGATGTAGTCATCGATAATCCAAACTCTAGTATCAGAAATAGTTAATCCTTGTGAAGAATGTATAGTCATAGCATATCCTAGGGTCCAGGGTGACTTTGCTGCGTTTAGTGTTTCTTCGGCTAAATTAATATCGACGGTAACGATACCATTCAATACTAAATTCTGTTTCCCCCGTCCAGGTATATCAACATCAATATTTTGCAATCTAGTATCAATTGGACTATAGCATAATGGCACAGGTAACAGTGGAAATTTTTCTTGATGTATGTCACAGAATAAGGCAAAGAAATAACTTGGTTTTGTCTTAAAACAATTAGACTATTTCTCGTTGTACATGCGTACAACGTTATATAGGGTGAATATGTTTTTCCAGGTAAGCGACTGTATATCATGTACCTAGCCACAGATTACTTGTGTCGGGTATCATGACTAACATGAGGTGCACGGGTATTCTACCACCACTTGTACTCACTCTCCTATGGATTTAAGTAAGACGAATCACGAAAAACCACACTGGTCATTTTTGGATCACGTCAAGGAGTATACACTCTCCTTTATTCTCCAGCCATAGGGGTAAGTGTTAAATTTACATTATATTTATTTGATAGGCGAAGCTTATTCGGTTTGTACTGTGTTATCGCGTAATAATGTTTATTACAACGCAGATTTTTAAAAATAATATCATATATATAGAAATTATGCATAAACTATTATGTCCCATTTGGTTTAATTATAGCTGCTTGTGTTAATCTGTAGCTGCGTCTGCGTCTGTGCGTCTGTGTGTCTGTGTTGGCAGCTGTGTCTGTGTTGGAAGCTGTGACTGTGTTGGAAGCTGTTTCTGACTGTGTTTGAAGATGAATCTGACTGTTTGTAGCTGACTGTTATAGTAGCTGTCTATTATGGTAGCTGACCCTGTCTGTAGCCGTGAATGTATATGAAATGTTATTGTGAATATAACTAGAGCGGTCCGAAGCTGTACGAAGCAGTCTAACGTTTCTTGGAGTCATCTGGAGCTTCCAGAACAACGCTGTCTGTTGTGATAAGATTATTGTGAATCTTGGTCGTGATAAGATTATTGTGAATCTTAGTCGTGATAAGATTATTGTGAATCTTAGTCGTGATAAGATTATTGTGAATCTTAGTCATGATAAGATTATTGTGAATCTTAGTCGTGATAAGATTATTGTGAATCTTAGTCTTGATAAGATTGTTTTGAACCTTTAGTTGTGTCAAAGATTATTTTGAATCTGTAGTTGTGTCAAAGATTATTGTGAATCTTTAGGTGTGTCAAAGATTATTTTGAATCTTAAGTTGTTTTAAAGACTATTTTGAATTTTTATAATTTTGTTCTTGTTGAACAACATACTGTTTAAGGGATAAGTGCAGTCCATGAGGGTTCTTGGATCTGCACTTCATTTTATTCAATATGTGTTTTGTTTATTTTCAATTGTACTTTTACATCATATATTTATCATTATTAACTCATTCATAAATTTCCATCTTTCTTACATTGTGATTGGCTTGTTTATTTCGTCCAAAAACCCACTCGGTTACAATTCTGCGACGATGTATCTTAAATAGTTTTTGTTGAAGGACATCTCGAATTATTTTTCTGCTGGCTACTATCAAATAATTTGGCGTCCACGTTAATAACAAATCTTTCATTGATGTTTCTGGAATTACTTCTCTCATCACGCTACACTGAATTTTATTAGATTTTAATCGAATTAGCTTTTTAAATTCACTTAATCTACCATCATGTGATCTGTAATCGGTGTCAACCTCTTCATAATAGTCAACAAAATTCTTCAACCAATCATGAGGTGACTCTCCATCAATATGATTTGGTTGACCATGATCCCCGTACATGACTAAAGCAACATATTTTGTTAGCAACCAATCTAAAAACATTTTTAATACACCAACAAAAACAGTACAAATTTCATCCCAGATAATAACTTTATTTATATATTTTTCTCCCATTCGAGATGGACTCCACTCACCACCATTGTATTTGAAAAGACTGTGATACGTTCTAGAATTTACCCCTCGTTGTTTCATTTCTCTTGCTAACCGATGTGTTAGTGTTAAAACAATTACATCAGAGTTCTTTAATAATTCTATCATTCTAGTTGTTTTTCCTGAACTACCTGCTCCGTTTATGTAGACTGTTTTATATCTCGCTGCAGGATCATACACAGATGGTGATGTTGATATTTCTAACACAGTGAGTAATATTTTTCCTCGACTGATACATCGGCGTCCTCACAATAATATAAAATACTCTCATCTTTTACTCTCCATGTACCCCATGAACCATTTCCGGTTAATTTTTCTAACTCTGATAAATATTTTCTGTCGACGTAGAATGAATCGGTTGCTACTCTCACTGCGTCACAAGGAAATATATTTATCATCGATAATAAATTTATACTTGCATAAGCTAACATTGATGATCTTAAATGAGTATACTGAGGTGAATCTCCTTCAAGATAGCTGACCACGGTACCTAAATTTTTTTTCCATCTGATAAATAAATATCTTCTCTGCTACAAAATATTCCTCTTTCTGCGGTATCAGTTATTATAAAATCTAACTCAGCCTTATCCATAATTAATCTACAATGATGTCGCTGGTGATCATATGCACCACCATGAGTAAACTTACCAATAATTTTTCTGCCTAAATCCTTTGCATCATCGTGTGCTGTTGGTAACCAAACATCGACTTGTTTCTGATATGAAATAATTGCTTCGCTGACCGTCAACGACGTTAACATCGCATAATCTAACACGTATCTCAGTAGTACTATTGGAACCCATCGTTGTTCTGAAAAGTGTTTACCAAACCAAACGTAGCATATTTTATGTAAATCATTAGCTAACTTAAATGATATAACACAAGCAAATCATGTTAAAATAAAATCTGGTAATGATCCATTAATCGATACTCTGGTCATCTCATCAGTTGGGTGACCAAATTGACTAAAATATTTATTGCACTCACATAACCCTAAAAAACTACCTGGGTAGCATGCAATCATATCAAACGAAATCGTATTAATAAAATTATAATCGGTGTTCCATAATCCTCCATGACCGTATTCAACACAACTTTATTGAATATCTTTGAGAAATTCCCATCTAGTTGGTTTCCATGAATATTTCTCAATTGCTGCGTGAGCAACAACAGATGGAATAGTAAAGCAGTTAACAAGTAAATCTTTATTTACTGAGTATTTTTCTGCTATCTCTATCATTGAATCATATAAAGATTCACTTCGATACATATCACCATTAGGTCTAACGAATTGATCGTATTTCTCATTACTATAAAATAACCAGATACAGGATCTGATTTACTTATTTTATAAATACAATCAAATAAGTTTTCAGAATAGAATTTAATATTACGATCTCGAGGAAAAAATGTTACTGATTTACTCCAAGCATGAGAGTTGTGATCAACTATCTCGATAGGTGTTCCTTTGGATTGATACGCAGATGAGTATAATATCTCACCAGATAATGTTTTTACTGTTATAGGAAATTTTAATATCGCTGATAGCGCAGCAACATCACTTATTGATGCACCATCAGCAACTGATTCGGCCCAATTATTTATTTTTTCTCGCCTTAGATCTGTTAATCCGTTTCCACGTCGTGCATTTGTAAAGTGCTCTATTACTCGCTCAGCTACACGGATTATTTTCACTGACATTTTCATCTTAGCAAGATTTTCAGCAATAGGTTTATTTAATCTGTCATAAACAACAGCTGCTACAGGATATGCTCTTACGTAGTATGGTTTATCAATACCTGTTAGTAATCCTGGTCTAGAATTATTGTTCACAGTAACAGATTTTTTCCATTAATTACAGGATCACGTTTATCACGTGTAATCCATACATCATTTTCATTATACACAGTAAATTTTATTCTGAATATGAATTTATCATTACTGTGAGCTAATTATTTTCTTAGCTCTTGTGTCATTCATTGTATTATCAATATCCGCTGCTCTCCACGTGGACCACATGAGCTGCTCCATCATCGTAAAATTCTTTTTTGGCTTGATCTACTTCAGGAATAATATATTCTTCCTCATCGAGATCAAATAACATATTATATTTTAAACAAGTATTTAAATAGTAATGAATCGGTGCAAATGGCTCATGGTTGGCTCATTTACTTGCTGTGGTAGATCACGCAGAAATGAATACTGTGGGATACATCTAGCTTATATACGACGAGGTGGAGTCGGTCCAAGAAGATGTATCACATGCAATATTGGAATCAGAGGAAAAGCTGGTATATGTGCACAAAGTGGTGAAAAAAATACAGAGAACTAAAACGGCATTATGATAAAAAAGCTCCCGATAGTAATATTGCTATCAAGTGTGAGGAGGATTATTTAAGTAGATTTTCAGACAAACTTTAATTTAGACAAATGGAATATTGTATATGAATCCTACAGTCAGGAGGCATCCTATCTACGATAACTACGAAGCATCTTGCGACGGTGTTATCAGACACACTAAGCTGAAAAAACCACTCGGTAATATTAGTAAATCTGGTTATCTCAGATTTAACACTAAAAATAATAAAAATTATCTTAATCACAGATTTGTGTATGAGTGCTTCAACGGACCAATCGAAAATAATTTAGTGATAGATCACATCGACGGAGATAAACTCAATAATTATGTGGATAATCTCCAGGCGGTTACACAAAGTGAGAATTTATTACGAGGCGATGCTGATCATGGACGTAAAGTTTCTAAGGCAGTTAAATCAATAAATACATAAACAGATGAAGAATCATATTTCAAATCAATGAACTCTGCCGGTAAATATTTTGGTATTAACATGGTTTCAGTACGCATAGTTGCAGAAGGAGAATATAAATCAACGTTTTCTTATAAATTTGGTAGCTGGATTAAATTTTCTTATTATCCTCTGATGTTAGATAAATAAAATTATTTATAAATAATGAATCAGAAAAATAATGATGAGATAATTAAATCCATTGAAATACTAAAAAATCAAAGAGATACCACTATCAGATGAGTTAGATTCTGATAAGATCACCACAGATTTTGAGAGCATAATACAAAATAAACAAGAAGGTAGATACATTCTGTCGTCCGAGTACAGATTCATAAAAAAGATTCAATCTGCTATGTATAAATCACTTATTAATATTGATGAGGCAGAAATAGCAGATTTTACTCCGTTAGCATGTGCCGTTGTAAAGATTCGATCAGCGCTATCTGATGAATACGAGTCCAGAAAATGATTGATACACGTGCACGTCAGCTAAGAAAGCTGATAGATAGTGAAAATCAATATAAAAAATATTTTTATCTGAATTTTATTTTTTTTGTTGTTGTTTTTTTCTCAGTCGTGGTTCAACTCCCATAAATATATAATATTATTAAGAAAATGCGACTTGAACCACTTCATAACTTAAGATTTTATTAGCAAATTTATGCTCAAAGTTTCTCCACGTAGATCAAGTAGATGTCCGGATTGATCAGTTAGTGAAAAATTTACTCGCTGCAGCAAATTATTATGACACCGAAGATAAATTGGATTAATTGGTTCTTGTATGATTAAAAATCCCGGTGGTTCTTTTGGTGAAAATGAATAAAGAACGAACCCCTGCTGAGCTTGATCTGACACTGATGCATCAGCAACGTAGCTGTTTTCGATGATATCACAATAAAGATTGAACGCGATGACGTTAATTATTTTTACTATTTCAGGTGAAATATGCCGTCCGGTACCTTCATTTTCAGAATTATCGCGTTTAAGAATATCCGATGGTGGTAATTTTTTTCTACACGCAACATGTAATTCAGAAAAGTTTGTATCAATGGTATCAGTGAGAGATTTTTCTAATTCATCTGCGTTGTATCCAGGTAATTCATATTTTTCTAAATCAGCTTCAGTCATCGAATATTCTGTTAAAAATTTTTGTTTTATTTCAGTAGGATTTCTTTTTATTTTTCGAACTAATATATCGTGAAATTTTTTCATTTCAAATACGATCGTATTTAATATCTCTACGTGCTTAATAAGTTCACTACATGAGCTTATTTCAGTAATACACTCATGAAAATACTTTTGCACCAACTGCAGGTGATTTTTATATTCTAGTTTAAATTCTTTGATCACTCTTTTATAATCATTTAAATCAAAAAATATATTAATCGTTGTTTTTCCGCGCGTTGCAAGGAAAACATCGCTATGAATAAAAATCCATGACATATCATCTTTTTTCTAATTATGAATTCAGAGGGTAATAAATCATTACTAGCATATATTTTATTAAGAGTACCCGCATAAATTGGTCTGAATTCATGATATGAGTTAAATTTACTTGTATAATCAGATCTTTTCAGGTTCTGGTGGTATCGGTGGTATTGGTGGTCTGATCTCTGGCCAACCTAGTACGGCTCTTATTGAACTCGAATAAATATCAACCTGATAATCTGAATTTATTTCAATAATTGATTTTAGCGTTGGTTCGTGTACATATATTTTTATTTCAGGATCAGTTCCTGTTATATTTTGTATTCTGTACATGAGTTCACTATTAATATCTTCGATCTGATAACTACCTGTTGGTATCCCAACCACATTCCAATCCGGAGTACCATCAGATTTATTTTTATAAGCAAAAACAAAAGAATCATTTGGTTGTAGCCCACCAAATGATTTCGATCTGATATTTGGGCAGCTATAGTAGACGCGCAACTGGGCTAGTGCTATTTCACTGATAGTAATAGGGGTGGGAAAAATAATACTAAATTCAGGCTTAGTTGAACTAGCTGATATCATTGTTGTTTTTGTCTGTGTCGTGTTCGTCGCAATCTGCTGCAGTAGCTCGGTCATTATTTATATTGGTATCTTTAATCGTTTGATTGTAAATTTTAGTTATTAATGCGAACTCTGCGTCAGATATAACGCCGTCATTTAGGCTTTCTGGTAACAACGAGGATAATTTCGAATACGCTGCCGTTGCTGTTTTCAGTTTATCCTTGTACTCGGTTAATTTAGCTTTAGCACACGAAGATATCTTTTTTGTTATGATACTAAATACACCAGCTAACGTAGTGGTT
The DNA here is from genome assembly GCA_028554795.2 of Sinohyriopsis cumingii. NCBI lineage: Eukaryota > Metazoa > Mollusca > Bivalvia > Unionida > Unionidae > Sinohyriopsis > Sinohyriopsis cumingii. Next base: position 53,496,007 of record CM068831.1, read on the forward strand.
GCGGAAACAATTATGGTAACTGTTATAGGGGCCATCATTGTTAGCGCATATAATATTATACCAGCACCAGCAACAGCAGCTGAGACAGAATAAAAAACAACATCGATGATAACTAATCTACGTTGATATTTTTTTAATTTTACCTGGTAGACGTCGATGATGCTCTTCAATGACATCTGCCATGCACGAACCTGATTATATCTATATTTTGATGCGCTCATTTATTTATTAATTAAGATGTTTTAACTAAAAGTTCTATCACGTATGAGTAAGTTGCTCCAAATAAAACATTATCAATTGGCTGTAATTCAAATACTGCTTCAGTATCTTTTTGTAATTCAACTGTTACTGGGTGAGGAGATTCAATTGATAATCCAGCTATAATTACTTTAAATTTCATTGGAGCAGTTACTGATTATCTGTATATGCCAGTAACAGCTGGAGTATATTTTATTGTATTATCTGTTCTTGTCCATGCTGCAGATAAAGATGATGATACCACACGAACTACATCATCAAGTAATTTTGTTTAATTTCTGCGAGTTTTATACTAACTACAAGTGGTTTTCCAAAAAATTGAATAGTTACTTTGTTTAGTTCTAAAGTATTTCTTCTAAAACTTGTAAAAGATGTGAGTGTATTTAGGTGTTGATCATATTCTTCACGTAAAATACCTAATTTTAAATTCACTTCGTCGACGTATTTTTTTGTTACCGCGTCTTCACCCGCTGTTTGATCTCCCAATGAAGATATTTTGTTTTTATTCATGTCAATTTCTCCTAACATTGTATCACCGGTGAGTTTTACACGATTATTAATATCCTCATTGACTTTTTTGATAGCATCATTAATTTTTCTGATAACTTCTTTAATGGTGTTAAAATCACGCACGTGAGTATTATATTCATCTCGTTTGATTATATCACCTATTTTAACGTTACTCGTTATTAATTTTCCGCGTTGATCCTGAAAGAGAGCAACCTCATCACGTTCTGCTTCTGCTATTGATAAAGGATTGTTAATATCATCTTTTGTTGCGTATTTAGATAAATCACCAACATCAACATTTTCTTTTTCTAATATTTTTTTATTGTTCTTGTTAATAAAGATATACCATAAATATCAACCATTATTCATAACTGATTGATTTAATTTACCTGACGTGTACTCGTGGACAGCTTTATGATATGGTTTATCAGTATTAGATATCGCTGTGAGGATATTTATTGCTTCATCACCACATATCGGATGCTCAGTTAGTGCTTGTGTTGGTAGCGTAGAATGCCACGTTGGAGTGTTTAACTGAGCTACATAATTTAAAAGCTCTTGAGGTGGATCTAATCCATATGAGTCAGCGTAGAAAAGTCCACGTGGATTGATAGCATAAGCTACCCAGTGAGTACCTGGTCCGGTGCTGTTATCGAGATTTATGATCGCTGTTTCATATTTATTTGGATACGCTGGTAATTTATCTCGCATAAATACTCCTCTAAAAAATTGTATTTTTGATTTTTTAGCAGCATTAATTAGATCACAATTCGACATCGGTATTATATTGACCGTCGAGGGCCTTTCCCGTACCATGAGGGGGGTGTTCCTGGCAACCACCGGTCTCGTCCGTATTTTGTTCCTGGTCGTCATTTTTTTGTGCTATATCTCCCGCCAAATATCTTATTTACTGCTAATCCTCCTAATGATCCAGCAGCACCTAACGCAGCGGCCTTTGCCAGAGCTGGTGCAGCTGCTGCGGCTAACGCGGGTAACGCAGCAGTCTTTGCTGCGAGTAGTGCTGGTATTGCAGCTAACAGTGGGAAAAATCCACCTATCTTAATCATATCTTGTATAGCACTTGGAGATAAGCTAATTTGCACTCCGATGTTGGATAATTTAGCTTTACTGAAATGTTTCTGCTGCATTTTAGTTATAGATAGTTTATTTGGTCCACCTTGAATCTGATCATTTTTTAGCGTTAATCTCACCCCGCATTTTTTTGCTGTATCTGATTGAAGCTTTTTTGTCTGACTCGGAGTCAGAGTCACACTAACATGTTCATATGGCATTTTATAAATAACGTGATTGATTTAAATTACATTTTCTCCACAGGAGCATCAATGATTCTCATTCTGCTATCAATACCCTGGAGAATCATTGTTCTATCGCTGAGTATGACAGCAACAGCTCTAAAATTAATATTACCCACATTAGTTATTGTAAAATGTATGTCAACAACAGATTGTTTTAGTAGATCAAAATGTTCCAATGAAAAATAATAAATCGGGTAGTAATTTTTAAAATCTAACTGTGATATTTGCAAACCCGTGTCAATATTTTGATCTCGTCCCATATAGCTCCATAACCGATGATATCCACGTGCTATTGAATTTTCTGCATAACTCCGTGATATCTCTTCAACTGGTTCTTGATGTCCATTTATTCTCAGTGAAATTTCACTAGCATTAAAATTATCAAAAGTCATATGACTTCGAAGTTGATTATTTAATCTATCAGCGAATTGAAGAGCTATAAAGATATGCCTTGGTGCAGAGACACTTTGCTGTGATGCTATATGCCAAATAAAATTACCATTAATATTACTCTGAATACTATCTGTAACAGTTGTCAACCACGACATAGTAAATTTACCACCTTGATTCATGAAAGATAATAATTTTAGTTCTTCATCTGTTGATGGCGTCATCGATGGCATCCACAATGTAAGTTTTTCTAATACAACTTTACCATTATTATTTGCATCACCTACCTTCCAGATAGCGTCGTTGCTGTCAGGTTTTCAATAAAAAACAATTGTGTGTTTGGATCCAAAAATAACTTTTCTGAACCACCTGCAGAATCCAAAAATATGTGATAGTGAAATAGCACATGAAAATCTTCTGCTATCGCCTGATAACATATGTTTACGCGCTTTAAATCCGAGATTAAAATTAACATTAGAGCCCATAACAACCGGTACTATATCAATATTTCCTGCATCAGTGGCTTTCTTTGGTGCTTCCATTTTATATGGTTCAGGATCAGCAGCATCAGAATTATCTTTAGCAAACATCATACTGGGACCAGCAGATCTGGTAAAATCATCTGAGTACCTTGCTAGGCCAATAATTGTTGTTGCCACATCAGCATTATCATTAATTGATTCGATTTCTTTTCCATCAATCATATAAGCAGCGCTCTGAAATAACGCCATAATACCATTGTTGACTAACCAAGCCTTATCATTTGCACCATAACTGGTATCATCATTTTTTACGATACGACCAACAACCTCGATAAACGCTTCATACGGCAGAAAATATCTTGTTGTATCCTGAACTTGTAATTCAATTCGGTTAATACTATTTGGCGTTATCGCGTCATACGAGTAGTACTGATAATCTCGTACTGATTCATCCTTCTCCGTTAGCTCATCTAATTTAAAAGCATCATTAGATGTCCGCGAGAACATTTTTATAATAAATTATTTATCGTCTAAAACGAAGACCACCCCCATATGCGCTAGTATTTATTATTTCTAGTTGTAATGGTTGAACCTCTTGTTGTAATGGTTGCATCTGCACCAGCGATGCCAGTTTTTGATTAGCTGAGTCGTTTATTATGTAACTAACGTCGCTGGGCATCTCAGTGGTACTCGGTAATTTTACAGTCGGTTTTTTTCGCCTTATTAATCTTAATATTCTGTCTTTAACGGCGTCAAATGCTTTACCAGCAGCATAACCAACAGTAGCAACAGCCTTATTGCGAATGACATCCATAGCTTTCATTGATAGCTGCTTAGCGATAGAACCGAGTTTAGGTGCTATTCGAGTAACAAAACCTAGTTGACCACCATATTTGATATTTACATCGGTAACCTCGAGTTTACCACACGAGCTGGTAATGATGCACGATGACCTTTATGCATGATAATTTTTTATATCTTCTTCTTCCTGCTGAGGGGAGGTTGGATATATCTTCTTCTTCCTGCTGAGGGGGAGGTTGGGATGTTTTCTTTTTTCTTTTTCTTTTTTCATTTTTTTCTGCTTGTTGTCTCTCATAATCTTCTGCCCTTGCCACACCTTCCAAAAAATACGGATAAGCAGGATCGGTTGCAGTACTAATACGTGGAATATTTCGTTTTACCTTATATATTAATTTTCTCCACTCATCTCGACAATTAATTTTGAATAATGCCTCGGGTTTTAAAAATGTATATCTTTCTTTAAAAGAAGACTGAGCAAAAGCAGCAGCTTCAATTACTTCTTGCTGGTCTCCAAAAGGTAATATTTGTATATCCTGTATACCATTATCATTAAATTTTTCCCATAATTCATCTACTTGTTGTTGTTGTGACGCATCAAGTTCTGCTACTGTTTCATCTCCGGCTGCGACACCAGCTCTAGGTTTATATCTGATTTTAGATTTACATTTGATTACAGGTCTTTTGTCTTTAGGTGGTAAAGGTACAGGTGCAGCAGGAGGTTGCGGTCGAGTTTGCTCTTCAATTGTTTCCAACACAGGAAGAATACCATGTTTTCTCACCTCAGGATCATCAACAACACCTAAAATAACTTTTTCAGTGGTCTCAGTTACTAGTTTAAATAACTCAGTTGATAACTCACCAACTCTTTCTTTAGCATCCTGAATAACCTGTATTTTTCGTTTAACTGCGGACGTTCCGCGCACATCTTTCGTAGCATACTTTTTAAGGTTCCATTAAATTTCTCTACCAGTCCATTGCACATCGGATGGTATGGGGTAGTGTTTAACTGTTTGATTGATAGCAGTCTACTTATTTCACCCATGAGGTCGGAGGTGAATTGGGCACCACAATCCGTAAGGATTTCTTCTAGCACCCCTACCCTACTGAAGATGTCAACCAATGCTTCAGCCACCCGTTGTGTTTCAATAGTTGGTAACACTACAGCTTCGGGATATCTGGTTGCGTAATCCACAAGAGTAAGAATATACCGGTTCTTCCTTTCGGTAACTGGTTGTATTGGGCCTACAATATCCACCGCCACTCTTTTAAACGGTGTATCTATTAATAGCATCTGTCCCAGGGGTATCCTTGTAACCCTTCCCTTACATACGGTTTTCTGGCATGCGTCACAAGACCTACAGAACCGTGTGACATCGCCATTAACACCAGGCCAGTAGAATTCAGCGACTACTCTACTGGTGGTCTTCGCCTTACCTAGGTGTCCTGCCATGCTAGACTCATGGGCCACCCTAAGTACTTGAGATCTGTATCTTTGGGGTACGACCACTTGCCAATACCTCTTACCATCCGGAGTGATAAACTCCCTAGGAATTAGCCCGTTGCTACGAACGAATCTCGAGCTGCTGCCACCCTTGCAGTGTCTAATTGCGCCGGACGCGATTTTCTCAATGATAATCTTGATGGATTCGTCACGTTCTTGTTCTCGTTTCAATTCATCACGCGAAAATCCGGAGATCGATACAGGGACTATTAATTTCTGAAACGCGTTTTTCTCTCGCCTGGTTTGCGCTCGCGTTTCGACTGCCTGGGCCAAAGGTATCCTGAAATCTGCCATGGTTGGAAGACGGGAACCTTCAACATTACCGATCGTCAGATCGTAAATAGGGTTTTCCATACAAAGGGCATGTACAGTTCCGGTTAAAAAAGGTGTTTCTACAGTGACCCTTGCTACGGGAATGCGACCGATCGTTTGATCGAGTAGCATGCATGGGGACTCCCATCCGAGCATTTGATTATCCTGCACGAGACTACGTTTGATCACTACAGCCGTGCAACCAGTGTCACGTAACGCTACGATTTCTTGACCGTTCACGAAACCTCTCGCGGTTGGTACTCGCGCTTCGGGAAAAAGACACTTGTGAAGTGTATGAATACCTGGTTCTACCTGCACCATATTACCAAATACACTTTTATCCTGTATAGCCACGGCTACCTTGTGCATAAATCCCTTTCTTTTAGGACATTTTACTTGAATATGACCCCATTCCTTACACAAGAAACATTGTATACCCTGACGACCTGTGTCCCTAACTGACCTACTTGCCTCAGCTGATTTCACAAGCTCCCTAGGCATCGGTCTCGTAGACTGGTTTCCAGACTTAAAATCTTTTGAAACCACGTTCTGGGTTCCCCCATGAGCCTCGGCAGAGAAATCGGCTTGTTTAGCCATATCCTGAACGTTTGAATAGACTTTCTCTTTCGAAAACTGACCTAGTTCCCGTCCCACTGTGTTCAACAGTTGATCTCTGAGCAAGAATTCAGTCAACCCTTCAAACGTTTTCACCGCTTTGCCACATTCAATCCACCGTTGAAAATAGTTCGCTATTCTAACGATGAACTGATCAAAGGTTTCTCCCTTCTCGGGCTTGCTACACCTGAACTTTTTACGAAAACCCTGTTCAGTCAGCTCGTACCTTTTTAGAAGTGCTTCCTTCAGAACGTCGTATTTGAACACATCGTCTCTAGGAAGTCGCGAGTACACATCAAGCGCTTTACCTTTTAATAAAGCACTGAGATGTAGTGCCCAGTCATTTCGACTCCACTTCTGGTTCTCGGCATACCGCTCAAACCGATGAAGAGTTATCTTTCTCATCGTCAAAGGGGGGTAGTTTGGGACCCTTTAATTTACTAGAGGCAGAATCGTGTTCTCCTTTTCTAGCTGTTGCTAACTCTACCTTACGTTCATGATCTCGTTGCCTAAATCTTTCTTCTACCTCCAACGCTTCTAACCTTGCTTGTTTTCCTAACTCTATCTTCTCCCTCTCAGCTCCCCTTTCCCATTCTATCCTTTCCTTGTCGACCTGTTTTTCTAGTTCTATCTTTTCCTTCTCTAATTCTGCCCGCCTTTCCTGTTTCCCTTTTTTCTCTTTCAAGCTGTTTTTCTGCCTCCATCTTTTCCTTCTCTGATTCTCTCGCCCTTACCCTTTCATCCCTCTCCGTGGCTTGTTCTTCCTTTTCTAATTCCATCCCCCTAACCCTTCCATCCCTCTCCCTGGCTTGTTCTTCCTTAATAAATTCCCTTAAACTTTCTCCCTCATACCCAAGTGCTTTGCCTAAGGCGACCAAGTCCTTAAGGGATGACATGATTAATAGTAGCAAAACAAATTTAATTTAGCAAAAGAAGCTATTCCTAATGAAGGCAACCAAAACAAAAATAAATAAGTATTTATACTAGACCCACAGACCTAGAACTACTAAACAAAATAAACACCTACTTGATTGTCTTCTCAAGAAGGTCACACACGAATATAAACAATAAGAGTTTATTTTCACAAACAGTGTGATGACGGTTCACTTAATCCAACGATCCCACTTCTGACACCATTGTGACAGAATTGTAACCGAGTCGGTTTTTGGACTAAATGAACAAGACAAACACAATGTGGGAAAGATGGAAATATATGAATGAATTAATAATGATAAATATATGATGCAAAAATACAATCAAAAATAAACAAAACAAATATTAAATACAATGAAGTGCAGATCCAAGAACCCTCATGGACTGCACATACCCCTCTAACAGTATTTTGTTCAACAAGATATTCACAAAATTATATTAAGATTAAACAATAATCTTAACACAAGATTCAAAATACTCTTTGACACAACTAAGGTTCAAAATAATCTTGATACAACTTAAGTTTCAAAATAATCTTGACACACCTAAAGATTCAAAATAATCTTTGAAACAACTTAAGATTCACATTAATCTCATGACGACTAAGATTCACAATAATCTTATCACGACTAAGATCCACAGTAATCTTATCACAACAGACAGCGTTGTTCTGGAAGCTCCAGATGACTCCAAGAAACTTTAGATGGCTTCGTACAGCTTCGGACCCCTCTAGTTATATTCACAATAACATTTCATATACATTCACGGCTACAGACAGGGTCAGCTACCATAATAGACATCTACTATAACAGTCAGCTACAAACAGTCAGCTACGAACACACTCAGAATCATCTTCAAACACAGTCAGAAACAGCTACAATAAAACCAAATTGGACATAATAGTTTCTGTATAATCTCTAGATATATAATAATACTGTAAATCTACGTTGTAATAAATACATTATTACGCCATAACACAGACAAACCGAATAAGTTTCGCATATCAAATGAAAAGAATATAAATTTAACACTTACCCCTATGGGTGGAGAATAAAGCAGAGTGTATACTCCTTGACGTGATCCAAACACGACCAGTGTGTTTTTTCGAGATTCGTCTTACTTAAATCCATAGGAGAGTGAGTACAAGTCGGGGTAGAATACAAATGCATATCATGTTAGTCATGATACTTGACACAAGTAATCTGTGGCTAGGTACATGTTAATACAGTCGCTTACCTGGAAAAACACATTCACCCTATATAACGTAGTGCACATGTACAACGAGAAATAGTCTAATTGTTTTTAAGACAAAACCAAGTTATTTCTTTGCCTAATTCTATGACAATTACGCACATCAAATGAAACAACAACCTGATCGCAGATGCATTGTAAGTTTAGTTTTTCTTTTAAATATTTGGATAGTGCATGTTGATCGCATAGGATATATGAATAGGTGCTTGCGATGGATAATACGAATATTGTTTATAAAGCTGTTTACTGTTTTGGTGTTATTACCTATTAAATGGGTCCGTCAATTGGACTTTTAGATGATTTATGTTATTTTCCATTGGCGGGTTCTTTAGTGACGTTGTGGTATTGCAGCATGTCACGCAGTGAGTGGAGGAATTGCCTGTTAGAACCATATGAGTTTATAATGAGAAATACCAGGACGATCATTCAGTTCTATTTTGGAATTATATTTCATATGTTCTTGTGTCCATACCAGAATGCAGATGTGTCTAATGTTGTGATTACATATACTTTGAGACGCACGTTTTGTGTAGTGTAAAATATTATTCTAGGACTATTGTGCATTGGTTTAAAGAAGTCTTGGACAATGCCATTTTGATATATTAGGACTGATGGCAGAGCAGATTCTTTTGGACTTAATAAAAAGTGTAAGGATTATTTTGGATTTTCTTCATCATGCTGTAAGTCCACCTTACTTTTTTCATTTTGCTAACTCCATGATTAATTGTTATGTTTTACAAAACGTGTTGGATTGGTTTCTTTCCGTTACTTAGTTTTTAACAGAGTCGTAACACATGTTGTACCAAGGAGACATCTGGTGACAGGAACATGGTTTAGGAGATATCTTAAAATCAGCTATGCGCTGGGAGCGCAGATCTTAAAATTGGTGGTGGCAAGAGGAATACATGCTTTAAAAGATTATACTTTATATCGAAGTAGTCCAAAATTAGTATTTATCAGAATATGCTAAAACCGAAGTACTTCAAACTGAAAATGATATTTTGGGGGCCGTAGCATCCCAATAAATTCGCATCTTTTCCGAGATAATGTATTACTAGTTATTCTACCCTGTAGAAACAACGAGAGCGAAAGAGGATTAGAAACCCCTTCGGATGTCATAACCAGATGCAAGGAATTGATAAGAAAAGAATTCCAGGAAATGCCAAAGAACTGAATGAGTTAGATTACTAAATGAAAACTTGATGCACAAAGATTTGTACGGATATCCCTGGTCAGAACAGGATCTGTTTGCCATTCCACCGACTATAATGAAGATGAAATAATCACACTAAGCCGAATATCGTCATTTATAGCATTTGACTAATTAAGCACCAAATGAAGTTGAGACCGAACGTCAAACCACATGTTACAAAATCATCATCGAAGAAACCGGACTCTAAGTACGCCTTGTGGAAATATTACCTAAAGTTTGAAATACATCATTCAAACTTTGAGCAGAATAGAAACAAGGTAACTGACACGATGAGTGGAAGTACAAGACCAGCCATAGTTCATTAATTTTATTGACAGAAAGTTTTGCAGGATAAACTCAGGAGTCAATTTTTGACGTGTCATTGTCTGTGAACAATAAACGATCGGAATGGATGCCCATGGTACCACATTTCCTTCTGACACACAGTTCGCACACATATTCTTTGAATCTGGAGGGGTGTATTAAAGATGAACTTCCCATCGCGTGCACATAGTGTTCAAGCATATGTCAGTAACGCAGACGACTGTCGCTGACCTAGCACCAATTGAGTAACAGTCTTGTTTATCAATGACCACAAGTTTCATTCCTATGGATTATATACTTTCGAAGAAGAAATCATTGACTTTATGAAAATAATCTTTTCATCTACTATTATCAAAATTATGAGATGACAAGTACCAGCTTCCATGGTTTTTGAACAATATTGTCTCTGTTTTATAACCAAGTGCTGGATATCCCGCAAACTATTAAGTGACTTGTTTTGATTGACCATGTGTAGTACAAAACTAACGCTAAGCTAGAAGAATATTTCTGACATTTGATATGACATTTCTCTTATATCAAGATTAGCCTTAATTTTCGCCGCGTCTTTGTTTGGAATCAAAGCGACTGGTGATTTCCATGCTTCATGTTACATAAAGCGATGCGTTCACCAGTCTACCCAACCACTGTCTGTTCGACAAAGACTATAATAATGAACAAACCTAAGGCAGAATCGTAGTGAAACTCCAGTATACATGGAGCATATTAGTCGTCTGCTTAATCAAGTCAAGGTATTCCACCCAGGCCAAACTGTGTCAAAGCAGACATAAATGAATTTACGAACATCTAGCCCCCTTGTGTTCATGACATTAGCGAAAAAGGTAATAGAGGACAAATCTACGTTGCAGAAAGAAAAGTATTCTGGACACGTCCTTGCTGTGCTGTTAAGCCCATGGTAATGACTTCAAATCAATCCCAGCCAATGAATACTTAGGATTATCGAGACTGAAAACTGGGACATGGAGCTACAGCAGTAACAGCAACTGCTGCTGCAAAAATCCTCAGCAACCATTTCCGTAGCGAGAGCAACATCAAACTCCACAACAATAGCATCAATAACGATATCCACAGCGGCAGAAATGTATAATCCCTAAAACAGAATATTGGATCCCTTATGGGAGAAATAACTCCTCATCGCAACATGTCTCCGTCCATTCTTGGGTCAGAGACAGATACAGTGAAAGATGTGCTGCTTGCAGGTAAGGAACCTAGGTATTCTAGACATAATAGCCAATTTTAGAAGATAGACATACTACACAATGATTGCCAAATGTTCTTTTGTCTTTCCCTACCAAAATGTATGAAAACACCATTTCGTATAACATGTGTGATAGGTATAGTACGTTAGAATGGGGTAAATTTTGTTTGTGTGGGTAAAGACTATATGTATAAAAACTTAATACCGTTGTGCTTAATATTTCTCATTCTTTATGATGATAAGGACTTGTGTCAAAGCTGGAAACATTAGATCAGCAACATTTCTGCTTCTCTGGGTTTTAACGTGTGTGAGATACAATTTTGTATTCGAAGTTTTCCTTAACGTTTATTGCTTTAGTTCTATAAAGCGGATAATTCATCAAGTCGCTGTCGATTCTATAGATAAAAACGAAATTGACAACTCTGCAAAATTGCCAAGTCGAGACGTTGAATGAACCCTAAGGTATAATGGAGAGAGTAGAGTACTTCCTTAAACAGATTAAAAGAACATAAAGTGTTTCCCCAATCAAAATACTTGCCCCATTCACATAAGCAAAGTGGTTTTAAGAGAATTAATGTAGGAGGAAGAAGAAAATGTTAAGGTGACCTCTGGTAGGAAGAGACACTAGTTATGACACCTCAATTCCAACTGGATTAAGATGCAGGAACAATTCCGAAGATTGAGTCACCCAGATAGGATCCCTTATGAAACAATAAAGACAGCGTTTAAGATGGTATTTTCTTGAGAGACAGAGAGAGAGAGAGAGAGAGAGAGAGAGAGAGTGGAAAGAGAGAGAGAGAGAGAGAGAGAGAGAGAGAGAGAGAGAGAGAGAGAGAAAGAGAGAGAGAGTGGAAAGAGAGAGAGAGAGAGAGAGTAGAAAGCAAACTGTCTATTATAGGCCCAACAAGATCTCCAGGAAAGTGATATGATGTGGGGTTTTTTTAACGTAGCTTTAACAAATTTTCAGTCATATCGCTACGATGTCTGCAATGTGGCAGTTTATAGTGACGTCTAGCACTGGGGCATCATGATGCAGAATGTAGTATGATGTCCCAACCAGTCACATTATTCTGACAAGAGACCGACCAGTCCTAATACTAACTTCATAATGCTGAGCGTCTATCGAGGCAGCTGTTAGTACCATATTTGTAAGTTTTTGGTATAACTCAGCCGGGGTTCGAACCCACGACCTCCCGCTTCCGATGCGAACGCTCTAGCCACTAAGCCACCGGAGCGGTTCTCCAGGAAAGAACGATACCTGTGTTAAATTTTACGTCAGTTTCAGTTATGTGCTACTCTATGTCTCTGTTCTGAACATTTGAAAGCTAAAACCTATTTGTCCTCATACTTTTGTAAGAGTAATGTTGTGTGTCTACAAACTTTGCCTTACCCTGATGTGTAAAGGTAAAGAAGTGTGTTTATAAACATTGCCGTAACTTTTGCATGTCATGGCATGTTTGAAAGACTGTGCGAAAGACTGTGTTTAGATCCTCTATGTTCACATTGTAAGGGTGTATATGTTAGGATTTTATATGCGGTATATTAAAAAAGTATATAGAAATGTTATCATTACATTTTCTCTTATCTATTTTAAAATTTTCTTCCCATTTGAATCCATAAACACTTTTAACCATATATGCGCTTTTGACCAGACTAACACCTTATGCACATAAATCACCAACACACGATGACCAGATTTTGTGGTATCTTCATACAGGCTGCCAGTGTAACTTGTTTGAAATATTACTAAGCTGCTCAAATGTAGTCGAAATAGTGCCAGCTTGTAAATTATCCGTCTCTACTGAGTGCTTATTTTATGCCAGCTCCACTATAGATATGCCACGATCACCGCCACCAAACTAAGCTATGCACGTGGAAATTCAAATTTAATATCAATTTTATGGGTATGGTTTATATTTTAATATTGTTCTTTGCTCGGATTTTGAGTTTCATAAGTAGTCACGTGACTAGTCCATAATCGAAATTTTAACCGACCATATAAAACGGCGATAGGCAAATAGATGATAATAATAATTAAAAAAGAAAATCATATCAAATTAAGTTCATTGCTCAAATTTGAAATTTTTTATATGTCACGATTTAGAATTTACTTGTGCCTGGAGATATGGAGGGATATAAAGGTCATATGCTGAATGGGATGTACATACTAAATAAATTCACATACATCAATTAGATTTAATACAAATACTATAAAACGACTACTTCTTGAAAATTAGAATTGGGTCGCATCTGAAAAATAAAACGAAGCAAAACTGAAAGTGCTTAAATACTGCTTGACGAAGGAGCATTATCAATCATTGAAATCAAACGTGACATCTGGTCATTGTTAAGTTACGAATAATGAAAAACATATGAATGCTCATGTATAACACTTTGCTCCTGTTTTCTTCCTCTTGATCAAGCTTCCGATTTGTGATCAGATATTTATTAATAATTGTGATGATTTCAAATAGCAATATTACATATCAATAAAAATGCAAAGGAAATATAATATTTACAAAGGTATTTAGAGAAATATGATGTACACTATATATAGATAGATAGATAGATAGATGAATATATATATATATATATATATAATCCGTATTATACTTAGATGAGAACTCAGGTCAGCGGGTAAATAGCCACATCGCCTTGCATGCACACACGATCCCGTATTCCCTCACGACTAAGCCACATCACTTAAAAATGATTCTACGCAATCGGTGTTATACGCACTCCTGTGTAGCAGACACACTCGAGTGGCGACATAATAATGAATTCCCATTTATCTACACAGTCATTCCTGATTAATATGATATAAATCAAGGTATATATAATTAATTACAAAGATTCATAAATATACACAAGATAGATAATAATTTGTATTTAAATATTAATTCAGCCTACTATTATCAAGCATTCGTCTATATAATCCAAGGATAGCACTTTCCGTTCTGTGTGGTGCTTATTTATAATCCCCCTCTCTCTATATATCTATCAATATATCGATGTATCTCTCTGTCTCTCTCTGTCTCTCTCTCTCTCTCTCTCTCTCTCTCTGTATCTCTCTCTCTCTCTCTCTCTCTCTCTCTCTCTCTCTCTATATATATATATATATAAAGAGGGTGATATTGATCACTCTTTGAAAACATACAAAATATTCGGTATTGTTGCCGCACAAAGCACAAATCTTTCTCCTAGCTATGATGATAATAATAATAATAATAATAATAATAATAATAATAATAATAATAATAATAATAATAATAATAATAATGATAATAATAATAATAATAATAATAATAATAATAATAATAATAAAATATAAATTTTGATGAGGACTTTGTATAGTGCCTAATCTTTAGGAGCTCTAAGCGCTTTGCAACGTCAGACACCACCTATAACATGAAAAACATACATAATGATATTATTACAGTAAACAAACACCACGAAATTAGAAAACATAAAACATGCTGTAAATATTTAAGGTAGGGAACATTATTATGTCTTTAAGTTTGTTCTTGTAGTAGAAATATGTGAGTTTTAAGAGCACTCTTGAATGGGATTACTGTGTCTTTGTGTCTGAGTTCAGTGGTCAATTCATTCCACGTTGCTGGGTCCTGGTATGCAAAAGAACATTGTCCATATGACTTTGTTTCCATAGTGGAAATAATGAGTAAGCGGACTGTTAATGCTGGTTAGATTTCATCCTCTATTAGAAGCGAGTGCTTCAGTACTACAAACAACTTCATGGCTTTCAAAGATCGGGCAGAATCGCAAAGTAATAATCGGTGTTTTCAGCTTCAGGACCTCGGCATCGGTTTTGTAGAGTTTCATCATCCTCGTTGGGTTTGAAGCAATGGTAGACACACAAGTTAGCCTACGAGAACAAGGTGAAGAAAGAATAACTACATTCAAATAAAATACATGTTTAGATGGAGGGAAAGAACAAAATAAATATTTGCAAAATATCGAAAACACAAGATACGTGAGAAGTGATTACATACATGTAATGAAACATATATTGTCCTGTGTGGGTAAATATTACATCAGACATATTGTGCTGAGTAATGTAGCTACTCAAAGATTACAGTATTTGTATGTGGTAAATGTAAATCACGTGTGATGCAAGATATAAAACACTAGCCACTGCATTTTTAGCGACGAATGTAACCGGAGCCCAATCTTCTTAATGTATCTGTATAAATCACGAAATACATCTGGGCGGAAGATATGTCATCATGCCAGCACATGAATTAGGTTAGAATGAAAATTATTTCTTTTAATGACCTCTAGTGATATATAATTTTCGATTGCGAACATAATACTCAAATGACTATATTTCTGAAATTTAAGTTATCCGTATAGTGAAACATTAAACAATTAAACATCAAGATTGTCGACATATGACTCAGCACAATAATCAAATAAATTGATAATTGCGATCGCCATAGTTATAAATTAAACTGTGATACATTTGAAGTGGTCTTTCAAAATCCTAGTTAAATTGTGGGCTATAAACCATGCAGTCATAAATGCATTCTCTTGGCACTCTTGAATAACGAGATTCAGTTCAGACAATATGAAACGTAAACGTTTGCATATCTATGATAATTGATATTCCATAAAAGTAAGATATTCTTCCATTTATATGACCAGTCAAAGTCAAACGTGCTCCATGAAGTAACATTATTCTGTTTTGGAGGCTTAGAATTAAATAGAATACATTAGATTAAAAAGCAAAGACGGCTTTAGAGGATAATATTATTCAGAAAAGAAATGGTTTAATTTGGGTAAAAACTCCAATATCCAATATCATTAAACCCTTTTACCAGTTGCAATTTCCCTTTGAGATTACATTTTCCCACTCTGACATGCATACATTGAGAGATACAGACATGTACTAAGAGTGGAAACTATCACATTTTACCCCATCTATAGTACAGTATTGATCCTCCTCGGAATGTTGCTCAAAACGGTGAGGTCGGAAGTTGTTTAGGCTTAGAGATCTTGTGCGAATATTCTGCTCATCATGGCTTACTCCACTGTCTCTTTGAGCCCTTGAAGACAAGTCATCCAGATTAAGTCGGTTTGCAGATACGTTCAGACTTGACATGTTGTCTGTCTTAGAGCAACACGTCGCGTTCATCGAATCATCACTCTGAACTCGACTTCTATTGGCATATGATAACTGTATCAAAGTTTACAAAGTCTGCAAAGACAAGACTTGTCGAACTGGATTCCAAATATCGTGTGTATGAGTCATAAGTGTTTGCAAACTCCTGGATATTCTATTTACAACTTGATACCCCGATTTCCACGTCCATGGGACAGATAAAGATCTGTCAATGCTGAATCTTAACAATTCTCGAGCGACTTCTCTATTTGAAGATTCTACACTTGGCTGAAGCTTTGTTCCTGAAGTTGTACAAATTTTTTAAAACTGAACACGAAGGACAGGAAGAAACCTTTACATTTTTTAATATATTACTTATTCGTTTATCCATGCTATATCATGCATTGCTTTCCAATGTAATTTTCCCTAAGTCAGTTATTGTTTTATTTTATGACCTAGCACACAATGCATGTTTCATTTGTGAAAACGCTTCATACAAAGTAAGTTTGAAGTTGCAAGTTGTGATTGTGCATAACAAATTGCTATGTTATTTCAATTCGATTGTCAGACAGATCGAAGACCATGTAATTCGATTTTCGTATCAAACTCCTTTATTTGCTTGGTTGGTTACTTGGCGTAATATTATATATGCGTTTTGCTTCTTTTCTTTCGATCATGTTTGTGAATGTTTCCTTCATTGTTGTGTAACATTTTACGTATATGTCATAAACAGATTGTCTTAATTGTAAAAAATGCGCATTCAATCTTCCACAATCAAGCTGCAATTTAAATATACATTTCTGGTAGCAGATATTTTTTAAAATTTAATCCATTTCGTATGGCGATTTTAAAATATCAGCAGTGTAGCACGATAACATCTCTACTGATTGTCGCACCAAAGTTCCAATAACACGATACTATAATTGTAGGTTGCCTTGTGATCATCTCCATTTATGTCAGTAATAATATTCCATCAGCATGCTAATACGTGAATCAATGACCTCAAATATGCATGAGGTGTTCAGATGAAGGTGTGTAAGTATATACTGTGAAATCGGGTAGTTGTATTAAGCAATGCACCCTTTTGTTCATTTGTTTTGCTGTGTGTTCAAGCCAAAAACTTGATCATTTCAAATTGTAATATGGCCACGCTTGCCCATTACTTGCTTTCGTGCATCGAATTCCTGTCATACTAATAAGATCAATGAAAAATATGTACACAGACCAGCAATCACATTCAAAATTCGTCAAATTGGTTGAACGTCCTCAAATGATGATATGTAAAGGTTATATCAAAGTGTAAAAGTCCGCATCAATAAAGCATGGGATATTCACATAAAGGGAGGAAATGTTTTTCTAAACGTGTATCAAATGCAAAATGCGTTTTGCTTATGCACCACAGACATGTACGTGAAAAGAGTTCTGCAGCTGTTGTGCAACTACGACGAATGGTTTCATTCGTATGCACTTTGTTATACTGATTTTCTGCACTTTTCTGTGAAAATAAATTGTTTAATGTAACGTAAGTAAATTCTTATTTACATACTACGTTCATCGTATGTTCCCTTCTTGCAAAATCAAACTCGCCATTGTGTCATAGCAGAGACGCTTTACATATGTTTATAATTATACATTATTCCTGACACAAGAGAATGCATGTGTATAGAAAAGAAGCCGAACAAGCAATGCAAATGTTGTCGCATGAAGGGTATCCCAGATGGTCAGCAAGGACTTGTCACCGGCCGTGTAAAGTTTGGTATTATAAACCAATCTATGAGTTGTGTAAAGTAACTAAGTTACCATATGCACAGCAACTAATTGTATCCAGCTCTTTAAGATAGAATGGGACAAACTAAGTATGTTGCCAGAGAGCACTTAACTTGGAAAAAATTTAGTTGGTGACAATTTAGAGAGTTTTTGCTTTTAATATCAATATTTTTAATTTTCATTTGGAGAGAAAAATATATGCTATATATTTAAATCTTATGAATCAATTAAATGTGGACACATGCATATTTAAGAAATAGAAAATAATCGTACCCGTTCTGCTGAATGCAACTTTACACCTCTGCCTCAATAAAATTAGAACTCCAACGATGATCAAGGAAATAGCAACAATTGCTAGTCCAATCCAATGAAGCGGACCTAGTAGACCTAAAAGGAAAGACACATATTCATTGTTTCGAAGCTTACATGTAGGAATAAAACCATTAAATCAATACAGTATTATGAAATGCAACACATTAGATCTATTGGCGATAATTGTTAGCCATGTTATATGCGATACAATTGATAATCTTGCGGTGAGATATCTTAGAGTAGATGCACTTGTATGATCGCCAATATTATTAATTATTACCCAACTATAAATGACTATTATTTGATTGCTACACACATATATGCGTTTCATGGTCTGGTGCTTGAACCTGTTTCTGATCACTGTGATATGTTAGAGCATTATGGTAAATACACTATGGAGTGCCATAATACTTATCATCATTGAAATCTTGCTGCACAAAATTATTTCCGTTGATAGGTTTGGTACTTGATTGAGCTGAAATGAAATGAAACGGTAAATCAAACTTTCGTTTGTCCAATCAACATAAAGCAATTGATTTTTACTTTTTTATTTATTCAGACAAATATCTTAAAACTGGATAAAGATTACACAGATGGCAAAATAAATGTCATTTTTGTACTGAAAAGTTGCATAGAAGCAATAGTGTATATATTCAGGGTTTTATGTATATATTCGTGCAATTTATGCATATGATGATTTAAAATATACCCTTTGGATAAAACTATTAAACACAAGTCGGACAATTAAACTTTAAGGCATAGCAAAACTTACGCAACACGAGAGATTATAAAGTATAAGTTGATCCCTCTTACACCGGATATACAATTCTGGGGAAATAACACATGTCATATAAAAATAAATCTGGTTTTAATATGGTAAAGAAATGAAGCAAATGAAACACTAAAGAGGCATTATCAGGAAGTAGATAAATAAATAAATATTATTAAAATTCAGTAATAGTTTAAATATTGGTCTTTGGAACATCAGTAAAAGAAATGATTTTAAAGATTTCATGTATATCATACGCAAAGTGTGCACATTTAAGATCAAATTAATCAAATGATGAAATACACAAATACTTTTGATAAATCGTTTAAAACTTGCATCAGTTGATAAAAGTCCAGCTGGATGCCACTGATTATATAGTTTGATAGAATGTAACGTTATGCGGGCATTTTTATTATTTTTGTACGGTAACCGGGTCACTTTTATTAGCACACATTACGTGCATGGGACAGTTTACGTAACGCCGCCATTTCGTAAACATGACCCTCTTGATACAGGGGGAACGTATCATATAAAAACATCCATAGGCGTACCATTGGGGTAAAACCATAGGCGTAACAGTGGATGTCAGTATGAGTATGTGAGGGAATTATACATTATTATCCAATACGAGTATTTGTGCAGGAAATGTTTCTTTCTCCACAAACAAAGCCTTTTGGATATATTTGTAGGAGAAAGTTGCAGTTTGTGCCAAACCTCTTTGCTATCAAACATATTTGCTATCGCCTAATGAAAACAAAACTTGGTTGTCCAATATATTGTCAAAATCGTATTCTTTTTTTCCCCTTTCCTTATACAACAAAATCTTCTTGGCATCCGTCCGTCTACGGGAGACGATGGAGTAGCTTCAGAGTAAATTGTTGCCTCGCCTTCTTCCTGCTTCTCTTTTTAGAGTGCTTTATGTTATTGTTTTCTTTAGCTTTTTGAACGCCCTCTCTGACAGCTAGGCATCAGGTGGAGCGGTCGTTAGTACAGCTTTCAAAGTGTTTGACGTAGATGTTGGCCGTTTCATGTCATTCTTACAAACGTCTTTATAACGCAGATGTGGCCGTATAGCAGGTCCTTGGGAATGCGGCCTGGGTGCATTTTCTTGGCGTGGCCCAGCCAGCAAAGGCGCATCTCACTGAGAATGGAGAAAATGCTGTTCATGTTGGCGTGTCTAGAACCTCTATGTTGGGTACTTTGTCCTGCCACTGGATATGCAGAAAACGCACCAGGCATCTCAGGTTGAAGCTGTTGAGTGTCCTCTCGTGTCTCGCTGCTGTAGTGGAACGTGCTGAGCACACAGGCCTAGTAAACACGCAGTTTGGTCTTTGCAGTGAGGTTGGTGTTGTTCCAGACCCTCTGATTTAGTCTTGCCATCACTATTTCTGCCTTGGAAATCCTGCTATTCACCTAAGAGTCAATGAAAAGCAAGCTGGATATGGTGGACACGAGGTATGTGAAGTTCTCAACAACGTCCAAGTTGTACCCCTCAATGGTGATAGAGGGAGGGGAGTCTGCCTACATCGCCATTACGTTCATTTTCGTCAAAATGATGGTCAATCCAAACTCCTTACAGGCGTAGGAGGGGTGTCATACCAGCAGTGCAGTCCATCTTCCGTGTGTGATGTCAAGGCTGCATCGTCGGCGAAGAATAGTTGACGGTTGAGGACCTCTGTGACTTTAATCTTTGCACGGAGACGGGCGATGTTGAACAGCTTGCCGTCAGCCCTGGTATGGATGTACACTACCTCGCTGCAGTCCTTGAAGGCTTACTAGAGCAGCATGGAATAGAAGATTGCAATGACCGTCGGCGCAATGACGTAGCCATGCTTCACTCCACTGCTGACTAGGAAGGCCTCCGATGTTGCGCAACTGAAACATACTGTGCTGTGCAATGCTCTCGTAGAACGACGTGACGACACGACAGCGAGCAATCGAGGTGGGGTTGGCAGTCGATCTTCTGCAGGAACCTAAAGAGTCCGTTCAGACATACCAGGACAAAGGCATTCATCAGGTCTAGGAAGGCGTAGTGAGACGACCATGTTCACAGTTGACCGGCCGGCTTGGAAGTCATACTGTGACTGTGTAGACGCGGGAGGCTAGGGTCTGTAAGCGCATCAAGGCGACACGGGCGAAAGCCTTTCTAACGATGCTGAAGCGCGAGATGCCCCGGTACTTGTTACAGTCGCTGCGTTCTATTTTATTCTTGTTCAAAGTGACGATGTTGGCGCCACGTATGTCCTAGGAATGTGTCCCTGTTCTCAGCAGAGGCAGAGGGGTACGTGCACAGGCATGAGTAGTGCTGATTTCCCACTCTGGAGGATTTAATCACACTGAACCGTTCAATAGAGTGTCCTTTGGATAAACTAGAACACCAACTTACAAATACATGTTGAAACTTAAGATGCTCAAGATCCATGGCCCTGCATATAATGCGTCTGCGTCATTAATCTATAGAGAATGAGTTTACAACGGTTTAAAATCTCCCGTACGGATTTAATTTAGTATTCCTCTTGAATCAAAACCATGCAAAATATTTGACATAATTCAATGTTTTTAATAGTTCAAAGAAGAATTTGACATTGTCGATGAAAAAACACCCTCCAGATGAATCTGGTTTCACGTCCTACAGGCAGCGTTAAACGTACAAAACCGTATTTCGCATGTGCATTGGCTACCTACTTTTAAGCGAAGTATCATGGAGATGGACATCAACCAGGATCATATGGGTGTGGCTAGCATTCTTGTGGTTCCCACAGCATATGCATAGAAAACCAATGCACCAGAATGGAAGCGAAAAATGAGGGTGCAGCAGAAGATCAAACTTGCAACAAAACCGTAAAAAAGTGATTCATTGGGAACAATTTATAATGACAGCTGGGACCGTGCGTGGATCTCACAATATATCAAATATTCAAGAAGTGCTAGCCCCTAGCTATACGTTGAAAATGTGTCCTCAGTTCATTCGAGGGGATCTGTTTTAAGGGTCCTCATTTCCTGACGAAAACTGCATTCATGTTTACTATCGTCATACACATTACGACGTCAGAGTAAGTATCAAAGGACATGTAGGATGCAGTTACTGCCGTGAAAATGTGATAAGGAATGTATCAAGCAGGAGCAACATGTTCAATGTGGTAAGATATGTCGTCACAGTTTGTCTTAGAATCCTTTTTCTAGTCATGTCCTCGATATGTTTGATCAGTGTAGGCTGTAAATACATACATATATATATATATATATATATATATATATATATATATATATATATATATATATATATATATATATATAACACTGAATAAGTTATTTGATCACTGAAATATATTCAAGTGTCTTTCATTATATCAGTTTCGAAAATGAAACGATATCGTACAGATATGTTCTCACTTTTTCAATACAGAAGGAAGTCAACACGTTGTGCTCCGTTGTATTGCTAAGGCCTCGAGGGTATGAAATAGGTACAGAGGGAATCTATCTGAACTTGATATCAATCCTTCCATGCACTCCTTTCGATTTGGAATTGATGAAGAGTTGTTTCTGCGAAAAAGTAATTATCGGGCAGCATGTTGATTAGTGTATCGAAAGAACTTCATGTCCGAGAATACCCAAGTACTTTTACCATTTCAATCATACCATTTCTTTAGAAGTCTGTATGCGGCCAAGGCTTTGCGTTTGTTATTTTACTCGTGCGAAATGCGACAAAAGTTTACACAACAAAAATGGTGGAGAAAAACAGATCGGGCCATATTCCATGGATGATAGGTACTATCCTGCTTTGCCGCAATATTTTCAAGTAAAACTATCTTTTTCTTACATCGTTCGTGTTCCGAAATCTATAATCAAGGTTAAACTCGGCCTAAGCATGACGAAGATATATCTTTGAAAGGACACTAAGTAGATGAGCGTACATTTGTGAATTAAATCTCAAGCGGATAAAAAAGTTCCAACACAAGACCAATAGCAAGAAGTTCCATTTGCATTCCAAACGTATTCCAGCGGCGATGTGTTAACAGTATTTTGATATATCACAATACAGTACTTCAGAATGTCCTTAGGTGAATTTGGCTATAATTCCAAATTAATGAAATTAATGTAGTCCAGCCATTTTATTGAGCACTGTGAAATTCAATTAATAATAATTTGACTAAATTAGTTCACCAAAATTAAAAACTGAACACAACAATAAGAATGATTCTGCTGCTGATGCTAAGGCAAGAACGAGTAATTTGCCAAGTATGCAACATTTTTAAACCAGATATGATACAAAGAGAGAGCCATGCTGTACGTCAGTCTGCTAGCTGAACCATTTAAAGTTGTCAGCAATTGTATGACTGTCCTAGCGAAAAAAAATGATCCTACATTTAGATAGAATTAAACATATTTACTTCCACTAGTATTGATCTGAATATTTAATCGATACTTTTAGAGGAATATTAGCTATGTATTACGTTGTTTACAAAATATTTTGTCATTGTGGGGTACACCATATACTTGATTTTGGACAAAGGTCAAGTACAAAGTATTTAAATAACGTATAATTATGGACAAAGTCAACAAACCGTATATATTAAATATAAGCCACAGGGGGATATTTTGTTTCAGGTTATCGGAAGAAGAGATCGAGGGGCTATTCAACTTTATGTCATACCTCAGAAGAAAAATATCATTTTAATCAAAGGTAACATTCCGTAGAAGGCATCGGCTTAGAACGCATGGAGCTGAAGACAATGGTAAATTCATGTACAAAGGTGATTTTTGGGAAAAAAACTAGCCCAGATAAACATTGTGTGTAATACTGAATCCGATGTGGCATCATGTCGTCGTGTAATGTGTTAAACAGTATGTCTCTCTCTCTCTCTCTCTCTCTCTCTCTCTCTCTCTCTCTCTCTCTCTCTCCCTCTCTCTCTCTCTCTCTGTGTGTGTATGGTTCACTCTCAAATCCACCTCCACACGGATTACATTTGTAAATGTTGTACATGTCATCAGGTGTTAAATTCTGTATAGCAAGAATCGTGCTGTTTTGAGAATATCTGCCATTGCTTTCTATCATAGATCCATTGAGGCTCCAATAAACCTTTTCTGTGGATATATTTAGGGCATTGCACTGTAACTCTATGTACGAATCAAATATGACATGTAGAACCATAGATATCCAAGGACGGGTTCTTTCATCTGGAAAAATGCAAAACATACCAATAATGATGGTGTATCAAGCTATAGAAAATTAAACACTAGCTGCTTCATTATACAAAATAATGAATTGTCTGTATTCATTATGTAATTGTCCTTGTATTGAATATCTAGTTGCCATATTGAACTTGTTTAAATGTATTTTCTTCCCATGACCTTTTTAAAAGTCTCATCATAAAACTTTGGAAAATAAATGTCTTCAGCAGAATTAGGAACGATTTGTTGAAGGTCTTACATTGGAGACGGAGTCAGACATACGAATGAAATTAGTGGTGCAAGAGCCACGAATCAATATAAGTAATATCACACAAATGCTGAAATTCATCAAATGTTAAATCATACCTTAGGCTCAGACATGTTTAAGAAGTGCATTGCACTTAAATAATAAGGCCATCCGTTTATGCGTAGTATCGTCAATTCAATTCTTCATCGTAAAATACGAATTATTTGATTGATCTAAGATGTTTAAATATGCTAAAAGACAAGATTTAACCAGATTACGGGTTGTATGGTTACACAGATAATTAGGTTGGTCAATATAAATCTTGGACAACGTGTGTTAAAGGGGTGTTTGTACAAAACAAATGAAACGTTTTAGAAACGAGTAAATACGAAAGATATAAGTTAGATCGTGCATCTTTGTATAACTGTCTTCTTACATAAATGGCCATCTGGAGACATGCTTTCGGTTTATCAATCATAAACACTGAATATCTAGTTAGGCATTATATATCTTTATTAGTTATCACTTTTAAGTACCTTAAACTGACAAATATTTAAAATTCTAGTAAAAAGAACGCTTGCACTTTTCTAATTAACGAACAATTGATAAAATCTAAGGTTTATCCAACATACCAATTTGTAGAGTGACACTATCATTGACGTCCTCTGAATCCCACGATCGGTCCAACGTGTATATGCCAGCATCTTTTCTTGTAACGTTTGAAATGCTAATAGTAACATTTACCGTTTCCAAGGTAGCGTTGGATATGTAAACGTGTAGTCTTTCGTCTTCTTCATGCCAAAGGCCATGTAAGAGGCCATACCAGCAGAACGTTTGACGAGTTACGACTAATACTTATATAATTCCTGTTTGTATTGTTGTATGTCCATGATAATGATACATTTCTTCCTATAATACCTTCCACGGTCCTTCCTTCTGAGCCAAAAGCGAATGTTATGCAGTAAGCTAAAACATACAAGAAGAACATAGTTCCTTGTACTTAAATGTGCCGATTCTGTCCATCTAATACTGCATGATTATATAGCAACAGACCGAATTAGCAATATTGTTTATTTTCCATGGATGCTAAAGTTGTTTTGAATAAATAATAATCGTTGTATAATTGAAAATATCATTGATCAGTTTACAAAAGACGCATGTCACTAAATGGGAACAAGCGTTTCAAATTTTAAAAAGAATGGATCTCAAAAATAACTTAAATGTAGGAAAATGCCTCGAAAACCACATATCCTCCAGGTTCAATACTTAGATTAATGTCTGAAGTCCAATGTACAATATTTATCGATAAATAAGAACATAATGCACAGTATTTCCGTAACGTCAATATAAGTTATGATCATCCGTTTATAATTATTTGCTTAAAATTGTAATATGCGAAAGAGTTGGAAATATGTTTGATATTGTTTCTTGGCCAATGGACACAAACTGAAACAAACTCAGTCATTTTTTGTTCAGTATATAACAGGTTTTAATAGATATCATCAATAAGACAGAATCTAAAGAATATACATATATATATTTTTTTGTCATCCATAAACACTACTACTAACTAGAACACCTGCTGCTAATGATGACAGCAGTATTTGCAATTTATTGTTATTTTAGTTTTAGTTACAGAAGTAATAGTAAAACAACAATAGCTGTAATGTTTGTAGCATGTTAAGCTAAATGACGAATAAATTTATCTGGAGATGTGGGAGGTGAACTTTAAGGGGCGAGAAAACGAATTTCATGAAAACACACTCTCTGAAAAATTGAAAACGATTTGATAGCAAGGAGCTTACATAAGTCTTGATAAAAAATTAAACACTGAATGAAACTAATGAATATAAAGAGAAAATGCTCACATAGAAAACGTTAGAATGGTTGGTAAAGGCAACTAAATTATCAGTTATAAAAGCAAACTTAAAACACCTTATCTAAGTGAAGATTGGTTCAGCTTAAGGTAAAAGGCATCTATTAGTGATATATTATGTATTTATTTTTGTTGACGTTTTGCCACCGAACTTACATTGGATAGGAGGCCTAGACTTTACGTGCCTTGTTCTCTTACCTATAACTCTACATGCACCAACAGGCAATCTCTGGAAAATTAACAAATGCTCAAAACAACACATGCGGTAGCTGTGAGGAATATCGGTATAACAAAAAGTAATTAAATCACACCTTAGAATACAAGCAAACGTTATGTCTTGAAGATAAAATTAATATTTTGAAATATACGTTTCGAACGCGTTATGAAGCAAAAATATTTATATCAAATGTTCCCGAAATTACAGTTGAAACGACAATGATGATGATGATTATGAATATCACAAATATTATTTCTGATCTTATATGTTTGCACACCATCTAGTAATAGGGAGAGATGATATTTCATTGCATTCTAATCATAAATACATCAATAAATAATGCACTCACACTAACAATCAGCAACAGGACATTCACGATCAACAACGTGAATGTTGTTGCCATAGAATTTAGCGTTACTATGGTACAAACCAGATAATGATGATACCAAGCAAGAGCTTCGTTTTTACTCAATTTGGATGCAATTTGAGAAACGTTTATGTCAAGGAATGATGTCTCGAATATCAGCACATGTGACGTATCAGTAGCAGTAGTAGTAAAGGATTTTACCAATAGTCACATGTTCTAATGAGAACATGCAACACACAAATCTCGCGACAATGCGATCCTTAATTTCGTTGTCTCAGTTCATCTATGTTCATACCATGATGTTCAGGTACAATGTGTCAGGGCAAATCCCAAGTATCACAGAAACAGTAAAAGGATATATTTGAAAGTCACATAGACACACACACACACACACATACATACATACATACATATATATATATATATATATATATATATATATATATATATATATATATATATATATACATACATATGTATATATATATATATATATATATATATATATATATATATATATATATATATATATATATATATATATCTATATATATAAAGCTGTAAGATTAAATCAACATGTATAATATCGTGTAATGTTTATGTTTAAATTGAATACGTTATTTCTCTTGGTCATATATATATATATATATATATTTTATGTTATTTCCCTTGGTCATATATATATATATATATATATATATATATATATATATATATATATATATATATATATATATATATATATATATATATGACCAAGGGAAATAACATAAAATGTATACAATTTATATCATTACAGTATGCTACGTTAGTAAACAATCGCTGTACTAATTCAAGTCTAAACTTGTATAAAACGTGTATACATTAAAGGTTAATTCGGGTTCATTACATTATTGTTGATACTATAAATTTGTAATGGTGGTAGTATCTTGTTTCAGTATTTGTAGCGTTTCCATTAACAAATTACAAAAGGTGTAATTTATTTCTTTTGATTTAATTTGCTCATTTAGTCTCCTTTACAAAGCACGCTTTCTTGTTGTTCTAGCAAGACTATTTGTCGTTCGTGCAGTTTGGTTTGACAACAAATTTACAATATCGGGCTTTCATGTTTGCAGAAATAATAGCATGACTTTTATTGCAAGAAAACCAACTGATTGACATATACACCATATCTCCCCTTCCGTATCTATATTTGTATATCTTTAATTTTTATTGGTGTATGATATCCAACCAATGATAGAGTCATTGTTTACATTCGAATCGAATTATATTCCAGTAAGCGCAATATCAAACTAACCCACTGTATCTCTGCTAATAAGTAGTAATATGACTGGAAACCAAATGCTAAAATATAAGAAGCTAATTCCTTAAGAAAGAATAACAACTAAGGGGTGTGTATAAATCGTGTGGTAGTCAATAGTATCCTTACTAAAGACCCATACTCATCGAGTCGTTTCAAGGACCGATGCATTTTCCCCAAAAAATTATTCAAACAATGACTACTGATTTTTGTAGTCCATTATCGTTGTGTAAATCGAAATGTTGTGATCAGGCAACACAGTAAAGGTTTCAGTCAAGTTCAATGTGCACATCAACATCATGGTTCTTTGAGAATGGATACCACGTCTGTCAAACCTACTAATTGACTTACACTGGCTACTGGTCCCAATAAGTCTTGAGTTGAGCCTAGCCGAACGTGTGTCACAATATTCAGCTATCATATGTCTGACAATCCGAAAGCAGGGTGACTAGGTATTCGAAATTCTCAGAGTATACAATGTAGCGGTTCTATGATTCACATTGTCAGATTTCACTCAATAAAAATGCACTACTCATGGATGAATTTAAAACAACGACTCTATTTTTGGGTACACTTATATAGAATTGATATACCCTGAGTGACAGTACTACTATTGTTGCTGTTGATACTATTACTTAACCGACGGCATCATCAGCTCCAGAGAATGTATTTATTTAGATTTAGATGTATATCAATTTTTATTATCGCAGAAGGTTTAGGCGTCACTGAAGGCTAACTATGGTTTCTCGTGACATCCTTTCACTAATATAAACAAAACGATACAGCGTGCATGTATCTCATGCATTCTGAACTTTACGAATTACAAAGGGAAGTAATTTTGCCGGTAACAGCTATTGTTTTAAATTTGAAAGATTGTTTCAGTTTCTGGGTTTTTTTTTTTTTTTTAATGTTTAACATAGTTTCGATTCTCCAATCCACAGCTGTATCATTATGACTGTAGTTTAACAGCAATGAGAGTAGCTTTTCAGTCATTTAAGAACGCATATGATATATAATGAAAGGAATTTTTTTGATGTAAATGTAAACCTGTATGTAAATTTTTGTGCGTGTTTGTGTGTTTATCTAGCATGTGACGAAAGAATATTTGGTTTATATTATATGTCCACAAATGCTGTGCTTCTAAGTGTTAAAATGATATATTTTGTTATTCTGCAATTGTGTTTACTTTTGTCTTTTTTATAATCCATTATCAGTTTTCTTAAGAGGTGACACAATTATGCTATACAATCTAAAATACACTATAATACTGGTAACCACACTCTTAAGTACAATATAAATTGTTATTTAGTAGCACAAGAACACTCAGACATAATACACAATGAAACTACGAAGAATAATTATATAATTGCGTTACAAAGAAACCGCACTAACTATAAGTAAAATTATGGTTCCTCTATTACTGAATATGTTTAATTAAATAACATACATAATTGAAGAAGAGAAAAAAGTACACCTTTTTATTTATACTTGTATCGTTTGACTAATCTCGCCTCAGATGCCATTTTACTGTAGCACATTTTCGACCTTAGTTTAAAATTATTCATTATCTGAACTTTTGGGACAGCGACATATCATTTAGAAGGTCAGTATATAGATTCTTTTTTGCAATACGAAAATTTGGTAGGAGTCGTGTCATTTATGGATTTATTGAAAGCGTACCATGTAAGACAGTACGGTAGGTTGCTAGTTCAATTTTCAATGCAGATAACTGTTTTATGTACTACTGCGTAAGGTAACATTCGACAGTTCAGCATGTTAGGTTGCTTTTTGATGCTTACACCTACTGCAGGTTTTAAAATAGTGATACGGAACACTTTGAAGATGATGATGTTTATTTTTTACTGCCTGTTTTGTAGCACTCTTGCAGATAATGTATCGGGATGTATAGGGGATAATAACCTAATTACAGAAAATATTTTGTCAATGAAGACATTCAGATTTTGCATGTGATATTTCATCTCTATTGCACAACACATTATTTGTT
The DNA here is from genome assembly GCA_028554795.2 of Sinohyriopsis cumingii. Classification (NCBI taxonomy): domain Eukaryota; kingdom Metazoa; phylum Mollusca; class Bivalvia; order Unionida; family Unionidae; genus Sinohyriopsis; species Sinohyriopsis cumingii. The sequence continues at coordinate 53,526,259 of CM068831.1, forward strand.
AAGTTTATATAGCTTATGACAGATGTATTCATCATACAGTAATCAAATGCACATATAAATATTAATGATTATTATGTCCAGTCATCATTTGATGAATTTGCAAATAATGTAAACGAAAATTACAAAATGACTGAAACTTTCAAAATATTGACTATTATAATTGTGTATGTGTACTTTTCAGCCAATTTGTTCCAAATTTGAAAATACACTTCCGTTTCATGCATTACATTAAACACGTGAGCTATGAACTGAAGAAATGGGGTATTGAGAAGTAGTCATCGGCTTATCTGTTATGCAATTAGTTATACACGTTGATTATTATACAGTAAGCGTGGTTATATATATTATGATCATAAGATCATACAAATAAATCACTTGCATTACCCGATTTGACACTGTTGCCTATATAACTGTATTACTGTATCGACAACTTTTGGCTAGCGAAGATCGGGCTATCTCTTTAGTCGCAGTTAACATGCAATTCAAGAAAACTTGTTTCTGTTACAGAAGGGAGGTAAATTGTGATTTTAAGGATTAAATGACAATAGATATACACATAAATGGATAGCGAATCAGGAAATCAAACTAAAGCTAAAAATTAAAATGTTAAAGTTTTCAGACCAAGCAGGTTCTGCGCCTTTTTTGAATATATAATTAATTGCTACATTTGTTCAAAACTTTCACGAGTGTTAACGTTTTTTTTTGTGTGTACAAAAGGCCTTGTATTGAAAGGCTTATCGCCCACTGAGCCAATTTGCATAGGCGCTCCTATTCTCTATCAGGTGGTACATCAGCCATTACATTCCTTCGAATTCGTCGTACTATGAGATGTTTTATGTTTATATTGGTTGTTTTTTAAGTGTACATGTATTAACGTCTGTATGAAAATAAAATATAAACCAGGTAGTTAAATAAGAACTAACATGTAGGGAAACAAATATATTGAAATAATAGTATGCAAAACTGACTAAAGACAGCAATGAATGTTGAAGATACAGTTGTGAAAACACCTTCATGATTGATTTAGCTCAAGGTGCGTTCATGTGATGGTACTTATTTGATGTAGTTGTTATTGCATCAGATACATTAGAAATAGGTACTGCGTGGCATGCGTTTTACGAAGACATTTTGACCAATCTGTCCTGAGAATATATAAACAAGATTAATTTTGGAGTCGCTTGTGTTGAATTAAACGCCAAGTGCAGGATGGCACGGTGTTATTGAAAGTGGATGTAAGTGCAGTGTTTACGGACAAGAGAGGTTATTCGATGATGTATCAAAGGTAAGCTCGACTCTGTTTCCTTTTCTCTCTCTCTTTAACAGCAAGTTCTAGCGATCACTGGCAGTTCATTATCGCATTTGTTATTTATGTTTCCCTTATTGTAATCCATATTGGCTGGAAGTAGATCGTAATTATCTAATTTGATTGAACATTATGATCTAGACCTTCTGTATTTAGGAAAAACCTATACCACATAAAATCACAATGTTCAATCAATTTATCTGCATACGTGTCAGGTAAAAGTGGTTGCTGCCATTATTGGTCTTTGGTGACAGATTTAAAGCGTCAGATTTAAGACGTGCTCAAACGTTGATGTCTCTGTCGAGAATCGTATTTTTAGTTTTTAGCCAGAAGTTCATCGAGTGCGTTCACGTGCACGAACAAAGCTTGATATTTAACCGTTCTTACAAGTTGATCTTTACGGGATGTACCCATTTATCTCGGTCGGTCCACTTTATATATCGTACCTACAGCTGCATATTTATGGCATGTTCAATATCACTTTATGCAATTCTGATTGGTCCATAAAAACCAATGTAATTTTTGCGCACTATTCTCATTACTGATGGGCTGCGAGCGTGAGAACATTTAATTACCCAGCCTACTGGAACGTTTTGTTCTTAGCATTACTAGTAATGTTTTGGTGTCCAATTTTAGAATCGACTGCTCAAAGGGAATTGTGGAGAAAAGATCACGTCTGTCTGAGTATGTCTCATTTACAACCAATGGCTCGTTAGGCCATGTGTTGAATATCATGGCGTTACAACCCAAACAACAACAACAAAATAAATAAGGAAATTGGTCAAACTAAAACATTTAAAAATCCACCCAACATACACGGGTTGTTTAAATATTAAGTTTTATATGTAAATAATCTGACCTCTGTTCACAGAACAATGTGAACATAAACAGGTCTCCTAAATAAAAAGACTTTATCCAGCCACAGCAGCTCTTATCATGTGATGCGATTCAAAATTTTCTGTGTACTGTTCCAAATCGAATAATGAGACTACCATGTCACAGATAGTATTGTATATATGGAATATCTGCATCCATAATCATCCCCTCACATATCCAAATAAATATGTCCTCATAGATGCAAGTGATAGTGACACAATTTCGCTGTTAAATATTTCCCCAACCAAACTAAAATAATGTGATTTCATAATGCATATAGATTCTTTGATGAAAGATTATGTTGTTTGAGGCATATGTTATAGGTTTTCGGGAGGACAGGTGCACTTAATATATAATTGGTAAAGACACTAATACATTTGATTAATCAATGCACAGCGGAACATATTCTATATTTTACCCGCAACAAATGAAAGGAGCAGCAGCTGAGTGAAAGTAGATGGACATTATTTCTTCTTTTACTCCAGCTTTAATGTATTAAAAAAGAGAGAAAGAGATTTTATGTTGTGTCGAAAAAAACTTAACACTGATGGAAAGTGAAAGTCCTATTTAATTTCAGTTGAAAGTAAACGATAACGTCAACAAGATAGGTCCATCTTTAATTTGACAACCCTCACATAAACTGTAGTTTTGCAGCAGAATATTTTTTTCTTCAATAGTTTATAGTCGGTAACAAAATACTAGTTTCATGTGCTGATATGCGATGAGTCACATATGCCATAATTCGCATCGCTGTTATACAAACGGGCTCGTGGCCCGATAGTACCGACTGTGAACATCATTGCAGGTTGGTTATTTCGAGAACTGTTCAGCACGTTACCTTTACTGAGCTTAGCATGTTAAGATTGCCATATATGGCAAAAGTAACTGATAATAAGTAACTGATAATAACTCATGTGACTTGTTAAGTTTTAGATTGGTGTTTCATGGCACAGCATCACAAGTAGGCTATTTGTGCAACTGGAGTACTGTGCCTTGCTCAGGGACACACCACGGTATCTGACTCAGACTGATGCAGTATTAGGCTTCGAGCCTGCGAAGTTTTGTCTTGAATGCGGCTCGCTAACCACTGAGCCATTGCAACTTCCCACCCGCTAAATATTATTGTACCAATTTAAGTGATTATTATTATTAGTATCATTATTATTATTATTATTATTTATATTATTATTATTATTATAATTATTATTATTATTATTATTATTATTATTATTATTATTATTATTATTAATTTATACAGTGTGCATAGTATTTACTTCGCTATTTGTGCTTCAGTTGCATGCAAGTTGTGTCATTTTCTTCAGCAAGACTTACTTCAATAGCACGAGCGAAATCATATATCGGAGTTATATATTTTCGTATGTTACGTGCACGTTTTTCTCCTCAACGGTGTTTACTTCCGTTTCTTCGACGGGATGTTCTTCCGCAGGACGATCACGATCAACAGCTGAGGTTATATTGGTTTGATATTTTTCTTGCAAGTTGGTTACGTCAGACTCACATTTTCCAATACTAAGTGCAAGACTATTGATTGAGGTTAAATAGTTTTTGTGCACGCACACCTTTTTCATCTTTTTGCTCCGTACACGGTATGTTGAATTCTTCATATTGACTTAGTTCAATAGGACTTGGAAGATCGCTTATTGGAGTTATATACGTTAGATCTGTTTCTATGCTGGCCGTCTCATATTGAGAACATTCTACAGAAACGTCAAAATGGTAGTGACTGTGTTCAGCACTCATGCTGACTTCATGAGAATATTCAGCGCTTACGTTGTCTTTTCCGTGATCAGAGGCAGACATGGCAGCCTGAAATGGAGAAATATATTTCAATGATTTTATTATTTTAAAGTACACCAGGAATGTCTCTTTGTTCCGGAATCAAATGAATGTGTAGAAATATGTCAAATAAAACGTTGCCAATCAAACCATAATCTCGAGCATTTATTTTGTGGACTAAAGAATAACTTAAGAAAATCAAACTACAAGTTTAAGGTCAAATATGTCGAAGAACTTCAGTAAAATAGTTGTACTGCTTTCTCAAGAAACATTATACTGATTGAAAAATCCGTTTCTATGAAATAGGCTGATCCAATATAGTTCCCGAAATCAAGCGCTAACAATAACGATGTGTTACACTGACCAATACTACAGCTTACATTACAATTATTGACTCAGCCTCAGGTTCGTGTTGTGCTTGATATTGTTTTAGAACTATTTGAACCTCAATTGCGGGATAAGTGTATTGATGGAGTGCCTTTTATAATGAAAAAAGCGCTTTTGTATTTTGAAATTGGATTATTGTCTTTCGTTCCCTCTTTTCATTTATTGATTGAACAATTTGACAATCATCCAAGCATGAATTACCATCTGAAGCATTGCACGTATTGCTGGTTCTAAATTCAATTACAAGGGATCAAATCTCAACGAGTCTTCTAATCTTTGCAAAATGACTTAGATATACATTTCGATAAGTAATTCTTTGTCACGGTTACTTTGAGATGATGTCATGGAAAATGGAGGCAGATCGTAATGAAGAGAGAGAAAAAGAAAGAGAGAAAAATAATATGTAGTCTCTTTTCAAAGACTATCCTTTGCTATTATATTATATAAGTGCTTTTATTGGACACCTGGTAGTAGCATCGTGAATAAGTTAAATCCTTTACATATAATCATAAATCACTGATTAACTACGATTAAACAAGTCGAGAAAAACGCAGGTGAAACCTTGTTACATATTGTTTTAAGAAATATTACTTACCATTTTAGAGGACGACGAGCTTTTGCCACATAGTTTAAATAAAGAATAGATATGTTGTATATCCATTTCCTCTGCGAGACTAGAATGATATATCGTAAAGAGAATACATCCTTTACAAGCAATGACTGCGTTAATGCAATGGTTACACTAAATATTAGTAATTCTTCTCGTCACTATTGTCATCTATATATGTTTTAAACAATTGATACATATAATGGATGAAGGTGTAGCAATCATAAGCTTGATGTTCATTAATGCTCATTTCTGCCCCAATTTGTGTCGACGACGAATCGGGATGTCTCTAGTAAATTTAGTTACCGAACTATGATACCAACTAAAACCAAAGCGAGCTACTATGGTAACGCATATCACCTACATTGTTATCAAACTGAAAACATTGTTTCTGTTTTCTATACTCGATATTTTTTACGACATACGCAGTATCGTTGATCAGCTGAAAAATACCATTTAAGGAAATATGACATCTTTGTGACAGATTCATGAGTTTGAAAAATCCATTGCAGAGGGTACGAAGGACTACAACGCTATGCAAACATTGCACAGTATTGGTACATTGTTTTATTGAGTTTGCTTCTGCTTTTCAATTATGAATCTTATCAGTTTTGTACATATACTATATTCCAATCAGTACATACTCCTGAACCTGCTCTAGTTTCTAGTAGGTTTGTTCTACTTCATTTTAACACCTCCGCCATAACCGAAATCCATATGATCGAGCACTTGCTATGTGCAGGTATATTCTTCACTCATTATTATCGTTCGACGTGATCTGCTGTAGCTTATTGAAATTCTCTGCTTATTAAAAAGTCTAAAAATCCAATACAAGTGAGTCATATGTTTCCCTAATACGCCACCTCCTCGTACGTATAATGGGGAAGAAATTCCTGCTTACAATTTAGGAGGGTAATAATTGACAACATTCGTTCACATTGTGGTGTAATTACACATAAGACAAAACTTTGTCTTTGTAGGATTTAAGGATTAAATACAAAGCATTAAAACACTTTTATATCTCTGATTTCCAAGCTAAATGACCCAGTGAATATGTAGTCTTTAATCTGTTAAGTTATATATTGTGTTCGCTGTAAATAATGCACCTAAAAATTAACTGAGTCAACCATTTCTAAACTAAAATGTGCCACAATTATATACCAAAAATGGAAACTCAGTGTCAGTATTACTTTGGATTCATTTAAAGTTAAGTATATGTTATCTTAATTGGAAGATGTTTGCCTATCACATTTTTATATTTTGAATATGTTTTATTAATTCCATGTATTAGCAAAATCAAATTGTATTTTATACCTCAAAGGTGGCGACTCCCAGACGGACGGACGGATGTAAGAAACTTACTTTCCAAACCTCAGAGTTGTATAATTTCTCGCCAACACACATTTATTCGATTAGAAAATGTATATATATATATATATATATATATATATATATATATATATATATATATATATATATATATATATATATATATATATATATATATATATATCACAAACATACTTGGAAAACAAACTGAGTATGGTTAATAAGTGAAAGTGTTAACGAAACCGTACCTAAAAGAACACAATGATTTCTCTTTGATATCTTGTTTTGATGATATATTTTGTTTTAAAAAATGGAAGTCGCCATTATTATTGCATTCACTTGCAGTCCTTAAGTTCGCCTTGTTATCATAGGAAACACTGTTTGTAAAGGACCTTGATAACCTATCCACTTTTGGCAGTTTTCCTGTCTTGTCGGTACTGTATTATCTACTAAATGTCAACAGCAGCAAGACAATGTATGAAGTAAAATTATTTAACCCAGATAGTTTATTTTCTTGTAAATTTTATAAATAAAGGCACGTTTTGATAACAAGGTATCGCAGGTATGTCACAAAATGGGCACCACACAGAGCAACGAAATGTTGATGTTATTTTTAAATAAACAATTCCATGAGTTATTTTACAATGAAACAGATTGATAAATCGATTGATCGATATATAGATGATCATCGTGAAATGTTACCTCATCAATAACGTTGTACGTGTCTTCAATGATTTCATTATTATCAACTCTTTTGTCTCTTTTTACTTTTCCAAGCCGTTGTAAAAGTCCGCAGCAACTATCGCTTTGATTTTTGTTCCCTGAATCATTGCTGTTTAAATATTTTTCCTTGGTAGATAACGATGACAAAGTTTGCAAAGGCACGCTTTCTCTAATTTGGCTGCTTTTGGAAAAATCTTTTGTCATTGCTGTAATAGGCATAAATATGTTACATTTTGATACGTTCTCTAGAGACTATTTCATGCCGTCTATACTTTATCACAAACAATATAAAAATAGCATTCGTTTCCGAATCATCCGATTGCAAAAGATAGAATTAAGTATCTTATTATATGCTTATATTTTTCCCTTAAGTTTATTTTGTCAGAATCGTACCGTATTTTTATATACTGCACGGTTTCATATTGCACGTGTATCTAAACATAGTCAAAATAACCTCGTGTATTACGAACTAGCTTATGCTTATATAGCAGAGGCTTTTCCTGCTGCTTTATTAGATTAGTTAGTGGATGTACTACACAATCGGTTTCGTCCATTTGAAAGTATAGATGAAAAAGTTAACTATTTAGACAAATTTACTATGTTACTTACGAACCTTTCAAACAAGAAAACAAATGAGCCTTATATTCGTATTATCCACAACAAACGTGAGAAATGCAATATTGAAAATGCCATTCTGATCAGTTAAACAATTATTTGTGTGAAATGTTCGTAACCGTTAGTCGACCTGGGAGTCCGGGGTTGTATAGTTGGCGCGACGTCCCTCACTAAGTGTCGTAAGATGCGATTAAGTAGAGGTAACCTGTTTGTGGTGGGTTGCGTACCGTGTCGGGGAAGGAAAGGATCCTGGTAGTTGAGCAAATGCTTTCCGATGCAATGCACTACTCTGGCCTCTACTTCTCTTAGACGGGTAGTCGGGATGAGCCCGGTCTCGAGAAATTGGCTGGTCACACAGAGCCCTAGGAAGTCTTTTATTTACTAGCTCACCTTCTTTAACTTTTTTCTTGTATCTCTCTTGATACCACCGTTGCCCCGACAGTCTATTCCTTTATGTTTCCCTTTCCCAAGTCTTAGAAAACTTTCTAGAAGGCGGTGGCTTAGCGGGTCAATCAGGAGGTAATTTCACCGACCCTAGAAGGCGGTGGCTTCCAGGGTCAATCATAGGTAATTTTATCAAATGAGTATACCATCTGTGTATCCCTGGCACTTGAAAAGTGTCCCCTTGTTGGGCTCCATGGTGAGCGAGGAGCACGGGTACTGAGTTTTAAATAAACCAACATGGATATTTCCACTAAAAATAAAACAAACGCACCAAAACTCTATCTTACTCGGATAACGGACCATGTAGTTTGGAGTCATTTACATCTAACATACCCTATCTAGAAGCCAGAAAATTCGTTCAGGCAAAAACAGTCCATCCTGGCCCATCCTTCTCCACTGTAGTGAAGAACAATCCGAAAACAACAAAGGACCCTCAAACACAAACAGATAAACCCGATTCAAAACCAAGCTCTAACACCCCCCCATTACCAAGCACATAAGAACACGGCATCTACTCAGACATGGATACAGACAACAAAAGTGGTCAGATGACCCCTTCAAACTCTATAACATGTTTGGAGACATTGAGAACAGGGATGCAGAGGACACTGCTCAATTTGATAAAGGTAGCTCCAGACAAACAAACAAAGAATTCACCACTTTACTCCCTCGAGAGAAATAACCACACAAAGTGCCTCCGCGAAAGGTCTAACCTAGCTCCACAATCTTCAATTTAAATGTATAATGACGAACACCATTATACAATGGAACTGTGGAGGATTTAAATCAAATTAGAATGATATTCTCCTCCTTTTAAACGAATATAATCTTACGGTACTATGCCTTCAGGAAATATTAATGGTAGATACGGATAACATTACACTTAAAAACTACTCCCTGTTTAACTCCTACTCCCACAATGTTGACAGCTCCTCAGGAGGAGTTTCTGTTGCTGTGAACAATAAAGCCCCTCATAGCAACATCCCATTAGACATAAATCTGCAAGACATTGCTGTAAGCGTCACTCTAGATCGATTGATTACCTTTTGTTCTATTTACCTACCACCAAACATCAACGTAGTACCAAACGATTTAGACAAACTTGTTCAACAACTTCCCGCACCATTTGGTTTACTCGGGGATTTTAATGCCCATAACGTATTATGGGGATCAAGCGACATAAGTGACCGAGGCCACAGAGTAGAAGGCTTTATTTCTGGACACGATTTGTGTCTATATAACAACAAATCACCGACATATTTGCACCCAGGAAAGGGTACATACACGAGTATCGATTTGACAATTTGTTCCCCATCGCTACATTTGGACTAAGAATGCTAGATCGCAGATGACCTTCCAATCTCTCTTAAGAACACCGACGCTACAATTAACGACGCAATTCCACAACGGAATTTAAAAACGGCCTACTGGGCCAAATATGAAACGCTTTGTACAACTAGGCTACACAGGGATACCGTGTTAAACGACAAAAACCCTTTTCAATATTATACTTCTGCTTTAACCAACATTGCAGAAGAATCCATTCCTAAGTCCTCACCAAACTGTAAAAGAACTCAAAAACCGTGGTTCACAAAAGATTGTAAAGAGGCCATTAGAAAACGCAGAGTAGCACTGAAAGAATTTACTAATCGTCCAACGCCCAAAATTCTAACTAAGTACCGTATTGTTTGGGCCAAAACCCGCCGCACGATCGAAGAAAGCAAAAAAGCATCATGGAAAAAATATGTTTCAACATTAAATTCTCGTTCCTCTATAAAGAAAGTTTGGGACACGATCCGCAAAATAAATAGGAAGGGAAGACACAATTCCTTGTGACATCTCAAACTAAACAACAAGAATTTCAATTCCAGACTTGACATAGTTAATATACTTGCTGATAGTTTCTCTAAAAATTCATATTGCACTCACAACTGTGCGTGCAAAACAATGGAATGAATGATCACTTATCGGCTTGTATGGTAACTGGAAGCTAACAATTTGATATATCCATTCCAAAGTGGCTTTCCATATGGCCGGATAACCAATGACGATCTGGTTAGACTGGAAACATTTATTCGCGATGCATTTATCAAGAAGGAACATTTAGTAGATGTTTTCTTTGATTTTGAAAAGGCCTATGACACAACATGGACGTATGGGATACTAAATGACCTGCACGATCTAGGTCTAAAAGGCCGTCTGCCCTCTTTCATACCAAACTTTCTCTCACATAGTTAATTCAAAGTAGGAGTGGGCTCTACCCTTTTAGATCTGCACGAGCAAGAGATGGGTGTGCCCCAGTACTTTATCTATGATGCTTTTCAACATCAAAAATTAATAGCATCACCCAGTGTTTGGCTCCTGGTGTGGATTGCTCGCTATACGTTGATGATTTCCTAATATGTTATAGATCAAAGCACATGCTTACAAACAATCGAAAGACAACTAAAACAAAATATAAACAAGATTCAAAATTGGGCCAGTACTAACGACTTCAAATTCTCGAAATCAAAAACGGTATGTATGCATTTCTGTCAGTTAAGACGACACCACGATGAACCTAAACTCACGCTGGACGGAACACCTATTCTAGGTGTTGATGAAACAAAGGTGTTAGGTATTATCTTCGACAGAAAAGTGACTTTTATTCCACACCTAAAGAACTTGAAAGCTAAATTCTTAAAATATCTAGACCTATTTAAAGTATTAGCGCACACTGTCTTGGGTGCTGATAGAAATGTCATCCTCATTTCAAATAGAACGTTTATGCGCTCCAAACTGGACTATGGTTGCGTTGTTTATGGTTCAGCCAGAAAGTCATATTTGAGAATGCTTGATCCTATTCATCATCAAGGGATAGGACTCGCTCTGGAAGCATCTAAAACATACTCGTGTGAAAGCTTCCTTGCTGAAGCGAACGAACCACCTATATTGCATCGTAGAGAAATGCTTTGTGCACAGTATGCTCGCAAATTAAAATCAAACCCTCTGAACCCTGCTTTTTCGTTTGTTTTTGAAAGCAAATACAAAACCTTGTACGAAAATAAACCAAACACCATACCTTCATTTGCCATTAGAATATCATCCAGCCTTGACAGTACAAGAAAATGATCTTTCTAAATTTCAGAAAACGTCCATTCCCGAAACTCGACCCTGGCTGCTTAAACAATCAAAAGTACTTTTTAGGCTACACGATGGCAAAAAATCCGAGATAAACCCATCCATCTTCCACAACTCATATCATGAACTTATCACCGAATTTAAAAACCACACAATAATTTATTCCGACGGATCAAATCATAAGGAAAAGGCTGCTGCAGCCTTAGTTAGTGGAAATCGCAAAACACAAGTTCGCTTACCAAATGGTACATCAGGTTATTCAGCCGACATCTGAGCAATAGACCTTGCTTTGCAATGTATCGAAACTAAACGTATTTTTAATAGCATCCTCTTCTCTGATTCCCTATCAGTACTTCAGTCACTGCACAATAGGAAACTGTATAACCAATTATTGAAAAACATGCTCGTCAAAAATACCGGGCTGAGTTTCTCCCACAATATAATATACTGTTGGTTACAGTATATTTAATATTGGTATTAAAGGTAATGAAAAAGCAGATCGCGCTGCGAAAATGGCCCTAACTCAAGAACCATCTAATTTTAAAATAGCGTATACTGGTTTTAAACCTAGTATCAAAAGGTCTTTACGTCAGAAGTGGCAGGCACCATGGAATAATGCAGTGAATAACAAACTTCATGCAGTCAAGCCAACCCTAGGATAATGGACTCATTCCTAGAGAATCATTCGTAGGGAGGAGGTAGTCCTTGCAAGAATTCGAACTGGTCATACTTGTATAACCCACTCCCACATACTAAAAGGTGAAGACCCACCAGTGTGCGTTTCTTGCAATGAACCATTCACTGTTAAGCACATTATGACGGATATGTTTCGACCTGTAACCTAGCGCGATCAGTACCACAATGTGCATGTTATTAAGGAACGTGTTGATACAATAAACTTAAGTTGTATTCAATAATTCTTAAAAGAAGTAAATATTTATTCTAAACTATAACTTTTATGCCATGACTTTGAGAAATGTTATGTAATGGATATACCGTCCTTTACATTCAATACCTTTTCATCTGTCATCATTAAGATACACCGTTTACATTCCCCGTAGATCGGGAAGACTTATTTATTACCGGTACTATTTTATCGTTTTATTTAGTTTTGATATGGTTGATTCAAAACATTTTATTCTTTTTCACATAATCATACATATGACCTTTTGTATGGCGCTAAATGGCCTAATAGTGATTATTGCTCTTAAGTCTTTTCCACCTCGAAAATGTAGCCTTTAATTTCATGCACTTTTTTCAAAAAAATGTAATATTTGTTCTTTTTTAGCTTGAAAATAAAACTCTTATTATATTGCTCCTACATGACATTTTGCAGCAGTAAATTTTGCTGGAAAACTTGAAATATGTATAGCCCTAAACAGATATGATACCAAATTAGTCTAAAAATCATACCGATTACTCTGGATGCATATATTCGCCACAGGATGGCTAAGATGCAAACTCCAATGATAAAGAGGAAGACGACAACATTGATTAGTCCAATCCAAAACTATCCCAATTGTTGACCTGAAATGCGGGTTATTTACTAATTGTGCTTTTTCAATAGGAATAGACGAAAACAATTATGCAATGTGAAATAAAACAAAGCTAATAATATGTAGACTTCAAACTGTAACAGAAATTGTAATACATAGCTACAGTAGAGTTCAGTTATGCACGGTATTGTTAGTTAGCTAGCAAAAAAAGTGTTTATGCATTCGCTAGGGAGAATTCCTACATCGGATGCTGTATATAGACTTAGATTTGTCAGAACTGCATGCTGATATAATAATTTTAACAGATATACTAATTTCATGACTTACACAACTACAAAAGGATGACTGTACTTACTGTTGTACTGCAAAAATGCAAATTTGCCTCTAAAGAATATTTTAATATAATTTATTTATCTCTACATATACATAAAAACATTTACATTTCCTATATTAAAATGTGCTAAATTGTTTGACGTCTACATAGTACACAGTTTTCGAGTTAAAATTAAGTGTACTTCCGTTTCCCTAAATTTCTCCCCTTGTTAACTAAAACATCCCTCAAGGCTGGGCCAATAGATTGGCCCCATTAGCTTACTCTCGTACAACTGTAAACTACATACATTAGAGACCCTTAGAAACATATAAGCGATTTAATTCCCACAAGTCAAGTTTAGAGATCTTATATTGTCATTGTCTGACATATACCTTCTTTCGCTCCCGGAGTAGAAGCCACTGCAATTAATTAATAGTTGTTTAATTTAAAAGATTGAAAAAAATCAGTTAATATCAAATATTATCAAAATCTTTGCCAAGGGATCAATTATATTGTAGCATGATTAGACGTTTTGAGGATATATGTATGTATGTATGTATGTATGTATGTATGTATGTATGTATGTATGTATGTACGTACGGACGTACGTACGTACGTACGTACGTACGTATGTATGTATGTATGTATGTATGTATGTATGTATGTATGTATGTATGTATGTATGTATGTATGTATGTATGTATGTATGTAACTACACAATACACATACTACATGCATTAGTCGCAAATCATACTGACGGGTCTTTTCCAACTCCTCTTACTTCAAAATACTACTAAAATATTATTATATTATATTTGTTGTTCAGAAGCGAGCATTTATATAGTCAGAGGGGATTGATTGTCATATATACCTTCAATGTGTTCAGAACATGAGGCTACAGTAGAAGGTGCTGAAATAACAATAAAAGTAATAGCGATATCGACATCATCAGAATCGATGCATACAACTTTTCTTATTAAACAGCGTGGTTGAAAAACAAATTCCACTTTATAAGTGAATATTCGATTATTTTGATACTGACTCAAAGAACAATTTCCAATAAAAAAAGATATTTTCTTCTTGGTAACGAGTTGTCATTAATTTGGATTTTCGTTTATGCTGAGAATATGCAAGAAGGAAAGTACGTTAGCGGTATATCTATCCATCTATCTAGCTATTATATATATATATATATATATATATATATATATATATATATATATATATATATATATATATATATATATATATATATATATATATTCACATCTTGCACCAAAATACGTTAATCATGCTGAACTGCCTTTTTACCTCTTATCACTAAAATGTTATTAATAATATTATTATTATTTGTGTCCTTATCTGTCTTCTTAGACCACACATAGAGGGTAAGAGGGAATGAATAGTAATATTTACCTTCAGTGTGTTCGGGACTTGAATCAGCAGTAGAAGATATCGAAATGAAATCAGTCGAAAGTCAAGTTATTTTGATAAGATCGGAATCAATCAACATAATGTTTCTTATTAAACAACAATATCAAAACACAAAGTTCAGTTCATCATGAAGCCCAACGATTAGGAAGATTTCTTTCTTTGTGAGATTGTATGTCGTGGTCATTGTATTGAGTCAAAATGCATTAAACCAGCACATGTAATGGCTGATATAGCAGGTAAATAGGTTTCATTGTGTTGTAGCATAATTTATATGTTTCTCTGAGAGTTTAAAGAAGTTATAACATGCATAGATTTTAAGAAATGATGAAACTTTATGCTTAAGAAATTAGAAACACTTTACATAAGCAAGGAAAACAACTCTTATGAGTCAAAAAGTTGATGAGTAAGTTGGCATACAAGACTGGAATAATTACTTTTCGCTTGATGCAGGAAAATTGTTTTGGAGTGTGCCCTTTTATCAGTTTTTAAATTTTTTGCTACGCAAATGTATGATCCTGCCATTCTTGAATCAAAGCCATTGATTAATAGTACTTCGTTGTTGCTATTGACGTAACCCTCCCACCACAGAGTGCAAGTCGGGTTGCAATCGACCATACACTTTACTGTGAAATTTTCATTTTCGTGAAGGTAACTATCCATTTCGTTATGGTCCAAGTCCACTTTGTCGGGTCCATCTAAATGGAAATGCAAATAATTCATAACCAATGAGATAGATTAGCTTAGACGCGCATTATGTTTGAAAATATTGCTGCCATTTTACCAATTCGCTGGTCTTTCAGTCTGTCTGTCTAATGAGAAAGGAAATCAATCTATATGTATATCTAGGATACTTAAAAGATATTAAATGAGCTCGTGAAAGAGTAGAGTTACTTATACTTACAGTATGGTTCAACAGCAAAGGTTTCACTTTCTGTACAACAATTGTTCTCTTTGCATACCTCAAATGAAAACATATTTTATTTGTCCGCTGTCGATAAACGTTCAAACATTAAAATAGACGAGTTGGTATAGATGCGTCCCGTAGAATTTAAATATGTTCCGTTTAGTTTCCACTGATTCTTCATGCCAGTGAAATTTTCTTCAACAGTGCACGGTATATTCAGCGGATCATTAATGATGGTATTAGATGGTTTCACAATATAAGACTTCTCTGAAAAGAATCATGATATGAAATAAAATGAAATAAACATTTGATAAACCATAACTAAATTGTGTTACTTGCGTAATCAAGGATCATATGTGGCACTATTTATGGTCTATACTTATCTTTAAGGAGAACGAGTCACGAATAATCCATGAAAGTACATACTATGTGCTTTTAATTTTATTCATTCATGCTATTCATATTGAAAGTTGCCTGAGTATTGTGAATAATGCTAACTATCGATAGACAAAACTAAATTAAGCATTTTATTGCAGATTAGGATAGTATAAAACATTGGGAAGGTTTTAAGAAAGAAAATGAACAACATTCAATCAACTGTTTCTGTGTTCTAAGCCATCGTCAATCTTTATAATAGGACAAATCCATTCGTCAACCTCAAGTAATTAATGTCGATAATAAAACGAAGAATTTGCATGTCTTCTTTTTTTAAAACGTGATGTGTTTGTATTGATGTATACAAAGCTATGCGACCCGTGCCTGTTATATACTTTTCAGATTATTGAACATCAAGTGTAGATCATCATTTAATTAGCAGATAATACAGCATCATCGGCAAATTAAAAGGAGGTTAGCTTTATTATTGTAAACTGTATCATTAAAGAAAGAATCAATAGATAGGGCACTAACATATAGTTGGCTTCATTCCAAATCATGATTTGTGTTTGTACTGATGTTTTGGAAATTGACCAAGCAATACATGTGGATAATATCCATGTGAAATTCTTAGTAATATCATGAAAGGAAAAATACCTGGAAAATTGGATGCGTTATATGGGGAGTTAGATGAGTGCTACTTTACATAAAACTGGAAACATGAATGATGCAATATTGATCATAGATTTTATCAAACCATATGAAATATATTTAATATTAAAACAAAAGTATATTTTGTCCATCTTATATTGGGACAACTGTCCTTTCTACATCAAATGTATACTTGATAAATTATTATATTCAGGATGAATTATTATAGTGGTGTGCTCCAAAATAGCTAAACAACAATTAAATAGAACGAAAGTGAATATTAGCGGTATGACAAAACCAACATAAAACAAAACACTAGTACACTCGACTGAATGGTTGTTGAAATAAACTGTTAACACCTCCCTCATTTTCTATTCCATATTATTATCTTCTGTTTAAGATATGGGTTAATTTTTATTTAGGATGTGTTTTAGAAAAGAAACTGCTTTCATTATTCTCTATGTGTTATTGCAATTGTTATATATATATGTGCTACAACAACAGTATAACATAGTGATCGAAATTACAAAAACCTAGAGCCTTAATATATTGCGCGACAAGATACAATTGTTCTATTTACACTATGTATGAATAAAGTGTATAATATGCGATCTTTGTTTTGCAAAAATTGGCTTTTGGGTTAAGGATACATTTTGACTGTTGGATAATTCAATTTTAGTGATAATCCTACGACAAAGCCAGCAGCTTTGATTAGCTCAGAACTGCTATGAAAACATAAATAATAAATGTTTTCATCATATAAACATTCGACTGTGTTTTAAAATCACATTTTGTCATAAGCAACATCTCTATGCAACAACATACCGATTACTATCAGCTCTTTGATGAAGTTTCTTGGTTCCTGTATTAGATTTTATTTTATCTGACACGTATATCTTCCACTGTTTACCGACGTTACAGAGCTCAAAACCACATATATCAACTGGTAGTCTCCAACGTTTCTTTTCTTGCAATAGATGAGACATTTGTATGTATTTCACATAAACCACCTTCAATCCGGGCAATTCTGGAACCAGTAGTATTTAAAATTTCTGTGGCGATGAAGGCATTCACGAACGATGCATTCCCAAGTCCCCATTCTAGCATGGCATTGCATCACTGAAGGCAAATACTTCATCTTTTGAAGAATATAAAAATACGTCTATTTTTGAGTGTAAGGAAAGATTACGAAACCAGTGATCTTGCGAAATCACTGAATCTTTTAGATTCTGCTTTAGATTCACTTAACGTTTTCATGGGATATCATGTAAATGCTCTAGAACAGGTCCAACGATAAAATCATCGACTGTTATCGAGGGCATAAAATACAATGTTCTAGGGTTGATGCATATCAAGATTTTCTCTCATGTTTCCGAGTTTTAAGATGCACCAAAAATAAAACAAAACGTCTTCAGTTACATTTTCATCGAACATGTTGATACATATATTACATCATAATACCGTGCTACACTAAGGCGCCAATAATAATTATGATGATATACAAAATAGCAAAGACACAACACAGCCTAATACATGAACTGATAAATACGCGCAAGCAACATATACAGATGAAGTTTCCTTCGCTGTATAGGCATATAGATTGTTGACAAATTCAAACCTTTTTTATGCTGGTACAGTTTCACATAATATACACATAATAAACATCAAACCATTTTAGTAATACGAGCGTTTTCGTTGTTGCAGGTTAAGAATGTGTTGCATTCCCGGTCTGTTCTTTGCAAAAGTACTTACTCTTCGTTTCCACGGTCTTCTTAATACTAAAAATAGCCATACTAAGGAATCAAGAACACCCTATGCAATAATTGGCCAGCATCCCTAATGTTATACCAAAACGACTAATTTCTACTCAGATGTTACCCGATTTTACTAGAACACCCACAAATAGTTGGCGTAATTTTGATTATACATTTTCAATAATTTGATGCAATTCCAGAGATGTTTTTGATTCCATGAAAACGCTATGCAAACAATACATTACGCGAATTTTTAAAAAGTCAGTTAGCAGAACATATGACCTTAAACAGGAAACTGCTATTGAGTAAATGACAATGCACTCACAATTTAAGAAATTCAAAGGAAGGTAATACAAATTTTCAGAATTGTTGTACAACCAAAGACACGTATCTACAAGATATTCGCAAAGCGTTATTCTATGTCTGATAGACTTTCCGCTACATTCACCTTTTCCTATGATGTGGCTTAGGAATATCCACAGAGTTACTACACTGCTTGTACCCATTTTCATACGCGAAGTGAATGGAAATAACTTTCGTGTGTAGAGCCTATCTCTTTCCCAACAGTCATTTGTCAAGACTGGCCCGGGAAAAAATACACGTCACTCTTCAGCAGAGAGAAGGAAAAGAGTAGATAGAAGACTGTTGTTTAATTTTTAGTTATGGTACACTATACTGATCCTTTGCTTTTATAGACATTCTACAGCGTACTATATATGCATGCATACATTAAGTGAAACGTTCTATCTAAAATTACATTTTGGTTTACATAGTTATAATTGATCCTACGAAACAATTTATAAACATGCCGTAATATGTAGAATGATACGCACTATTAAAATAATGAATACGGCATTTTTGTGAATGAAATAATAGAGGACACTGTAATTTAAACTATCACATGTTTAGCTATTAATTCTGTATTGGCAAAGCCTAGCAAGTATTTAAACAAGGTCTAAATTATGTTGTACAAAGGGATTATAATTATATACCATAGACAGGGATATCATGACTAAAATGTGTTGCTAAATGTAAGATTTAATGAAAACTGATTGATTGAACAAAGAGCACTTATTGGAGAACAACATAAAATTACTCCTTTGAGCTTCAAAGTTAAGTTTAAATCAGCATCCATAATATTACTTAGAATGTGACAGAACATTCTTCATTTTCGGTGATTGAATAATTAAATGGATAACATTTTACAACGTTGCGCAATGTATAAACGTCTTTGGACGGCTGAGGTTTACAAGTTGGAAACGGGACGTCATCAAGTAGATCCAACATTATCATAATGTTTTATTCTATGTGTACAAAGTAACGTTTCCATCTATGAAGTACCTGAATTTAAGTTTTAAAAGCGCGGTGGAGAATTAGCAAATCACTTGCAATTAGTCTACACTAATGTAAACCAGGTAAAGACGCCCGACAACTATTACAAAATATCATTCCTGGAAATATATTGGTCTTACAGCACTCTGGTACCTCAGGAGTTAAAATGGATATTGTACGTGTTACTAATGTTCATTTAATAATATTGATTAATCGTGATAAAGATGGATTTGAAATTACAACCCAGTGGATTCACAGTGGTGCTAGTACAAGTTTCAATCGTAAAGACACCATAGTTATTATTGATGAAATTGATAAAGACATTGACAATATACTTCACACGTTGGAATCATACACCATATCAGGCTCAGATGGATTCTTGACTGATGCGCAGAAACTGGAGTACATATGTCCTCATGCCAACCATTTTGCGAATCAAGTTATATTCTAGGCCGTTAAATCAGCTCCTCACCCGTGATGATGTTAATTTTCGGGTTGGGGCTGATATCTCCTATTCATTGAAAGCTGCAATTATTCACAGCCACTTCGGTCAGCACACATCGGTGTACATTTTATACACTTACCGGTATTTCTCGTGGCTGTGGAGCTACCATCTGCTGAATGTTCTTTTGGTGACATGTACATTATATTTATGGAGCAAGTTCTATGTTTGGTGACTTGCAAGTTCACGTGGAATAGCACAGCCATTTGTCCTGTGGCCATTTTAAATATCGCGCTAGATATGAATGTTACCAATTACCGGTATGTGACTAAAGTGTATGCAGGATTTTTCCGGAATGATTTGCATACAGACAAATTGCAGATTTAAGTGAACAGATGACATCAGACCAACATATCGTCCATCAGTATAAACACTTATTTGAGGGTAGAATTATCAGACTAGTTATATTCAAGCACCAGATTATGTTCCACACAGTCAGTGATAAATGTAAACAACAGCGATGATAAATGTTTCTAAACGTTTGAAAACCTTAACCAAGCGTTGCTGCTAATAAATTCACTTGGAATAAAGACTTCTATCCGTTTTGTAATATCCTCACATGTGCAAACATGTGTTACTGTTGATCGCTATGATTGGTTCAGAGTCCCCTCATTACATATGGATATAAAATTTTGCACGGCTGCTTAACCGACACAGAAAGAAAGTGAAACATTTCCATGGAGGCTTTACATGCATGTATTTAGCACACAATAATTGTTCCCTGACCATGACTTTTATTTTACTAGAATCAGTACAAATCGACAGTGTACGATCATGCCAGAACCTGATAAAACATTTTGAAGTTTACTTCGGTGCAACAAAAGATGAAAGTACCCTATACCATCTGTGCGGACTTTGAATGTCTTAATGTTTCTTGCGATTAATCAGGCCTAATTTCATGAACAAGTCCCATGTGGATTTTGTTACACGGTTGTCAGATGTGATGGAAAAATAAACCACCAATTTTGCATCGTATTAATAATACAGTTGACGTGTTTTTTAAATCTCTCTAACTCACAGCGAAATGGATTCGACAACAACTATAATCGCCCACTGACATAATTATAACAACTGATGATATTAAATGAGTTTTATATGACAACTTATTGTTGGATCTGTTATGGTCCTTTTCAATGGAAATTCCAAGGTTCATGGTCACTGTCACATCACTGGAGCGTAAAGAGGAGCTCAGACAGTGCATGTCATTTACAACTACAAATTACGCCCAATCAAATAAACATTCCTGCCGTACTTTATAACCTTCTTGGGCATCATGGCCATTTAAAAAGCATGTAGTCACAACGGTATCAAAAGAACCAATAAGTGTTATTCCAAGCAATATAGAAAATATATATGACGTTTAAACTCGGACAACTACTGGCCATCAGTTCGTTACAGTTTTCAATTCATCACTAGAGAAACTAGTTAACAATTTAGCTGCAGAAAACTTGCTGGTATTGTACAACTAACGCTTACCTGTTAGCTAGAAAACGCGTCTACACCTACCAATGCACGAGTGATAGGGACAAGTTTGACACTGATTGAAGTATATTATTCGTGATTGTAGAGTGAAGGTATTTCAGAGGATGGTCATGTACATGCAACGAAAGTCTGGTCTGCATTTGATTAAAAAGAAAACATGTGTGACTATCATAATTTGTATTTGCGCACTGATGTGTTATAGCTAGCCGATGTGTGTTTGTGACATTTCTCGACACTGCTATGGGAATGTATACGCTCTATCTAGCGCTCTATTTTACATCACCAGGAATGGCTTGGGATGCACTTTCATCAGACACAGACGGGTATATCATGCATCTTTACGTCAGTGATTATTACGAAAAGGTAATGATGCAACCGTTACTAGTTGGGCGTGTGTGAGACAACTGCTAATATGACTCGGCCGGGGTTCGAACCCGAGACCTCCAGCATCAGAGGCGGACGCTCTAACCACTTAGGCCGAAGTAGAGGTGTTACTTGTTGGTAGGTTTGAATGGATGGATCTCGCACATATTGATATACAAAAGCACGTACACGATTGTAAAAGCAATAATGACCACGGATACTTCTTTGAAGTTGATTTAGTATATCCTAAAGAATTTCACGTCACCCATATTGATTATCCTGTAGCACAAGAAGCTTTGGGTGCTTGTCACCTTATCAGTCTTCAATCGTTGATGACTCAGGAAGTAAAATTACTGAGTGCACCAAGGTTGTTCCAAATATCAGCACCAAAAACAATTATGTATTACACGCACTAAATCTGCAATTGTATTTGCGATTTGGAATGCGTGTAAGTAAAGTCCTTCGAATGCATGGATTGCGACAAGTTTGGATACAGTCGAAAGAAGACTGGTCTGTTAAAAAGCCCAACTACTTAGAGTAAGTTTTCTTCAAGATCATGAAAAATTTCATATTCGTTAAAATAAAAGGAGAATCTACGGAACGAATTCGAGTTGACATTGCTCGTTTTAAGAGCACCAGTGCGCTTATTAAACAGTTTGATCTTTTTGGATTGGCTTGTCGCTCGCGCAAAGCAAATGAAATCGATTAAGTGATTATTATCAGGCACTGAATATTTACGTACCTAAATCCCCCGGAGAAAATAAACTAAATAAAAAATAAAGAAATTGAATGACACCACAATTCTACCTACCTTACCACTGCATACAAACAAAAATACTTTTGCGTAGCCACTACAGGATGTTTAGAGATGTGGTTGAGGAGCTGTAACACCATATATATATCATATCTATATGCATGACATTCACATGTTTTCTTACGAATTTTAGACCTACTTTGTAACTTGGTTTTTTTACTATCCTCTCAGATATGATCTGATATTGCTTATAAATTGATGTGCAGTACCAATATATTGTGATCATCAAGACAGCTGGCAAGATTTAAGGAATATAAATTTGTGGAGGACCTATAGTCTAAATTTCAAAATATTCATATTCGGAATAATCAACTTCTAGCTCTAAATTTTCTCTGAATCCAGGTTTTTTTTATTATTATGCAAACTACATAGAAAAACAGTACCGGAAGAGTACATAATCTCAAAGAGTGAAGCAGAAATTTAATACGGCTATTTAAAATGAAATATACAAAGAAATGACCGGTAACAGTAATTGAAAATAGCTAGAAAACATTGAAGATCAAGGAACAAAAGATGCTTATTAAATATTTATGACTGACAAAGACTTACACCTCCAAATCATTTTCGATATTTTTAATGTACAAACTGAGATCATTAACTTGAAAAATTCTTCAAATTAATTATCAGGACCTATTACAGAGTAAACAGAAAGATGAATAGATAATATTCAATAGAATAAGATACTCGACCGGGTGTTTATCATTTATCTAAGATAGTCTCCGCAAGAGTTGAGTACTAATTTGTTAACAATTAAACATATTTATTCAACAAGTCAAGACAAAGAAAAAAACATTGATAATTAAATATAGTACCTGTAATTGTATTGTTGATGCAGTGGCATCTTTAACAACACTTGTTACAGTAACGTAGTTCAGGATCTTGAATGAGTGATTAGTTATCTTGTCATATGCTGTTTCATCTTCATACTGTATTTTACATTATGTTTTTATTTATTATATACCGACCGCTCTGGTGGCCTAGTGGTTAGAGCGTCAGCCTCGGATGCGGGAGGTCGTGGGTTCGATCCCGGGCCGAGTCATACCAAAGACTTACAAAAAATGGTACTAACAGCTGCCTCGCTTGGCGCTCAGTATTAAGAGGTTAGTGTTAGGACTGGTCGGCCTGGTATCGGGATAATGTGACTGAGTGGGACATCATGCTACATGACTGCGGCATGATGCCCCAGTGCTAGACATCACTGCCACATTGCAAACATCGTAGCGATATGACTGAAAAATTGTTAAAGCTACGTTAAAAATCCAAATCACTTATTTATTATATCTGACTAACATATATATATATATATATATATATATATATATATATATATATATATATATATATATATATATATATATATATATATATATATATATATATATATATATATATATATATAGATATATATATATATATATATTGTTCAGGTCCAGTTCAGGTCAAGTGTTTGTGAGAGGAGGAGGTTCCAAAATTTTAAAACGGCCATGACTTTCCTCGAAATGGAACCATAGCAAATGTCTATGTGTTAATTTACTCAAAGTCATAACATGCATGACACGCGATAAACGTGCACAAGAATAAAATAATGGTCGAATTTTAAGTGAAAAGTGACTGTACGTGAATGTGAGTGTGGGTGTGTGCGTGTGTGTACATGTTTTACTTTAGCCTGGAGGTCAGAAAACCTCGGAAACGTATTCGTCCGTTCCGGCCCTTTTGTTTCTATGTCATTTGTTGTTTTATAGTCAGAGAAATTAAAATGGGAATGATGTGATCTGTGTCAAGCTTATATTCGCGTACATCTTTAGTCTTTCTGAATAATTTTCTCTCTGATCAAATATCAACAATGAGTCATAGAGCATTTTCAAAGAAGTGCCTGTTTGTATGTGTGTTCTATGTAGTACTTTACAATTTCTGCATCTTGTGACTTGAGATAATATGTGGCATATAAGATTCGAATATTTTCTCATTGGCTATTTGTGGTACTCATATTGCTGTCTGTTTTCATCTATGTACACTTGAAATAGTTTTTGTTTTCATCTGTCCGTGTGTTTGAATTTTCTTTGCAGTATTCGGTTTTCTCTATATTAATATTAATCATTTTCTCTTCTTTTTTTGGGAACCTTTGCTTGTATTCCTTGTTTTTCTGGGTACTATCCTGTCTTATTATATATATTTTTGACAAGGGCTGCAATACCCAGAAGTTTTGTTGAAGTGGGTTGTTATTTGTTTTCTCTTATCCACAAATATTGATTTATTTTGAATTCAAGTTAGACACCAAATTATTTTTCTCTACTTTTAACTAACATGAGGCATGTTGAAACTTCAGGACACGGCGGTATAAAAGGATGATAGTAGAAACGAACAATCCACGAAAGCGCTTGAGAAAATTTTCACCATCACATAATCTTAAAACCCAATTTTAGAAACGCTTTAAGTCTCATCTCAAGTACTCTAAGTTTAAGGTAATCAATAATAACATATCCAGCGAAACACAAAGCATCTTCATCAACACAGTATACTATGTGACATTTAAATCCACTTTCACATCTGCATAAATATTGATTGTAAAACAATTGTTGAAGTTTACAATTGGGCTATCGTCAGCAACCAACACTGCAGAAACTGCAAAGTTGGTGGTTCTATTTTCATTTAGTTCACAAAATGCACGTTTGTTTTAACCTACAAAAATTGTAAAGTTAAGATAATCAAGTTTTAAATCATACATACGATGCTTATATATATATATATATATATATATATATATATATATATATATATATATACCTACATACCTGACTTAAGTAGGATGTAGTCAGATCTTTTTGTTCGAAAGAAATTATTGTTACTTTCCTTTTGAAACATGCGCTCTGCTTTAAAACTACTGCTTTATACGTTTCCTCAAGTCAACCCAAACACCGCCACCTCCACCAAATCATGCCCACTATGTAAGCACATGGACAGGAAGTGAAAAAGGACATTATCTTATTGACAAAATATATTTTTGTTGCCAGCACAGCTTATTTAAATTAGTGAGAGATGGAAACACTATCCTGGTATAAGAACACAACTTTGCATTTCATCGCGTTGCGAAGGATAATCCATGATAGTCGAGCTCATAATTTCTATTTATATCGTATTTGTCAGGCGCACTATTATGTTATTATGACTTTGCATTACTTCACGAAATTGATATGTATAAGATGGACAATCCAATATGGAGGTATTGTTTTATTTCACAAAATACAAACAGGCCTAACACAATAAAAAACCACAATCTGATAAGGACCTCTAATGAATGGTATAATTTACATAAGCTTTCAAAATATAGAATGAATCAGGTCAAAACAGAAATGTAAAACAAAGCCTAATAGCAGCGTGTCAAAACTACACCCTGAGGGAAAATTCAGAACAAAAGACATCTAAATTTAAATCCGGACATTGGTATTTGAAAACAATTTCATATTTTGAATTCGTGTGAAAATGCAGAAACACATCCACACGCATTAATTACCGCGTTGCTTCTCTATTTAACTCGTGTACTATCTGTCATGTCTGAGTCAAATATGTCCTACTAAATGTCCGTTTAATATTGATACTTGTAAGGAAGTCAACTAAAAAAGTATGTGAAATAGATGTTTAGGAAAATACTGAAGTAAATATACCACAACTATGTGTCCGTTCTGACAGCCCTAAAAAGCAGTGTGAGTAACTGCGTTCATTACATTGCGTCATCGATAGACTGACAAGACAAACATGCATACCCAACCTGTTACCCAAAAAAATCGCTTTTGGGACATTATTATCCTTGTGGCAAAGGGAAACCATGCATGATGCACCCAAGACGCACACAACAATAAAGGTTAATAAAGATGGTTTATAGTTTGCATTTATGTGCACTAGGTATAAAATTTATAATTATTCTGTTGACGTTGTGTTTGTATTTATTTTCGTTTTGTTTGAGTTGATGTAATAATGAAGTTTACGCATTGATATATTTTGCTATTTATTTATTTATTTACTTATTTATTTATTTATATATTTATTTATTTATTTATATTTATTTATTTATTTATAATCACATTGATGTTTTTATCGCATCAATATTTCATTCGTACAGCCTTGAAAAAGTCTTTTAACCTGTGGGGTTTCCTTGAAAGCTCCAAGAATTGAAAAGAGCTTATCCTTCATATTTCCAAGAATTTTGCTGGATAAAATCCTTGTTGTAAAAACTTGAATTTTATGAAGATTTTCGAATTTGCTAGGAAATAGACAAGAAAAATGTGACCATTGAGAAAAATTAGACAGGAACTGGAGTCCGAGAAGGATTATTATATCTAATAATAAGATCTCTGAATCTAGATCTTGCATATGTGTTTCCAGTGAGATTACAAGCTAAGCATCCCCAGCCTTTTCCATGAAAATAAAAATTAACTTGATAGAAAAACGCGATGAAAGCGGGCTTAGATTTGTACATGCACGATAATTGGTTTAGAGCGTTAGTTCCTTGAGTTCATATTGGAGTGTCAGTAGTGTATGGGGTGACTATAGCGTCAATGGGACCTTAACGTTAAAAATGGGTATATCAGAATTGGCGTCAATGGGAATTTAACATGGGAATGTCACCTAGAGGTCAATGGGAATTGAACATTGGTGACATCATGGGGTTGATAGGGTAAAAACTATTTGTAGGGTAAATGCACTTGTAGGGACAAACATAGACATACAGAAACGAACAAAGCGTCAATGGAAAACCCAGTTAAACAGGTTGTGGGCCACTATAGCGTCAAGGGGAATTGCACATTGGAATATTGGGGTTGTATTGTCGTTATGTGTTAGCTTAAAATGTAAGAGAAGGAGATACAATTTCACAAAAGATTACCTCTTACACTGACAAAAATACTATGTGGAAAAACGATAGTATATATTTATAGTCATCACTGGTAGGAAATTCCTTCGGAAAAACCTAGAATTTATTTTTAGTTACAATTTGTAGGAAATTCCTTTGGAAAAACCCACTGTCTAGTATAGTCTAAACTTATGTGACGTTCCTGTCTAAAAACCCTAATATATATTATAGCTACAACATGTGGAAAAACCCAAGTCTATATTTATAGTCTCAAAAGTTGCAGCTTCAATGACGTAACTTTACGGGACACTAGGGGAATAATGACAACAGTGTTGCAAGTGGCTGACCTGAATACGCCCTGCTATAGGTAGGTAGATAGGTGATATGAATTTGATAGGAATAATGACAGTTTTATAGAAACAAAGACCAATACATACCCCCCAAACAAAACGTACGCGCGCACACATACACACAAAAAACACATAAACCAAACATACACGTGCACACAAACACATACACACACAAGCGTACGAGTGCACACACACACACACACACCAAAGAGGGAAGAAGAAAAAATAAACCCAAATATACAATTAAAACAGAAGAGAGGGAAAACAAACACCAAATATACTATCTACACAGGGGAAGAAGAAAAAACAAACCCCAAATCTACTATCCACACTGAAGGGAGGGAAAACAAACCCGAAATATACTTTTCACATACGGGATAAAAACTACCACTTATTCGACAGCAGCGACGTCGTCTCCTTCTGCTTTTACCACTGTTGCGGCACCTGCAAAGGCGATCATTCCTAAAACAAAAGTTTGAGACAGAGCAAGTAAGTTGTGAAGCTTAGTAGATGTATCTAAAGAACAGTTGTCAAATCCCAATATTCCACTTCTGTTTGTGATAATAATGTGTGATATTTCACAATTTCCAAAGTGGACGTTTACTCACCGCACAAAAGTTATATGACTTTATATTTTGACACTTGCCCAGACTATTCACTTTATAATTGTCACGATAAAGATATCTATGCATTTTTTTTTTATTTTCCAAACACGCACACACTTGCAGCTTTAATATAAATCTGAATTTCTTTTATTTGTGGATATCCCACATACCCGTCCCAACATACAGAGCTGGTTATAATCTATGCTTCTACAATCAACAAAATTCAATAGTTTTTACTAAATTGTGTGCTCCTGAACAGCAAAAGTCAGTTTATCTACTGAACAGATATGTAATACTCCAATAGCAACAATCAGTTGTTTTTACTAAATGTTGTGTTACTGCAAAATTAAAGTCCGTTCTTCACTAAATTGAATGCTACAGCTACATTAAAAATCGGATTGTTTCACTATTTTGTGCGCTACTGAAACTTTTTCTGTTGGTGTGTTTTAAAGAATTGTAAAACTAAAGTACATTGAAGTTATGTATCGTACATCGAGTAGTGTTTCTGTTTGTTAAAAAATGGACTCTTTGCCGTTCTGCTAAAATTTGAAGGCGGGAATGCTTACACATTCTATGCTCACAAACCTCCACACCATGCCATCCAACCACCGTTCTGAGTCACCAACACCCAGTTATATACTACTCAGCACCCACATTTACTATCCAGCGCGCAGTTTGTAATGACCAACACTGCAATCCAATACACAGTGATTTACTATCCTACACACGCCCGGACATGGGGCAAGGCGACCGCCTTGGGCTCCGCTGTAACTCGCAATGCAAATTTGTTTGCTTGTGGCCCCATGCTCATTGCTTGCTGCCTTGGGCCCTGCATGCTGCCTTCGGCCCTGCACATCCTAGGGCCGGGCCTGATCCTACACTCCACATTTAATAGTATCCGATTATCTAGTTAATAACATGCCATTTGGAGTAATCAATACTCTGTTATCGACTATCCAATGATACATACTATACCATCCAAACCGCCGTTGGGAGCGACCAATAGCCACTACACTTATCTAATATCTACTCTCCCCAAATCAGAGTCTTTTTAAAAATGGAAAATATATAACCGCTTTACATCTAAGATTGCACGTTACATATAGAATCATACCTATAACTTTGGTGACACAGGAAGCCTATACTAAAGTAAGTATTTATTCTTCTTCCCATCATTGTATATATATATATATATATATATATATATATATATATATATATATATATATATATATATATATATATATATATATATATATATATATATATATATATATACCCTTCTGTTCTGTTACACTTCATTGATAGTGTTATAGAAATTATTAGGGTGATAGTTTTGTCTTAAAGAATGATAGGTAAGTTAAGTAAGTAAGAACCCAATCTGTCTGATAAAAGCTTTAGCATTTCAGTTAAATTATTTAACACCTATGAATACAAATATGGATACATATTTTACGAATTATAACCTCACCTTGGTTCCATACTGGATTTATAATTACATGTTTGTGTTTGGATCGTACTAGTTAGCCAATGTCTGTTCTTAAGTATAGGTGTATATTCCTACATTTAAATTCCCGTTACAGGTCTGTGAGTCACACCATGTTAAATTCCCGTTAGAAGCGAAAGTGACATTCCCATGTTAAATTCCCGTTTTGGACCAACATGTTACCTTTAGATGTAAAGTGTCATACATTAAGCATCATATGCTCTTTCTCCCTCTATGTATATAACTGTTGAATTACATTTGCAATTGCAGAACAACTCATGATATAGCTTTATTGTGAACTAAGCTCCCTTAATTCAACCTGTAGTGGCCCAAAGCTATAGATACAAGTTTTGTTGGAAACTGGATACACCATTTTTCTGTCGCGCCTGTGTAAATGCATACAGGTAAAGCAAGATATAGGAAAATTTTCTCCTGGTGTTATCCGGCCAGATACTTAGCTTTGTAAAGCTAAAGTTTGTTTTAAAAAATGAGATTATGATCATTATGATGAATGTGTCCTGAAAGGAATTAATTTTAAACATTTATTTTAGTTTTGGGGAGCTTTGTTTGGGGGGGGGGGGTAAGCTTGATAAGGAAACCGTGGGTTTCATTGCTTTGGTTTGTTCTGAAAAAAAGTGTAGCAACATAAATCCGAGTGTGCTGATGGGAAATGGGGCATAACCTTCCGCTGAATTCAAATGTTTAGATAATATTTACCATAATTGAAGCTACTCGTATCAACTTTAAATGTGGTTCAATAAGCTATTAAATATTTGTCAAAATAATCTTTATATTCACTCTGCTTTCTGTCTCTTCATTTCGATATCCATGATAAATTTAATTTTAGATCCCGTGGATAAATTGTCCCTTCCATCAATCAGCGGCACTTTACTGCAGTTAAAAACTTGAGTTTTGCATATCAGTTCAAACCATCGAAAGTACTGCACGGAATGAGGCGATCAATGTGCTTGTTATTTATGTCTGACTTGGTAAATTCTAGCTTTGTGATAATAATATATATTGATGGTACACCCATAATTTGAAACGTCATAGACTGTACTGATATCCCGTCAATATATTTCTTCTTTCTAGACATGCAAAATGTTTAATTCCATAGTGTGGTGGACAGATGGGACATCTATTCACTCTTGTGTTTAATTCCATAGTGTGGGGGACAGATGGGACATATATTCACTCTTGTAGTAACATGACTTAGATTCCAGTATGTATGTAAGCAAGATAACCATTAGAACCTAATAGTTATTATGTTGTCCACTAGTGTTTGTTATCAAAGTCTGACAAGGCAACCTTATTCACTTTCGGTTCTTCCTCCACCATTAATACTGGCCGCCATGCATAGCCTATCGTGTGCTGAAAAATGGCGTTAAACCCCACAACAACAACAACAATTATTCACTTTCATATTGAATGACGCATGCTTATAGGAGCAAATTATAGTCATACTTTGATAACTGAACTCGTGGTCAAACAGACACTTTGATTAGATCTAAAAATGGAGCTTTTCTATTCCTGAGATTTGGATCCCCAACCAAATGTTTTGTTTCTTCTTCATCATGGATTCTAAAAGAGCAAACTTCATTCATCAACCCACAACATTCTAAAATTTTCACACCACACATCTTGTCTTTAAACAACTCTGATACCTTCCAAATTATCCATCCTATTCGATATGAGATACGTCGTATATATTCACTGGTAGCGTGCCAATCTTGGTTATGTTTCATATCTTTGTAAAAACATTGGCTGGAATGGTTACACAGTTAAATCTGTACCGGTGTCATTTAGCAATATTCGA
Organism: Sinohyriopsis cumingii; assembly: GCA_028554795.2. Lineage (NCBI taxonomy): Eukaryota > Metazoa > Mollusca > Bivalvia > Unionida > Unionidae > Sinohyriopsis > Sinohyriopsis cumingii. Next base: position 53,557,983 of record CM068831.1, read on the forward strand.
TCTCCATGTTTTTCCTTAAACTCATAGTAGCCGAAGTCGTATGTCAACTATGAGCTTAGCTGCGGAATGCAGAAACCCTCATATATAACTTTCGATAATCTAACCTTCTTATTCTTTATACTGACTAGTACTACGTCGTCCGCTATGATTGTTCGCCTTTAAATTGAAATGCTTTTCTGGTAATTTGTGATCGTCTCACCGACACATATCTTAATACATATAATAATAATAATAATAATAATAATAATAATAATAATAATAATAATAATAATAATAATAATGATAATGCTACTACTACTACTAATAATAATAATAATAAGAATAATAATAATAAGAATAGTAACTGTATTTAGAGAGTATAGCTCAATTAGCTACTGGAACTAATATAACCTGAGTCGTTCTGTTACTTCGAATATATACAGCATATACAGCAGAATGTCACAACAACGGGGCCTAACAATAACAATTTTAGTTATTCCTAAAATCAAACAAAATTTCAGCTCGCAATACGCAAGCAACGGTAAGCATATAAAAATAAATAAAATAAAATATAATATGGTATTGAAATATTCATCCGTAAAAAGATGTTTAATCAGAGAAAAGTGGGAGGTATTCATATTGCTTTGACCTGTTCAAGTTTCTTAAGATTTCATTCATTTAAAACAATGATTATGAAAAGAAGAACTCCTAGTAGCATGCACTATGTTAATGGGGTGCCATACCAGTGGACAAGTTGGACAAGTATATTGAAAGCTCGTTTTCAACAATTCCTTCTTCGGATTGGATATAATGCAATTTTACTTTCAACATACATTAAAGTTGAAGTACCGTCAGCATCTCTTTGCTGAATGATGCTACAAAGGTAGACAGGAATGGCTTTCCTGGACACTTTCTCTTTATCAGCATTGGAAGATATAGAGGTTTACAGATATTTTGAAACCAACCTCGAAATCATATATATAATTAACTTGAATGGGTTTCCAGTGTTGATAGCAAGTCTAGACTAGATCTATATGCATTAGTTTTGAAGGGCTAGCATGATTTCGATGGCGTAGAAGCAACGGATATCCTAATTAGGAACATTTATGTATGCATTCTTCTTTTTGATTCTCTCAGCTAGATCGACGTAAGATGTACCAAAACAATATTTACTATTATTAACGTTTACGGTGAAGAATCGAATGTTCACGAATATCCACTAAGTATCCACGCCTCCCTCCTGGGATAACATCTCGAACATTTTTGCGATATCCTGATCTATCCCATTAAGATGCTCTGCATATTGCCTATTTTGATATATTTAACTTTTGCGAACGTATAGGGAATATATTTGGAATGTGTTTTATTTGGAGCATATAGTCATCTCGTGCGGGAATATTTGGTGAATTAATAAAACACCCGCTTTATGTATCTCGATACGCTCGAATCATTAGGTATTGGTGTAATAGTGTAAATACCAGAAACATTGTTCTTAAATATTTAAACAGCAGATTGTGAAGAGAAATGTAGTAACGATTAAAGCAGCTGGGTTAATAATGTTAAAGACTTCATAGATGAATATATATATATATATATATATATATATATATATATATATATATATATATATATATATATATATATATATATATATATATATTGGTTTCTACTATATACACGCACACACTCTATGTACCATTATAACGTTTTGTAATTGTGACGTGACATTCATCACATTTTATATTGTTATATATATTAAATTTGTATTCGTTTTTTCTCCTTGTTTACATGTTATGTATAATTGTATTTTGGACGTGACCTTGTCCAAAATTAAGTTCACTGAGTATCTGACCAGTAACATTTATGTTGTAAAGAAATAATACATAGTTGTTCTTTCTCTATGAGTGTGGGATAAACATTAGCTTCATTATCAGTGGAGGTAAATAAGTTTAATTGGGTATGGGTCTAGCATATTGGAATGCCCCCAAGGAATAACCTGTTGTACCTGACGTTTCCCGTGTTTCTTTTGTAATTTTAATCAACAAATTTGTATGTTATTGACAACTTCGAATTTGCTAGAAATTGAACTTTCGACCCTCATCCTTGATCTGCTTTTGTGTCTTAGTGTTTAGATAATTTCGTCTTCATGAAAAATTACTCATTCTTACATTTATCAACTGAGACAGAATCCGTCTCATCATTGTGCTCAGTATCTTCATTTGGGTGGAATTTTTTCTTCAAGTTATTACTCACTGGAAATACAAAGTGCTCATCTATAATATTTTTAGATTGCAACATAAGTTTGAAGTTAAAGTGAATTCAGTCAAGGATATATTTGAATTATATTATTGTGATACATCAAAGACATAGGACGTTGCCACATTACAGGCCACTATCACATTAACATATTGGAGTTTACAGGTTCGTCAATACATTCAAAATTGGAATGTATTTGGAAGACCACTGGAATTCATTTGGAACATTATACATTTGGGCTTGTGATAAACGTTTTATGACTACTTAGGGTTTAATTCACAATAAGCTTTTTTAAATTTTATCTTGTTTTCTATATGGTAATAAAATATTTGTTAAATTTTACACACTGTTTTGGTTTTCACACTTTTCTTGTATTTACTTCAAGAAGATACAGTCGTAACTTAAAAATGGGGACAGAACTGGGTTGGTCCAATATTTTGTGGAAAATAATTATTTGGATAAAAATGCTTTGGATTTCATTATTAGGTCTTTATGGGGCTCTGACATGAAAGAAATGGAAATGAAATTAAACTACAAGACGGAAATAGAGTTAAGAAAGCATCCGTTTCCAAAGGAGAAAGAAGATGACAAATGCAATTTCAGGAAGAGAAGAGAGAGTGCAATTACATTTAAAGAAAGAGAACAAGATAAAATTGTAATTGCAGAAAGAGGAAAGAGAGAGACAGACAGACAGACAGAGAGACAGTCAAATGCAGGTACAGATGACAAGGAGAAATGCAGTTGCAGAAAGAAGAATGAGAGAGGGAAATGCAATAACATAAAGAGGGGAGATAAAGAGAAGACAGACTAATACAAATACAAATGCAAATGTAAAAATAAGAGAGCGGAAAGGAAGAAAGGTAATTTTAATTTTTGTTAAAAGAATTAGAGCTGCAAAGTGGAAAACACCCCATCCCCTTTTATACACAAGTTTGATTTTTGATCTTACTAGAATCATTTTTTTAGTACCCACTTTTAAAGAAAAAAGTGGATAAATATTTTCCTCGTTTTGAAAAAAAATAATCTAAGGCATTCACCAGTCCAAGCAGTCATAATTCACTTCCAGAAACGATCAATTGCTACTTAACAGGTGGTTAAAGTTAAACATATTCCGTCACGGGTATGAACATAATCCGAGTTAGTCACGTTTGCCTTAATCAAATCCCATTGACATTTACGTTTATAAGAATACATAAAATAATTTGTCCATCAGACCTGTTTTCAGAACCTTCCACTCATAGTTCCAATAATTTACAAAAAACGTTAATCATCAAGACGACTAAATACCTACATAAAATACATGTTCCCCGATGGGTTAGGAAAAAGGTGGTCAGTCGACATAAAGATGTCAAGATAGTGCTAGATTATTTCTTTTGTAGCCAGTCTGTAGAGCATGTTTATTTTCATAGGGCCAGGTTGTAGACGTTTTACCGTATGCATCTAAGGAAGATGTTTGCCGAACAAATCTGTGCACTACAAATGTAGATTTAAAACGATTGTAAGTGTCTGTCTTGTTGTTTCATACATTCCTTTTCAATATATTTGAGTGTTTTGTAGAGCCATGGTTTGTAATGTATTTGTGATTTGTACGATAAAATAAGTTATGAGTTATGGATAAGTTGATAAGCGGCTGATACATGTTACAAAATTCAATCTCATCCTATTAAATAATCTAGTATTTTGTTCATATTTGAGTTTTTTAAAGAGGCAGGAGATATAACAGAGCATGCGGATTTAGCTGGCTAAGGTCTTAATCATATGAAATACATTAAAACATGTTGTATGATCTTTCTTGTCTCTGATCATACCTGAGTTTCTTAGATAGTCATGCATTCAAATGTATTTGTGTCAAGGGATATGACATGATACATGAAAAACTGGTAAAACTGATCGTGCATATTAAAAAAAGTTAAAACCCACAGGAACAGATTATATGTAAATGATATAATTAACAAAACAGTTTAAAATAGATAATTGGATAACTGCTTGAATGTAAAAGAGAGCAAACACAAAAGAGACTCAATACTACTTCCTCAATGAACATTAACAATCAACTGAATCAAAAGTGATTAGACGTTAAAACAATGAAGAAATAACAACAGTCATGCACCAGGTTTTACTCATGTTTCTCTCCCTCTTGTTATAATTGCCATTTGGAATCCAAATGTTTACTGACATTTGTAATTAATCAGAATACGAGTATATTTTATTTGAAAAAAACAAGATAATACATGACTGACATAGGTTTGTAGGAAAGATATACTTGCTGTGTCTTTATATAGGGAATTACAAACGTACATACCATTTTCGTCCTTGAATAACTTGTAATCCATTAGTGACTGGATTAGGGAAAAAAAAGTGCAATCTGTCAATAACAACATCTATCTTCAATACCTGAACAGATAGGAATGTTGACACTTTAGAAGTACACAATCATTTTTCGCACCTTTGGTCATACAATCGTTTATCTCTTATCTGATCCATCTGATCGTGTCTGTGCTGGTTAACGTTCGTCCGCTACAAGATTGTATGTGTCTTTCATATTACGAACCACATATTTTTATACACAAGGTAAAATAGCATAGTCATAATTGTAGTTTCACACTTAAGCCTCCCTTCCATCCTCGTGTAGATTTTCTTCATATGCATTGGCTCCAGCGTAATTATAGACCGAGAAAGCAACCTATAAGAACAAGGTAAATATTTATAGTCATCTGATGTGGATACCAGTAGACGAATAGATAGATAGATAGGTAGATAGATAGATAGATAGATAGATAGATAGATAGATAGATAGATAGATAGATAGATATATAGATAGATAGATATATATATAGATGGATATAGATAGATAAATAAATAGATAGATAGATAGATAGATAGATAGATAGATAGATAGATAGATAGATAGATAGATAGATAGATAGATAGATAGATATAGATAGATGTGTTTCTGGAAGGAAAGATATGTACATTCATAAACTAAATACGTACAAAACACATAAGAATTAATGCTAAAACTTCGTGTTCGACTTTTAAGGTTTTATATAAAAGCTCAGAAACATTGAACCGAATGTAGTACAAAGGGTCGCATACATGTATTACAAGAGAAGTAATGGATATATTATCATATAACTTGGATATTATCAAACTGTAAATCACATACATACACACACACGCACAAGCACACACACACGCGCGCGTTTAGATAGTAAGCAAGATACATAAGCCGAGTAAATGTAAGTGAACCAATGAAACTAACGTAAATACATTTACAGGATTTCTGCAAAAAAGTAAAAGGAACAATCATTTTTATTAAGAAAACCATCGTAAAGACAATAATGAAAAAAATGAGCTTGGCGTGGACACTGATTCATAAATTTAGTACTTAATATTAAGAGAAAACTGCATATTTACATATAAGAAAATCACTTAAAAAGTTTTTACCGATTGAGATTTGTTACGATTATATTTTCATACATGAGTTGCGGAGAGAGAGAGAGAGAGAGAGAGAGAGAGAGAGAGAGAGAGAGAGAAAGAGAGAGGGGGAAGAGAGAGAGAGGGGGAAGAGAGAGAGAGAGAGAGAGGGTGGAGGGGTAAGAAAATTGTAACAAATGTTAGTGAAAGGTAAATTAGCTTTGTGACTAATGTATAACAGCAAGTTCAGTTAGAGAATCACCCGATACGTTATCTTATCAAAAAGTTAATCCCTAAATAGAAATACAAAGCTGGTCTCGTTACTTCTGCATGATGCAGTAAAAATGCTTGGATTTTGCCATCACATCTGTTTCTAAATTTCTTGTGTAACACAATTGTGGTCCAGCTTTCTTTGAATCGAAGCTACTAATTATTTGCTCTTCATTGTCTTTACCTACTTTCCCCTCCCACCAGAAACTATAAATCGGGTTGCAATCCGCGAAGCACTTTACGGTGAAAGTTTCATTGTCTTTAAGGTAAATATCGCTTTCGTTTAGGCTTAAATCCACGTTGTTGGGTCCCTCTAAAACGTAAAACAAGGAAATATTAAAGAGAAAATCTCCACCTTAAAACATATCGGTTTAACCTTTTTCTTCAGTTTCAATTTAAATATCGTAGAGAAAATTTTATCTTTATTGAAATTTTATTGTAAACTGTATCACACAGTTACTAACAGGTGTAACTCGATATATGATAGACCACTGGTCACTGGTGCCTGGCTGTAGCTTGGGGGTAATTACAGTGTTTAGTTTTCTAAGTGAAAATTGTAACTGGTGAATGACATATATATTTTTTCGAATCACAAGCAGATTCAAAGCAGATTCGTCTGCAGAACAACCATTCGATAGGTTAAATATGAATCTGCCTGTAGATCTTCAAGGGTTTTGTTTAAAAAAATAATAATATTGGCTCTAATTCCTGTCTTAAAAGTTGGGCATTAACTGTCCTGTGTAAGTCCTAGAGAAATTTTTTCCGATCAAAAGTAAGCACAAACAACAGTCATCTACTATTAGGAATTCAATCATACATAGAAATTTTCGGGATCCTTTCATGTATTTAGTTTTCGGTGTTGTTGTTACACGGGATCGTTGTTCTGAAAGAGTAACGCTATATAGATTAGACATGTGATGTACGGTTACCCGGCCCGGCTAAGCAGACCCGGCGGAAATTGCACTACCCTTAAATACCCATCTCGGCAAGGTTGTTCAATGGAGGATACCCGTCCATGCCTAATTTCCCTACCCGTCAATACTAAGATTAGACCCTTAAGTGGAATAGTGACAATTATACGTTAACCCTGTTGTTATCTGAACTGCATATTTACACATGTCATTACTTTCATAACCCTTTCGAGAAGAGGTTCGTCAAAACCCAAACTTATGTTATTGTCATACATTTGTCCTGCATTTTGTGTAATACTTGTCAGAGTTAAAATCTTGATGCTACTAGAAGGCAACACAAATTTGAGAAATGCCGAAATAAAATGTTCTTATGCTTCTTCGACCCGTTCATTTCACTTTCAATGGATTGGATCAATTGTAATAATATTATTTGACTATTTTTCCCAAATATATGAGATCTAAAAATTAAAGATGAAAATAATTATGTTGAAGGTTCAAACAAGTCTACCAAAAGTATATCCCCATAGTTACGTATTCTCAATAGCATATTTTCACATTTTGGTTTTGGGTCACATTACTGTTTCTTTTACAGATGTGAATTTCTTTTTTTTACTAGATATACTACCTCTTTGAAAACCTTTATTTTGGTAATTGTGGTATCTTTATTTTAAAAATGCAAGACATTTACAAGAATATCACCGCGAGTAAACTTTCCATTAGGTTCATCTATAGCAAACAAGAATGGTGTTCGATTATATTGTCAATCACTTATCGATGTTTCCGTGTTGACATAAATGCACAAAGAAATCTCCCCTCATTTTCTATCTTTCTTTGACTCTCTCTCCCTCTCTCTCTCTCTTCTCTCTCTCTCTCTCTCTCTCTCTCTCTCTCTCTCTCTATCTATCTATCTATCTATATATATATATATATATATATATATATATATATATATATATATTTGTATGTATCTTGTTGGTGTGGTATGGTTTAACGCCATTTTTCAGCACACGATATGGCGGGCAGTATTAATGGTAGAGGACGAACCCGGAAAGAACAACCGACCCTCAAAAAGCTACTGGCAAGCTTTCTCACATACCCACATTGGCCGAATCAGGGACTCTAACCTACGTAGACAGAGGTGAAATGGCAGTGATCTGTAACGTAGAGCGCTTTAGACCACCCGGCCACTCGGGGCCCCTGTATGTATGTATGTATGTATCAATGTATGTATGTATGTATGTATGTATGGATGCATACATGCACGCACGCACGCACGCACGCACTCACGCACGCATGTATGTATGTATGTATGTATGTATGTATGTATGTATGTATGTATGCTGTTAAAGTGTTTAATTCCATATTTCGGCACAGGATAGGCTATACATGGCGGCGAGTATAAATGGTGGAGGAAGAAATATGGAAAACATCGGAAAGAATCACTGACCCACGAGAATCTACTGGCAAGCTTTCTCACGTACCCACATTGGCCGAGCCCGAGACTCGAACCCAGGCGGATAGAGGTTAAATGGCAGTGATCGGTAATGGTGAGTGATTTAGACCACTTAGCCAGATGTCGGGGCAGATGTCATGCATGTATGTATGTATGTATGTATGTATTTATGTATTTATGTATGTATGTAGTTTGCATGGAGTGTTTAACGCCATTAATAAAGCCTTCCAAATAATATTAACACAAGTTAATGAATGCTTAAGGTTATAAGGTAAGGACGTTAAAACTTAAGTATATATAAAATAAAAGAGAAAAGTAGAACCTGTCACTATTTCTTTAAACATCCACAATTATGTCTGGTGTTACATGCTGATCATGTTGTTCATCAGGTTCGCATAAAAAAAACAATATTCCAGACGCATTAACCAATAATGTTTTTAACTGTCAGTTTACAGGGTATGCAATCTACGCAACATTCACCCTTCAGTACGTTTTCGGAAGTCTGTTATGTGTGTATGATCCATAAATATCAAAATACCACTTTTAAATATTTCTGCAATTTTTGTATACGAGGCCTGCCTTTCTAAACATATAGTTTTGAGGTCCCATAGCTGCTTTATGGAGTTTACGTTCCGAAAAAATATTGCACCAAATATGAAGAACGTGCTGAACTGTATATGTGAGAACAGTTTATGAAATCTTTAGTTTGGAAACGGGTGGCAACTGAACACGTATGACCAACTTATCTAGCTTTAATACCAATGTAACTTAGCAGACAGACAATACAGGACACTTTTTCCCATATTGCGCGAGTAAATAATCTTTTTAAAAGGTTTAAGGTATTAACGAGTTCTCAAAGTTGTATGACTTTGCAAGCCTTGTAGAAAGGAAAGGAATCAGAAAATATGATAAAATTTGTGTTTTGTATATTTCGTTGTAGTACCAAGATCTGAGTATAGTGGTAATTTCAGCAGTAAAAATGTAGGATATGTCCTGTAAGCAACTCTAGAGGTTCCCTCGGATTGTTGCACGGGCAGCTCAAAGCCTATGTTGTTGTTGTTGTTGTTGTTGTGGGGTTTAACGCCATTTTTCAGCACGATTGGCTATACATGGCGGCCAGTATTAATGGTGGAGGAAGAACCCGGAAAACCCCGGAAAGAACCACCGACCCACGAGAAGCTACTGGCAAGCTTTCTCACATGCCCACATTGGTTGAATCTTAGACTCGAACCGCCGCAGACAGAGGTGAGATGGCAGTGATCCGTAACGAAGAGCGCTTTAGACCACTCGGCCAAAGCCTATGTATATATTCATCCTTCTGTATACCGTGAAGCACATCCACTATTGGAGGCTATGATTTCAATGAATTAATAGTGAAAATTTCAACATTTCCTAAAGATGCTTTGAATTCGCCAGGAACAGAATATTGTAGGACAGATTTTGTAGCTGAGGTGGTAAGTTGTGAGAAGATTGTTTTGAAACATTTGCAAGATTGATTTTTGTTCCTTCCATGTGCAGAGGAATTCCAATTTCAATAGGTAGAGTGTAGCTGAGGTGGTAGGTTGGGAGCGAGTAGATCGGTGGCCATTATAACTAGCGGAGGAAGAACCCGGGAAGCCCCGGCAAGAACCACTGATCCAAGAGAAGCTACTGGCAGCTTTCTTACCCACCCACACTGGCCGACTTTGAGACTAAGACACATGAGGACAGAAGTGAGATGGTAATGCTGTATGAAGGCGAGCGCTTTAGAAGACTCCACCAACCGGGACCAGTATGTATGTATGTGTGTGTGTGTGTGTGTGTGTGTGTGTGTGTGTGTGTGTGTGTGTGTGTGTGTGTGTGTGTGTGTGTGTGTGTGTGTGTGTGTGTGTGTGTGTGTGCATGTATGCATGTATGTATTGATGGATGAATGGATGGATGTTTGTATGTGTGTGTGTTTGTGTGTCTATGTGCGGCAGTGTCATACGGCACCTCTGCACAATATTGGCGATATGGTTTCAATTACCGGTAAACTTCGAATAGGCATGTGAAGTTCCTTGCAGGGTTTACACTGGCCACCAAAACATGGGAAATTAGATGATGAGAGGATAACGCGCTGGTTTAGCTATGATAAGGAAAAAAAGAGTAATAATCATGACCCAAGGAAAGGATGTAATAATGTGTTCATTCTGTATTAGGTATTCAAAGAACTATGAAACTTCGAGTGGTATTTCCTATTTGTTGCCGATGGACGTACAATCTTTCAAAAAATGTCTCTGAAATCGCATAATCATTTTATTCAATATCTCAAAGACATCTGATAATATCATTTCACAGATATCATCAATTAATTATGCAGCCAAATAGGCCTTAGTTGAATACGTTGTTCCTTATGACGTACTTTCATGTCATTTTTAGACAATATGTGTGCAGAGACTAATTGTGGTCAAAAGTTATGTGCACTAAGTCAGACAGAGTCAAAGATCCAAAGTTTGTATTTTGAGATCACATCTCTATCCTTTCTCCAACTTTTTCGTGGAACAGGGCAGACGACAAAAAGTTATTGAAAGGTTCAATGATATCATCGTAGACAAAGAGGAAAAATCTAAGTAGATATAGTTACTAGCTGATATGTAGCAATGAATCAATACTTTCTTTCAAATTGATAACTGTGGCAAATTTGACGATTTTCAACAGCAACACGTTTAAATAAACTAACATTTAGTCGAAGACATTTTATAATATCCTTATGGATGATTGTTCAGACATACAAATCGAAAATCAAGGTTTCAACGAGAACACACGTCTTGTTGTTTGCCTTTTACATACAAGTCTGAACAGCGATGTAAATGGTGCTTTCGGATAAGCATTTGATAATAGAGGAAATGAAGGAATAATTGAAGTTACTTTTAAACAAAATAAAAGCTCCATCCATTAATGCGCAATAAAGTTTCTTTACAAGTTTAAGATGATAAAAGTGACCGTTTGTACTGTTTAGATGTAGTCAACCGTAGACCCATTGACTTCATAAATTAACAATGCGATATTAGTCCTGGTGATGTCTTCCAAGTAGAGGGGCCGATATGGTTGACATCAGTAGCGGGTAGAGTCAGCTGTACCGCCTAGTTAGATATTGGGTGGGGATTTAACGTTCAAGGCGTGTATAAAATTAATTCTTGAGAATAGTATGACAGTCTACGGGAATTTCACATCGCGGGTCATTATGGGCACCTAACACGCATAACGAACATTCAACACATATCATTACCGCTTCGGTGGCCTAGTGGTTAGAGCATTCACCTCGGATGCGGGAGGTCGTGGGTTCAATTCCCGGCCGAATCACACCAAAGACTTGTAAAAATAGTACTAACAGCTACCTCGCTTGTCGCTCAGCATCAAGAGGTTATTGTTAGGATTCGTCGGCCTGGTGTTAGGATAATGTGACTGTTTGGGACATCATGCTACATGTCTGCAGCATGATGCCCCAGTACTAGACATCACTATAAACTGTCACACTGCAGACATCGTAGCGATATGACTGAAAAATTGTTAAAGCTACGTTAAAAATCCAAATCACACACACACACCACACACACACACTTATCATTACAACCATAATGTCGTCAGTCATATTTGGCATGAGCTTTAACAATTGTTCAATCATATCGCTAAACTATCTGCAGTTAGACAGTTTCTAGTGATGACTAGCAATGATATGAATGGGAGATTACAAACTATAGTAGTTCTTTAAATCGTTATGGTCGAGTATTGGTTGGATCCGATTAGTGCCAGGAGCCATTTGAAAAAATAAAGCCCATACTTAAGAGTGCACTATTTCCGTTGGTTTCTGATTTTAGCCATTCAGTTATATTGTCTGCTGAGGCCAATGATGTAGATGTTGGTGACGTATTAGGTCGAGGACAAAATTGGCGTGTATCATCCAGTGTGTTCTTTCTGTAGAGAAAAAAAGAAGCCCATTAAAAATTGTTCCACTATCTAGAATAGGTGCTTGACTGTACTTTAGCTTTACAACACGTTGAAGTGTGTAATTGTTCAGCTCCTTCTTCACTTGTTGTATTTCGTGATCACAACCCCGCTTACATTCATAAGCAAAATCAAAAACATAAGCCAGAGACTACTGAGGCGGGCGGTGCTGTTGCAAGGAAAATACAACATCGACATTACGCAGATCAAGTAAAAAGACAACCTGATCGCAGATGCATTGTAAGTTTAGGTTTTATTTAAATATATGAATAGTGCATGTTGTTCGCATTGGATATATGAATAGTTGCTTGTGATGAATAATACGAATATTGATTATAAAGCTGTTTACTGTTTTGGTGTTATTACTTATTAAATGGGTCGGTCAATTGGACGTTCAGACGATTTATGTTGTTTTCCATTGGTGGGTTCTTTTACGACGTTGGGGTATTGCAACATGTCACGTAGTAAGTGGAAAAATTACATGTTAGCGCCATAGGAGTTTATAAACAGAAATACCAGGACATTCATTCAGTTCTATTTCGGAATCATATTTCATATGTTCTTGTGTCTATACAAGAATGCAGATGTGTCTAATGTTGTGATTACATATACTTTGAGACGCATGTTTTGTGTAGATTAAAATATTATTCTAGACTGTTGTGCATTGGTTTAAAGAAGTCTTGGACAATGCCATTTTGATAAATTAGGACTGATGGCAGAGCAGATTCCTTTGGACTTAAGTAAAAAGTGTAAGGATTATTTTGGATTTTCTTCATAATGTTGTAAGTCCACCTTACTTATTTCATTTTGCTAACTCCATAATTAGTTGTTATGTTTTACAAAACGTGTTGGATTGGTTTTTTCCGTTACTTAGTTTTTAACATAGAGTCGTAACACATGTGTACCAAGGAGACATCTGGTGACATGAATATAGTTTAGAAGATATCTTAAAATCAGCTATGCGCTGCGAGCGCAGATCTTAAAATTGGTGGTGACTCGAGGATTACATGGTTTAAAAGATTATGCATCATATCGAAGTAGTCCAAAATTAGTATTTATCAGAATATGCTAAAACTAAGTACTTCAAACTGAAAATGATATTTTATGGGCCGTAGCATTCCAATAAATTCGTATATTTTTTTTTAGATAAGGTATTACTAATTATTCTACCCTGTAGCAAGAACAAGAGAGAAAGAGGATTAGAAACCCCTTCGGATGTCATAACAAGGTGCAAAGAATTGATAAGAAAAGAATACCAGGAAGTGCCAAAGAACTGAATGGGTTCGATTACTAAATGAAAACTTGATGCACCAAGATTTGTACGGATGTCCCTGGTCAACATGATCTGTGTGCCATTCCACCGACAATGATGAAGATGAAATAATCACAATAATGAGAATATCGTCATGTATAGTATTAGGCTAATTAAGCACCAATTGAAGTTGAGATCGAAGGTCAAACCACATGTTACAAAATCATCATCGAAGAAACAGAACTCTAAGTGCGCCTTGTGGAAATGTTACGTAAGGTTGGAAATACATCAGTCAAACTTTGAGCAGAATATAAACAAGGTAACTGACACGATGAGTGGAAGTACAAGACCAGCCATCGTTCATTAATTTTATTGACAGAAAGTTTTGCAGGATAAAGTCAAGAGTCAATTTGTGACGTGTCATTGTCTGTAAACAATAAACGATCGGAATGGATGGCCATGGGACCACATTTCCTTCTGACACACAATTCGCACACATATTATTTGAATCTGGAGGGGTGTACTAAAGATGAACTTCCCATCGCGTGCACATAGTGTTCAAGCATATGTCAGTAACGCAGACGACTGTCGCTCACCACTTGTGTAGCAGTCTTATTTATCAATGACCACACGTTTCATTCCTATGGATTATATACTTTCGAAGAAGAGATCGTTGACTTTATGAAAATAATCTTTTTATCTACTCTTATTAAAATTATGAGATGACAAGTACCAGCTTCCATGGTGTTTGAAAAATATTGTATCTGTTTTATAACCAAGTCCTGGATATCCCGCAAACTATTAAGTGACTTGTTTTGACCATGAGTAGTACAAACCTTATGCTAAGCTAGAAGAATATTTCTGAAATTTATCATGACAATGGTGTTTCACATTTCTGTGATATCGACATTAGCCTTAATTTTATTCGCGTCCCTGTTTAGAATCAAAGCGATTTGTGATTTCCATGCTTCATGCGATATAAAGCGATGCGTTCACCAGTCTACCCAACCACTGTCGGTTCGACATAGACTATAAGAACCTAAGGCAGAATCGTAATGAACCTCCAGTACACATGGAGTATGTTAGTCGTCTGCTTGATCAAGTCAAGGTACTCCATCCAAGCCAAACTGTGCCAAAGCAGACATTAATGCATTTACGAACATCTAGCCCCCTTGTCTTCATGACATTAGCGAAATAGGTAATAGAGGACAAATCTACGTTGCAGAATGAAAAGGTATTCTGGACACTTCCTTGCTGTGCTGTTAATCCCATAGCAATGAATTCAAATCAATCCCAGCCAATGAATAATTAGGGTTATCGAGATTGAGAACTGGGACATGGAACTACAGCAGTTACAGGAACTGCTGCAGCAAAAAAGCCCAGCAACCATTTCCGTAGCGAGAGCAACATCAAACTCCACAACAATAGCATTAATAACGATATCCACAGCGGCAGAAATGTATAATCCCTAAAACAGAATATTGGATTTCTTATGGGATAAACAACTCCTTATGGCAGCATGCCTCAGTCCATGCTTGGGTCAGAGACACATACAGTGAACGATGTGCTGCCTGCAGGTAAGGAAACTAGGTATTTTAGACATAATGTCCAATTTCAGAAGATAGACATACAACACAATGATTGCCAAAGGTTTTTTTTTGTCCTTCCCTACCAAAATGTATGAAAACACGATTCCTTATAACATGTGTGATGGGGGTAGTACGTTTGTATGGGGTATAGTTTGTTTGTGTGGGTAAAGAATTTATGTATAAAAACTTACTACCGTTGTGCTGTTTTTGCATTTATCATTCTTTATGACAATAATGACTTAAAAGCTGGATACACTAGTTATGGCACCTAAGTTCCAACTAGATTAAGATGCAGGAACAATTCCGAAGATAGAGTCACCCAGATAGGATCCCTTATGAAACAGTAAAGACTGCGTTAAGGATGGTATTCTCTTGAGAGAGAGAAGAAAGTAAACTGTTTATTATAGGGCCAAGAAGATCACCAGGAAAGAGATGTGATGTAATTAGGATTTTTAACGTTGCTTTAACAATTTTTTTCAGTCATAGTGCTACGATGGCTGCAGTGAGGCAGTTTATAGTGATGTCTAGCACTGGGAAATCATGCTGCAGACATGTAGTATGATGTCCCACCCAGTCACATTATTCTGACATTAGACCGACCAGTCCTAACACTAACCTATTAATGCTGAGCGTCTAGCGAGGCAGCTGTTAGTACCATCTTTGTAAGTCTTTGGTATGACTCAGCCGGGGGTTCGAACCCACGACCTCTCGCTTCGAGGCGGACGCTCTAACCACTAGGCCATCGGATCGGTTCTCATGGAAAGAGCGATACGTTTGTTAAATTATACGTGAGTTTCAGTTATGTGCTACTCTATGTCTCTGTTCTGAACATTTGAAAGTTAAAACCTTATTTTCCTCATACTCTTGTAAGTGTATTGTTATGTGTCTACACACTTTGCCTTACCCTGATGTGTAAAGGTAAAGATGTGTGTTTATAAACATTGCCGTAACTCTTGTATCCAATGACATGTATGCAGGGTTGTGCATGTGTTAGGACTATATATGCGGTATATTGAAATAGTATAAAAAAAATTTCATCATTACATTGTCTCTTCTCTATTTTAAAATTGTGTTCCCTTTTGAATCCATAAATTGTCTCTTGTCTATTTTACAATTGTCTTCCGTTTTGAATCCATAAACACTTTAGATCATATATGCGCTTTTGACCAGATTAACACCTTACGTACATATATTAACAAAACACGATGACATGATTTTGTAATACCTTCATACAGGCTGCCAGTCTAACTTGTTTGAAATATTACTAAGCTACTGAAATGTAGTCGAAATACTGCCAGCTTGTACATTTTTCGCTTCTGATGAGTGTTCAGTTTATGCCAGTTCCATTATACATATGCCACGAAGACCGCTACCGAACTAACCTATACACGTGGAAATTCAAATATAAATTAATATAAATTGTATGGGTATGGCTTATTTTTTAATATTGTTTTTTTCCTCGTATTTGAGTTTCATAAGTAGTCACGTTGTAGAATGTTTTCATGATCGAAACTGTAACCGAGCATATAAAACGGCGAAAGGCAAATAGACGATAATAATAAATAAAATGGAAACTCAAATTTGGTTTCATATTGAATCAAGTTCATTACTCAAATTATATTTTTTTTTAAATGTCATGATTTAGAATTTGCTTGTGCCTGGAGATATGGAGGGATATAAAGATGAGATGCTGAATGGGTCGTTCATATTTAATAAATTCACATACATCAATTAGATTTAATACAAATACTATAAAATGACTACTTCTTGAAAATTAGTCTTGGGTAGCATTTGAAATGTAAAACAAAGCAAAACTAAAAGAGCTTAAATACTATTTGACGAAAGAGCGTTATCAATCATTGAAATCAAACGTGACATCTGGCCATTGTTAAGTTAACAATAATGAAAAACATATGAATACTTATGTATAATACTTTGCTCCTGTTTTTCTTCCTCTAGGTCCAGCTTCCGATTTGTGATCAGATATTTATTAACAATTGTGATGATTTGAAATCGCAATACTACATATCATTGAAAATGCAAAGAAAAAAGAATATTTAAAAAGTATTTAGAGAAATATGATGTACACTATCTATATATATATATATATATATATATATATATATATATATATATATATATATATATATATATATATATATATATATATATATATATATATATATATATATATATGTATATATATATGTATATATATATTTATATGTATATATATATATATAGAGAGAGAGATATATATATAGATATGAACCCACACGAGCCCCTATTCCCTCACGACTGAGCCACATCACTTAAAAATGATCCTACGCAATCGGTGTTATACGCACTCGTGTGTAGCAGACACACTCGAATGAAGATATAATAATGACTTCTCATTTATCTACACAGTCATTCCGGATTCCTATGAGAGAAAGCAAGGTATATATAATTAATTATAGAGATTCATAAATATATATATATGATAGATAATACTTTGTATTAAGATATTAATTTTGCCTACAATTGTCAAGCATTCGTGTATACAATCCAGGGATAGCACTTTCCGTTTTGTTTGGTGCATATTTAGAATCCCCCTGTCTATATCTATATATGTATCTATCTATCGAAGTATCTCTCTCTCTCTCTCTCTCTCTCTCTCTCTCTCTGTATATATATATATATATATATATATATATATATATATATATATATATATATATATATATATATATATATATATATATATATATATATATATATATATATAGATATATATATATATATATATAATAGACGGTGCTATTGTCACTCTGTGAAAACATACAAAATATTCGCTATCGGTGCCGCACAAATCTTTCTTCTAACTATAATAATAATAATAATAATAATAATAATAATAATAATAATAATAATAATAATATTAATGAGGACTTTGTATAGCGCCTAATCTTTAGAAACTCTGAAGCGCTCTACAACGTTAGACAACACCTATAACATAAAACACATATATAATGATATTATTAAAGAAAACAAACACCACGAAATTAGAAAATATAAAACATGCTGTAAATATTTAATGTAGGGAACATTATTATGTCTTTAAGTTTGTTCTTGCAGTCGAAATCAGTGAGTTTTAAGAGCACTGTGTCCTTGTGTCTGAGTTCAGTGACCAATTCATTCCACGTTGCTGGGTCCTGGCATGCAAAATAACGTTGTCCATATGACTTCGTTTTCATAGTGGGAATAATGAGTAAGCGGACCGTTAATGATGGTTAGATTTCATCTTCTATTATAATCGAGTGCTTCAGCACTACAAACAACTTTATTGCTTTCAAAGAGCGGGCAGAACCGCAATGTCATAATCGTTGTTTCCAGCTTCAGGACTTCTGCAGCCGTGTTGTAGAGTTTCATCATCCTTGTTGGCTTTGAAGCAATGGTAGACAGGCAATTTAGCCTATGAGAACAAGGTGAAGAAATAATAAATAAATTCAAACAAAATACATATTTAGATGGCCGCAAAGAACGAAATAAATATTTGCAAAATCGCCAACACAAGATACGTGATAAGTGATTACATACATGTAATGAAACATATATATCGTCCTGTGTGGGTAAATATTATGTCAGACATATTGTACTGAATAATGTAGATACTCAAAGATTACAGTATTTTTTATGTGGTAAAATGTAAATCATGTGTGTTGCAAGATATAAAACACTAGCCACTGCATTTGTAGCCATGAATGTAACCGGAGTCCAATCCTCTTAATGTATCTGTATAAATCATGAAGTACATCAGGGCGGAAGATACGTCATCATGCCAGTACATGAATTAGGTTAGAATCAAAATGCTTTCTTTTAATGACCTCTGGTGGTATACAATTTTAGATTGCGAACATAATACTCGGATGACTACATTTCTGAAATATGTTATCCGTATATTGAAACATTAAACAATTAAACATCAAGATTGTCGACATGTGAATCAGCACACTAATCAACATACATTAGTAATTGCGATCGCCATAGTTATAAAGTAAACTATGACACATTTGTAGTGGTCTTTCAAAATCCTAGTTAAATTGAGGTCTATAAACCATGCGGTCATACATGCACTCTCTTGGCACTCGTGAATAACATGATTCAGTTCAGACAATATGAAACGTAAATGTTTGCTTATCTATGATAATTGATATTCTATACAAGTAAGATATTCTTCAATTTATAAGACCAATCAAAGTCAAACATGCTCCATGAAGTAATATTATTATGTTTTGGAGGCTTAGGATTAAAACGAATACAGTATATGTAAAAGGGAAATACGGCTTTACTGGAGAATCTTATTCAGAAAACAAATTGTTTAATTTGGGTAAAACTGTTATATTAAACCCAATATAATTCAACCACTTTACCAGTTGCAATTTCCCTTTGAGATTACACTTTCCCGCTCTGACATGCACATATTGAGAGACAGAGAGGTATTGAGAGTGGAAGCTGTCACATTTTACCTCATCTATAGTACTGTATTGTTCCTCCTCGGACTGTTGTTCAAAACCGTGAAGTCGGAAGTTGTTCAGGCTTACAGATCTTGTGCGAATATTTGGCTCATCATGGCTAACTCCATTGTCTCTTTGAGCCCTTGAAGACAAGTCATCCAGATTAAGTCGGTCTGTAGATACGTTCAGACCTGACATGCTGTCTGTCTTAGAGCAACACGTCGCGTTCATCGAATCATCACTATGAACTTGATTTATATTCGCATACAATAATTGTGTCAAAGTTTGCAAAGTCTGCAAAGACAAGGCTCGTCTAACTGGATTCCAAATATCGTGGGTATGATTCATAAATGTTTGCAAAGTCCCGGATATTCTATTTACAACTGGATACCCCGATCTCAACGTCCGTGGGACAGTTAACGATCTGAAAATGTTGAATCTTAACAATTCACGAGCGACTTCTCTGTTTAAAGATTCTACACTTGGCTGATGTTGTGTTCCTGAAATTGTACAAACTTAAAAACTGAACTTGAGGGACAGGAAGAAACCTTTACATTTTTTTAATATATTACTTAATCGTTTATCCAACCCATATATGGAATTCTTAAACATTTTTTTATGGAACGAGAAATGGTTGTGCATTCAGACATTAGGTGCTAATTATCACCATATTAATACAAATGTAAGAAATCCCCCCTCACACACACACACATACACACGCAATGCGTTAGCATACAAAGTTCACCTAGTTTGTAGTTTTCATCGGAAATATACAAAATAATGCATTTCATAGTTTTATGAAATTGCCGGTTTCTTTGGTTCTAAGTACATGGTTTGAAATCAGCCTAAGGAGATCAAGTCCAAATAATAATATTTTTTGTCAGTGCAAACTATATAGTTCCTCTATTTCCTTAAGGAAATGAATACAAAAAATTGAAGTAAAAAATAAATAATTTTGTTTTCACTGCTTATTGTATTCGGTTTGCGCCATTGTGACTTTGCACCTAAGGCCTTGTTTAAGATGCGTATATTCTTCGGAAATTCTTTGTACATTACTTTGCATTGCGTCTTTCATTCATTGAAGTGACATCTGTATGGCAAGGTTGTAATTTGGGACAGCAAAAGATTTGATCCTATCATATACTACATTGGATATAAGTAAACAATGTATGTAATCTAAAGTGTTAATATATATCTGATATTACTTTGAGAGCGTGATAAAAACCAATGTGAAATTTTACAAATTCAATTCAGTCAAACATGCAGCCATTACTTCAAATTTGTTCCGTCAAAGTCTTCTGTTTCGCGTCTGTTCGTTACGCTCATAATTCTTGATTGTGGTAAAACTTTCCGTATTCATCATTCACTGTGCTGATATGGTCATAAGTCTAAGCATTCAGTCTATCTTAGTCTCATCCATCGAATCACAAGTTTCTAAAGTATGATTCAGTGTAATTCTTTTATGTGTACAAATGTGGGCTGGGGTATGATTCTTTAACAGCTTTCGCTTCAATCGTATACATTATTTTCAAGTCAAAATGACATTAGAGAGGCTTTGGTTTGTTTTATTTAACACGATTTATTAACATGCATTGAAGTCTTCCGTCAGGAGTTATGTGCCTAGGAATATATATATATATATATATATATATATATATATATATATATATATATATATATATATATATATATATATATATATATATATATATATATATATATATATATATATATATACATACATATATATATACATACGTATATATATATATATATATATATATATATATATATATATATATATATATATATATATATATATATATATATATATATATATATATATATATATATATATATATATATATATATATATATATATATATATATATATATATATATATATATATATATATATATATATATATGGCCTTTGTTTCTCTAACCATCAAAACATACTCTGTTCATGTCGAGGTCACATCACCGACCTTTCCCTAATGCAATAGTACCTTCAATCTTCACCTCACCTGGTACATTATGAGTTGCTAGTTTCACGCGGCACGTTATGCAAGTCACGTCTGACTCAGTTCCTTGTTCCGTGCGCAAATTATTTGTTATCATTGTACTACATCTCTCCCAATATATGCTCTTGCCGTAACACAAATTTCGCATTAAAGCCTTGTTGTTAATCTAGGTTGCATCAAATCAGTTTGAACTTTACTTTGTTGTGTGTAGAACATAGCCCTGAGTATATTGGTGTGATATATCATGAATTGCTTTCCTATATAATGTTCCGTAAGTCAGTTATTGTTTTATTTCATGACTTAGCACACAATGCATATTTCACTTGTGAAAATGGTTCATACAAAATAAGTTTAAAGTTGCGTGTTGTGATTGTGCATAACAAAATGTTATGCTATTGCAATTCGATTATGTCAGTCAGATCGAAGACTACGACATTTGATTTTCGTATCAGAGTCAATTATTTGTTTTACTTGGTTACTTGGCGTAATATTATATCTGCTTTTTGCTTCCTTTCTTTCGATCCTATTTCTGAAAGTTTCCGTCAGTATTCTGTAAACATTCTTGTGAATATTTCTTTAATTTTGTTCAAATGTGTCACATACAAATTGTCTTAATTGTAAAAATGCGCAGTCCACAATCAAGCTGCCGTTTAAACATACAGTCTCTACATTTCTGGTTGCAGATATTTGTTATAAAAAAAGATCATTTCGTCTGGCGATTTTCAGGTATAGATAGTGTAGCACGATAACATCTCTACTGATTGTCGCACTAAATAACACGATATTAGAATAGTAGGTTGCCTTGTGATCATCTCCATTTATGTCAGTAAAAATATTGCATTAGCATAATAATAAGTGAATCAGTGACCTGAAAGATAGATGGGGTGCTCAGGTGAAGGTGGATACAGCAAGCATATAGTGTGAAATCGGGTAGTTGTATTAAGCAATGCACCTTTGTATTCATTAGGTTTGCTGTGTGTGCAAGCCAAAAACGTTATCATTTCAAATTGTAATATGACCAAGATTGTTCATTACTTGTTTTCTTGAATCTAGTTCCTGTCATACTAATAAGATCTATGAAATACATTGCGCAGACCAGCAATCACATACAAAGTTTGTCAACTTGGTTGAAAGTCCACAAAATGATGATATAAAGGTTATATCACAGTGTAAAAGAGCACATCAATAAATAATGAGATATTCCTGAGAAGGGAGGAAACGTTTGTCAAAAGGTGTGTGTGTGTGTTTGTGTGTGTGATTTGGATTTTTAGCGTAGCTTTAACAATTTTACAGTCATATCGCTTCGACGTCTGCAGTGTGACAGTTTTTAGTGATACCGCAGACATGTGGCATGATGCCCCACCCAGTCACATTATCCTGACACCGGGCCGACCAGTCCTAACACTAACCTCTTAATGCTGAGCGCCAAGCGAGGCAGCTGTTAGTACCATTTTTGTAAATCTTTGGTATGACTCGGCCAGGGATCGAACCCACGACCTCCCGCATCCGAGGCGGACGCTCTAACCACTAGGCCACCGGAGCGGTCTTTTTTTGAAAAGGGGGATCAAATGCAAAGTGCGTTTGCTTATGCACCTCATATATATACGTGGGAAAGAGTTGTGCACTATTCTGTGAAAATACATTGTTTAATGTAACGTAAGTAAATTCTTATTTACATACTACGTTCAGCGTATTTTCCCATCTTGCAAAATCAAACTCGCCAAAGTGTCATCGCAGCGACGTATAACATATGTATAGAATTATACAGTATACCTGAAACAACAATAGCATAACCTGCAATCAGAGAATGCATGTGTATAAAAAAGAAGCCCAACAAGCAATAGTAATGTTGTTGCATGAAGGTTATCCCAGTTAGTCAGCAAGGACTTGTCACCAGCCGTGTAACCTTTGACATTATAAACCCAACTATGAGTTGTTTAAAGTAACAAACTTGCAGCATGCACATTAGCTAACTGTATCCAGCTCTTCAAGCTAGAATGGGACAAACTAAGTATGTTACCAGACAGCACTTAACTTGGAAAAAATGAGTTGGTGACAATTTAGAGAGTTTTTGCTTTTAATATCAACATTTTTCATTTTCATTTGGAGAGAGAATTTATGCTATTAATTTGAATCTTGTGAATCAATTATATGTGGACACATGTATATTTAAAACGTAGAAGACAATCGTACCCGATCTGCTGAATGCGACCTTACACCTATGCTTGAATAAAATTAGAATTCCAACGATGATCAAGGAAATGGCAACAATTACTAGTCCAACCCCAATAAGCGGTCCTAGTAGACCTGAAAGGAAAGGCACATGTTCATTGTTTCGAAGCTTGCTTGTTGGAATAAAACCATAACTCAATAAAGTATTATGAAATGCAACACATTGGATCGAATGGTATGATTATTTTTCATGTTATATGTGATACAATTTATAATCTTGCGGCGAGATATCTTACAGTAGATGCACTTGTATGATGGCAATATTCATACGTATTTCCCAGCTTTAAATGACTCTTATTTGATTGCTAAAACATATATGCGCAACCTGGTCTGGTGCTCGAATCTCTGTTTCTGCTCATTGTGATATGTTATAGCATTATAGTAAATACACTTATAATACTTATCATTGAAATCTTGCTGCGCAAAATTATTTTCGTTGATAGGTTTGGTACTTGATTGAGCTGAAATGAAATGAAACGGTAAGTCTATTTTTAATATTTATATATTCAGAGCAAGATCTTAACACTGGACAATGATTACACAGATGGCAAAATAAAAATTTCATATTTATCAAAATTTGTATTGAAAAGTTGTATAGAAGCAATAATGTATATATTCAGGTTTGTATGTATATATTCATGCAATTTATGCATCGGATGATTTAAAATATACCCCTTGGATAAAACTATTAAACACAAGTCGGACAATTAAACTTTAAGGCATAGCAAAGATTACGCAACACGAGAGATTATGAAATGTACGATGATCCCTCTTGCGATTGACATTCTGTGGAAACAACACATAACATATAATAAAAAATCTGGTTTCAATATGGCAAATAAATTATGCAAATAAAACACTTAAGAGGGATTATCAGGAAGCAAGAAAATAAATAATTATTAATAAAATTCAGAAATATTTTAAATATTGGTCTCTGGAACATACATAAAAGAAATGATTTAAAGAAGGTATGTCAGATGCAAAGTATGCACATTTAAGATCAAATTAATCAAATGACGAAAATAATCAAATACTTTTTATAAATCGTTTACACCTTGTAAAAATTGCTAAATGTCCAGCTGGATGCCACTAATTATATGATTTGATAGAATGTAACCTTATAGGAGAAAGTGTCCTTAAAAATTGTAATAACATACAAATCAAGTAAAGGCAAACTCAAAATGATCATCTATATGCTACTAAATTCCCATAAGTGTGTCACCACAATACAAAGTAAGAATGCGGGCGCTTTTATTATATTTGTACAGTAACTGGGTCACTTTTATTAGCACACATTACAGTCGCAACTACTTTGCCAACGTAAGTTATCAAATATTTTCTATAGAGTCACTATAATGCCCGAAAATGGGGATGGATTATATCGTGACACTTGGTAGATTTCGAAAACATGAAGGATATAAACGAAATGACACAATACGTACATCGGAATTTTAACGTAACACTTCCATTTCGTAAACAAGACCCTCTTGATACAAGGGGAATGTTTCATATAAAACATCCCTAGGCGTATCATTGAGGTAAAACCATAGGCGTAACAGTGGATGTCAGTATGGGTATTTCACGGAACTATCCATGATTCTCCAGTATGAGTACACTGGACAACAAATTTTTACAAAAGTCATGTTACTGAAATAAAATTAGTCAATTCTTATCAATTTTTATGTGCTGAACACGAATATGACAGTCAAATTGCAAAATTGGCTCTAGTTTTTTTGTAATCTGCAAGAAATTAATGTTTACATAACGAAATGCATTCCAATAGTAAAAGGTCAACTGTAATAGCCTACCTATAAAAAATCAAGTCATTGACTACATCTTAGATTTCTTCGCCTGTCTCTTGTACAGCTGTTCGGGAGCATCTCTGAGGAGTGTCCAGCAGTAGTCAGCCAGCATTGTAGTTGACCATTTTCCCTGGTATCTTTGTTCCATTGTTGCGATATCTTGATGAAAACGTTCGCCGTGTTCATCACTAACAATACCACAGTTGCTAGGAACGAAATCCAAATGGGACTGAGGAAGTGAATCTTTAGAGACATATTGCAGCCAAGTTTCTTATACTTCATCAACATGTCTTCTACTATTTCCTTATAGTTTTCTGCCCTAACATTTCCGAGGAAGTTTGTAGAAACTAGGCGAAAAGCATGCCATGCTTGTTTCGCGTCACCTTCCAGCAAGTTGTTGAACCGGTCATCTTTGAAAAGCTCTCGAATCTGAGGACCCACAAAAACTCCCTCTTTAATCTTTGCTTCGCTGAGTCGAGGGAATTTTTCATGCAGGTATCGGAATGCTGGCAAAGTCCGGTCAATGGCTTTCACGAAGTTCTTCATCAAACCTAGTTTGATGTGAAGGGGTGGTAGCAAGATTTTCTGAGCCTCAACCAGAGCTGGGTGTTGGATATTCTTCTCTCCAATGGCTAGATTCTGCCTGTGAGTCCATTCCTTCCTCATGTAGTGCATTTCCCTTGCTCGGCTATCCCACTCGCATAAGAAACACATGTATTTTGTATATCCTTGCTGCAGTCCCATTAAAAGGGCAACTACCTTCAAATCACCACAGAGGTGCCAGCTGTACTTGTTATACTCAATGGAATTCAGTAACTGCCTTAAGTTATCGTATGTCTCTTTCATGTGGACAGCATACGCTACTGGAATAGATGGAAGAATGTTTCCATTGTGCAAAAGCACAGCCTTGAGACTCAGTTTCGAAGAGTCCACAAATAGTCTCCATTCTTGTGGGTCATGAGTGATTTTTAAAGCATTCATGAGGCCCTCAATATCGGAACAGAATATCAGATTACTTTCCTTTCTGAAGAAAGGCTCCAATTGCTGGTGGCGCTTTCGATATGCAGTAATTGTGACATCTTCTTCTAGAAGATTCCATTGTTGGAGTCTTGATCCTAGCAATTCTGCCTTGTTCTTTGATAAGTCCAAATCACGAATCAGGTCATTTAGTTCTTCCTGTGTTATTCTGTGTGGGGTTGATGATGCACCACAGTGAAAATCTGGATCACTGCATGCTGATGGACCAGGAGAAGAACAGGTCGACTCACCTTTGTCTTCGTCAGATGAATCAAGAGAATATTCTGCTGGAGGTTCTGGAATAGGAAGTCCCTCACCATGTGGAACTGGTCTCAATGCAGACGGAATGTTTGGGTAGACTATTCTCGACTTCTTTCGCTTCGTTATTCCGCCGGAAAGAGGAGGAACCAAGCAGAAGTAACAGTCATTTAGGTGGTTGCTTGGCTCTCTCCACACCATTGGGACTGCAAACGGCATTGATGACCTTTTGCAATTCAACCACTGTGAAAGCTGTGTTGTACATGTAGCACAGCATATATGCGGAGCCCAAGGCTTGTCTTGGTCACCAACCTTGCATCCGAAGTAAAGATGATATGCCTTCTTCACTTGAGAATTGATACTTTTCTTCTGGTTGGCAAATGTCACTTCCCCACAAATATAGCAAAAATTGTCCGCGGTATTAACACACTTTCGAGGCATTACTGTTCTTTATTGTACGTAAATGGATAAAATAATAAGTTTTATGTAACAGTAGCTTGAACTGTCTCGCACAACGTCTAAAATATTTTAAATGCTGAACCTATCTGATTGGGCTTTATATAGTACACTGCTTACGTCAGCTTTAGCAGCCGCCTGGCATTAGTATAATAGGCCTACACATGTATAGTACACTGCTGACGTCAACTTACTTCAGCAGCCGCATGGCATTAGTATTGCATTGCATCAGAAAATGATGCAATCAACTGTGGATGATGTGAGCATGATGGTATTATGCAATGTTACATCATTATTCCGGATGTTGCTGCAGTCCTACTGGAGAAATTTACACAGTGAAACATAGAAAATGAGGTATATGAATATCTTCAAAACGAGAGCCAATACAAATTTTTCACGGTTATATTCGTGTTCGGCACACCAAAATACTACAGATTAGGGCCTTTTCAAGTCAGTAATGATTTCACTGTTGACCAGTGGTATTTGTGCAGGAAATCTTTCTTTTTCCACACGCAAATGCCCTTTACATACAAAGTTGCTGTTTGTGCCAAACCTCTTTGATATAAAACCTCTTTGCAATCGCCAAAGAAAAAAACAAAACTTGCTTGTCCAATGTATTGTCAGGTTTTATTCTTTTTTTCCTTTCTTACATAAGACAGTCTTCTTCTTGACATTGTCCGTCTACGCGAGACAGTGGTGTAGCTTCAGGAAAAACTGCTGTGTCGCCTTCTTCCTTTCTCTATTTCAGCGTGCTTTATGTTACTGTTTTCCTTGCCTTTTTGAACTTACAGTCTGGCATCTAGGTGCTTGGTGGAGCGGTCGTTAGCACATCTCTCCCCGTCGTTGACGTTGATGTTGGCCGTTTTCATGTAATTCTTACAAACGACTTTGTAAAGCAGATGTGACTGTCCATTCGCTCGTGTGCCATCTGCAAGTTGACTGTATGGCAGGTCCTAAGGAATGCTGCCTGGGTCCATTTTCTTGACGTGACCGAGCCAGCAAAAGCTCACCTCTGCGAGAATACAGAAAATGTTGATCATGTTGGCGTGTCCTGAATCTCTATGTTGGGTACTGTGTCCTGCCACTGGATATGCAGAAGACACCACAGTCATCTCAGGTGGAATCTGATGAGTTTCCTTTCGTGTCTCGCATAGGTGGTCCATGTCTCGCTGCTGTAGAGGAGCGTGTTGATCATGCATGCATATTAGATGCGCAATGTGGTCATTGCAGTGAGGTTGGGATTGTTCCAGACAGTCTGATTTAGTCTAAACATCACTGTGGCTGCCTTGGCAATCCTGCTGTTTATCTCAGTCAATCAAAGGCAAGCTGGAGATGGTGGACCCGAGGTATGTGAAGTTTTCAACAACTTCCAAGTTGTACCCATCGATGGTGATGGAGGGAGGGGAGTCTGCCTACATCTCCATGACGTTATTTTTCTTCAAAATGATGGACAATCCAACTTCCTTACAGGCGTGGGAGAGGTGGCATACCAGCAGTGCAGTCCATCTTCCGTGTGTGATGTCAAGAGCAGCTGACGTATGAGGACCTCTGTGACTTTAATCATAGCACGGAAACGAGCGATGTTGAACATCTTGACGTCATCCCTGGTATGGATTTACACTAATTCGCTGCAGTCATTGAAGGTTTACTGGAACAGTATGGAGAAGAAGATTGTAAAGACCGTATGCGCAATGACGTAGCCATGCTTCACTCCGCTGCTAACTTGGAAGGCCTCCGATGTTGCGCCACTGAAGCACACTGTGCTGTGAGAGTTATCATAAAACGATGTGAAGACACGACAGCGAGTAATCGAGATGGGTAGGGGGAAGCCGATCTACAGGAGCCTAAAGAGTCCGCTCAGACTGACCAGGTCAAACGTATTTTTAGGTTTAGGAAGTCGTAGTGAGACGACCATGTTCACTGTTGACTGGCCGCCTAGGAAGCCATACTGTGACTGTGTAGACTCCGAAGGCTACGGTCTGCGAGCGCTCCAAGGCAACACGGGCGAAAGCCTTTCAGGCGATGCTGAAGAGGAATATGCCCCGGTAGTTGTTGCAGTCGTTACGTTCTATTTTGTTTTTGTACTAAGTGACGATGATGGCGACTCGGATGTACCGGGGATGTATCCCTGTGATCAGCAGAGGCAGAGGAGTATGTGAAAGGCACGAGCAGTGCCGATTTCCCGCTCTGGAGGATTTTGTCACACTGAACCGTTCAATAGGGTGTCTTTTCGAAGAACTAGAACTCTCACTTACAAATACATGTTGAAACGTAAGAAGTTCAAGATCCAAGGCCCTGCATATACATCGTCTGCGTTATTAATGACTAATTTGAATTTATATAGGATGAGTTTGCTACCGTTAAAATCTCCAATACGGATTTAATTTAATATTCCTTCTGAATAAAAACCATCTAAATATTAGACATAATTAAACGATTTTAAGAATTCAAAGAAGAATTTGACATTGCCGATGAAAATCCACCCAACAAATGAATCCGGTTTCACGTACAAAATCGTATTTCACATGTGTATTGGCTCCCTACTTTTAAGCGAAGTATCATGGAGATGGACATCGACCAGGATCACATGGGTGTGGCCCTCATTATTGTGGTTTCCACAGCATATGCATATAAAACTAATGCACCAGAATGGAAGCAAATAATGAGGGGGAGATATAAGATAACACTTGCACCAAAGCCATAACATAAAGATATTCGTTGGGAAAAATCTATAATAACAGTTGGGACAGTGCGTGGATCTCACGATATACCAAAAATGCACCAAGTACAATCCCCTTGCTATACGTTGAAAATGTGTCCTCAGTTCCTTCGAGGGTATCTGTTTTAAGGGTCCCAATTTCCTGTCGAAAACTGCATTCATGTTTATGATCGTCATTATCATTACGACGTCAGTAGAAGTATCAACGGACATGAAGGGTTCAGTTACTGCCGTGAAAATGTGAACAGGAATTTATCAAGCAGGAGCAACATATTCAGTGCGGTAAGATATGTCGTCACAGTTTGTCTTAGAATTCTTTTTCTTGTTAGGTCGTCGATATGTTTGATCAGTGTAGGCTGTAAATATGTTAACACACTGAATAAGTTATTTGATCATTTAAATATATTCAGGGGCCTTCATTATATCAGTTTCGAAACTGAAACGTTATCGTACAAATATGTCCTCACTTTTTCAATACCAAAGAAAATCAACACGTCGTGCTCCGTTATATTGCTAAGTCCTCGATGGAATGAAATAGATACAGAGGGAATCTATCTGAACTTGATACTTATCCTTTCATGCGCTACTTTTGGTATTGGATTGATGAAGAGTTGTTTCTGCAGGACAGTTATTATCGGGCAGCAGTTACCAGTTCAGTGACAACATTTACGTTCATAAATGTATTGAAAGAACTTCATGCCCGAGAATACCCTAGTAATTTTACCATCTGAATCGTATGATTTCGTTTGTTATTTTACGCGTGCGAAACGCAACTAAATTTTACACAACAAAAATGGTGGAGAGAAACAGATCGGGCCATATTCCATGGATGAGAAGTTCTATCCTGCTCTGCCGCATTTGTTTCAAGTAAACAATCTTTTTCTTCGATTGTACATGTTCCGAAATCTACAATCAAGGTTAAACTCCTCCTCACCATGACGAAGACAGATCATTGAAAGGACACTAAGTGGAAGAGCGTACAATTGTGTATTAAATCTCAAACACATATAAAAGATCTAACACAAGACCAAAAGCACGAAATTCGATTTGCAATCCAAATGTATTCCGAATAGATTATGATATTGAATGCGTTGATGTGTATACAGTCTCGACTGTGCTAATGTGGCAATGACAAGGAATGTGGCGATGTGTTAACAGTATTTCGATGTATCAGAATACAATGATCCAGAATGTCCTAGTTTGAATTTTGATATAATTCCCATAATAATGAAATTAATGTAGTCCAAACATTGTATTGAGCACTTTGAAATTCAACGAATAATAGTTTAACTAAATTAATTCACCCAAATTAAAAAGGGAACACAACAAAACATATGCTTCGGATGTTAAGGCAAGGACGAGTAATTTGCCAAGTATACAACATTTATAAACAAGATATGAAACAAAGAGAGAGAGAGCGAGACAGACAGAGAGAGAGAAAGAGAGAGCCGTACGTCAAGGTCAAGTAGAAAGTACAGATATAAATAACATATATTTTTGGACAAAGTCAACAAACCGTATATATTAAATATACGCCACAGGGTAATATTTTGTTTCAGGTTATTGGTTTCTCAAAAGGGAAGAAGAGATCGCGTGGATATTCAACTTGATTTAATACCTCAGAAAAAAAATATTTTAATCAAAGGTACCATTCTATAGAAGGCATCGACTTAGAACACATGAAGCTGAAGACAATGATAAATTTGTGTACAAATGTGATTTTTGGGAGAAAGAGTTAAACGATATATATCTCTCTCTGTTTATCTATATATATATATATATATATATATATATATATATATATATATATATATATATATATATATATATATATATATATATATATATATATATATATATATATATATATATATATATATATATATATATATATATATATATATACATATATACATATATATATATATTGGTATTATTTATAAAAGAACATTCTTTCACTGAAAGGTAGATTCGGGGATACCGGTATGTTGCAATATCAGGATTTAAGACAGTGACTGAATAAGACAAAAAGAACAATATACTTACAAATATTTAATCTGTATGGATCACTCTCATATCCAACTCCGGATGACTTACATTTGTAAATGTTGTACATATCATCAGCTGTTAAATTCTGTATAGCAAGAATCGTGTTGTTTTGAGAATATATGCCATTACTTTCTATCATAGATCCATTGAGGCTCCAAGAAACCTTTTCTGTGGATATATTTAGGGAATTGCACTGTAACTCTATGTATAAATCGACATGTAGTACCATAGTTATCCAAGGAGGGGTTCCTTCATCTAGAAAAATGCAAAACATACGAATAATGAGGATGACTGAAGCTATAGAAAATCAAACACTAGCGGCTTCATTTAAAAAAATGATCAATTGTATGTAGTCGTTATGCAATTGTTCTTGTACAGAATATCCAGTTGTCATATTGAACTTTTTAAAATTTATATTCTTCTCATGAATTTTTAAAGCGTATCTTTATAAAACTTTCGGAAAAAGATGTTTCAATGTCTTTAGCAGAATTAAGAACGATTTGTTGAATGTCTTACATTGTAGACTAAATCGGACAAAGTAATTAAATTAGTAGTGCAGTGGCCACGAATTAATATAAATACTATTAATCAAATGCTGAAATTCTGCAAATGTTAAAGTTTACATTTAGCTCAGACATACATTGTTAGTGCATTACACTTAAATCATCATGCAACCAGTTTATACGTGCGATCGTCAATTAAATTATTCATCATAAAGTATGAATTATTTGTTTGACCTAAGATGTTTATATATGCTTCAAATATGATTTAACCAGATTACGGGTGGTAGGCTTACAAAGATAATTAGGACGTTAAATATAAATCCTGGACAAAGTGTGTTAAAGAGGTGTTTGTACAAAACAAATGAAACCTTTTAGAAACGATTAAATACGAAATGCATAATTTAGATCGTACTTCTTTGTATAACTGTCTTCTGACATGAACAGCTACCGAGAGACATGCTTTCAGGTTCTCGATTATAAACACTGATTATAAAGTTAGCAACATATCTCTTTATTAATTATCAATTTTAACTACCTTAAACTGACAAATCCATATAATTCTAGTAAAATGAACACTTGCACTGTTGTAATTCACGAAGAACTGATGAAATCCAAGGTTTATGCAACATACCAATTTGTAGAGTGACACTATCGTTGAAGTCCTCTGAATTCCATGTTCGTTCCAACTTGTATATGCCAGCATCTTTTCGTGTAACGTTTGAAATGCTAACAGTAACAGTTACCGTTTCGAAGGTACCGTTGTTTACGTAAGCTTGTATTCTTTCATCTTTTTCATGCCAGACGATGTGATTTTTAACTGGCCATACAAGCAGAAGAAATGACGAGTTACGACTAATACGTACAGAATTCCTGTTTTTATTGTTGTATGTCCATGATAAAGACACGTTTCTTCCTAAAATACCTTGCACAGTCCTGCCTTCTGAGACCAAAGCAAATGTTATGGAGGAAGCTAAAACATACAAGAACAACATAGTTCACTGTATTTAAATGTGTTGATACTGTCCAGCTAATACTGTATGATACTATAGCATCAATCTGAAGTAGTAATGTTGTTTATTTTCCATCTTTTGAATAATTAATAATCGTTGGATAATTGAAAATATCATTGCTCAGTTTACAAAAAACGCATGTCGCAAAATGAGAACAAGCGTTTAAAATTTGAAAAAGAATGCATCACAAAAATAAATTATATGTTGGAAAATGCCTCGAAAACCACAATTCTCCAAGTTCAATACTTAGATTAACGTCTGAAGTCCAATGCACAATATTCTTCGATAAATAGTAGCATACTACTCAGTATTTCCGGAACGTCATCCGTTTATAATTATTTATTTAAAATTGTAACATGCGATAGAGTCGGAAATGTGTGTGTGATATTGTTTATTGGTCATGAACACAAAATGAAACAAACTCAGACATTTCTTGTTTAGTACAGAACATTTTAAATTTTTTTAATAGATATAATCAATAAGAAACTAATATATATTCGTCATCCATAATCAATGCTACTAATTAGAACAACTAATACTAATGATGATAACATTATTTGCATTTTATTGTTATTTTAGTTTTAGTTACAGTAGTGCAAGTAAAGCAACAGTAGTAGTAATGTTTGTAGTATGTTAAACTAAATAACGAATATCAAGGGATGAGGAAAGTACTAAGCTTAAATCTTATTTAAGTAACATGATAGATCAACACCTGTGTAGTCCGAATCATACCGTGCGCTACAGTCATTATCGTCTAGAGTAAATATTAATTTCAAAGAATAGACGTAAACATAAGAATATGAATATCATTATATTAAGTGAACAATTATCATGGAAAGCTCTAAATATTCTATACATCACCAATACTATTAGGGTGGAGATGAACTTTAAAAGGAGAGAAAACGAATTTTAGGAAAACACACTCTCTGAAAAACTGAAAACGATTTGATAGCAATGGATCTTGCATAATGCTTGATAACAAAATAATCGCTGAATGAAAATAATGAGTATGAAGAGAAAATGCGCACACATAAAACGTTAGAATTGTTGGTGAAGGCAATGCAATTGTCAGTTATAAAGCACACTTAAAACAGCTTTTTTTAATGAAGATTGGTTCAGTTTGGAGACTTAAGGTAAAAGGCATTTATTAGTGATTGATTACGCATTTATTTTTGTTGACGTTTTTGCCACCGAAGTGAGATTGGATAGGAGGCTTAGACTTTAGGCGCCTTGTTCTCCTGCCTATAACGGTACACGCACCAACAGGCGATCGATGGAAATGTAACAAACGCTCAAGAAAACATCCGGCAGCTGTCAGGAATATCGGTATAATAAAAAGTACTTAAATCACACGTTAGAACACAACAAACATTTTGTCTTGAAGATATAATTTATATTTCGAAATATACGTTTTAAACGCGTTATGAAGCAACAATATTTATATGAAATGATCTCGAAATCACAGTTGCATCGACAATGATGGTAATGATTATGAACATCACACATATTATTTCTGATCTTATATTTTTTGCTCACCATTAAGTATTATGGAGATTATATTTCCAGTCATTGCCTTCTACCCATAAATACATAAATAAATAATGTACTCACACTAGACTAGCAACGCAACAGGACATTCACGATCAACAACGTGAATGCTGTTGAGATATGATTTAGAGTTACTATGGTACAATCCAGATAAGGATGATACCAAACAATAGCTTCGGTTTTACTCAGTTTGGATGCAAATTGGGAAGCTTTTTATGGAAAGGAATGATGTCCCAAATATCGGTACATGTGACGTATCAGTAGTAGTAGTATAGGATTTTACCAATAGTCACATGTTCTAATGATAACATGCAACAGACAATGCAATCCTGAATTTCGTTCTCTCAGTTCGTCTATGTTCATGCCATGAGGTTCAGGTGGTTGGGTTGTACGTTTTCCAATGTGGCATGGCAAATCCCGAGTATCACAGAAACAAAGCGAATGTGACAGTAAGAGGCTACATTTGAAAGTCACACACACACACACAGAAACAATCACACACACTCACACAGACACACACACATATATACATATATATCTATCTGTCGATATATCTATCTGTCGATATATATATATATATATATATATATATATATATATATATATATATATATATATATATATATATATATATATATATATATATATGACCAAGGGAAAGAACGTATTCAATTTAAACATAAATATTAATGATATTATAGATGTTGATACAATTTTATAGCTTATTTTGATAATATCTTTAAAATATCTATACAATACAGTTAATATATTTAGAGTATGCTATGCTAGTAAACGATCACAGTATTAATTCAAGTCTAGAACAGTATAAAAAGTGTATAAATTAAATGTTAATTCTGTTTCATTACATTATGGGTGATACACTACGTGTGTAATGGTGGAATTATTTTGTTTTAGTATTTGTGGCATTGTCCATTAACAAAATTACAAAAATGTGTAATTAATTTTCTTTTGCTTTAATTTTTCTGGTCAAGTCTCCATTACAAATCACTCCTTCTTGTTGTTCTAGCAAGACCGTTCGTATTTCGTGCAGTTTTGAATTATATTTTATCTGACCTATACTAGCATTCTCCAAAACAGGCTCCCGAACTGCATCAGTATATTATTGGTGCTTTCGTATTAGTTACACATATACTGTCTCCCAAGAGTTTATACTTCGTTTGAATTGTATTGATTTAAATGCAACCATTGGCATTGAAACATAATTACACAATTCGTCTAAAACGTTTGTTTTGACAAGACATTTACAATACTGGGCTTTGATGTTCCCAGAAATAATAGCAGGACTGTTAATGCAAGAAAAACAACTGATTTAATATACACCATAACTCCCCTTCCTTGTTTATATTTTTACATCTTTTGCTCTTATTGGTGTGTGATATAGACCAATGACATAGTCTCTTTTTACATTCGAATCGAATTATATTCCAGTAAGCGCAATATCAAACTCACCCAATGTGTCTCTGCTAATAAGTAGTAATAGGTCTGGAAAGCAAATTGATAAAATATAAGAAGCTGATTCCTTAAAAAGAATAATAGCTAAGGGATGTATATAAATCGTGTGGTAGTCAAATCTCTCGCGTTTCCGACCCCCTACTCCAGAATATGCATGTGGTATTTATGGTATGCCAACCAGGAACAAGGCTGTTAACATTGAAATGTATGCTGTGCAATGACTATGATGGCTGCAAGTTGAAATGAGCACCAGGCTACCTATTGCTGGTACACAATGAATCAGTTGTACAATTTGATATCTTTGCCTCCTATTGGGATTCTTTGTGCTTGACGCCAATGCCATGTCAACAATTTTGCAATATATTTGTTGAACATGTGGGCGCGTCCCCTTGCACGGGCAACCTATTTGTCTGCTAAAATGCGGATGCATATGTCAGATCAAAAAGCGTTTGGTCCACATACGCATACGTCAATCTTAAAACCCCTGTTGACTCTGTAAAACCGCTTCTTGGGGCTTATGAATATACAATACAGATTTCAATTTCGATTGCGATTCAGGAAACGTAAATTCCGCTTTAAATTTCTCGCATTGATGTTGTTCATAAACTTCTGACCAATCGACAATAGTGACAATGATAAAGATAATATATTTTTGTAATCTTATTTATAAAGAAGGGTTTTTAATTTGAGAGACTCAGATTCGAATGTAATGCAGTAGTTGTATACGGTTAAAGTAAGTAGAGCTTGGTTTCCAAATTAACCCATTGAGATTGCAATACGACAGATTTAGGAGTCAAAAGGTCAAAATATGTGTATAGGTTGGATCAGCGTGATTCAAACGCTTAAAACACTCACGTTCTAGTTCTACGAGCATAATGCTGTGTTTTATGTCTTCAGCGCAGCATAAACTAGCCCTGTGGTTTTATTGCTGTGTGATTTTGCACCTGTCAAAATTCAAGGAGAAAAACATTAAACCCGCAAACTCACAATAATATAGGTAACGACACTATCAGAATGTCAATTTGCAACTCCTGTAATAGCGGCTAGAACAGATCGATTACATCTTATGTATAACATAACACCGTGCTGAAAGTAATCAAAATCAGTATAATTACACACCAGTGCTGAAAAGTGAATTATCACTCAACGTTGATAGATGTAATCTCTGTAAAAATACATTTATAATATTTGAAAATGTTCGACTCATTGTATTTTGGATACAAACATAACACGTTTTCATTAAAATAAATCATACCATCTTGTATTTAGAATATTATTTACATACATATTTTGCAAATTTATGTCGATGTCTAAATACATTAACATGTATAGGTTATTAATGTAGTATTGAAATATACTGTACCCGTGATTATGTCCGAGAGCATGACGATGTCAGCGAAGCCATTCTACGCCACATGAATGAAGGCCCGCTATAATTGTATAATAATTACTCAATAACCTTTACTATAAATACTTAAAATAGGCACAATAATCATTATTGTATACTATGGAAATAGCAGAATTGAAACATATATTTAGTACAAAGAGACTCTGTAGTACAATAGCACAGTAACAAAATGCATACTAGAAACGTGTGCTGAAATGAGAAAGGTGTGTTATGAGTTATGTTAGTCAAATGAACTCACACCTGAGATTACCGAGTGTGAAAATTTCTGACGGCAGCCTATTTTGAGTAGTGGTAATTTGTTTTTGTCACAGATTAGCATGTTACGATTGTCATTTATGGCAAAGATGACAGATACAAACTCATGTCAGTTGTAAAGTTTCGGTTTGGTGTCTTACGGCACATCATCACAAGTAGGATATATAGTACTGATGCGATCGGTGTCAAGTGCCATGCCATGGGACACACCACGATAACAAGCGCAGACTGGTCGATTGTAGGATTCGAATCCGAACCGCTTTCCTCTTCTTGATATACTTCAATAGGATGGGAAGATCCTTGATCGGAGTTCTATATTTTCGTATGTGACATGGAAGTCATTTTCTTCTGTGGCATGTAAGTCGGCTTCTTCGAAAGATATAATTCAACACGTAGTCAAGATCACTGACGATATTTATAGATATTTAATATGTTTTGGCAAGTTGGTTAATTTAACTTGACGTTCATGTTTGACAATGATTTTAAACGTTTCAGTCTCATACACAAACACTATATAGAAAGCCAACCAGAAACTTTCGTCGTCACGCTAATGACTTCATCAGCAGACTGATTTAATCTCTACTGACTGTTGACATCACTCGATGAAATAATGAGTTATGTTAGCATATTGTCCAGATGTGTGGCATGTTTTAGCGGCCCCGTTCTCTGTTTATTTTTCCGGTTTGTGCGCACGAATGTAGATCGATTCCTTAACCCTTGGTTCAAACAAGGCTTTTTCTCGATCTAGGAATTTTACTGAGTTCCAGGTTACCGAATTGCCATGGCAAACATCGTGGATGTACCGTGATACCTCAGACGAGCTCGAATGTGGCAAATAAGTTTAGCTAAAAATATGGATGTCTTGTATATATTTACTCTGAATGATATAATGTTAAGGAAATAAACGTACTTCCTTTGCGAGCACTGGCTACGTAATGCATTGGGTAGAACTGAATATTAGTAATTCTGCTAATTAATATTGTAATTTTAAATAGCTTTTAATAAATTTATAACTATATATGATGTACACGTAGCATAAATTGTTTCATTGCTTAAGCTTAAAGATATTAAGTGTTCATTTTATACTTTATTGTGTCTCGATAGAGAGCCTGAATCTGTCAAATGAGTATGGTTATTAGCTTCAGATAATACCAGCAAGCACAGTAAGTTTATGTGGTAACGCGTATCACCTAGATAGTTATTCTTATGCATATCTATACTATGTTTATTATCATTTATGATTACTGTTAATAAGGGTTATTTAGTATGTTACAATTTTTAGTATTAATTTTCACCAATGATCCTTAAGTTCTTACTTTAAAAATGAGGCATGTATTAGGTGCCTAGACTCCTCAATAAAGTTCCAAGATTAAGTTGCCCTGTTGCTCCACGTAAATATTACGTGACCTGACACCAGGTCCGGAGATCTAAAAACCCAAACCGTCCTAATTTATGATAAGTCAGCATAAATTAGTTGATGTCATTTAAGAGATCGCATTCTTCAAGTATTAATGTGCGACAATATCTGATACATTATTATTATATATAATTAGGCATTCTTAGTAGTAACCACCAGTCTTGGATATCATTCATTCAGATGATTTTTTATTTAATTTATTCATTCATTGGAATTATAGTTCTAGAAATATTCAGACTACATGGAATGATCGTTGTCAAGAACATACTGTTAATTATTGGCAGTCTTTAACAGCAAGGTTATGACAACAATAGTAACGATATTTGAAGAGTTTTTTTTAATAATAGAGGAAATAAAAGGATGTATTTCAGATACTTTGAAATAAACAAAAGGAACAATCCTTTGAGGAGACATTCATTATAAAATAAGTGTAGTAAAATAACCGTAAGGTAATGTGTTTATGCTTTTAACCACAAACCTGGTGTCATCATACATAGACAAATTAGTATAAGCACATCATATATACATAAACTCTGTTTCTGGAGATATGGTGTCCCGAAACAGGGTGGATGGCTTAGTATGTGTATTTTTATAAACATATTAACACACGCCACTTCAATGAACCATATGCTTGCGCAAACGTCTTTTTACTAAAGACCTATACTTAATTGAGTGTTTTCGAAAACCGATGTATTTTCCCCAAAAGTTATTCAAACAATGACTCCTGATTTTTGTAGTCCATTTATCTTTGTGTAAATGTAAATGTTGTGATCAGACAACACATGAAACATTTCAGTCAAGTTCAATGTGCGCGTCAACATCATGGTTCTTTGAGAATGGATACCACAACTGTCAAACGTACTAATTGACTTATACTGGCTACTGACCCCAATGAGAATTTGGTTTAGCATAGCCGAACGTTTGTTTCAATATTCAGCAAACATGTGTCCAACCATTCAAAATTAGGGTGACTTGGTATTCGAAATTCTCAGAATATACAATATAGCGGTTCTACGATTCACATTGTCAGATTTCACGCAATAAAATGACAGTACACATTAATGAATTTAAAACGACTGTAGTTTGGGGTACACCGATATCGAACTAATATACCCTGAGTGACAGTACTACTGTTGTTGCTATTGCTACTATTACTTAACCGACGGCATAATCTGCTCTAGAGAATGTATTTATTTAGATTTAGATGTCTATGAATTTTCATGATCGCAGAGGGTTTAGGCGTCAACGATGGCTAACTAGGCCTACACAATGTGCGCTAAAGATGTTAACAATGTTTTATCGTGACACCCTTCCGCTAATATTCTTGCTCTAAAATAAACAAAAGGATGCAGCATGCATATATCTCATGTATGTTGAACTTTACGAACTACAAAGGAAGTTATTTTGCTGGTAACAGCTATCGTTTTATATTTGAAAGATTGTTTCAGTTTCTGAGGGTTTTTCTTAATGTTTAACATAGTTTCGATTATCCAATCCATAGCTGAATCATTATCATTGTAGTTTAAAAACAAGTGTATTAATGATGACACTAACTGTTATCTAACACATATTGTGATTAAATTCAGTCTGAGAGAGAGAATGTAATTTATTAGGCTATGATGTGTTGGCTGAGAAAATGAGAGTAGCTTTCAGTCATTTAAGAACGAATATGATGTATAATGAGAGAAAATTGTTTCGATGTAAATGTAAATGTAAACCTATATGTTAGTACGTGTGCGTGTGTGTATCTAGGAAGTGACGAAACAATATTTCATAATTTTTATAATATGTGTCCACAAATGCTATGCTTCTGAGGGAACCAGAAATGACATCTTCTGTTATTTTTCAATTTTGTTTACTTTTGTTTTTTTTATAATCTTTTATTAGAGTTTTCGTAAGAGGTGACAAAATGCTTTTATACAATTAACAATACACTATTATACTGGTAGCCACACTCTTAAGTACATTATAAATTGTTCTTTAGTAGTACAAGAACACTGACACATAATACATAATGAAACTATCAAGAATAATTATATAATTGCGTTACCAAGAAATACAACTAACTATAGTAAAATTATGGTCCTTCTATTACTGAATATGTTTATTAAAATAACACACATAACTTGAAGAAGAGTAAAAAGTACACCGTTTTATTTATACTTGTATCCTTTGACTAATCTTGCCTCTGATGTAATTTTACTGAAGCACATTTTCGACCGTAGTTTATAATTATTCAGTATCTGAACTTTTGGGACAGCGACAGATCATTTAGAAGCTCAGTATATAGATTCGTTTTTTTTTTGCAACACCAGAATTTAGTAGGAGTTGTCATTTATGAATTGATTGAAAGCATACCATACTAGACACAAGTACGGTAGGTTGCTAGTTCAATTTTCAAAGCAGTTGGGTGTTTTATGTGCAGCTGAGTAAGGTAAGATTCGACCGTTCAGCATATTAGGTTATTTGAGGCTTAAACCTACTACAGGTTTTAAAATAGTGATACTAACAATCCATTTTGAAGATGATGTTGATTTTTTCTGCCTGTTTTGTGGCACTCTTGCAAATAATGTGTTGGGATATGTTGGGGATAATAACCTAATTACAGAAAATATTTTGTTAATGAAGACATTCCGATTTTGTATGTGATATTTCATCTCTATAACACAACACACTATTTGTTAAGTTTATATAGCTTATGACAGATGTTTTCATCATACTGTATTCAAATGCAAAAATGCATATTAATGATTATTGTATCCAGTCATCATTTGATGAATTTGAAAATAATGGTAATGTTGATTAAATAATGACTAAAACTTTCAAAATTTTGACTAGTATAATTTGTTATGTGTACTTTTCAGCTAATTTGTTCAAATTTTGAAAATACATTTCCGTTTCATCCATTACATTATAAAAGTGAGTTATGAAATGAAGAAATGGGATATTGATTTGTAGTCATCGGCTTATCTGTTATACAATTAGTCATACATGTTGATTATTAAACAATAACCGTCGTTATATAGGTCCGATCATCTTCAGTCGGGTCCATGCCAAGGTATTTCTAGTGGTTAAATGATTTTCGCTGGTTACATGCGTGTCATTTCCGTCAATTACACTGACGTCGATTTCTTACTCGATGAGCTTTGTCACTGATTGGGGTTATATAGAATCGATCTTTTCCCAGGGAGTTTCTTGTCTGAAGATGTCAAGTTTCTACAGAAATATTGGTAGCAAACCTGTGTTCATCAAGGTTTCATCTGACGTTTCATCAATAAATGCACTTCTTCGCATTGGTTTCTTTGAACAGTTTAGAGATAAGTTAATGCAAACTTTGCGTCACGATATATATATGTATATGTATTTGCGACACGATATATATATATATATATATATATATATATATATATATATATATATATATATTATCGTAATGTAACTTTATCGTAATGTAACTTTGTATGCTGGGCTTGAACTTGTGTAAAACATGGTTCATGTCTGCTTGTCGTCACTGACATTTTGTTTTATCTTCTGCATTGTAAACAATTAATGCATTGCTAATGTTTTCTTTATGTGCATTAGCGTATTATCAGTATCTGTATTAATAGAAGAAGTAAATATGTTTATTTTTGTCCGGTTTTTGACTTTCCTAAGTGAATTTTACAGTTTTTGTGTTCTTATGTTGTTTTCTGAACTAGTTTTTATGTATTTCTTTGCTATTGTTTTTGCTTTTGTGTGGCATATTTTAGCCTAAGATGGGTCACAATATCAGAATCATTCTTGAATGTTATTGTCACGTAGAGATTATTATTCCTTTTAGAAATGCTGATTGTGAGCTGAATTCAAGTAGAGAGCTATACCATCGTGTGAATGTTATGACTTGGTCATTCGTGCTTTATCAACTAGCACTTTTAAATTAAATTGTATGTTGTAACCAGTAGTTTGGGGCTGAAATCATTTTTGATCAAATTATTGGATTAAAGTGATTCGTTTCTTACGAAATACAAAAGTGCTCTGATACATTGTAGAAGTCTATTAAAACCTGGAATTTTATTTCGGTGATTCAACAAAAGACTGTTGGCATATACACACTTTACTAGGTACCACAGATATGTCATATCCTTCAAGTTTTGGATTTTTTCAGGACATTTACTGAATTGTATTTAAAACTTTAAATTACCTTTGTCTGTAATTCTTGAATTATTTTGGGATTTAATTCGCAATACCGTATGTTTTGTTTCTTATTCTCACTTTCTATTCTGGTGAAACAAATACACTTGTTAAATTGAACGAATATTTCACTCTTTTCTGTAATTTTTTTAAAAAGATAGATAGATAGATAGATAGATAGATAGATAGATAGATAGATAGATAGATAGATAGATAGATAGATGAATAGATAGATAGATATAGTTATAAACGTGTGGATATACTAGTCTTGAAAACAAAAGGAAACTGGACAAGAGAGAAAGCGTGTTTAAGCTGTATCGAAAAAAAAAACACTGATAGAAAGTGAAAGTCCACTTTATTTTCAGTTGAAAGTAAACGATAACGACAAAAGGATAGTGTCATATCACTCGAGGTTAATTTTTAATTGATAACCCTCACCTCAGCTGTAGTTTCGCAGCAGAATATTTTCCTTCAATAGTTCATAGTCTGCTACAAAATACTAGTTTCATGTGCTGGAATGCTATAAGTCACATGTGCCTCAATTCTCACCGCTCCTATACAAATGGGTTCGTGGCCCGAGAGTACAGACTTTGAACAGCATTGCCAGCTGGTTATTTCGAGTACTGTTCAGCAATATACCTTCTCTCAGCTTAGCATGATAAGATTGCCATTTATGCCAAAATAACTGATAATAAGTCACATCACTTGTTAAGTTTAAGATCGCTGTTTCTTTTTTGCACAGCAACACAAGTAGCCGATTTGTGCCTAGGCAACTAGATATATTGCCTTGCCCACGGACACGCCACGATAGCTGTCTCAGACTGATACAATGATAGGCGTCAAGCCTGCGTATTTTTTTGTCTTGAATGTGGCACGCTAACCACTGAGCCACTGCAACTCCCCATCTGCTGAGTTCTGTTCCAATTTAAG
Source organism: Sinohyriopsis cumingii (assembly GCA_028554795.2). Classification (NCBI taxonomy): domain Eukaryota; kingdom Metazoa; phylum Mollusca; class Bivalvia; order Unionida; family Unionidae; genus Sinohyriopsis; species Sinohyriopsis cumingii. The sequence goes on from CM068831.1 coordinate 53,602,840, forward strand.
TGATTATTATTATTATTATTATTATTATTAGTAGTAGTAGTAGTAGTAGTACTAGTAGTAGTAGTAGTAGTAGTAGTAGTATTAGTAGTATTGTTATTATTAATTTACATAGAGTGTATGGTATCTATTCCGCTTTTAGAGCTGCATCTGTATGCAAGTTGTGTCATTTTCATCAGCAAGATATACTTCAATAGCATGAGCTAAATCATATACCATCCTGACATAGCTCAATGGGACTTGAAAGATCGCATATTGGAGTTATATACGTTAGATCTGTTTCCATTCTGGCCGTCTGATATGGACAACATTCTACAGAAACGTCAAAATGTCAGTGACTTTCTTCAGCAATCATGCTGACTTTATGCGGATGTTCAGCGCTTACGTTGTCATTTGCGTGATCAGAGGTGGACATGGCAGCCTGAAATGTAGAAATGCATTTCAATGATTTTATTATCTGAAAATACACCAGGGATGTCATTTTGTTTTTGAAATAAATGAAAGTGTAGAAATATGATAAATAAAACGTTTTGAATCAAGCCATAATGTCGAGAATGTGTTGTGTTGGCTAAAGGGTAACTTAAGAAAATAGAACTGCAAATCTAAGAACAAAGAATGAAGTAATCTGATCCAATATATTTCCCGAAGTCAAGCGCTAATAATAAGGATGTGTTACATATACCAATATTACAGAATACATTACAATTATTGACTCAGCCTCTGGTTCGTGTTGTTCTCGAACTTTTCTTAGAACGAGGTGAACATCGATTGCTGTAGAAGTGTATTGGCCGAGTGCTTTTAATAAAGGAAAAATAAAATGCGCTCTTTTTATATTATGAAATCGGAATATTGTCTTTCGTTCCCTCTTTTCATCTATTGATCAAGCAATTTTAAAATCATCCAAGCTTGATGTACAATCTGAAGCATTGCAGGTATTGCTGGTGTTAAATTCAATTCAAAGGGATCAAATCTCAACAAGTTTTCTAATATTTGCAAAATGACTTAGATATAAATTTCGATAAGTAATTCCTTGTCACGGCTGCTCGGAGATGATATCATGGATCATGGAGGGAGATCGTGATGAAGAGAGAGAGAGTGTGTGTGTATGTGTGTATGTGTGTGAAAGAGAGAGAGAGAGAGAGAGAGAGAGAGAGAGAGAGAGAGAGAAGGAGATAAAAATAATATGTAGGCTATTATCAAAGGCTATCCTTTCTATTATATTTAAAAAATGCTTTTATTAGACACCTATGCATGGGATCGTGAATAAATAACGACAAATTCTTTACATATAATCATTAAACACTGATTAACTAAAAATCAACAAGTCGAGCAAAACGTAGGTGAAACTTGGTTACATATTGTTTTAAGAAATATTACTTAACATTTTAAAGGGCGACGACTTTTTGCCATATAGTTTAAATAAAAAATATATATGTTGTATATGCATTTCCTCTGCGAGACTAGAATGATATATCGTACAGAGAATACATCGTTTACAAGCAGAGACCGCGTTAATGCAATGGTTTCACTAAATATTAATAATTCGACTCGTCACTATTGTCATCTATATATGTTTTAAACAATTGATGCAAATATTGGATGAAGGTGTAGCAACCATAAGCTTATTGTTAATTGATGCTTATTTCTGCCCTAATTTGTGTCGACGGCGAATCGCGATCTCTCTAGTAAATTTAGTTACCGACTTCAGATACCAACTAAAAGCACAGCGAGTTCCTGTGGTAACGAATATCACCTACATTGTTATCCAGCTGAAAACATTGTTTCTGTTTATCTATATTGATTATATTTTATGATATACAAAGTAGCAGTATCGTAGCTCAGCAGAAAAATAAAATTTAAGGTAAAACAAATCTTACACAGATTCATGAGTTTAATAATATACTTAGTATTCATCGAATACATTATTATTCCAAATAGTGTTGAAACACATCCGTTGCAGAGGGTACGAAGGCCTGCAAGGATGTGTAAACAATGTACAGTATTGTAGCCTTGTTTTTATCGAGTATTCTTCTGCTTTTCAATTAAGAATCTATCAGTTCAGTATAATATATTTCAATCAGTACATACTCCTTGACCTTCACCCGTTTCTCCTAGGTTGATCTACTTCGTATTAACCAGAACTTTTATTTATATAGCAGTTGCTAACACAGAGAATGACAAGCCGGCCGTCACCGAAATCCATATAATGTAGCACTTGTTATGTGCAGGCATATTAGTTACTCATTATTATCTTTTGACGTTATCTGCTGTAGTTTATTGAACATCTTTGCTTGTTAAAAGGTCTCTAACTCCAATATAAGTGAGTTATATGTGTCCCTTATACGCCACTTCCTCGTACGTATGTTGAATAAATACCTGCTCAAAACTTAGGAGAATAATAACTGTCAGCATTCCTTGACTCTGCGGTGTAGTTAAACATTAAAAAAAAAAAAAAAAAAAAAATAATTTGGTTTTTCAGGAATTAAAGATTAATGAAATACTTTCATATCTTGGATATGTACGCTAAAGGACCCATTGAATCTTAAGCCTTTAATCTGTTAATTTATATACAGTGTTCAATGTAAATAATGCACCTAAAATTATATTAGTCAACCATTTTTAAAATAAAATGTACCACAATTATATACCAAAAATGCAAACTTATTTTGGATTCATGTAAATTTATGGAAATGTTATCTTAATAAGAAGGTGTTTGCCTATGTTTGAACATGTTTTATTCATTCCATGTATTAGCAAAATTAAATCATATTTGATAGCTCGAATGTGGCGAATCCCAGACGGATGGACGGATGAAAGAAACACAATTAACAAACCTCAGTGTTGCATAATTTCTCGATCACACTCATTTATTCTATTAGAAAATTAACACTAGCATATTTAAAAACCAAACCGAGCGATATCAGTAAGTGAAAGTTTTAACGAAACTGTATCTAAAATCCACAATGGTTTCTCTTTGATATCTTGTTTTAATGACAAATTTTGTTTTAAAAAATGGATGGCGCCATTAATATTGTATTCACTTGCAATCTTTAACTTCACGCTGGTTATCATAGGACCGTCATACCCTATCCATTTTGTGCAGTTTTCCTTTTTGTATGTACTGTTTTATTTACTAAATGTCAACCGCAGCAAGAACATGTATGAAGTAAAATTATTTAACCAAGATAGTTTGGTTTTCTTGTAAAGTTATATGAATAAGGGCACATTTGTATTACAAGGTATCGCATGTATGCTATGAAATGGGCAAGACACAAAGCACAAATTGTTGGTGATGTTATGTGTAAATAATAAATTGCATGACTCATTTTAATATGAAATAGATAGGTCTATTGATCGATAGATAGAAGATCATCGTTAATTGTTACCTCATTAATAACTATGTACGTGTCTTCAATGAGTTCAATATTAACAACTCTTTTGTCTCCTTTTACTCTTCCAAGCCATTGGAAAAGTCTGCAACAATTATTGCCTTATTTTTGTTCTCTGAATCATCGCTGTTTAAATAGATTTCATTGGCATGTGACGATGCCAAATTTTTTAAAGGCACGCTTTCTCTAATTTGCTTTCTTTTGGAAGCATCTGTTGTCATTGCTGGAATAGGCATGAACATGTTATACTTTGATACGTCTGCTGGAGACTATTTCTTGCCGTCTATACCGTTCACAAACAAAATAAAGATATAATTCGTTTACGAAACACTCGATTACAAAAGATAGAATTAAGCAAATATTGTTATATGCTCATATTTTTTAAATTAACTTTAGATTTATATTTTTTCATACTTCACGGTTTCATATTGCAAGTGTATCTAAAATTAGCAAATTAGTTAATTAGGAACTCCTTAACGCTTATATAGCATGGGCTTTTGCTTTATTAGATTAGTTAATGGATGAACTACATAAGGTGCTTCGTCCATTTGAGAGTATATAAAGTTAAGTATCTAGACAGTTTCTATATTACTTATGAACTTTTCACGCAAGAAAGAAATGAGCGTGATATTAGCAATATCCACAAGAAACGTCAGAAATCCAATATTGAAAATACCATTCTGATCAGTTAAATAATTACTTATGTGAAATGATCGTAACCGTTCGCACATAGAATGGTTCAGAATATAATCAGAATTTCCTAGGGTCTATATAAATAGCGTATAAAAGCAATATGGGTCTAAGGGCTGTCATCTGAAGGTTTTGGTAGAAAACTGAGCACGTTAGAGCCGAGATGCTAAGGCGACGAAGAAGTCTTTTTTCCACTGGTTGAATCGACTGTCAAACAACAGATGGTTTGCCAATCTCCCAGTTCAACGTTTTTGATACAATGTTAGGCTAGCGTTGGAATTCAAACAGGTTATGTAAACAGTTAGGGTCCCTCCCACAAAGAGCATGCAAGTGACATGGCATGAACATATATTTACTTTAACTGGTAGTAACTATGGCTACACATTTTTGGATATTGAATTTCCTCAAAATGTACTTTACAGGAATGTATTGCAAATCCAAGGTATATGAACCATACCAAGGATCTCAAAACCTGATACACATATTAAATTTATACTTTAATTTCGACTATATTTCCAACATAAATCATGTTCTCCTTGCTACACTCGAAACGAAATGAATGTGATATAACAAAACGTCGTATAATAATTTAAATTACAAGAATTCGTATTTTCCACAATATGATTCCAAACGATCAATAACAGAACACACAGTTACAGTATATGGCAGTCCTTCCACTGTTCGAGGTTTATGTAAGGTATACCATCAGACGGAATTAACCAGACTTATAAATGCAGTCAATCAAAAGAAACATTGATATGCATCGACAGTAAAACAAATTTCCTCCATTCCAGACTTACTAGAAAAAATATTGAAATCCACATTCATTCTCAAAATTTAAATTGTAAGTATGCCAAAACGAGCAATACTTTATAAACTATGTGTGAGCATGCAATAAACTTCAAAGATCGATAGTCGGTGCCCAGTGCGCTTTACTATCGAGACTGTAGATTGATGAATCTGCGGTTTGGTATTTGTTTCAGTATACAGCAAAAAATCAATTACTTTGTTTATTGTAGTGTGTTATTTGTACTATTAAGCCTAAGGTAGAAAAACCAAATGAGTATATAATAACAAAGTAAATCAATTTGTAGTGAAAATATGAACTTGTTTTATCGGAGTAATATTGTAGAGCGCTTCAATAGAGCATGAGATATTCCTGAAAAGTGGGAAAACGTTTTTCTAAACGTGTTTCAAATGTAAAATGCGTTTTGCTTATGCACTTCATACATGTACGTGGGAAAAAGTTGTGCATATGTAGCAACTTCTACGAATGATTTCATTCTTATGTACTTTATTATATTATTAACTGCACATTTCTGTGAAAATAAATTGTTTAATCTAAAGTAAGTAAATTCTTATTTACATACCACGTTCAGCGTATTTTCCCTCCTTGCAAAATCAAACTCGCCAAAGTGTCATAGCAGAGACGTATTACATATGTGTAGAATTATACATTATACGAGAATAGCAGAACCTGTCATGATGTATATAGAAAAGAATCCGAACAAGCAATGCAGATGCTGTCGCATTGAGTTTATCTCATATGGGCAGGAAGGACTTTTTACCTGCGGTGTAACGTTTGGTATTATAAACCCATCTATGCGTTGTGTAAAGTAACTAAGTTACAACATGCAAATCAGCTAACTGTATTCAGCTCTTCAAGCTAGAATGGAACAAACTAAGTATGTTACCGGAGAGCACTTAACTTGGAAACAATTTAGTTGGCGAAAATTTAGAGAGTTTTTGATTGTAATGCCAATATTTTTCATTTTCATTTGGAGAGAGAATGTATGCTATATATGCTATGCATTTAAATCTTGTAAATCAATTATTTGTAGACACATGCATACTTAAAAGTAGAAGATAATAGTACCCGATCTGCTTAATGCGACTTTACACCTCTGCCTGAATAAAATTAGAACTCCACTGATGATCAAGGAAACGGCAACAATTACTAGTCCAACGCCAATAAGCGGTCCTAGTAGACCTGGAAGGAAAGACAAATATTCATTGTTTCGAAGCTCGCATGTTGGGATACAGCCATGAAATAAATACAACAGAATGGATATAATGACATGATTGTTTGCCATGTTATATGTGGTACAATTCATACTCTTGCAGGGAGATACCTTAGAGTAGATGCACTTGTATGATCCATAATATTAATAATTATTTCCCAACTATACATGACTCTTATTTGATTGCTAAACACATATATGTGTTTCATGGTCTTGTGCTTGACTCTATGTTTCTGCTCATTGTGCTATGTTATAGCATTATAGTAAATACACTAATAATACTTATCATTGAAATCTTGCTGCACAAAATTATTTCCGTTGATACGTCTGGTACTGGATTGAGTTGAAATGAAATCAAACGGTAAATCAAACTTTCATTTACCCAATCAATATAAATCAATCCATTTTTACTATTTATATATTCAGAACAATATCGTAAAATTGGATAGAGATTACACAGATTTCACAAAAATGTCATATTTATACTGGAAATTTGTATAGAAGCAATAATGTATATATTCAGGTGTGTATGTATATATTCGTGCAATATATGCATCGGATGATTCAAAATATACCCACTGAATTTAACATTTAAACACAAGTCCGATAATAAAACTTTAAGGCATCGCAAGAGGTACGCAACACGAGCGATTATCAAATGTAAGTGGATCACCATGGCGACGGTCATATAATTCTCGGGAAACAACACATACCATATAATATACAATCTGGTTTTATTATGGTACAGAAATGAATCAGATAAAACACTAAAGATGCATTACCAGGAAGTAGAAAAATAAATAATTATTATTAAAATTCAGAAATATTTTAAATATTGTTCTCTGGAACATAAATAAAGGAAATGATTTAAAGATTTCATACATGTTAGATGCAAAGTTTGCACATTTAAGATCAAATTAATCAAATGATGAAATACTCAAATACTTTTAATAAATCGTTTACAATTTGTAAAATGTGCTAAAAGTCCACCTGGATGCCACTTAATATAAGGTATGATAGAATGTTACGTTATATGAGAAAGAGTTCTTAAAAATTGTAATAACATACAAATCAAGTAAAGACAAACTCAAAATGATCATCTATATGCTACTAAATTTCCCATATGTTTTTCACCACAATACATAGTTGGAATGCGGGCGTTTTTATTATATTTGTACGGTAACTGGGTCACTTTCATTAGCACATGTCATGTTTACCCCGACCCAGAGTAGCCCAGTTGAAACATGTATAATCAAAGTAATTCTGACAAGCCATTGTTTGATGTTAAACATTGCCACAGCCTAGCACTAATCCATTACATAAGGTTGCCGTAGCTAGAAGTTTAGAGCCGGACCTCGGAGTTGCGAAGTCACAGATAGCCAATTATCACCTTGGTGTGGTAATGTTGATCCAAGATCAAAAGAAGTTGCCTGAAGAAGTGGGAGTGTCTTAACTTCTTTTCCCTGCAGACAGACAGACAGGTTGAATTGGCCGCTAAGACGATTAGATAGGGTCACAGCGACAGCCAATCAGAATCGAGATGGGGAGAGACCTTGATTTGGGTAGAATGAAATCTCCGCGTCTTCCGGCCAGAATTAGTTCGCTGAGAGAAATTACCCAAAGGAGAGGTTAGCGTAACTCCGAATAGCCATTCGTTATTGGCGGAAAAATCTTAGAGCAGGAAATTCTAAATACAGAGAGCTTCAAATAAGGTCAGTGGGCTATTTGTTCGGTCTTTGTGGAATGCGACTGCATTTTTATTTGTAGGTCGTATGTATGCTTTATTATTACTATAATCGAAGTACGAAGAATTACTTTGTTTTGTTAATATGTTTGCATATTTTGAAGAAATGAGTTGATATTTGTAAACAACTATATATCTTGCTAGCCGTCGTAAAAGTTAATATTTTGATTCGTTATATGGGTATTTTATATTATACTAACCCATATGTTCATGTGATTATAGATTTTGCCATTGTTGAATATTTGTGTAATGTACAGACATGCGTCTGATTGTTGTCAGATTGTAGTACAATCAGATTAAAAATATATGTGTATATACTGACGTGACGCAATGTATTGATGTCTGTATGACAATTCGCTGATAACGTGTTATTACGTCACTGTTTACCCTGCAAGAAGTGTGGGAATTTCGATGTGTACGCATGCGTGACCGAAACCGTGATATCTTATCTGATGATTAATTGTCGATATAGTGTGAGGTGAGATTCGATAAAACATATGTTAACGCCTTGAGGTTTTTCACAGGAAGCTTTGAGGGACAGACCAGTTACAGTTTCCAGTCGCAACTACTTTGCCAAGGTTTGTTATCAAATATTTTCTAGAGAGTCACTATAATGCACGAAAAAAGGGGCGGGATTTCATCGTGACATATTGGTCGATTTCGAAAACAGTAAGGATATAAACGAAATGAAAATATATGTACATGGGGAATTTTACGTATTTCTTCCATTTCGTAAACAAGACCCCCTTGATACAAGGGGCATGTTTGATATAAAAACATCCCTAGGCGTAACATTGAGGTAAAAGCAGTGGATGTCAGTATGCGTATGTAAGGGAATTATCCATGATTCTCCAGTATGAGTATTTGTGCAGGAAATCTTTCTTTCTCGATACGCAAATGCCCTTTTGATAAAAAGTTGCTGTTTGTGCAAACGTCTTTCATATCAAACGTCTTTACTATCGCGAAAGAAAAAACAAAACTTGGTTGTCCAATATATTGTCACATTTTTATTCTTTTTTTATTTCTTATATAAGACTATATTTTTCTTGAAATTCGTCCGTCTACGCGAGAGGATGGTAGAGCTTCAGGAAAAAAACTGTTGTTTCGCATTCTTCCTGGCTCTATTTTCAGCCTGCTTTATGTTACTGTTTTCCTTGCCTTTTTGATCGCACAGTCTGACATCTAGGCGCTAGGTGGAGCGGTCGTTAGCACAACTCTCCCCGTCGTTGACGTTGATGTTGACAGTTTTCATGTAATTCTTATAAACGTCTTTGTAACGCATATATTTCCATCCATTTGGTCGTGCGCCGTCTGCGAGTTCACTGTATAGCCCTCCCCTTGGCATCCGTCCGTCTACGAGAGACGATGGCATAGCTCCAAAGTACGCTTTTGCTTATCCTTCTTTTTAGCTCTCTTTTCAGCTTGCTTTATTCTTCTCTTTTCCTCTGCGTTTTGAACTCCCTGCCTGACAGCTAGACGCCAGCTGGAACGGTTGTTTGCACAGCTCTCCCAGTCGTTGACGTTGATGTTTGCTGTCTTCATATCCTTCTTGCAAACATCTTTGTAGCGCAGATGTGGTCGTCCAGTTGGTCGTGCACCTTCTGCTAACTCCCCATATAACAGGTCCTTGGGAATGCGACCTGGGTCCATTCTCTTGACATGGCCGAGCCAGCGAAGGCGCCTCTCACTGAGTATGGAGAACATGCTGTTCATGTTGGCGCGTTCTAGAACCTCTGTGTTGGGTACTTTGTCCTGCCACTGGATGTGCAGAATGCGCCGCAGACATCTCAGGTGGAAGCTGTTGAGTTTCCTCTCGTGTCTTGCATAGGTGGTCCATGTTTCGCTGCTGTAGAGAAGTGAGCTGAGCACGCACGCTTGGTAGACACGCAGTTTGGTCTTCTCTGTGAGGTTGGGGTTGTTCCAGACCCTCTGGTTAAGTCTGGCCATCACTGCTGCTGCCTTGGCAATCCTGCCGCCCACCTCAGAATCAATGGAGAGTGAGCTGGAGATGTTAGACCCGAGGTATGTGAAGTTCTCGACAACTTCCAAATTGTACCCATCGATGGAGACAGAGGGAGGGGAGTCTGTGTCCTGTGCCATGACATTTGTTTTCTTCAAACTGATGGTCAGTCCAAATTCCTTACATGCATGGGAGAGGCAGCATACCAGCTGCTGGAGTCCATCTTCCGTATGTGATGTCAAGGCTGCATCGTCGGCAAAGAGCAATTCACGGATGAGTACCTCTGTGACTTTAGTCTTAGCACGGAGACGGGCGATGTTGAACAGCTTGCCGTCAGCCCTGGTATGGATGTACACTCCCTCGCTGCAGTCCTTGAATGCGTACTGGAGAAGCATGGAGAAGAAGATGGCAGAGAGCGTCGGTGCAAGGACACAGCCTTGTTTGACTCCGCTAACGACTGGGAATGCTTCAGATGTTGCGCCATTGAAGCACACTGTGCTGTGCATGTTCTCGTGGAACGACATAATGACAGCAAGCAGACGTGGGGGGCAGCCGATCTTCTGCAGGAGTCTGAAGAGTCCACTCCGACTAACCATGTCAAACGCCTTCGTCAGGTCTATGAAGGCAATGTAGAGGGGCATCCGCTGCTCGCGACACTTCTCCTGCAGCTGACGTAGTGAGAAGATCATGTCTACAGTTGACCTGCCGGCTCGAAATCCACACTGGGATTCTGGGTAGACGCGGGAGGCTAGGATCTGCAAGCGTGCCAAGGCAACACGGGCGAAGGCCTTTCCAACGATGCTGAGGAGGGAGATGCCCCGATAGTTGTTGCAGTCGCTACGGTCTCCTTTGTTTTTGTACAAAGTGACGATGTTGGCATCACGCATGTCCTGTGGGATGTATCCCTGTTCCCAGCAAAGGCAGAGGAGTGTGTGTAGGGGCTGGAGCAGTGCTGGTTTTCCACTCTTGAGGACTTCAGGCGGAATGCCGTCGCTTCCAGGAGCCTTCCCACAGTCAAGGCAATCGATGGCTTTTCCGAGCTCTTCCAGGGTGGGCTGTGTGTCTAGCTCCTCCATGACAGGCAGGTCTGGAATGGCGTCCAGGGCAGTTCCAGTGACATTGTTTTGGGTTGCATATAGCTCAAGATAGTGCTCAACCCATCGCTGCAGTTGTTTCCCCTGGTCTGTGATGACTTCGCCCGTCTTGGACTTGAGGGGGGCGGTCTTGTAGGTGGGGGGGCCTGTCGCTTTTTTGATACCCTCATACATTCCTCTTGTATCCCCGGTGTCAGCAGCTGTCTGTATACTGTTGCAAAGGTTCAGCCAGTAGGTGTTGGCACAGCGGCGGGCGGTCTTCTGGGCGTTATTCCTTGCAATCCTGAGGGCTTGTAGTGTTCTGGGGCTAGGTGCAGCCTTGTATGCCAGAAGGGCTTTCCTCTTTGCCTCAGTCACGGGCTCCATCTCCTCCCAGTTTGCCTCATACCAGTCGACATTCTTTCGCTCCCTCTTCCCGTAAGCTGTGATGGCTGAATTGTACACAGAGTCACGGATATGGGACCACTTGGAATCAATGGTGTCATCAGGTGTCACTTTGGTGAGGGCTTCCTTCAGTTTGCTGATGAACTGCTGTGTTTTCTCTGGGTTGCTTGCACAGTAGGTGTTGATACGTGGGTGACCCTTCTTCTTGGCGTGGTGCAGCTTCTTGGGTAATATTCGCACCTTGCTGGCCACGAGGGAATGGTCCGTGTCACAATCGGCACTGTGGTAGCTGCGGGTAAGGAGGACACTGGCCAGTTCTGCACGCCTGGTGATGACGAGGTCTAGCTGGTGCCAGTGGCGTGAACGTGGGTGTCTCCACGACACCTGGTGGATCTCCTTGCATTTGAAGAAAGTGTTTGTCACACATAGGCTGTGGGAGCAGCACATCTCCAGCAGTCGCTGACCATTCTCGTTGATCTTGCCCCTTCCGTAAAAGCCGAGACAGGTGGACCAGGCCTCATGGTCAGCTCCCACTCTAGCATTGAAGTCTCCTAGTAAGTAAAGGCTTTCATTGTTGGGGATACTGGATATTGCCTGATCCAGAGCCTCATAAAACTTGTCTTTCTCCTCGTAGGTGGAGTAGAGGGTTGGGGCGTACACACTGAAGATGTTGACCGGGCCTAAGGATGTTGACAGCCGGAGGGCAAGGATTCTCTCAGTACCTGATGATGGAGGTTCAATGAAGTCGATTAGCGTGTTCTTGACGGCAAAGCCTACACCATGCTGCCTAGGTTCATCCAAGGGCTTCCCCTGCCAAAAGAATGTGTAATTGGCTTCCCTGATGGTGCCGCTGTCAGCCAGTCGGGTCTCCTGGAGGCAGGCAATGTCGATGTTCAGTCGGGAGAGTTCTCTGTCAATGACGGCAGTCTTCCGTGCATCGTCGATCTGCTGTAGGTCAGTGGTCAATCCAGGACACATGGTCCTGATGTTCCATGTTGCAAAACGAAGAGTTGGAGTCTTTTTATTTCTTCTTTTAGTCTTTCCTGGTGCAGAGTTTTGTGGCCCACTTGTCGAGATGGTTCTCTAAGCTCCACGCACCCAGTGAAGCAGGCAGGCCATGGCGGGCAGCACCTTACTGACTGGGGGCTGCCCAGCTTGAGGCGGGCGGTAGCTGTCCAGTGAGACCTGATGATCTCTCCCACCGTCAGAAGTAACCTCTGGCGCCAAGCTCTACGCCAATCGAGCTTTGACTTAGAACCGGTAAACTGCTACTTCTCGTGTTGTGCCGACGCCGTACGACGACGCTGGAGTGTCCTCTCCAGTGGAGCTATGAAGCCTGGGCAGGGTGGTATGGAGAATCAGCTGTTGCCCATGCAGCAGATCCCCCCTCTCCACGCAGCTGGTGTGCCCAAGGGAACGACGAATGCCGATACAGCTTGGCACCAACGGCGTCGCAGGAGTTGCCGGAATGACGTTGAAGTCAATGTCATACCGCCTTAGGGACTCCATCTCCGGATTTTCTGTCGGGGTTTACTCCCTTAGCCTTTCCCATGAGTGGGTATAGCCACAAGGCAGCAGAGGTTTGGAATCGGAGTTTTCCTTCTCCTGTATAGCAGGTCCTTAGTAATGCAGCCGGGTCCATTTTCTTGATGTAGTCGAGCCAACAAAAGCGCACCCCGGCGAGAATACAGAAAATGTTGATCATGTTGGCGTGTCCAGAACCTCTATGTTTTGTACTTTATCCTGCCACTGGATATGCAGAAGACACTACAGTCATCTCAGGTATAAACTGTTGAGTTTCCTTTCGTGTTCCGTATAAGTCGTCCATGTCTTGTTGCTGTAAAGGAGCGTATTGAGCATGCAGGTATAGTAGACGCGCAATTTGGTCTTTGCATTGAGGTTGGGTTTGTCCCAGACAGTCTGATTCAGTCTTGCCATCACTGTTGCTGCCTTGGCAATCCTGCTGTTCACCTCAGAGTCAATGAAAAGCAAGATGGAGATGGTGGACCCGAGGTATGTGAAGTTTTCAATAACGTCCAAGTTGTACCCCTCGACGGTGATGGAGGGAAGGGAGTCTGCCTACATCTCCATGATGTTCATTTTCTTCAAAGTGATGGTCAATCCAACTTCCTTACAGGCGTGGGAGAGGTGACATACCAGCAGTGCATTGCATCTTCCGTGTGTGATGTCAAGGCTGCATCGTCGGCGAAGAGCAGTTGACGGATGTGGACATATGTGACTTTAATCTTAGCACGGAAACAAGCGATGTTTAAGTTTTCCGTCAGCCCTGGTATGGATCTCCACTCCCTCGCTGCAGTCCTTGAAGGCTTACTGGAATGGCATGGAGAAGAAAATTGCAAAGACCGTATGCGCAATGACGCAGCCATGCTTCACTCCGCTGCTAACTTGGAAGGCCTCCGATGTTGCATCAATGAAGCACACATGACGACACGAAAACGAGTAGTCGAGGTGTGTACAGGTAGCCGATATGCAGGTAGGGGACAGCTGATCTGCAGGAGCCTAAAGAGTCCGCTAATATTGACCAGGTCAAACGTATTCGTTATGTGTAGGAAGTCGTAGTGAGACTACCATGTTCACTGTTGACTGGTCGCCTTGGAAACCATACTGTGACTGTGTAGACTCGGAAGGCTGGGGTCTTCGAGCGCTCCAAGAGGACACGGGTGAAAGACTTTCCGACGATGCTGAAGAGGGATATAAAACGGTAGTTGTTGCAGTCGCTACGTTCTACTTTGTTTTTGTACTAAGTGACGATGTTGACGCCACGGATGTCCAGGGGATGTATCCCTGTTCTCAGCAGAGGCAGAGGAGTACGTGCAGGCGCAGGAGCAGTGCTAATTTCCCTCTCTGGAAGATTTTATTACACTGAACAGTTCAATAGGGTGTCTTTTGGAAGAACTAGAACTCTCACTTACAAATACATGTTGAAACTTAAGAAGTTCAAGACCCAAGGCCCTGCATATAAATCGTCTGCGTTATTATTCACTAATTTGAATTTATATCAGATGATTTTGATACTGTTTAAAATCACCAATACGGATTTAATTTAATACTCCTCCTGAATAAAAACCATCTAAATATCTGACATAATTAAACTTTTTTAACAATTGAAAGAATAATTTTGACATTGCCGATAAAAAAACACCCTCCAGATGAATCCGGTTTCACGTCCTACAGACAGCGTTAAACGTACAAAACCGTATATCACATGTGCATTGGCTTCCTACTTTTAAGCGAAGTATCATGGAGATGGACATCGACGAGGATCATATGAGTGTGGCCCTCATTATTGTGGTTTCCACAAGATATGCGTAGTAAACCAATGCACTAGAAAGGAAGAGAAAAATGACGGTGAGATATAAGATCACACTTGCACCAAAGCCGTGACATAAAGATATTCCTTGGGAACAATCTATAATAACAGCTGGGACAGTGCGTGGATCTCACGATATACCAAAAATGCACCAAGTACTAGCCCCTCGCTATACATTGAAAATGTGTCCTCAGCTCATTCGAGGGTATTTGTTTTGAGGGTCCCAATTTCCTGTCGAAAACTGCATTCATGTTTATGATCGTCATTATCATTACGACGTCAGTAGAAGTCTCAACGGACATGCAGGGTGCAGTTACTGCCGTGAAAATGTGAACAGGAATTTATTAAGCAGGAGCAACATGTTCAATGTGGTAAGATATGTCGTCACAGATTGTCTTAGAATCCTTTTTCTTGTCAAGTCGTCGATATGTTTGATCAGTGTAGGCTGTAAATATGTTAACACACTGAATAAGTTATTTGATCATTTAAATATATTCGGGTGCCTTCAGTATATCAGTTTCCAAACTGAAACATTATCGTACAGATATCTCCTCACTTTTTCAATACCGAAGAAAATCAACACGTCGTGCTCCGTTATATTGCTAAGTCCTCGATGGAATGAAATAGATACAGAGGGAATCTATCTGAACTTGATACTTATCCTTTCATGCGCTACTTTTGGTATTGAATTGATGAAGAGTTGTTTCTGCAGGACAGTTATTATCGGGCAGCAGTTACCAGTTCAGTGACGACATTCATGCCCGAGAATACCCTAGTAATTTTACCATCTCAATCGTACCATTTCGTTTGTTATTTTACTCGTGCGAAACGCTAGTAAATTTTTCATCACAAAAATGGTGGAGAGAAACAGATCGGGCCATATTCCATGGATGAGTAGTACTATCCTGCTCTGCCGCATTTGTTTCAAGTAAACAATCTTTTTCTTACATCGTACATGTTCCGAAATCTACAATCAAGGTTAAACTCCTCCTCACCATGACGAAGACAGATCATTGAAAGGACACTAATTGGAAGAGCGTACAATTGTGAATTAAATCTCAAACACATATAAAAGTTCTAACACAAGACCAAAAGCAGGAAATTCGATTTGCAATCCAAATGTATTCCGAATAAATTATGATATTGAATGCGTTGATGCGTATGCAGTCTCGAATGTGCTAATGTGGCAATGACAAGGAATGTGGCGATGTGTTAACAGTATTTCGATGTATCACAGTGCAATACTCCAGAATGTCCTAGTTTGAATTTTGATATAATTTCAATAATAATGAAATGAATGTAGTCCAAACATTTTATTGAGCACTTTGAAATTCAAACAATAATAGTTTTACTAAATTAATTCACCCAAATTAAAAGGGGAACACATTATTACCAATAATTATGCTTCGGATGTTAAGGCAAGGACAAGTAATTTGCCAAGTATACAACATTTATAAACAAGATTTGAAACAAAGAGAGAGAGCGAGAGAGAGAGAGAGAGGGAGAGAGAGAGAGATAGATAGAGAGAGCCGTACGTCAAAGTCAAGTAGAAAGTATAGATATAAATAACATATATTTATGGACAAAGTCAAAGAACCGTATATATTAAATATACGCCACAGGGGAATATTTTGTTTCAGGTTATTAGTTTCTCAAACGGAAGAAGAGATATTCAACTTGATTTCATACCTCAGAAGAAAAATATTTTAATCAATGGTACCATTCTATAGAAGGCATCGGCTTAGAACACATGAAGCTGAAGACAATGTTAAATTTGTGTACAAATGTGATATATATCAACACGTATTATTTATCCAGTTGTCATATTTTGAACTTTTTTAAATTTATTTTCTTCTCGTGAATTTTTTAAGCGTATCTTCATAAAACTTTGGAAAAGAGATGTTTCAATGTCTTTAGCAGAATTAGGAACGATTTGTTGAAGGTCTTACATTGTAGACAAAATCGGACAAAGTAATTAAATTAGTATTGCTGTCGCCACGAATTAATATAAATAATATCACTCAAATGCTGAAATTCTGCAAATGTTAAATTACACATTTGGCTCAGACATACATTGTTAGTGCATTGCACTTAAATAATCAGGCAACCGGTTTATACGTAGTATCGTCAATTAAATTCTTCATCATAAAGTATGAATTATTTGTCTGACCTGAGATGTTTATATATGCTTAAAATATGATTTAACCAGATTACGGGTGGTAGGCTTACAAAGATAATTAGGACGTTAAATATAAATCCTGGACAAAACAAATTAAACCTTTTAGAAACGAATAAATACGAAATACATAAGTTAGGTCGTACTTCTTTGTATAACTGTCTTCTTACATGAACAGCTACCGAGAGACATGCTTTCAGGTTCTCAGTTATAAACTTTGATTATAAAGGTAGCATTATATCTCTTTATTAATTATCAATTTTAACTACCTTATGCTGACAAATCCATATAATTCTAGTAAAATGAACACTTGCACTGTTGTAATTAACGAGCAGCTGATGAAATCTAAGGCTTATGCAACATACCAATTGGTAGAGTGACACTATCGTTGAAGTCCTCTGAATCCCGTGATCGTTCCAACCTGTATATGCCAGCATCTTTTCTTGTAACGTTTGAAATGCTAACAGTAACAGTTACCGTTTCGAAGGTACCGTTGTTTACGTAAGCTTGTGTTCTTTCATCTTTTTCATGCCAGACGATGTGATTTTTAACTGGCCATACAACCAGAACAAATGACGAGTTACGACTAATACGTATAGAATTCCTGTTTGCATTGTTGTACGTCCATGATAAAGACACGTTTCTTCCTAAAATACCTTCCACAGTCCTTCCTTCTGAGACCAAAGCAAATGTTATGCAGGAAGCTAAAACATGCAAGAACAACATATTTCCTTGTACTTAAATGTGTTGATACTGTCCAGCTAATAATGTATGATACTATAGCATCAAAATGAAGTAGTAATCTTGTTTATTTTCCATGTTTTGAATAAATAATAATCGTTGGATAATTGAAAATATCATTGATGAATTTACAAAAGACGCATGTCACAAAATGAGAACAAGAGTTTCAAATTTGAAGAAGACTGGATCGCAAAAATAAATTATATGTAGGAAAATGCCTCTCCAAGTTCAATCTTAGATTAACGTCTGAAGTCCAATGCACAATATTCTTCTATAAATAAGAACATAATACTCAGTATTTTCGGAAAGTCATCCGCTAATAATTATTTATTTAAAATTGTAATATGCGATAGAGTCGGAAATGTGTGTGATATTGTTTATTGGTATGGACACAAAACGAACCAAACTCAGACACGTCTTGTTCAGTACAGAAAATCTTTAAATAGTTTTAATCTATATCATCAATAAGTAACTAAAGAATATATATATATATTAGTCATCCATAATCACTGCTACTGACTAGAACAACTAATGTTAATGATGATAACATTATTTGCATTCTATTGTCATTTTAGTTTTAGTTACAGTAGTGCGAGTAAAGCAACAATAGTAGTAATGTTTGTAGCCTGTTAAACTAAATGACGAATATCAAGGGATGAGGAAAGTACTAAGCCTAAATCCTATTTAAGTAACATGATAGATCAACACCTGTTTAGTCCCAATCATACCGTGCACTACAGTCATTATCGTCTAGAGTGAAGATTAAGTTCAAGGAATGGACGTAAATATAAAAATATGAATATCATTATATTAAGTGAACAAGTATCATGGAAAGCTCTTAATATTCTATACATCACCAATACTATTAGGGTGGAGATGAACTTTAAAGGGAGAGAAAACGAATTTTAGGAAAACACACTCTCTGAAAAATTGAAAACGATTTGATAGCAATGGATCTTGCATAATGCTTGATAACAAAGTAATCGCTGAATCAAAATAATGTGTATAATGAAGAAATGCTCACACAGCAAACGTTTGAATTGTTGGTGAAGGCAATGCAATTGTCAGTTATAAAAGCAGACTTAAAACAACTTTATTTAATAAAGATTGGTTCAGTTTGGAGACTTAAGGTAAAAGGCATTTATTAGTGATTGATTATGCATTTATTTTTGTTGTAGTTTTGCCACCGAAGTGAGATTGGATAAGAGGCTTAGACTTTACGCGCCTTGTTCTACTGCCTATAACGGTACACGCACCAACAGGCGATCGTTGGAATAGTAACAAACGCTCAAGAAAACACATGCGGTAGCGGTCAGGAATATCGGTATAACAAAGAATACTTAAATCACACATTAGAGCACAACAAACATTTTGTCTTGAAGATATAATTTATATTTCGAAATATACGTTTCAAAAACGCGTTATGAAGCAACAATATTTATATGAAATGATCTCGAAATCACAGTTGCATTGACAATGATGGTAATGATGACGAACATTACACATAATATTTCTGATCTAATATTTTTGCTTACCATCAAGTATTATGCAGATGATATTTCCAGTCATTGCCTTTTAACCATAAATACATAAATAAATAATGTACTCACACTAGACTAGCAACGCGCAACAGGACATTCACGATCAACAACGTGAATGCTGTTGAGATATGATTAAGAGTTACTATGGTACAATCCAGATAATGACTATACCAAACAAGAGCTTCGTTTTTATTCAATTTGGATGCAATTTGGGAAGCTTTTTTATGGAAAGGAATGATGTCCCAAATATCGGTACATGTGACGTATCAGTAGTAGTAGTATAGGATTTTACCAATAGTCCTAAGTTCTAATGATAACATGCAACAGACAATGCGATCCTGAATATCGTTCTCTCAGTTCGTCTATGTTCATACCATGAGGTTCAGGTGGTTGGGTTGTACGTATTCCAATGTGGCATGGCAAAACCCCAGTATCACAGAAACAAAGCGAATGTGACAGCAAGAGGATACATTTGAAAGTCACACACACACACACACACACACAGACACACACAGGTATATATATATATATATATATATATATATATATATATATATATATATATATATATATATATATATATATATATATGTATATATGTATGACCAAGAGAAAGAACGTATTCAATTTAAACATAAATATCAATTATATTATACATGTTGATACAATTTTATAGATTATTTTGTTAATATCTTTAAAATGTCTTTACTATACATTCAATATGTTTAGAGTATGCTATGGTAGTAAACGATCCCAGCATTAATTCAAGTCTAGAACAGTATAAAAAGTGTATAAATTAAATGTTAATTCTCGTTCATTACATTATGGGTGATACTATACGTGTGTAATGGTGGAATTATTTTGTTTTAGTATTTGTGGCATTGGCCATTAACAAAATTACAAAAATGTGTAATTATTTTTCTTTTGATTTAATTTTTCTGGTCTCCTTTACAAGTCACTCCTTCTTGTTGTTCTAGCAAGACTATTTGTATTTCGTGCAGTTTTGAATTATATTTTATCTGACCAATAATAGCATTCTCCAAAACAGGCTCCAGAACTGCATCATTATAATCTTGGCGCTGTCTTATTAGTTATACATATACTGTCTCCCACGAGTTATTCTTAGTTTGAATTGTATTGATTTAAATGCAACCATTGGCATTGAAACATAACAACACAGTTCGTGTAAAACGTTTGTTTTGACAAGATATTTACAATATTGGGCTTTGATGTTCCCAGAAATAATAGCAGGACTGTTAATGCAAGAAAAACAACTGATTTAATATACACCATAACTCCCCTTCCTTATCTATATTTTTATATATTTTGTTCTTGTTGGTGAGTGATATCCAACCAATGACACGGTCTCTTTTTACATTCGAAAATAATTATATTCCAGTAAGCGCAATATCAAACTCATCCAATGTGTCTCTGCTAATAAGTAGCAATAGGTCTGGAAAGCAAAATATCAAAATATAAGAAGCTGATTCCTTAAAAAAGAATAAAAGCTAAGGGGTGCATATAAATCGTGTGGTAGTCAAATCTATCGCGTTTCCGACCCCCGGTTCCAGAATATTATGTGGTATTTATGGTATGCCAACCAGGAACAAGGCTGTAAACATTGAAATGTATGCTGTGTATGATGGCTGCAGATTGAAATGAACACATCGCTACCTATTGCTGGTAAACAATGAATCAGTTGTATAATTTGATATCTTTGCCGCCTCTTGGGATTCTTTATGCTTGACGCCAATGCCATGTCAACAATTTTGCAATATATTTGTTGAACATGTGGGCGCGTCCCCTTGCACGGGCAACCTATTTGTCTGCTAAAATGCGGATGTATATGTCAGATCACTAAAACGTTTGGTCCACATACGCATACGTCATTCGCGAAAGCCCTGTTGACTCTCTATAACCGCTCCTTGGGGCTTATGAATATACAATAAAGATTTAAATTTCGATTGCGATTCCGGAAACGTAAATTCCGCTTTAAATTTCTCACATTGATGTTGATCTTCAACTTCTCGCCAATCGACAATAGTGACAATGATAAAGATAATGCATTTTTTGAATCCTATTTATGAATAATGGTTTTGAATTTGAGAGACTCAGATTCGAATGTAATGTAGTAGTTGTATACGGTTAAAGTAAGTAGAGCTTGGTTTCCAAATTAACCCATTGAGATTGCAATACGACAGATCTAAGAGTCAAAAGGTCAAAAATATGTGTATAGGTTGGATCAGCGTGATTCAAACGCTTAAAACACTCACGTTCTAGTCATACGAGCATAATGCTGTATTTTATGTCTTCAGCACAGCATAAACTAGACTCTGTGGTTTTATTGCTGTGTGTTTTTGCACCTGCCAAAATTAAAGGAGAAAAACATTAAACCCGCAAACTCACAATAATATAGGTTACGAAACTATCAGAACGTCAATTTGCAACTCCTGTAATAGCGACTAGAACAGATCGATCACATCTTATATATAACATTACACCGTGCTGAAAGTAATCAAAATCAGTATAATTACACACCAGTGCTGAAAGATGAATTATCACTCGACGTTGATAGATGGAATCTCTGTAACTAAATATATTTACAATATTTGAAAATGTTCGACTCGTATTTTGGATACAAACATAATACATTTTCCTTAAAATGAATCATTCCATCTTGGATTTAGAATATTATTTGCATACATATTTGCAAATTTATATCGATATCTAAATAAATTAACATGTATAGGTTATTAATGTAGTATTGAAATATATTGGACCAGTGATTATGTCCCGGAGAATGACGATGTCAGCGAAGCCATTCTACTCCACTTGAATGAAGGCCCACTATAATTTAATACTACTTACTCAATAACCTTTACTATAAATACTTAAAATAGGCACAATACTCATTATTGTATGCTATGGAAATAGCAGAATTGAAACATAAATTTGGTACAAAGAGTCTCTGCAGTACAATAACACAGTAACAAAATGCATACTAGAAACATGTGCTGAAATAAGAAAGGTGTGTTCTGAGTTTTGGTAGTCAAATGAACTCACACCTGAGATTCCCAAGTGTGAAAATTTCTGACAGCTGCCTATTTCGAGTACTGGTAATTTGTTTTTATCACAGATTAGCATGTTACGATTGTCATTTATGGCAAAGATGACAGATACAAACTCATGCCAGTTGTAAAGTTTCGGTTTGGTGTCTTACGGCACATCATCACAAGTAGGATATATAGTACTGATGCGATCGGTGTCAAGTGCCATGCCATGGGACACACCACGATAACAAGCGCAGACTGGTCGATTGTAGGATTCGAATCCGAACCGCTTTCCTCTTCTTGATATACTTCAATAGGATGGGAAGATCCTTGATCGGAGTTCTATATTTTCGTATGTGACATGGAAGTTATTTTCTTCTGTGGCATGTAAGTCGGCTTCTTCGAAATATATAATTCAACACGTAGTCAAGATCACTGACGATATTTATAGATATTTAATATGTTTTGGCAAGTTGGTTAATTTAACTTGACGTTCATGTTTGACAATGATTTTAAACGTTTCAGTCTCATACACAAACACTATATAGAAAGCCAACCAGAAACTTTCGTCGTCACGCTAATGACTTCATCAGCAGACTGATTTAATCTCTACTGACTGTTGACATCACTCGATGAAATAATGAGTTATGTTAGCATATTGTCCAGATGTGTGGCATGTTTTAGCGGCCCCGTTCTCTGTTTATTTTTCCGGTTTGTGCGCACGAATGTAGATCGATTCCTTAACCCTTGGTTCAAACAAGGCTTTTTCTCGATCTAGGAATTTTACTGAGTTCCAGGTTACCGAATTGCCATGGCAAACATCGTGGATGTACCGTGATACCTCAGACGAGCTCGAATGTGGCAAATAAGTTTAGCTAAAAATATGGATGTCTTGTATATATTTACTCTGAATGATATAATGTTAAGGAAATAAACGTACTTCCTTTGCGAGCACTGGCTTCGTAATGCATTGGGTAGAACTGAATATTAGTAATTCTGCTAATTAATATTGTAATTTTAAATAGCTTTTAATAAATTTATAACTATATATGATGTACACGTAGCATAAATTGTTTCATTGCTTAAGCTTAAAGATATTAAGTGTTCATTTTATACTTTATTGTGTCTCTATAGAGAGCCTGAATCTGTCAAATGAGTATGGTTATTAGCTTCAGATAATACCAGCAAGCACAGTAAGTTTACGTGGTAACGCGTATCACCTAGATAGTTATTCTTATGCATATCTATACTATGTTTATTATCATTTATGATTACTGTTAATAAGGGTTATTTAGTATATTACAATTTTTAGTATTAATTTTCACCAATGATCCTTAAGTTCGTACTTTAAAAATGAGTCATGCATTAGGTGCATAGATTCCTCAATAAAGTTCCAAGATTAAGTTGCCCTGTTGCTCCACGGAAACATTACATGACCTGACACCAGGTCCGGAGATCTAAAAACCCAAGCCGTCCTAATTTATGATAAGTCAGCATAAATTAGTTGATGTCATTTAAGAGATCGCATTCTTCAAGTATTAATGTGCGACAATATCTGATACATTATTATTATATATAAGTAGGCATTCTTAGTAGTAACCACCAGTCTTGGATATCATTCATTCAGATGATTTATCTATTTAATTTATTCATTCATTGGAATTATAGTTCTCGAAATATTCAGACTACATGGAATGATCGTTGTCAAGAACATACTGTTAATTAGTGGCTGTCGTTAACAGCAAGGTTATGACAACAATAGTGACGATGTTTGAAGATATTCCTTTAGTACTAGAGGAAATAAAAATATATATTTCAGATACTTTGAAACAAACAAAAGGAACAAAACCTTTGAGGAGACATGCATTATAAAGTAAGTGTAGTAAAATAACCGTAAGGTGATGTGTTGTTGCTTTTAACCACAAACCTGGTATCATCATACATAGACAAATTTGTACATGCACATCATATCTACATAAACTTTGCTTCTAGAGATGTGGTGTCCCGAAAGAGGGTGGATGGCTTAGTATGTGTCTGTTTACAAACATATTAACACACGCCACTTCACTTCTTTTTCCTAAAGACCCATACTAAACTGAGTGTTTTCGAGGACCGATGCATTTTCCCCAAAAGTTATTCAAAGAATGACTCCTGATTTTTGTGGTCCATTTATCTTTGTGTAAATGTAAATGTTGTGATCAGACTACACATGAAAGATTTCAGTCAAGGTCAATGTGCGCATCAACATGATGGTTCTTTGAGAATGGATACCACACCTGTAAATCTTACTAATTGACTTACATTGGCTACTGATCCCAATAAGTATTTGGTTTAGCATAGCCGAACGTTTGTTTCAGTATTCAGCAAACATGTGTCCAACCATTCGAAATTAGGGTGACTTGAAATTCGAAATTCTCAGAATATATAATATAGCCGTTCTACGATTCACATTGTCAGATTTCACGCAATAAAATGACAGTACTCATGAAAGAATTTAAAACGACTGCATTTTGGGGTACACCGATATCGAATTAATATACCCTGAGTGACAGTACTACTGTTGTTGCTGTTGCTACTATTACTTAACCGACGGAATAATCTGTTCTAGAGAATGTATTTATTTAGATTTAGATGTCTATGCATTTTTATGATCGTAGATGGTTTAGGTGTCACCGATGGCTAACTAGACCTACACATAGTGCGCTAAAGATGTAAACAATGGTTTCTTTTGACATCCTGTCGCTAATATGCTTGCTCCAAGATAAACAAAAGGATGCAGCATGCATGTATCTCATCTATTTTGAAATTTAGGAACTACAAAGGAAAGTTGTTTTGCCGGTAATAGCTATTGTTTTATATTTGAAAGATTGTTTCAGTTTTTGAGGGTTTTTCTTAATGTTTAACATAGTTTCGATTATCCAATCCATAGCTGAATCATTATCATTGTAGTTCAGAAACAAGTGTATTAATGATGACACTAAGTGTTATCGAACACATATTGTGATTAAATTCAGTCTGAGAGAGAGAAGGTAATTTTTAGGCTGTGATGTGTTGGCTGAGAAAATGAGGGTAGCTTTTCAGTCATTTAAGAACGAATATGATACATAATGAGAGAAAATTGTTTCGATGTAAATGTAAACCTGTTTGTATATGTTGGTACGTGTGCGTGTGTGTATCTAGGAAGTGATGAAACAATATTTCATAATGTTTATATGATGTGTCCACAAATGCTATGCTTCTGAGGGAACCAGAAATGACATCTGTTATTCTTCAATTTTTTTACTTTGGTTTTTTTTGATAATCTTTTGTTTGAGTTTTCTTCAGAGGTAACACAATGCTGTTATAAATTTGCAATACACTATAATACTGGTAGCAACACTCTTAAGTACAATATAATTTGTTATTTAGTAGTACAAGAACACTGACACATAATACGTAATGAAACTATGAAGAATAATTATATAATTGCTTTACCAAGAAATGCCACTAACTATAGTAAAATTATGGTTCCTCTATTACTGAATATGTTTATTAAAATAACATACATAAATTGACAAAGAGTGAAAAGTACACCGTTTTATTTATACTTGTATCCTTTGACTAATCTCGCCTCTGATGTAATTTTAATGAAGCACATTTTCGACCGTAGTTTATAATTATTCATTATCTGAACTTTTGGGACAGCGACAGGTTATTTAGAACGTCAGTATATAGATTCGTTTTTTGTTTTTTTTTTTGCAATACGAGAATTTAGTAGGAGTTGTGTCATTTATGAATTGATTGAAAGCGTACCATGTAAGACACAAGTACAGTAGGTTGCTAGTTCAATTTTCAAAGCAGTTGGCTGTTTATGTGCAGCTGAGTAAGGTAACATTTGACTGTTCAGCATGTTAGGTTGTTATTTGAGGCTTAATCCTACTGCAGGTTTTAAAATAGTGATACTAAAAATCCATTTTGAAGATGGTGTTGATCTTTTCTGCCTGTTTTGTGGCACTCTTGCAAATAATATGTTTCGGATAATAACCTAATTACAGAAAATATTTTGTTAATGAAGACATTCAGATTTTGCATGTGATATTTCATCTCTATAACACAACACAATATTTGTTAAATTTATATAGCTTATGGCAGATGTAATCATCATACTGTATTCAAATGCACAGATCCATATCAATGATTATTATATCCAGTCATCATTTGATGAATTTGAAAATAATCGTAATGTTGATTAAAAAATGACTGAAACTTTCAAAATATTGTCTAGTATAATTTGTTATTTGTACTTTTCAGCCAATTGTTCAAAGTTTGAAAATACACTTCCGTTTCATCCATTACATTATACACGTGACTTATGAACTGAAGGAATGGGATATTGATACGTAGTCATCGGTTTATCTGTTATACAATTAGTCATACACGTTGATTGTTAAACAATGACCGTCGTTATACAGGTCCGATCATCTTCAGTCGGGTCCATGCCAAGGCATTTGTAGTGGTTAAATAGGTTTCGTTGGTTATTTATATCAATTACACTGACGTCGATATCTTACTCGATGATCTGTGTCACTGATTGAGGTTATATAGAGAGTTTCTTGTCTGAATATGTCAAGTTTCTACAGAAATATTGGTAGCAAACCTGTATTCATGAAGGTTTCAGCTGACGTTTCATCAATAAATGCACTTCTTCGCATTGGTTTCTTTGAACAGTTTGGAGATAAATTAATGGAAACTTTGCGGCACGATATATATATATATATATATATATATATATATATATATATATATATATATATATATATATATATATATATATATATATGCAAGCATTGATTTTGATCCGTTAAATATATTTAATTTAATTGTTTGTTAGTTTGGATGTGCTATTGTAATGTAACTTTGTATACTCGGCTTGAACTTGTGTAAAACTTAGTTCGTGTCTGCTTGACCGGATTGACTTTTTGTTTTATTTAACGCATTGTAAACAGTTAATGCATTGCAAATTTGTTCTTTACCTGCATTGGCTTAATATGGTATCTTTATTAATAGAAGAAGTAAATATGTTTATTTGTGTCCGGGATTTGACTTTCCTAAGTGAATTTTACAGGTATTGTGTTCTTATGTTGTTTTCTGAACTAGTTTTTATTTTTTTGTTTGCTATTGTTTTTGCTTTTGTGTGGCATATTTTAGCCTAAGATGAGTCACAATTTATCAGGATTATTCTAGAATGTTATTGTCATGAAGAGATTGGTATTCTTTTTAGAAATGCTAATTGTGACCTGAATTCAAGTAGAGAGCTATATCATCGTGTGAATGATATGACTTGGTCATTCGTGCTTTATCAACTAGCACTTTCAAATTATATTGTATGTTGGAACGAGTAGTTTGGGGCTGGAGTCATTTTTGTTCCAGTTATTGAATTAAAGTGATTCGTTTCTTACGAAATACAAAAGTTCTCTGATACAATTCACGGACTAAACAATTCACTGGAATGTAGAAGTCTTTTCAAACCTGGAATTAAATTTCGGTGATTCAACTAAAGACTGTTGGCATATAAACACTTTACCAGGTACCACAGACATGTCATATCCTTCAAGTTTGGGATTTTTTCTGGACTTTTACTGGATTGTATTCAAGTCTTTAAATTACTTTTGTCTGTAATTCTTGAATTATTTTGGGATTTAATTCGCAATACCGTATGTTTTGTTTCTCATTCTCACTTTGTATTCTAGTGAAATAAATACACTTGTTAAATTGAACGAAGATTTCACTCTTTTCTGTAATTTGTTTGAAAAGATAGACAGATAGATAGATAGATAGAGAGATAGATAGATAGATAGATAGATAGATAGATAGATAGATAGATAGATAGATAGATAGATAGATAGATAGATAGACTGACAGATAGATAGATAGATAGATATATATAGTTACAAAACGTAAGGATATATTAGACTTGAAAATAAAAGGAAACCGGACAAGAGAGAAAGCGAGTTTAAGCTGTATCGAAAAAAAAAAAACACAGATAGAAAGTGAAAGTCCGATTTATTTTCAGTTGGAAGGAAACAATAACGACAAAAGGATAGTGTCATATCAATCGAGGTTAATTTTTTATTTGATAACCCTCACCTCAACTGTAGTTTCGCAGCTAAATATTTTCCTTCAATAGTTCATAGTCTGCTACAAAATACTAGTTTCATGTGCTGAAAAGCGATGAGTCACATGTGCCTCAATTCTCACCTCTCCTATACAAATGGGCTCGTGGCCCGAGAGTACAGACTTTGAACATCATTGCGAGCAGGTCATTTCGAGTACTGTTCAGCAATATACCATCTCTCAGCTTAGCATGTTAAGATTTATATTTATGCCAAAATAACTGTTAATAACTCATGTCACTTGTTAAGCTTAAGATGGCTGTGTTTTTATTTGCACAGCAACACAAGTAGGCTATTTGTGCCTAGGCAACTGGATATATTGCCTTGCTCAGGGACACACCACGATAGCTGCCTCAGACTGATAAAATGATAGGCTTCAAGCCTGCGCCTTTTTGTCTTGAATGTGGCACGCTAACCACTGAGCCACTGCAACTACCCATCTGCTAAGTATTGTACCAATTTAAGTGATTATTATTATTATCATTATTATTATTATTATTATTATTATTATTATTAATTTACATAGAGTGTATGGTATCTATTCCGCTTTTAGTGTTTCAGTTGCATGCAAGTTGTGTTATTTTCCTCAGCAAGATATACTTCAATAGCACGAGCTAAATCATATATCATCCTGACATAGCTCAATGGGACTTGAAAGATCGCATATTGGAGTTATATACCTTACATCTGTTTCCATTCTGGCCGTCTCATATTGACAACATTCTACGGAAACGTCAAAATGGCAGTGACTGTCTTCAGCACTCATGCTGACTTTAAGCGGATGTTCATCGCTTACGTTGTCATTTGCGTGATCAGAGGCAGACATGGCAGCCTGAAATTTAGAAATATATTTCAATGATTTTATTATTTTAAAATACACCAGAGACGTCTCTTTGTTCTGGAATTAAATGAAAGTGTAGAAATATGATAAATAAAACGTGTTTAATCAAGCCATAATCTCGAGAATGTATTGTGTTGGCTAAAGGGTAACTTAAGAAAATCGAACTGCAAATCTAAGAACAAAGAATGAATTAATCTGATCCAATATATTTCCCGAAATCAAGCGCTTATTATAAAGAGGTGTTACATTGACCAATATTACAGAAGACATTACAATTATTGACTCAGCCTATGGTTCGTGCTGTTCTCGAAATTTTCTTAGAACGAGGTGAACATTTATTGCTGTAGAAGTGTATTGGCAGAGTGCTTTTTATAAAGGAAAACGAAAATGAGCTCATTTTGTGTCATGAAATCGGACTATTGTCTTCCGTTCCCTCTTTTTATATATTCATCGAACAATTTAAAAATCCTCTAAGCTTGACGTACAATTGAAAGCGTTGCACGTATTGCTGGTTTTAAATTCAATTCAAATGGATCAAATCTCAACAAGTCTTCTAATATTTACAAAATGACTTAGGTATACATTTCGATAAGTAATTCTTTGAGATGATATCATGGAACATGGAGGAAGATCGTGATGAAAAGAGAGAGAGAGAGAGAATGAGAGAGAGAAAGAGAGAGAGAGAAGAAATAATATGTAGTCTCTTATCAAAGACTATCCTATTATATAAAGGCTTTTATTGGACACATATGCATGGTTTCGTGAATAAGTAACGACAAATTCTTTACATATAATCATTAAACATTGATTAACTAAGAATAAACAAGTCGAGCAAAACGCGGATTAAAATTGGTTACCTATTGTTTTAAGAAATATTACTTAACATTTTAAAGGTCGACGAGTTTTTGCCATATAGTTTAAATCAAAAATTGATATGTTGTTTATGCATCTCCTCTGCGAGACTAGAATGATATATCGTACAGAGAATACATCTTTTACAAGCAAAGACGGCGTTAATGCAATGGTTTCACTAAATATTAGTAATTCGTCTCGTCACTATTGTCATCTATATATGTTTTAAAACAATTGATAAATATATTGGATGAAGGTTTGGCAATCATAAACTTATTGTTAATTAATGCTTATTCTGCCCTAATTTGTGTCGACGGCGAATCTGGATCTCTCAAGTAAATGTAATTACCGACCTCAGATACCAACTAAAAGCTCAGCGTGCTACTATGGTAACGAATAGCTCCTACATTGTTATCCAGCTGAAAACATTGTTTCCGTTATTCTATATTCGGTATACTTTATGATATACACAGTAGCAGTATCGTAGCTCAGCAGAAAAATAACATTTAAGGTTAAAAAAAATTTCTTACACAGATTCATGAGTTTAATAATATACTCAGTATTCATCGAATAAATTATTATTCCAAATAATGTTGAAACACATCCGTTGCAGCGGGTACGAAGGCCTGCAAGGATATATAAACAATGTACAGTATTGTAGCCTTGTTTTTATCGAGTTTTCTTCTGCTTTTCAATTAAGAATCAATTAAGAATATATTTCAATCAGTACATACTCCTTGACCTTCATTCGTTTCTCCTAGGTTTGTTCTACTTCGTATTAACCAGAACTTTTATTTATATAGCAGTTGCTAACAACGAGAATGACAAGCCGGCCATCACCGAAATCCATATAATATAGCACTTGTTATGTGCAGGCATATTCGTTACTCATTATTATCTTTTGACGTTATCTGCTGTAGCTTATTGAACATCTTTGCTTATTTAAAGGTCTCTAAATCCAATATAAGTGAGACATATGTGTCCCTTATACGCCACTTCCTCGTACGTATAATTTTGAATAAATACCTGCTGAAACTTTAGGAGGGTGATACTTGTCAGCATTCGTTTACTCTGCGGTGTAGTTAGACATAATACAAATCTTTGGTTTTTCAGTAATTAAAGATTACAGAATATGCATTAAAATACTTTCATATCTTTGACTTGTAAGCTTGAAAACCCAGTGAATCGTAAGCCTTTCATCTGTTAAGGTATATAAAGTGTTCAATCTAAATAATGCACCTTCAATTATTCCAGTCAACCATTTTTAAACTAAAATGTACCACAGTTATATACCAAAAATGGAAACTCAATGTCAGTATTAATTTGGATTCATGGAAATTTATGCAGATGTTATCTTAATATGAAAGTGTTTGCCTATGTTTGAACATGTTTTATTCATTCCATGTATTAGCAAGGTGGCGAATCCCAGACAGACGGACGGATGAAAGAAACATACTTAAAAAACCTCAGAGTTATATAATTTCTCGATCACACCCATTTATTCGATTAGACAATATATAAATAACACAAACATATTTAGAAAAGAAACCGAGCAATGTCAATAAGTCAAAGTCTTAACGAAACTGTATCTAAAATCCACAGTGGTTTCTCCCTGATATCTTGTTTTGATGACAAATTTTGTTTCAAAAAATGGAAGGCGACTATATTATTGTATTCACTTGCAATCTTTAAATTCGAGCTTGTTATCATAGGCAATATTGTTTGTGAATGACCGTGATAACCTATCCACCTTTGGCAGTGTTCCTGAGTTCACGGTACTGTATTCTTTACTAAATTTTAACCGCAGGAAGAAACGTTATGAAGTAAAATTATTTAACCAAGAAAGTTTGGTTTTCTTTTAAAGTTATATGAATATAGGCACATTTTGATAACAAGGTATCGCAGTAATATCACGAATTGGGCAAGACACAAATCACAAAATGCTGGTGATGTTATGTTTAAATAATAAATAACATGATTTATTTTACTATGAAATAGATAGATAGGTCGATTCATCGATAGATAGAGGATCATCGTTAAATGTTACCTCATCAATAACTTTGTACGTGTCTTCAGTGAGTTCAACATTAACAACTCTTTTGTCTCCTTTTACTCTTCCAAGCCATTTGAAAAGTCTGCAACAACATTTGCTTTGTTTTTTGTTCTCTGAATCATCGCTGTTAAAATAGTTTCCTTGGCATATGACGATGCCAATGTTTGCAAAGGCACGCTTTCTCTAATTTGGTTTCTTTTGGTAGTAATCGTTGTCATTGCTGGAATGTTATTCTTTGATACGTTTGCTGGAGACTATTTCATACCGGGGTATACTATATCACAATCAATTTAAAAATATAATTCGTTTACGAATCACTCGATTACAAAAGATATAATTAAGCAAATATTGTTATATGCTCATATTTTCCATTAACTTTAGATTTATATTTTTTTCATACTGCACGGTTTCATGTTGCACGTGTACCTAAAATTAGCAAAATAATCTCGTTTATCATGAAATATTTAACACTTATATAGCAGGGGTCTTTGCTTTATTAGATTAGTTAGCGGATGAACTACACAAGGTGATTCGTCCATTTGAAAGTAGATACTGTTAACTATCTAGACCAGTTTCTTTGTTACTTACAAACTTTTCAAACAAGAAAACAATGAGCGTGATATTAGCAATATCCACAAGAAACGTGAGAAATGCAATATTGAAAATACCATTCTGATCAGTTAAATAATTACTTATGTGAAATGGTCGTAACCGTTCGCACAAAAAAATGGTTCAGAATATGATCAGCATTTCCTATGATGTATATAAATAGGATAGAAAAGCAATATGGGGCTAAGGGTTATCATATATATATAAGAGAAGTACCATTTGACGAGTCAGTTAACACACTATATTTGAGAAAAAAATAATCTGAAGGTTTTGGTAGAAAACTGAGCACCTTAGAGCCGAGATGCCAAGGCGACGCAGAAGTCTTTTTTCCACTAGCTGAATGGACTGTCACACAACAGATGGTTTGCAAATCTCCCAGTTCAACGTTTTGGATACAATGCTAGGCTAGCGTTGGAATTCGTACAGGTTATGTACACAGTTAGGGTCCCTCCCACAAAGAGCATGCAAGTGACATGGCATAAACATATGTCTACTTTAACTGGTAATAACTATGGCTATACCTTTCTGGATATTGAATTTCCTAAAAATGTACTTTCTAAGAAAGTATTGAAAATCCGAGGTATAGGAAACATATCAAGGGTCTCAAAACCTGATACACACATTAAATTTATACTTTAATTTCGACTACATTTCCAACATAAATCATGTTCTCTTTGCGACACTCGAAACGAGATGAATGTGATATTCCTAAACGTCTTTTAATAATTTCAATTACAAGAATTCGTATTTTCCCCACAATATGATTCTAAACGATCCATAACAGAATAGAAACAAAGTTACAGTTGGTGTCAGTCCTTCCACTGCTTGAATTACATGCAGTGCATGCCTTCAGACCTAATTAACCCGACTAATAAATGCAGTTCATCAAAAGAAACTTTGACTTGCATCGACAGCAAAACAAATTGTATCCATTCTAGAAAAACTGGAAAAGATATCGAAATCCGCATTCATTCTCAAAATTTAAATTGTAAGTATACCAATACTTTATAAACTATGTGTGAGCATGCAATAAACTTCGAAGGTCGATGGGCGGTGCCAGTGCGCGTTAGTAGCGAGACTGTATATTGATTAATTTGCGGTTGTGTACTTGTTTCAGAATACAGCATAAAATCAATTACTTTGTTTCTTGTAGTGTGTTATTTGTACTATTAAGCCTAAGGTAGAAAAACCAAATGAGTATATAATAACAAAGTAAATCAATTTGCAGTGAAAATATGAACTTGTTTTATCGGAGTAATATTGCAGAGCGCTTCAATAGAGCATGAGATATTCCTGAAAAGGGGGAAAACGTTTTTCTAAACGTGTTTCAAATGTAAAATGCGTTTTGCTTATGCACTTCATACATGTACGTGGGAAAAAGTTGTGCATAAGTTGCAACTACGACGAATGGTTTCATTCTTATAAACTGTATTATACTAATTTTTTGCACTTTTCTGTGAAAATAAATTGTTTAATGTAACGTATGTAAATTCTTATTTACATACTACGTTCAGCGTATTTTCCCTCCTTGCAAAATCAAATTCGCCAAAGTTTCATTGCAGAGACGTATTGCATATGTTTAGAATTATACATTATACCTGACACAATAATATCATAACCTACCATCAGAGAATGCATATATATAGAAAATAAGCCGAACAAGCAATGCAAATGTTGTCGCATGGATTTTGTCCCAGATGGTCAGCAAGGATTTGTTACCTGCCATGTAAAGTTTGGTATTATAAACCCATCTATGAGGTGTATAAAATAACTAAATTACGACATGCACAGCAATTAATTGTATCCAGCTCTTTAAGCTAGAATGGGACAAACTAAGTATGTTACCAGAGAGAACTTATGATGGAAAAAATTTAGTTGGTGAAAATTTAGAGAGTTTTTGCTTTTAATACCAACATTTTTAATTTTCATTTGGAGAGAGAATTTATGCTATATATTTAAATCTTGTGAATCGTTTATATGTGGACACATGCCTGTTTAAATGTAGAAGATAATCGTACCCGATTTGCTTAATGCGACTTTACACCTCCGCCTGAATACAATTAGTACTCCACTGATGATCAAGGATATGGCAACACTTACTAGTCCAACCCCAAAAAGCGGTCCTAGCAGACCTGGAAGGAAAGACAAATATTCGTTGTTTCGAAACTTGCATGTAGGAATAAAACCTTGAAATAAATACAGCACAATGGATATAATGGCATGATTGTTTGCCATGTTATATGTGATACATTGTATAATCTTGCGGCGAGATATCTTAGAGTAAATGCACTTGTATGATCCACAATATTCATAAGTATTTCCCAACTATATGCGACTCTTATTTGATTGCTAAATACAAATATGCGTTTCATGGTCTGGAGCTTGAATCTCTGTTTCTGCTCATTGTAATATGTTATAGCATTATAGTAAATACACGTATAATACTTATCATTGAAATCTTGCTGCACAGAATTATTTCCGTTGATAGGTTTGGTACTGGATTGAGCTGAAATGAAATCAAACGGTAAATCAAACTTTCATTGGCCCAATCAATTTAAATCAATCCATTTTTAATATTTATATATTCAGAACAATATCTTAAAACTGGATAAAGATTACACAGATTGCACAAAAATGTCATATTTATACTGGAAAGTTGTACAGAAGCAATAATGAATATATTCAGGTGTGTATGTATATATTCGTGCAATATATGCATCGGGCGATTGAAAATATACCCACTGAGTATAATATTTAAACACAAGTCCGAAAATAAAACTTTAAGGCATCGCAAAAGGTACGCAACACGAGCGATTATCAAATGTAAGTGGATCACCATGGCGACGGACATATAATTCTCGGGAAACGATACATACCATATAATATAAAATCTAAATTTATTATGGTACAGAAATGAATCGGATAAAACATTAAAGATGCATTACCAGGAAGTAGATAAATAAAAAATTATTGTTAAAATTCAGAAATATTTTAAATATTGGTCTCTGGAACATAATTAAAGGAAATGATTTAAAGATTTCATGCATGTCAGATGCAAAGTTTGCACATTTAAGATCAAAGTAATCAAATGATGAAATACTCAAATACTTTTGATAAATCGTTTACAATTTGTAAAAATTTCAAAAAGTCCAGCTGAATGCCACTAATTTTAAGGTCTGATAGAAATTAACGTTATAGGAGAAAGAGTTCTTAAAAATTGTAATAACATACAAATCAAGTAAAGACAAACTCATAATGATCATCTATATGCTATTAAATTCCCTTAAGTTTATCGCCACTATACATCGTAAGAATGAGGGACTTTTTATTATTTGTGTACGGTAACTGGGTCACTTTTATTATCACACATTACAGTCGCAACTTCTTTGCCAAGGTTTGTTATCAAATATTTTCTAGATAGTCACTATAATGCACGACAACGGGATGGGATTTCATCGTGCCACATTGCTAGATTTCGAAAACATTAAGGTCATAAAAGAAATGGCACTATACGTATATGGAAAATGTTACGTAATTCTACCATTTCGTAAACATGACCCTCTTGATACAAGTTTAATGTTTCATATAAAAACATCCATAGGCGCAACATTGAGGTAAAACCATAGGCGTAACAGTGGATGTCAGTATGGGTATGTAAGGGAACTATCCATGATTCTCCAGTATGTGGATTTGTGCAGGAACGCTTTATTTTTCAACACGCAAATGCCCTTTCGATACATTTGTCGGAGAAAGTTGTTGTTTGTACAAAGCCTCTTTCATATCAAACCTCTTTGCAATCGCCAAAAAAAAACAAACTCGGTTGTCCAATATATTGTCAATTTTTTATTCTTTTATTCTTTCCTTATATAACACAATCTACTTTTTGTTTCGCCTTGTTCCTGGCTCTCTTTTCAGGGTGCTGTATTTTACTGTATTCCTTGCCTTTTTGAACGCCGTGTCTGACATTTAGGCGCCAGGTGGAGCGGTCGTTAGCACAGCTACCCTCGTTGTTGACGTTGATGTTGGCCGTTTTCATGTAATTCTTACAAACGTCTTTGTAACGCAGACGTGGCTGTCCACTCGGTCGTGAGCCGTCTGCTACCTCACTGAAAAGCAGGTCCTTAGGAATGCGGCCTGGGTCCATTTTCTTGACGTGGCCAAGCCAGCAAAGTCGCACTACGGAGAAAATGCAGAATATATTGATCATGTTGGCGTGTCCAGAACCTCTATTTTGCGTACCTTGTCCTTCCACTGTATATACAGAAAACACCACAGGCATCTCAGGTAGAAGCTGTTGAGTTTCCTTTTGTGTCTCGCATCGGTGTTCCATGTCTAGCTGCTGGCATAGTAGACGTTCAATTTGGTCTTTGGAGTGAGGTTGGGCTTGTTTCAGACACTCTGGTTCAGTCTTGCTATCACTGTTGCTGCCTTGGCAATCCTGCTGTTCACCTCAGAGTCAATACAAAGCATGATGGAGATGGTGGACCAGAGGTATGTTAAGTTCTCAACAACTTCCAAGTTGAACTCCTCGATTGTGATGGAGGGATGGGAATCTGGAGACCATTGTTCATTTTCTTCAAACTGATGGTCAATCCAAACTCCTTACAGGCGTGGGAGAGGTAGTATACCAGCAGTGCAGTCCATCTTCCGTGTGTGATGTCAAGGCTGCATTTTCGGCGAAGAGCAGTTGACGGATGAGGAACTCTGTGACTATTGGCACGGAGACCGGCGATGTTGAACCGCTTGCCGTCTGTCCTGGTATGGACGCACAATACCTCGTTGCAGTCCTTGAACGCTTACTGGAGCAGCATGGAAAAGAAGATTGCAAAGACTGTCGGCTCACTGACGCAGCCTTGCTTCGCTACGCTGCTAACTACTAAGGCGTCCTATATTGCGCCATTGAAGCACACTGTGCTGTTCATATTCTCGTGGAACGACGTGGCGACACGACTGATAGCAATCGAGGTGGGGAGTGGGGAAGCCGAGTCAGACAAATAAATGAAATTAGTGGTGCAGGGGCCACGAATTGAATAGAAATAATATGACTGAATGCTGAAATTCTGCAAATGTTAAATTATACCTTTGGCTTAGATATACTTTGCAAATGCATTGCACTTAAATAATTAGGCCATCCGTTTATGCGTACTATCGTCAATTCAATTCTTCATCATAAAGTTTGTACAATTTGATTGATCTAAGATGTTTATATATGCTTAAAACAAGATTTAACCATATCACGGGTTGTAGGGTTACACATATAATTAGGACGGTCAATATAAATCATGGATAAAGTGTGTTAAAGCGGTGTATCTACAAAACAAATGAAACTTTTTAGAAGCAAGTAAAAACGAAATACATAAGTTAGATCGTGACTCTTTGAATAACTTTCTTCTGACATGCTTTCAGTTTCTCAGTTATAAACTCTGATTATCTAGTTAGGCATTATATCTCTTTATTCGTTATCACTTTTAACTACCTTATACTGACAAATCCATATAATTCTAGAAAAACGAACGCTTGCAATGTTGTAATTAACTAACAACTGATGAAATCTAAGGTTTACGCAACATACCAATTTGTAGAGTGACACTATCGGTGGAGTTCTCTGAATCCCATGATCGTTCCAACTTGTATATGCCAGCATCTTTTCTTGTAACGTTTGAAATGCTAACAGTAACAGTTACCGTTTCCAATGTAGCGTTGGATACGTAAACGTGCAGACTTTCGTCTTTTTCATGCCAGGCGACATAACTAGTAATTGGCCATACCAGCAAAAAATTTGACGAGTTACGACTAATTCTTATATAATCCCTTCCTCTATTGTTGTATGTCCACAATAAAGACACGTTTCTTCCTATAATACCTTCCACAGTCATTCCTTCTGAGACAAAAGCAAATGTTATGCAGGAAGCTAAAACATACAAGAAGAACATATTTCCTTCTTCTTAAATGTGTTGATTCTGTCCAGCTAATAGTGTATGATTATATAGCAACAAACCGAATTAGTAATATTGTTTATTTTCAGTGGATGCTAAAGTTGTTTTGAATAATTAATAATCGTTGTATAATTGAACATATCATTGATCCGTTTACAAAAGAAACATGTCTCAAAATAAGAACAAAAGTTTTAAATTTAAAAAAAGGAATCGCAAAAATAAAATGCCTCGAAAACCACACATTCTCCAAGTTCAATACTTAGATTAATGTCTGAAGTCCAATGTACAATATTCATAGATAAATAAGAACATAATATACAGTATTTCCGTAACGTCAATTTAAGTTATGATCATCCGTTTATAATTATTTGCTTAAAAGTGTAATATGCAACAGAGACGGAAATATGTTTGATATTGTGTCTTGGCCAATGGATAAACAATGAAACAAATTCAGAAATTTTGTATTCAGTATAGAACACGTTGTAATAGTTTTAATAGATAGCATCAATAAGACAGAAACAAAAGAAATATATATATATATATATATATATATATATATATATATATATATATATATATATATATATATATATATATATATATATATATATATGTGTGTGTGTGTGTTTGTGTGTATGTATGTATACATATATATCTATGTGTATATAAATGTAGATAGATATATGTATATATGTATATATATATATCTATATATATCTATATATAGATATATACATATATATATATATATATATATATATATATATATATATATATATATATATATATATATATATATATATATATTCGTCATCCATAATCAATACTACTAACTAGAACAAATTCTGCTAATGATGATAACATTATTTGCAATTTGTTGTTATTTTAGTGTTAGTTACATTAGTGCTAGTAAAGCAACACTAGCAGTAACGTTTGTAGCATGTTAAACTAAATGACGAATATGTGTATATGAAGATGAGGAAAGTACTAAGTTTAAATGCTAATTAAGTAACATGATTTAACAACACCTGTGTAATATGTATTATACCGTGCAGTACAGTCATTATCGACTAGAGGGAAGATGAATTTCAAAGAATCGACGTAAACATAAGAACATGATAATCAGTGTATTAAGTGAATAATGATCATGGAAAGAGCTACATATTCTGTACCTCACCAAATCTATTAGGGTGGGGGGTGAACTTTAAGGGGAGAGAAAACAAATTTTAGGATAACACACTCTCTGACAAGTTGAAACGATTTGATAGCAATGGAGCTTGAATAAAACTTGATGAAAAAGTAAACACTGAATGAAAATAATGAATATAAAGAGAAAATACTCACATAGAAAACGTTGGAATGGTTGCTAAAGGCAATGAAATTATCAGTTATAAAAGCAATATTAGTGAAGATTGGTTCAGATTGGAGACTTAAGACAACATGCATCTATTATTGATTGATTATGCATTTATTGTTTGTTGACGTTTTGCCACCGAACTGTTTGGATAGGAAGCCTAGACTTTATGTGCCTTGTTCTCCTGCATATAACGGTACATGCACCAGCAGGCGATGTCTTGAAAATTAACAAATGCTCAAGAAAGCACATGCGGTAGCTGTCAGGAATATCAGTATAATAAAAAGTACTTAAATCAGACTTTAGAATACAAGGAAACTTAATATTTTTAAATGTACATTTCAAACGCGTTATGAAGCAACACTATTTGTATAAAATGATATCTAAATCACAGTAGCAACGACAATGATGATGATGATTATAAACATCACAAGCATTTTGTCTGATCTTATATTTTTTTCTCACCATCAAGTATTAGAGAGATCTTGTTTCCACTCATTGCCTTCTACCCATAAATACATAAATAAATAATGTGCTCGCACTAGACTATCAACGCGCAACAGAACATTCACCATCATCAACGTAAATGTTGTTGTCCTAGGATTTAGCGATACTATGGTGCAATCCAGATAATGATGATACCAAGTAAGAGCTTCGTTTTTATTCAATTTGGATGCAATTTGGGAAGATTTTATGTAGTAGTAGTAGCAGCAGCAGCAGCAGCAGTAGTAGTAGTAGTAGTAGTAGTAGAGTAGTAGTAGTAATAAAGGATTTTACTAATAATCACATCATGTTCCAATGATAACATGCAACAGAAAAGTCTCGTGAGAATGAGGTCCTGAATTTCGTTGTCCCGGTTCTTCTATGTTCATGCCATGAGGTTCAGGTGGTTGGGGTGTACTTTCTCCAATGTGGCAGGGCAAACCCAGACTATCACAGAAACAGAGGGAGTGTGACAGTACGAGGATACATTTGAAACTGAGATTCAGGCGGTTGGGCTTTACTTTCTCTAATGTGGCAGGGCAAAACCAGAGTATCACAGAAACAGAGCGAATGCGACAGTAAAAGGATACATTTCAAAGTGTCACACACACACACAAATATATATATATATATATATATATATATATATATATATATATATATATATATATATATATATATATATATATATATATATATATATATATATATATATATATATATATATATATATATATATATATATATATATATATATATATATATATATATATATATATATATATGACCAAGGGAAAGAACGTATTCAATTTAAACATAAATATTGCATGATATTGTACATTTTGATACAACGATACAATCTTATAGCATATTTTGATACCTTTAAGATGTCTCTACTATACAGTTTATATCATTAGAGTATGCTAAGTTAGTAAACAATCATTGTGCTAACTCATGTCTAGAATTGTATAAAAAGTCTATCGCTTAAAGGTTAATTCGGGTTCATTACATTATATTTGATACCATACGTTTATAATCGTGGTCTTATTTTGTTTCAGCATTAACTTATCATATTCTTACGCTTACGCTTACGCTAAAACACTACACATGTCAGTTCAAACTCTTCCAACTTCCATATCTACGCGTTCGTACCCGGCATGCCAAGCTACGGTGTTGCAGTGGCGCTCGAGCGCCACTGCAACACTTTGCTTGGCATGCCGGGTACGACTCTCCTATTGTTAGTATACGCGTTTTCCTTCATGCTACGTTTGTTAGCTTCCTATATCTACATAATATGATAAGTTAGCCACTTCTAGTTGTTCAGGCGCGTACACGTATCAAATTTCTCTCTTAGATTTCACAGAGAAAATATATGTGTCACATGACGTCACACCAAGTGGTTAACTTATCATATCATAGCAACAAACGCACATACGTATCCCAGATACTTCATATGTGCTATCAATTATACAACTTATTACATAAGTAGCAAGACAACAGTCTTGTTCTTTACCAATTAATCCTACTATAAACAGTAATAATTATTCCTATAAGCCAATTTAAACGTAAACTTTAGTTACATACGTTTACGTAAATGTCTCTGTATCTATTAATCATTATCCACCTTTGTTTGTCTCATCTTTCATATATCATTGCATCAATAGTATAAAAAACTTTTTTCCAACTCTCTATTAGTCATAGTCATTTACAAGCAAACATAACACTATATAGTCCTGTCTTTCTTAATTAAATAAAATTATTCTTCATTATTAAACAGGCGTACCAAATTCCATTCTTATTTCGTGTAAAACATTTTACATACGTAAAATACCAGTTTTCCACATGAAAGTTAATCATCACTAAGGACCATACTTCACATTTTCATCGTTAAGCTCAAACAAGTACCAAAAGCACTGAACAATAGATTACCGTTCTTTATATTATAAGTATATTTCACTCACACAATAGTTGAATCTATACTACTCGTTCAATCCTTATCTCTATCAAATTAACAAGTTACGTCCCTTCGCTTCATGCCCCGGAGATCGACGATTCCATCCTTATACCGAATCGTCATTTAATACGCTACAAGGTTCGTCAAATTCCGTAAGTCTCGCTCAATTCAGCTACGCTCGGAGTCTCTCGTATGCTTACGTCATTTTCCAACCTTTTTTTTAACCCAATAGCTAATTTTGTTTCTTTTTTTCCTGCGAATATTCAGCCGGTCTAGCATGACTTCTGTAGCTAATGATACAATTAAGACCACATATATACACATAAGCTTACGCTTATATCTTTCAAGCTTTTTATTATTATTATTATTATTATTATTATTATTATTATTATTATTATTATTATACATTTAAAAAATAACAAATACATATATATATTTAGCAATATTTATTCAACAATTACATAAGTCCACTGGTCTGTGGCGTGTTTAATTCACATTTTAACTCCCAGCCAGTCAGTCTTAGTCTTATTTCTGCTCAGCAATTTCTTCTGCTTTGCTATAGTCCCTTCTTCCACTCTTTTTTTCAGTACCTTTGCATTTCCAATCATAGTTACTGTAGCATCATCAGTATCAAACATCAGTTCTGTCATTTCGTCATTTGTACATTCCTTGTCCATTTCTTCTAATGCTTCATTTTCCTCATTTTCTACCTCTGTTTTAATTCCATCAGTAATACACTGGCCGCACTAACACTTGTCAGTACATTGTGTCTCAGTTTCAGTCTTTTTTCTTTCCTGCTCTAGTCTCACCTTATGAAAATGTATATCACAAGTATCGTAATTCTCCCCCATAGTACTAACATTGTCATCTTCTGCTTCTTGCTTTACCAATACACAGCTACAGTTTCCAAGTATAGTCCCACATTTGTAACACAATCCTTCATAAGTACATAATTGTCTCTGTGAACAAGTTTCCAAATGTTCATTATGTATAGCTCCACAATGAAGACAGCTTGGATCTGGCTCTTCATATAAACGATTCCCAAGATGGTGCTCCTGGTTAAAATCAGCTTATAATGCTACCCATTGTCTTTCAGCTTTTTCATCAAAATACTGGTATGTTGATCGTTCTAAAAGATGTCCAAAGGTTCTCCATCTGAATTACTTTCAATTTCAATAATTTCAGGTACAATTTTTGTAATTTACATCTTTACTCCATATCTTTCCAATATCTTGTCGATCGACTCCTTTGGTTCCTCATTCAATAACTCCAGCACATAACATTTTCCATTCACATGTATTCGTCCATCACCGTCTAGTACTTTAAATATCTGCTTATGACTCACTCTCAAATGCTCAGCCGATTTACTAATACTGTCATACCTTACAGATACACCACTCTTCACGTCTGTTACGAGTACCGGTTTCGTAGAAACCCCCGTTACAACACTTTCCATATTATCTATATATCCGGCTTCCATTTTAC
This sequence comes from Sinohyriopsis cumingii, assembly GCA_028554795.2. Taxonomy (NCBI): domain Eukaryota; kingdom Metazoa; phylum Mollusca; class Bivalvia; order Unionida; family Unionidae; genus Sinohyriopsis; species Sinohyriopsis cumingii. The sequence continues at coordinate 53,646,677 of CM068831.1, forward strand.
ACTTGTCAAAGTTTTTGGCACAAATATACTTAAGCTTTCCATTCAACAAATGATATAAATTATCACTATTCACTCCATAGTATCTAGCAGCTCCAGTCATACTTTTAAAGCTTTTCCATTCAGTCTCTCCTTTTAATCTGCATTCCACTTTTCTAGCAGTTCCAAAGGTAATTTTCTTGCCACGCTATTTCTGGTGCAGATGAAGACATGACTTTTCAGATCTAGTACCACAAAAAAGATTTTCTATTGAATTGTCCAACAAATTATCACTCGTATGTATCACAACATATTTATGTTGGCACTTCCATTCCTGTACAAGCTTCGTACACAAATATGGCCACACTCATACATTTTTTCTTCTGTTTATCCACACTTGACACAGTCACTTGTTTCTGTCCAACACTATTACTCTTTGCATTCAGCTCCCATTTCAATGCTATATTGTAAACATTTCCATCCTTATCTGCTGCATAATTGTCATATACTTTATACTTATACATGGTCAATCCTTCCAATATAATTTCATCTGGACAAGTACTGCTTACAGTTGAATCCTCCATTATAAAATTCTTTAGCTCTCAAATATATGTATGATCTCTTCAAAGTTTCAAGTCAGAATGACTTTAACACTAAAATTTTCCCTTTATATACCATTACAAAATTAAGGCGGGAAAAACTTACGTCCAAATCTAATATAAAAATACAATACGTTATAAGTTATTTAATACTGGCCTAATTCTTAACCATTTAGGTCATAAACGTAGGTCCATTTACAGGATTATTACTGGTCACGACTAGTCCACGCTGCCAAATTTACCGGCTAGCCAATAAAATTCAAGCATTTATAAACCCGACTCATTATAAACGCCGGATTTACCCATTTAGTGCATAGTAATAGCGCATAAAATAGATCAACTATTAGTGCAAAACTTAGTGCAAACTTTAGTGCAAAACCTACACTTACTTAAACATAAACGTAACTTACGTTTAAGCTACAGGCAAACTTTAAACTTGTAACATGTCCCGTGCCGGACGCACCGGGCTGGCAAAAATCCAAAGTTAAAATCTTTGCCGTGCCGGAAGCGCCGGGCTGGTAAAAATACAGCCAAGTTTTTACTTGCCGCTCACATTCCCGGACAAACAGCTGTAGCGCACACACAAGCATAGTGTGCGTACGCATTATATGCGTAAGTGTGTGTCTACATTTCAGCCCTATAAAATATGACACACACTATAGTGGTCAATGTAATACCCTTGTAATGAGCCCAATCCTATATATCCACCGCGGCTGCAGGCCGCGCGGCGGGCCGAAGGCCTGCCAGTGGGTCCGAAGGACCCACGGTGTCCGTTCCTATCCAACATACGTTACTGTCCAGTACCGTATTATGCATATACGTATATACGCTTACGTGTATCTATTGACTATATACATGCAGCATAGAACTTCCATATTTCAGTCATTAACACAATTACAAATGGTGTAATTATTTTTCTTGATTTAATTTTGCTCATCTAGTCTGCTTTACAAATCACGCTTTCTTGTTGTTCAAACAACACTATCTGTCTTTCGAGCAGTTTTGAATTATATTTTATCTGACCTATCCTAGCATTCTCTACAGCAGGCTTCCGAACTGCATCAGTATATTCTTGGCGCTGTCGTATAAGTTACACATATACTATCTCCAAATATTTTCTACTTAGTTTGGATCGTATTGATTTAAATGCAACCATTGTCATTTAAATATATTCACATAATTCGTGTAAAAGGTTTGGTTTGACAACAAATTTACAATATTGGGCTTTGATGTTCCCTTAAATAATATCATGCCTGATATTGCAATAAAAACAACTGATTGAAATATACACAATAACTCCCCTTCCTTATCTATATTTTTATATATTTTGTTCCTATTGGTGATGATATCCAACGAATGACAGAGTCTCTTTTTATATTCGAATCGAATTATATTCCAGCAAGCCCAATATCAAACTCACCCAATGCGTCTGATAATAAGTACTAATATGTCTGGATAAAAAATACTAAATTATAAGAAGTTGATTCCTTAAAAAAGAATAAAAGCTAAGGAGTGTGTATAGATCGTGTGGTAGTCAAATCTATCGCGTTTCCACCCTCTGACTCTATAATATGTATGTGGTAATTATGGTATCCCAAGCAGGAACAATGCTGTTAACATTGAAAAGTATGCTGTGTAATAACTATGATGGCTGCATATTGAAGTGAACACCAGGCTACCTACTGCGGGTACACACTGATGCAGTTGTAGAATTTCATGGCATTGCCCCGATTGGGATTCTTTATGCTTGAAACCAATGCCATGTCAACAACTTGGCAATATATTTGTTGAACATGTGGGCGCGTCCCCTTGTACGGGCAACCTATTTGTCTGCTAAAATGTACACTGTTTGAAAATGTTCGACTCATTGTATTTAGGATACAAACATAACAAGTTTTCCTTAAAATAGATCATATCATCTTGTATTTAGAATATTGTTTACATACATATGTTGCAAATTTATGTCGATCTATCCATACATTAACATGCAAGGGTTATTAAAGTAGTATTGAAATATATTGGACGCGTGATTATGTCTCGCAAATGATAATGTTAGCGAAGGCATTCTACGCACATCAACGAAGACCCACTATACTTTAATAATACTCAGCCAGTAACCTTTACGATAAATACTTAAAATACGCACAAGAATCATTATTTTATGCTATGGAAATTGCAAAATTGAAGCAGAAATTTAGTACAAAGCGTCTCTGTATTGCAATAGCACAGTAACAACAGGCATGCTAGAAACATGTGTGAAATGAGAAAGGTGTGTTATGAATTATGGTAGTAAAGTGGACTCGCACATGTGAGCCCAGAATGTGTGAACATTTCTGACAGCTGACTATTTCGAGTACTGGTAAAAAATTTATGTTAGCTTAGCATGTTACGATTGTCATTTATGGCAAAGATGACAGATACAAACTCATGTCACTTGAAAAGTGTCGGTATGTTGTCTTACGGCACATCAGCACAATTAGGATATATAGTACCGAGGCAATCGGAGTCAAGAACTTTGCCATGGGACTCACCACGATATCAAGCGCAGACTGGTCCGATTATAGGATTCGAATCCAGGCCGCTTTCTTCTTCATGATATACTTCAGTAGGATGGGTAAGATCTTTGATCGGAGTTATATATTTTAGTATGTTTAATGGAATTCATTTTCGTCTGTGGCATGTATGTCGACTTCTTCGAAAGATATAATTCAACACGTAGGTCAAGACCACTGACGATATTTATAGATGTTCAATTTGTTTTGGCAAGTTAGTTAATTTAACCTGACGTTCATGTTTGACAATGATTTTTAACGTTTCAATTTCATATACAAACACTATATAGAATGCTAACCCGAAGCTTTCGTCGTTACGATAATGATTTCATCAGCAGACTGATTTAATCTCTACTGAATGTTTATCATCATTCGATGTAATGGTGAATTATGTTACCATATTGTCCCAATGTGCGGCAGGTTGTAGGGGCCCTTTTACATGTTCAGCGCCGGTTTCTGCGCACTTATGTAGATCGATTCCTTAACCCTTGGTTCAAACAAGGCTTTATCTCGCGCTAGAACTTGTCCTGAGTTCCAGATTACCGAATACCCAGGACAGACATTGTGGATCTGCTGTGATACCTTAGACGAGCTTGAATGAGGCAAATAATTTTAGCTAAAAATATGGACTTCTTATATGCATTTACTCTGAATAATATACTGTTAAGGAAACAAACGTACTTCCTTTGCGAACACTAGCCACGTAATGCATTGAGTTGCACTGAGTATTAGTAATTCTGCTAATCAAAATTGTAATTTATATATCTTTTTATCAATTTATAACTATATAGGAAGTACACGTAGCATTAAATGCTTCATTGCTTAAGCGCAAACATATTAAGTGTTCATTTTGATACCCTATTATGTGTCGATAGTGAGCCTGGGTCTGTCAAGTGAGTTTGGTTATCAGATTCGGATAATATCAACAAGCACAGTGCGTTCATATGGTAACGCATATCACTATGTATTTATTCATATGCATACCTATATTATGGGTATTATCATGTATGATTACTGTTAATACGAATTATTTAGTTTTAAAAGAATTGTATATATTCATTTTCACCAATGATCCTTAAGTTCTTGCTTTAAAAATGAGTCATGCATTAAGTGCGTAGATGCCTTAATAATGTTCTTATGGTTAATTTGCAATATTGCAACAAGTAAACATTACGTGACCTGACACCATGTCCGGAGATCTAAAAAGTCAAGCCGTCCTAATTTATGACAAGTCAGCATAAATTAGCCGATGATATTCAAGAGATCGCATTCTTCAAGAAGTAATGTGCGACACTATCTAATGCGTTTTAGTCATCAATATAATATAATATTATATATAATTAGGCATTAATAGTAGTAATCACCAGTCTTGGATATCATTCATTAAGATGATTTTTTAATTTAATTTATTCATTCATTTGAATTTCAGTTCTCGAAATATTCAGACCACATGGAATGATCGTTGTCAGAAAATACTGAGAATTAATGGCTTTAACAGCAAGGTCATGACAATAACAGTGACGACGTTTGAAGAGATTCTTTTAATACTAGAGAAAATAAAAAGATATATTGTAGATACTTTGAAACAAACAAAAGGAACACACCTTTGATGAGACATTTCATTTTAAATTAAGTGTAGTAAAATAACCGTAAGATTATGTGTTTATGCTTTTAGCCACAAACCTCTTGTCATCATACATAGACAAATTTGTAAATGTACATCATATATACATAAACTCAGTTTCTAGAGATATGGTGTCCCAAAAGAGGTTGGATGTCTTAGCATGTGTCTTTTTATAAACATATTAACACAAACCACTTCACTAAACCATATGCTTGCGCAAGCTTCTCCTTACTAAAGACCCGTACTCATTGAGTCGTTTCCAAACATTATTCAAACAATGACTCTTGATTTGTGTAGTCTTTCCTCTTTGTGTAGATCGAAATGTTTTGTTCAGAGAACACAGCAAAGGTTTGCAATAAGTCATGGGTTAAGCCTAGCCGAACGTGTGTTACAATATTCAGTAATCATATCAGCAATCATATGTCCAACAATCCGAAAGCAGGGTGACTTGGTATTCGAAATTCTCAGAGTATACAATGTAGCGGTTCTGCGATTCACATTGTCAGATTTCACGCAATAAAATTACAGTACTCATAGAGGAATTTAAAACAACGACTCTATTTTAGGGTACACCTGTATCGAATTAATATACCCTGAGTGACAATATTACTATTGTTGCTGTTGCTACTATTAATTAACCGACGTCATCATCTGCTCCAGAGAATGTATTTATTTAGATTTAATGTCTATGCATTTTTATTATCGCAGCGGGATTAGGCGTGAACGAAGGCTGCATAGACCTACACAACGTGCGCTAATGACGTTAACAATGGGTTTTCGTGACATCTTTCCGCTAATATGATTGCTCTAAGATAAACAAAAGGATACAGTATGCATGTATCTCATGTATTCTGAGCTTTACGAACTACAAAGGGAAGTAAGTTTGCCGGTAACAGCTATTGGTTTATATTTGAAAGATTGTTTCAGTTTCTGAGGGTTTTTCTTAATGTTTATCATCGTTTCGATTCTCCAAGTCATAGCTGAATCATTGTCATTGTAGTTTAAAAACGATTGTACTAATGATGACACTAACTGTTGTCTAACACATATTTCAATTAAATTCAGTCTGAGAGAGAGAAGGTAATGTATTAGGTTGTCATGTATTGGCTGAAAAAAATGAGAATAACTTTTCAGTCATTTAAGAACGGATATGATACAAAATGAGAGGAAATTTGATCGATGTAAATGTAAACCTGTATGTATATGTTTGTGCGTGTGCGTGCGTGTATCTAGGATGTGACGAAACAATATTTCATAATTTTAATAGTATGTATCCTCAAATGCTGTGCTTCCAAGAGGGAACCAGAAATGACATCTTCTGTTTTTCTGCAATTTTGTTTACTTTGTCTTCTTTATAATCTATTATCAGAATTTTCTTAAGAGGTGACACAATTATGTTATACAATTTATAATACATCATAGTACTGGTAGCACCTCTCTTAAGTACAATAAAAATTGTTATTTATTAAGTACAAGAACACTCACACATACTACATAATGAAAGTATGAAGAATAATTATATAATTGCATTACAAAGAACCCCACTTACTATAAGCAAAATTATGGTTCCTCTATTACTGAACATGTTAATTAAAATAACATACACAAATTGAAGACTACAAAATACACCGTTTTATTTATACTTGTATCGTTTGACTAATCTCGCCTCAGATGCCATTTACTGTAGCACATTTTCGACCGTAGTTTATAATTATTCATTATCTGAACTTTTGGGACAGCGACATATCATTTAGAAGGTCAGTAGATAGATTCGTTTTTTTGCAATACGAAAACTTAGTAGGAGTTGTGTCATTTATGAAGTGATTGAAAGCGTACCATGTACTACACATGTACGATAGGTTGCTAATTCAATTTTGAAAGCAGTTGGCTGTTTTATGTGCTACTGATTAAGGTAACATTCGACAGTTCAGCATGTTAGGTTGTTATTTGAGGCTTACACCTACTGCAGGTTTTAAAATAGTGATACTGAAAATTCATTTTGAAGATGGAGATGTTGATTTTGTTATGCCTGTTTTGTGGCACTCTTGCACATAATGTATTGGGATATGTAGGGTATAATAACCTAATAAAATAAAATAAAATATGTTGTTAATGAAGACATTCAGCTTTTGCATGTGTGATTTCATCTCTAGAACACAACACAATATTGGTTAAGTTTATATAGCTTATGACAGATGTTTTCATCATACTGTATTCCAATGCACAGATGCATATTAATGATTATTTGTCCAGTCAGCATTTTATGAATTCGAAAATAATGTTAATGTTGATTAAAAAATGACTGAAACTTTCAAAATATTGACTAGTATAATTTGTTATGTGTACTTTTCAGCCAATTTGTTCAAATGTTGAAAATGCACTTCCGTTTCATCCATTACATTATACACGTGAGTTATGAACTGAAGAAATGGGATATTGATATGTAGTCATCGGCTTATCTGTGATACAATTAGTATACACGTTCATTATTATACAATGACCGTGGTTATATAGGTCCGATCATTTTCAGTAGGGTCCATCCCAAGGCGTTTCTAGTGGTTACATAGGTATCGTTTGTTCCATGCGTGTCACTTCCGTAAATTACACTGACGTCGATTTGTTACTCGATGAACTTTGTCACTGACTGGGGTTATATAGAATCCATCTCTTTTCAGGGAGTTTCTTGTCTGAAGATGTCAAATTTCTACAGAAATAATGGGAGCAAACATGTGTTCATCCAGGTTTCATCTGACGTTTCATCAGTAAATGCACTTCTTCCCTTTGATTTCTTTGAACATTTAGAGATAAGTTAATGCAAACTTTGCGGCACTATATATATATGTATATTTATTTGCGGCAAGAAATATATATATATATATATATATATATATATATATATATATATATATATATATATATATGCAAGCATTGATTTTGATCCGTTAAATATATTTAATCTAATTGTTTGTTAGTTTCAATGTGCTATTGTAATGTAACTTTGTATGTTGGGTTTGAACTTGTGAATGTGAGGACTTGGTCATTGGTGCTTTAACAACTAGCACCTTCAAATTATATTGTATGTTGTAACCAGTAGTTTGGGGCTGGAATCATTTTTGTTCAAATTATTGAATTAAAGTGATTCTTTTGTTTGGAAATACAAAAGTGCTTTGATACAATTCACGGATTGAGCAATTCACTGGAATTTATAAGTCTATTCAAACCTGGAATTATATTTCGGTGATTCCACAAAATACTTTTGGCATATAAACACTTTAGTAGGTACCACAGACACGTCATAGACTTCAGTTTTGGGATTTTTTCTGGACTTTTATTGAATTGTATTCAAGACTTTAAATTACTTCCACTTTTGTCTGTAATTCTTAAATTATTTGGGATTTAAATCGCAATACCGTATGTTTTGTTTCTCATTCACACTTTGTATTCTATTTTGTAATTGTTTTAACAGCTTCGGCTGATATCTATCTATCTATCTATCTATCTATCTATCTATCTATCTATCTATCTATCTATCTATCTATCTATCTATCTATCATGATCATAACAATATATCACTGGCAGGACCCGCTATGACACTCTTGCCTATATTACTGTATCAGTAGTCGAAAACGTTTGCCTAGCGATGATCGGGTTATGTCTTTAGTCGCAGTTAAGATGCAATTCAAGAAATCGTGTTCCTATGACAGAAGGGAAGTAAATTGCAATATTAGGGATTAAATGATCATTTAATCCTATAATAGATATACACATAAATGGACAGCGAATTATTAAACCAAATTAAAGCTAATAATTAACATGTTAAAGTTTTCAGACCAAACAGGTTATGTGACTTTGTTTGAATATATTATTAAATGCTACATTTGTTCAAAACATTCATGAAAGTTAACGGTTCTTTGGTACTATAGGCCTTGTATTAATAAGCTTATCACACACTGAGCCAATCTGCATAGGGACTGCTATGCTCTATCACGTGGTATATCAGCCATTACATTCCTTCGAATTCGTCGCACTATCAGATGTTGTATGTTTACACTGGCTGTGTTTTTAAAGTGTACATGTATTAATGTCTTTATGACGGCTTTGAAAATAAAATATAAACCAGGTAGTTAAAGAAGAAATAACATGTAGTGAAACAAATATATTGAAATAATAGTATGTAAAACTGACTAAAGACAGCAATGAAAGTTGAAGATACAGTTGTGAAAACACCTTCATGATTGATTTAGCTCAAGCTGCGTTCATGTGATGGTACTTATTTGATGTAGTTATTATTGCAGCAGGTAAATTATACATATGCACTGCGTGTCCTGCGTATTGCGAAGACATTTTGGCCAAACGGTCCTGAGAAAATATCAACAACATTAATTTTGGAGTCGCTTGTGTTGAATTAAACACCAAGTACAGGATGGCACAATGTCATTGAGAGTGGATGTATGTACATTGTTTACGGACAAGAGAGCTTATTCAATGATGTTTTCAAAGGTAAGTTCGAATCTCTTTCCTTTTCTCTCGATCATTAACAGCAAGTTCTAGGGATCACTAGCAGCTCATTATCGCAATGTTTTTATTTCTTTTTACCTTATTTTAATCCGTATTGGCTGTAAGTAGATCCTAATTATCTAATTTGGTTGAACAATATGATCTAGACCTGCTGTATTTAGTAAAGCCCTATACCACATAAAATCACAATGTTCAGCCAGTTTCCCTGCAAACGTGTCAGGTAAAAAGGGTTGCTGTCATCACTCGTCTTTGGTGAGCGTCAGAATTGCGACGTGGTCAAACTTTGATGTCTCTGTCGAGATTTATAGTTTTAGCTAGAGGTTTGTCGACTGCATACATGGGCACGAATAAAGCTTGATATTGAACCCGATCCAACAACTTGAACTTCACGGTATGATTCCATTTATATCATATATATTTTGTATAGCTGGTACACCTTATATATCGTACGTACAGCTGCATGTTTCTGATATTACATGTTTAATATCACTTTATGCAATTCTGATTGGTTCACATAAACCAATGTAATTTGTGCGCACTATTCTCATTACTGAATGGCTGCGAGCGTGAGAAAATTTAATTACCCCACCTACTGGAACGTTTTGTTGTTAGCATTAATATTAATGTTTTGGTGTCCATTGTTAGAATCGACTGCTCAAAGGGAATTGATGAGAAAAGATCACGTCTGTCTGAATATGGCCCATTTACAACAAATGGCTCCTTAGGCCATAAGTAGAATATCATGCGATAAAAAATGGCGATGCAACCCAAACAATAACAACAACAGCAAAGAAATAAATAAATAAGGAAATTGGTCAAACTAAAACATTTAAAAATCCACCCTACATACACGGGTTCTTTAAATATCAAGTTTTAGGTGTAAATAAACTGACCTCTGTTCACAGAACAATGTGACCATAAACCGGTCTCTTTAATCAAAAGATTTTATTGCGCCTCAACAGCTCTTTTTATGTGATGCAATTAACAATTGAGGATTTGTCTTTGTGTACTGTTCCAGATAGAATAATGCGATTAATGTATATCTGGAATATCTGCATCCATAATCATCCCTTCACATATCCAAAAATGCAGGGCCGACGATACCATATAGGCAAACTAGGCAGCCGCCTAGAACACTAATTTCAGAGGGCGCATTTATAAAAAAAAAATTGTTTATACATTTTGAAATTGATATATTGGGGGGGGGGGTGGCACCAAAATCTAATTTTGCCTAGGGCGCCAGATAGTCTGGCAGGGTCTGGCGCCGGCCCTGCAAAAATCTATATCATTATACATGCAAGTGATAGTGACATACTTTCGCTATTAAACATTTCCATAACCAAAGTAAAATAATGTGATTTCCTACTGCATATAGATTCCCTGTTGAAAGATTATGTTGCTTGAGGCAAATAGTATAGGTTTTCGATAGGACAGGTGCAACATTACCCACATATATATATATATATATATATATATATATATATATATATATATATATATATATATATATATATATATAAAGACAGAGAGAGAGACATATAGATAGATATGTAGATAGACAGATAGAGTCATAAAAAGTAAGGACATACTATACTTGAAAACACAAAGGAAACCAGGCAAGTGGGAAAGCGCTTTTCTGCTGTATCGAAAAATAATAAACACTGATATAAAGTGAAGTCCGATTTATTTTCAGTTGAAAGTAAACGATAACGACAAGAAGATAGTGTCATATTAATCTAAACTATAGTTGCGCAGCAGAATAGTTTTTATTCAATAGTTCATAGTCTGCAACTAAATACTAGTTTCATGTGCTGAAATGCGATAAGTCACATATGCCTCAATTCGCACCGATCCTATACAAATGGGCTTGTGGCCCGTGAGTACCGACTGTGAACATCATTGACAGCTGGTTATTTCGAGTACTATTCAGCAATATATATTCTTTCAGCTTAGCATCTTAAGATCGACATTTATGGTAAATATAACTGAAGATAACTCATGTTACTTTTTAAGGTTTAGATTGGTGTTTCATGGCACAGCGATACACTTAGGCTATTTATGCCGAGGCAAATGGAGTACAGTGCCTTGCTCAAGGACACACCACGGTAGCTGTCTCAGACTGATGCAATCGTAGGCTTCGAGCCTTTGCCTTTTTTGTCTTGAATGCGGCATGCTAACCACCAAGCCGTTACAACTTCCCGTCTGCTAAGTATTGTAACAATTTAAGTGATTATTATTATTATTATTATTATTATTATTATTATTATTATTATTATTATTATTATTAATTTGCACAGTGTGTATCGTATTTAATCCGTTTTTGTGCTTCATTTGCATGCAAGTAGTGTCATTTTCTTCGGCAAGATATACTTCAATAGCACGAGTGAAATCATATATCGGAGTTATATATGTTCGTATGTTACATGCACGTTTTTCTTTTCAGTGCGTGTAAGTCGCTTTCTTCGACGGGTTGTTCTTGCGCAGGAGGGACAAGATCACCAACTGAGGTTTTATTGGTTTCATATTTTTCTTGCAAATTGGTTACGTCAGCCTAACATGTTCCAATAGGATGTGCAGGACTATTGATTGAGGTTAAAGAGTTCTCGTATGTTGCATGTACATACTTTTGCTTCGTAAGCGGTATGTTGGATTCTTCATCCTGACATAGCTCAACAGGACTTGAAATATCGCATATTGGAGTTATATACGTTCAATCTGTTTCCATTCTGGCGGTCTCATATTGACAACATTCTACAGAAACGTCAAAATGGTAGTGACTGTGTTCAGCACTCATGCTGACTTCATGAGAATGTTCAGCGCTTACGTTGTCATTTGCGTGATCAGAGGCAGACATGGCAGCCTGAAATTTCGAAATATATTTCAATGATTTTATTATTTTAAAATACACCAGAGACGTCTCTTTGTTCTGGAATTAAATGAAAGTGTAGAAATATGATAAATAAAACGTTTATAATCAAGCCATAATCTCGATTATGTATTGTGTTGGCTAAAGGGTAACTTAAGAAAATCGAACTGCAAATCTAAGACCAAAGAATGAAGTAATCTGATCCAATACATTTCCCAAAATCAACCCAAATACTAAAGAGGTGTTACATTTACAATATTACAGAATACGTTACAATTATTGACTCAGCCCAGGGTTCGTGTTGTTCTCGAAATTTTCTTAGAACGAGGTGAACATCGATTGCTGTAGAAGAGTATTGGCAGAGTGCTTTTTATAAAGGAAAAAGAAAATGAGCTCTTTTTGTATTATAAAATCGAAATATTGTCTTTCGTTCCCTCTTTTCATCTATTGATCAAGTAATTTGAACGTTCTCCAAGCTTGACGTACAATTTAAAGCATCGCACGTATTGCTGGTTTTAAATTCAATTGAAAGGGATCAAATCTCAACAAGTCTTCTAATATTTGCAAAATGACTTAGATATAAATTTCGATAAGTAATGCTTTGTCACGGTTGCTTTGAGTTGATACGATGGAACATGGAGGGATATCGTGATGAAGAGAGAGAGAGAGAGATAGTGAGAGAGATCGGAGAGAAAAATAATATATATTCTCTTATCAAAGACTGTCCTTTCTATTATATTATAGAAAGGCGTTTATTGGACACCTATGCATAGGATCGTGAATAAGTAACGACAAATCCTTTACATATAATCATTAAACACTGATTAACTAAGAATAAACAAGTCGAGCAAAACGCAGGTTAAACTTGGTTACCTACTGTTTTAAGAATTATTACTTAACATTTTAAAGGGCGACGAGTTTTTGCCATATAGTTTAAATCAAAAATTGATATGTTGTTTATGCATTTCCTCTGCGAGACTAGAATGATATATCGTAAAGAGAATACATCGTTTACAAGCAGAGACGGCGTATTATGAAATCGGAATATTGTTTTTCCTTCCTTCTTTTCATCTATTTATCGAGCAATTTGAAAATCATCCAAGCTTGACGTACAGTTGGAAGCATTGAACGTATTGCTGGTTCTAAATTTAGTTCCAAGGGACCAAGTCTCAACAAGTCTTCTAATATTTGCAAAATGACTGAGATATAAATTTCGATAAGTAATTCTTTGTCACGGTTGCTTTGAGATGATATCATGGAATATGGAGGGAGATCGTGATGAAGAGAGAGAGAGAGAGTGTGTGTATGTGTGTATGTGTGTGAAAGAGAGAGAGAGAGAGAGAGAGAGAGAGAGAGAGAGAAGGAGAGAAAAATAATATGTAGTCTCTTATCAAAGACTATCCTATTATAGAAAGGCTTTCATTGGACACCTATGCATAGGATCGTGAATAAGTAACGACAGATCCTTGACATATAATCATTAAACACTGATTAACTAAGAATACGGGTGAAACTTGGTTACATATTGTTTTAAGAAATATTACTTAACATTTTAAAGGGCGACGAGTTTTTTCCATATAGTTGAACTCAAAAATATATATGTTGTATATGCATTTCCTCTGCGAGACTAGAATGATACGTCGTAAGGTGAATACATCGTTTGCAAGCAGAGACTGCGTGAATGCAATGGTTTCACTAAATATTAGTAATTCTTCTCGTCACTTTTGTCATCTATACATGTTTTAAATAATTTATACATATATTGGATGAAGGTTTAGGAATCATAAGCTTTTTAATCAATGCTTATTTCTGCCCTAATTTGTGTCGATGGTGAATCGTGATATCTCAAGTAAATTTAGTTACCGACCTCAGATACCAACTAAAAGCACAGAGCGCTACTATGGTAACGAATATCACCTACATTGTTTTCCAGCTGAAAACATTGTTTCCGTTTATCTATATTCGGTAGATTTTATGATATACTTAGTAGTAGTATCGTAGCTCAGCAATAAAATAACATTTAAGGTAAAGAAAAACATTTCTTACACAGATTCATGAGTTTAATAATATAATCAGTATACATCGAATAAATTATTATTCCGAATAGTGTTGAAACACATCCGTTGCAGAGGGTACGGAGGCCTGCAAGGATAAATAAACAATGTACAGTATTGTAGCCTTGTTTTTATCGAGTATTCTTCTGCTTTTCTATTAAGAATCTATCAGATCAGTACATATAAAATATTTTAATCAGTTCATACCCCTTGACCTTCTCTCGTTTCTCCTAGGGTTGATCTACTTCGTATTAACCAGAACTTTTATTTATATAGCAGTTGCTAACACCGAGAATGGCAAGCCGGCCGTCACCGAAATCCATATAATATAGCACTTGTTATGTGCAGGTATATTCGTTACTCATTATTATCTTTTGACGTTGTCTGGTGAAGCTTATTGAACATCTTTGCTTATTTAAAGGTCTCTCAATCCAATGTAAGTGAGTTATATGTGTCCCTTATACGCCACTTCCACGTACGTATAATATTGAATAAATACCTGCTCAAAATTTAGGAGGGTAATAATTGTCAACATTCGTTGACTCTGCGGTGTAGTTACACATAAGAAAAAACTTTGTTTTTTCAGGAATTAAAGATTACAGAATATGCATTAAAATATTTTCATATCTTTGACTTGTAAACTAAAAGACCCAGTCAATCTTAAGCGTTTCATCTGTTAAGTTATATAAAGTGTTCAATGCGAATAATGCACCTAAAATTATTTCAGTCAACCATTTTTAAACTAAAATGTACCACAATTATATACCAAAAATGGAAAATCAGTGTCAGTAATATTTTGGATTCATGCAAATTTATGCAGATGTTATCTTAATAAGGAGGTGTTTCCCTATGTTGGAACATGTTTTATTCATTCCATGTTTTAGCAAAATTAAATCATATTTTATACCTCGAAGATGGCGAATCCCAGACGGATGGACGGATGAAAGAAACATATTTAACCAAACTCAGAGTTGTATACTTTCTCGATCACACCCATTTATTCGATTAGAAAATGTATAAATAACACAACAATCTTTATAAAACAAACCGAGCAATATCCATAAGTGAAAGTTTTAACGAAACTGTACCTAAAATCCACAATGGTTTCTCTCTGATATCTTGTTTTGATGACACATTTTATTTTAAAACATGGATGGCGCCATTAATATTGTATTCACTTGCAATCTTTAAATTCGCGCTGGTTATCATAGGACCGTCATAACCTATCCATTTTTTGCAGTTTTCCTGTTTGTATATACTGTTTTATTTACTAAATGTCAACCGCAGCAAGAACATTTATGTAGTAAAATTATTTTACCAAGATAGTTTGGTTGGTTCTTGTAAAGTTATATGAATAAGGGCACATTTGGATAACAAAGTATCGCATGTATGCTACGAAATGGGCAAGACACAAAGCACAAAATGTTGGTGATGTTATGTGTAAATAATAAATTGCATGAGTAATTTTAATATGAAATAGATAGATGGATCTAGTGTTCGATAGATAAAAGATCATCGTTAATTGTTACCTCATTAATAACCTTGTACGTGTCTTCAACGAGTTCAATATTAACAACTCTTATGTCTCCTTTTACTCTTCCAAGCCATTGGAAAAGTCTGCAACAATTATTGCCTTGTTTTTTGTTCTCTGAATCATCGCTGTTTAAATAGATTTAATTGGCATATGAATTTTTTTAAAGGCACGCTTTCTCTAATTTGGTTTCTTTTGGAAGCATCTGTTGTCATTGTTGGAATAGGCATGAACATGTTATACTTTGATACGTCTGCTGGAGACTATTTCCTGCCGTCTATACCATTTCAAAAACAATATATAGATATAATTCGTTTACGAAACACTCGATCACAAAAGACAGAATTAAGCAAATATTGTTATATGCTCATATTTTTTAAATTAACATTAGATTTATATTTTTTCATACTGCACGGTTACACATTGCACGTGTATAAAAAATTAGCAAATACGTCTCGTTAATTAGGAACTACTTAACGCTTATATAACAGTAGGTTTTTCTTTATTAGATTAGCTAGTGGATGAACTACAGAAGCTGTTTCGGCCATTTGAGAGTATATAAAGTTAACTATCTAGACAGTTTCTGTGTTACTTATGAACCTTTCAAACAAGAAAAAAAGTGAGAAATCCAATATTGAAAATACCATTCTGATCAGTTAAATAATTACTTATGTGAAATGATCGTAACCGTTCGCACTTAGAATGGCTCAGAATATAATCAGAATTTCCTAGGGTCTATATAAATAGCATATAAAAGCAATATGGGGCTAAGGGCTATCATATATCTATAAGAGAAGTACCATTTCATGAATCAGTTAACACACTAAATTTGAGAAAAAAATCATCTAAAGGTTTTGGTAGAAGCATGAGCACCTTAGAGCCGAGATGCCAAGGCAACGAAGGGGTCTTTTTGTCCACTGGTTGAATCGACTGTCACACAACAGATGGTTTGCCAATCTCCCAGTTCAACGTTTTTGATACAATGCTAGGCTAGCGTTAGAATTCATACAGGTTATGTACATAGCTAGGGTCCCTCCCACAAATAGCATGCAAGTGACATGACATAAACATAGATTTACTTTAACTGGTAATAACTATGGCTATACAGTTTCGGATATTGAATTTCCTCAAAATGTACTTTACAGGATCGTATTGCAAATCCGAGGTATATGAACTATACCAAGGATCTCAAAACCTGATACACATATTAAATTTATACTTTAATATCGACTACATTTCCAGCATAAATCATGTTCTCCTTGCTCCACTCGAAACGAAATGAATGTGATATAACAAAACGTCGTATAATAATTTCAATTACAAGAATTCGTATTTTCCCCATAATATGATTCCAAACGATCAATAACAGAACACAAAAACAGATACAGTTAATGGCAGTCCTTCCACTGTTCGAGGTTTATGTAAGGTATACCATCAGACTTAATTAACCAGACTAATAAATGCAGTCAATCAAAAGAAACATTTATATGCATCGACAGTAAGACAAATTTCATCCATTCCAGACTTACTAGAAAATATATTGAAATCCGCATTCATTCTCAAAATTTAAATTGTAAGTATACCAAAGCGAGCAATACTTTATAAACTATGTGTGAGCATGCAATAAACTTCAAAGATCGATAGTCGGTGCCAAGTGCGCTTTACTATCGAGACTGTAGATTGATGAATCTGCGGTTTTGTATTTGTTTCAGAATACAGCATACAATCAATTACTTTGTTTCTTGTAGTGTGTTATTTGTACTATTACGCCTAAGGTAGAAGAACCAAATGAGTATATAATACCAAAATAAATCAATTTGTAGGAAAAATATGAACTTGTTTTATCGGAGTAATATTGGACAGCGCTTCAATAAAGCATCGGATTTTACTAAAAAGAGAGGAAACGTTTTTTTCAAAAGGGGGATCAAAATGCAAAACGCGTTTTGCTTATGCATCTCATACATGTACGTGGGAAAAAATTGTGCATATGTTGCAACTTTTACGAATGGTTTCATTCTTATGTACTTTATTATACTTATTATCTGCACTTTTCTGCGAAAATAAATTTGTTAATGTAACATAAGTAAATTCGTATTTACTTGCTACGTTCAGCGTATTTTCCCTCCTTGAAAAATCAAACTCGCAAAAGTGTCATAGCAGAGACGCATTACATATGTATAGAATTATACAGTATACCTGACACAAGAATAGCATAACCTGCCATGATGTGTATAGAAAAGAATCCGAATAAGCAATGCAGATGCTGTTGCATGGAGTTTATCCCATATGGTCAGGAAGGACTTTTTACCTGCGATGTAACGTTTGGTATTATAAACCCATCTATGCGTTGTGTAACGTAACTAAGTTACAACATGCAAACCAACTAAATGTATCCAGCTCTTAAAGCTAGAATGGGACAAACTAAGTATGTCAGCAGAGAGCACTTAACTTGGAAACAATTTAGTTGGCGAAAATTTAGAGAGTTTTTGCTTTTAATACCAATATTTTTCTTTTTCCTTAGGAGAGAGAATTTATGGTATATATGCTATGCATTTAAATCTTGTAAATCAATTATATGTAGACACATGCATACTTAAAAGTAGAAGATAATAGTATCCGATCTGCTTAATGCGACTTTACACCTCTGCATGAACAAAATTAGAACTCCATTGATGATCAAGGAAATGGCAACAATTACAAGTCCAACCCCAATAAGCGGTCCTAGTAGACCTGGAAGGAAAGACAAATATTCATTGGTTCGAAGCTTGCATGTTGGGATATAACCATGAAATAAAGACAACAGAATGGATATAATGCCATGATTGTTCGAAATGTTATATGTGATACAATTCACAATCTTGCAGGGAGATACCTTAGAGTAGATGCACTTGTATGATCCACACTATTGATAATTATTTCATAACTGTAAATGACTCTTATTTGATTGCTAAACACATATATGCGTTTCATGGTCTGGTGCTTGAAACTATGTTTCTGCTCATTGTGCTATGTTATAGCATTATAGTAAATACACGTATAATACTTATCATTGAAATCTTGCTGCACAAAATTATTTCCGTTGATAGGTTTGGCACTGGATTGAGCTGAAATGAAATCAAACGGTAAATCAAACTTGCATTTACCCAATCAATATAAATCAATCCATTTTTAATATTTATATATTCAGAACAATATCTTAAAACTAGATAAAGATTACACAGATTGCACAAAAATGTCATATTTATACTGGAAAGTTGTATAGAAGCAATAATGTATATGTTCAGGTGCGTATGCATATATTCGTACAATATATGCATCGGATGATTCAAAATATACCCACTGAATATAACACTTAAGCACAAGTGCTAAAATAAAACTTTAAGGTATCGCAAAAAGTACGCAACACGAGCGATTATGAAATGCAAGTGGATGACCATGGCGACGGACATATAATTCTCGGGAAACAACACATACCATATAATATAAAATCTCGTTTTATTATGGTACAGAAATGAATCTGATAAAACACTACAGATGCATTACCAGGAAGTAGATAAATACATAATTATTGTTAAAATTCAGAAATATTTTAAATATTGGTCTCTGGAACATAAATAAAAGAAATGATTTAAAGATTTCATGCATGTCAGATGCAAAGTGTGGACATTTAAGATCAAATTAATCAAATGATGAAATACTCAAATACTTCTGATAAATCGTTTACAATTTGTAAAAACTGCTAAAAGTCCAGCTGGATGCCACTAATTATAAGGTTTGATAGAATTTAACGTAATGGGAGAAAGTGTCCCTTAAAAATTGTAATAACGTACAAATCAAGTAAAGACAAACTCAAAATGATCATCTATATGCTACTAAATTTCCCACAAGTGTTTCACCACAATATATAGTTAGAATGCGGGCGTTTTTATTATATTTGTACGGTAACTGGGTCACTTTTATTAGCACACATTACAGTCGCAACTACTTTGCCAAGGTTTGTTATCAAATATTTTCTAGAGTCACTATAATTCACCAAAACATTCGGGATTTCATCTTGACACATAGGTAGATTTCGAAAACATTAAGGACATAAACGAAATGACACTATATGTACATGGGGAATTTTACGTCATTTTTCCATTTCGTAAACAAGACCCTCTTGATACAAGGGGAATGTTTCATATAAAAACATCCCTAGGCGTAACACTGAGGTAAAACCATAGGAGTAATAGTGGATGTCAGTATGGGTATGTAAGGGAACAAACCATGATTCTCCAGTATGAATATTTTGTGCAGGAAATCTTTCTTTCTCGACATGCAAATGCCCTTTAGCTAAAAAGTTGCTGTTTGTGCCAAACCTCTTTCATATGAAATCTCTTTTCCTTTCATACATAAGACAATCTTCTTCTTGCCATGCGTCCGTCAACGCAAGACGATGGTGTAGCTTCAGGAAAAACTGTTGTTTCGCATTCTTCCTGGCTCTATTTTCAGCGTGCTTTATGTTACTGTTTTCCTTGCCATTTTGAACGCACAGTCTGACATCTAGGCGCTAGGTGGAGCTGTCGCTAGCACAACTCTCCCCGTCGTTGACGTTGATGTTGGCCGTTTCATGTAATTCTTACAAACGTCTTTTTAACGCATATGTTTCCATCCATTTGGTTGTGCGCCGTCTGCTAGTTCACTGTATAGCAGGTCCTTAGGAATGCAGCCTGGGTCCATTTTTTGACGCGGCCGAGCCAGCAAAGGCGCACATCTGCGAAAATACAGAAAATGTTGATCATGTTAGCGTGTCCAGAACCTCTATGTTGGGTACTTTATCCTGCCACTGGATATGCAGAAGACACTACAGTCATCTCAGGTATAAGCTGTTCAGTTGCCTTTCGTGTTTCGCATATGTCATCCATGTCTCGCTGCTGTAAAGGAGCGTGTGGAGCATGCAGGCATAGTAGACGCGCAATTTGGTCTTTGTAGTGAGGTTGGGATTGTTCCAGACAGTCTGATTTAGTCTTGCCATCACTGTTGCTGCCTTGGCAATCCTGCTTTTCACATTAGAGTCAATGAAAAGCAAGCTGGAGATGGTGGACCCGAGGTATGTGAAGTTTTCAACAACTTCCAAGTTGTACACCTCGATGGTGATGGAGGGAGGGGAGTCATCCTACATCTCCATGACGTTCATTTTCTTCAAAGTGATGGTCAATCCAACTTCCTTACAGGCGAGGGAGAGGTAGCATACCAGCAGTGCAGTGCATCTTCCATGTGTGATGTCAAGGCTGCATCGTCGGCGAAGAGCAGTTGACGGATGTGGACATATGTGACTTTAATCTTAGTACGGAAACGGGCGATGTTGAACAGTTTGCCGTCAGCCCTGCTATGGATGTACACTACCTCGCTGCAGTCCTTGAAGGATTACTGGAACGGCATGGAGAAGAAGATTGCAAAGACCGCTTGCGCAATGACGCAGCCATGCTTCACTCCGCTGCTAACTTGGAAGGCCTCCGATGTTGCATCAATGAGGCACACGTGACGACACGACAACGAGTAGTCGAGGTGGGTAGGGGACAGTTGATCTGCAGGAGCCTAAAGAGTCCGCTAATATTGACCAGGTCAAACGTATTCGTCATGTGTAGGAAGTCGTAGTGAGACGACCATGTTCACTGTTGACTGGTCGCCTTGGAAACCATACTGTGACTGTGTAGACTCGGAAGGCTAGGGTCTTCGAGCGCTCCAGGACGACACGGGTGAAAGCCTTTTCGATGATGCTGAAGAGGGATATGCCCCGGTAGTTGTTCCAGTCGTTACGTTCTATTTTGTTTTTGTACTAAATGACGATGTTGGCGACACTGATGTATCGGGATGTATCCCTGTGATCAGCAGAGCCAGAGGAGTACGTTCAGGCGCATAAGCAGTGCTGATTTCCCGCTCTGGAAGATTTTGTTACACTGAACCGTTCAATAGGGTGTCTTTTGGAAGAACTAGTACTATCACTTACAAATACATGTTGAAACTTAAGAAGTTCAAGATCCTAAGCCCTGCATATAAATCGTCTGCGTTATTAATGACTAATTTGAATTTATATAGGATGAGTTTGATGCTGTTTAAAATCTCAAATACGGATTTAATTTAATATTCCTCCTGAATTAAAACCATCTAAATATCTGACATAATTAAACCTTTTTAACAATTCAAAGACGAATTTTGACATTGCTGATGAAAAAATGCCCTCCAGATGAATCCGGTTTCACGTCCTACAGACAGCGTTAAACGTACAAAACCGAATATCACATGTGCATTGGCTTCCTACTTTGAAGCGAAGTATCATGGAGATGGACATCGACGAGGATCACATGGGTGTGGCCCTCATTATTTTGGTTTCTACAGCATATGCGTAGAAACCCAATGCACCAGAAAGGAAGCGAAAAATGAGGGGGAGATATAAGATCACACTTGCACCAAAGCCGTGACATAAAGATATTCCTTGGGAACAATCTATAATAACAGCTGTGACAGTGCGTGGATCTAACGATATACCAAAATTGCACCAAGTACTAGCCCCTCGCTATACGTTGAAAATATGTCCTCATTTCATTCGAGGGCATCTGTTTTGAGGGTCCCAATTTCCTGTCGAAAACTGCATTCATGTTTATGATCGTCATTATCATTACGACGTCAGTAGAAGTATCAATGGACATGCAGGGTGCAGTTACTGCCGTGAAAATGTGAACAGGAATTTATCAAGCAGGAGCAACATGTTCAATGTGGTAAGATATGTCGTCACAGTTTGTCTTAGAATCCTTTTTCTTGTCAAGTCGTCGATATGTTTGATCAGTGTAGGCTGTAAATATGCTCACACACTGAATAAGTTATTTGATCATTTAAATATATTCAGGGTCCTTCATTATATCAGTTTCGAAACTGAAACGTTATCGTAGAGATATGTCCTCACTTTTTCAATACGGAAGAAAAACACGTCGTGCTCCGTTATATTGCTAAGTCCTCGATGGTATGAAAAAGATACAGAGGGAATCTATCTGAACTTGATACCTATCCTTTCATGCGCTAATTTTGATTTTGAATTGATGAAGAGTTGTTTCTGCAGGACAGTTATTATCGGGCAGCAGGTAACAGTTCAGTGACAACATTTACGTTGATAAATGTATTGAAAGAACTTCATGCCCGAGAATACCCTAGTAATTTTACCATCTCAATCGTACCATTTCGTGAGCAGTCTCTATGCGGCCAAGGCTTTGCGTTTGTTATTTTACTTGTGTTAAACGCGACAAAATTTTACACAACAAAATGATGGAGAAAAACAGATCAGGGCCATATTCCATGGATGTGTAGTACTCTCCTGCTCTGCCGCATTTGTTTCAAGTAAACAATCTTTTTCTTACATCGTACATGTTCCGAAATCTACAATCAAGGTTAAACTCCTCCTCACCATGACGAAGACAGACCCTTGAAAGGACATTAAGTGGATGAGCGTACAATTGTAAATTAAATCTAAAACACATATCAAAGTTCCAACACAAGACCAAAAGCACGAAATTCGATTTGCAATCCAAATGTATTCCGAATAAATTATGATATTGAAAGCGTTCATGTGTATGCAGTCTCGAATGTGCTAATGTGGCAATGACAAGGAACGTGGCGATGTGTTGACAGTATTTCAATGTATCACAATACAATACTCCAGAATGTCCAAGTTTGAATTTTGACATAATTCCAATAATAATGAAATTAATGTTGTCCAAACATTTTATTGAGAACTTTGAAATTCAACGAATAATAGTTTTACTAAATTAATTCACCCAAATTAAAAAGGAACACAACAACACCAGTAAATATGCCTCATAAGTTAAGGCAAGGACGAGTAATTTGCCAAGTATACAACATTTATAAACAAGATATGAAACAAAGATAGAGAGAAAGAGAGAGAGAGAGAGAGAGAGAGAGAGAGAGAGAGAGAGAGATCCGTACGTCAAGGTCAAGTAGAAAGTACATATATAAATAACATATATGTATGGACAAAGTCAGCAAACAGTATATATTAAATATACGCCACAGGGGAATATTGTGTTTCAGGTCATTGGTTTCTGAAACGGAAGAAGAGATCGAGTGGATATTCAACTTGATTTCATACCTCAGAAGAAAAGTATTTTAATCAAAGGTACCATTCCATAGAAGGCATCGACTTAGAACACATGGAGCTAAAGACAATGATAAATGTACAAATGTGATTTTTGGGAGAAAGAGTTAAACAGTATCTCTATCTCTGTCTCTGTATATATATATATATATATATATATATATATATATATATATATATATATATATATATATATATATATATATATATATATATATATATATATATATGTGTGTGTGTGTGTGTGTGTGTGCAATGTGTATGTATACAGAACAATCATTATCAGAAACTTAATTTATTTGACACTTTCGAGAAACTATAATTATATAGTCTGTAATCAGACGAAACTGTTATTATTTATAGAAGAACATTCTTTCACGGAAAGGTAGATTCGGGGATACCGGTATGTTGCAATAGTAGGCGATTATAAGACAGTGACTGAATAAGACAAAAAGACCAATATACCTACAAATATTTAATCTGTATGGATCACTCTCAAATCCAAATCCGGATGACTTACACTTGTAAATGTTGTACATATCATCAGGTGTTAAATTCTGTATAGCAAGAATCGTGCTGTTTTGAGAATATTTGCCATTGCTTTCTTTCATAGATCCATTGAGGCTCCAAGAAACCTTTTCTGTGGATATATTTAGGGAATTGCACTGTAACTCTATGTATAAATCGACATGTAGTACCATAGTTATTTCAAGGAGGGGTTCCTTCATGTAGAAAAATGCAAAACATTCGAATAATGAGGATAACAGAAGCTATAGAAAATCAAACGCTAGCGGCTTCATTTAAAAAATAATTAAATGTCTGTAGTCGTTATGCAATTGTTCTTTTACTGAATATCCAGTTGTCATGTTGAACTTTTTTTAATTTATTTTCTTCTCATGAATTTTTCAAGCGTATCTTTATACAACTTTGGAAAAGAGAGGATTCAATGTCTGTAGCATAATTAGGAACGATTTGTTGGAGGTCTTACGTTGTACACGAAATCAGACAAACTAATTAAATTAGTATTGGTGTGGCCACGAATTAATATAAATAATATCACTCAAATGCTGAAATTCTGCAAATGTTAATTTATACTTTTGGCTCAGACATACATTGGTAGCGCATTGTACTTAAATAACCAGGCAACCGGTTTATACGTACTATAGTCAATTAAATTCTTCATCATAAAGTATGAATTATTTGTTTGATCTAAAATCTTTATATATGCTTAAAAATATGACTTAACCAGATTACGGGTGGTAGGCTTACAAAGATAATTAGGACGGTAAATATAAATCCTGGACAAAGTGTGTTAAAGAAGTGTTTGTACAAAACAAATGAAACCTTTTAGAAACGGGTAAATACGAAATACATAAGTTAGATCGTACTTCTTTGTATAACTCTCTTCTGACATGAACAGCTACTGAGAGACATGCTTTCAGGTTCTCAGTTATAAACTCTGATTATAAAGTTAGAAATATATCTCTTTATTAATTATCACTTTTAACTACCTTAAACTGACAAATCCATATAATTCTAGTAAAATGAACACTTGCACTGTTGTAATTAACTAACAACTGATGAAATCTAAGGCTTATGCAACATACCAATTTGTAGAGTGACACTATCGTTGACGTCCTCTGAATCCCATGATCGTTCCAACTCGTATATGCCAGCATCTTTTCTTGTAACGTTTGAAATGCTAACAGTAACAGTTACCGTTTCGAAGGTACCGTTGTTTACGTAAACTTGTATTCTTTCATCTTTTTCATGCCAGACGATGTGATTTTTAAGTGGCCATACAACCAGAAGAAATGACAAGTACGACAAATACGTATAGAATTCCTGTTCATATTGTTGTATGTCCATGATAAAGACACGATTCTTCCTATAATACCTTCCACAGTGCTTCCTTCTGAGACCAAAGCAAATGTTATGCAGGAAGCTAAATCATACACGAACAACATATTTCCTTGTACTTAAATGTGTTGATACTGTCCAGCTAATACTGTATGAAACTACAGCATCAAACTGAAGTAGTAATCTTGTTTATTTTCCATGTTTTGAATAAATAATAATCGTTGGATAATTGAAAATATCATTGATCAATTTACAAAAGAAACATGTCACAAAATGAGAACAAGAGTTTCAAATCTGAAAAATAATGGATCGAAAAAATAAATTATATGTAGGAAAATGCCTCGAAAACCACACATTCTCCAAGTTCAATACTTCGATTAATGTATGAAGTCCAATGTACAATATACATCGATTAATAATAACATAATACACAGTATTTCCGTAACGTCAATTTAAGTTATGATCATCCGTTTATAATTATGTACATAAAATTACAATATGCGACAGAGTCGGAAATGTGTGTGATATTGTTTATTGGCTTATCGACACAAAATGAAATAAAATCAGACATTTGTTGTTCAGTATAGAACATGTTTTAATATTTTTAATAGATATCATCAATAAGAAACTAAAGAATATATATATATATATATATATATATATATATATATATATATATATATATATATATATATATATATATATATATATATATATATATATATATATATATATATATATATATATATATATATATATATATACTCGTCATCCATAATCACTGCTACTCGCTAGTACAACTACTGCTAATGATGATAACATTATTTGCTTTTTATTGTTATTTTAGTTTTAGTTACAGTAGTGCGAGTAAAACAACAATAGTTGTAATGTTTGTAGCATGTTCAACTAAATGACGATTATATGGGGATGAGGACAGTACTAGACTTAAATCCTAATTAAATATCATGATCGATTAACACTTGTGTAGTCCCAATTATACCGTGCACTACAGTCATTATCGACTAGAGCGAAGATGAATTTCAAGAATCCAGGTAAACATAAGAAAATGAATAGCATTATATTAAGTGAACAATTATCATGGAAAGCTCTACATATTCTGTACATCATCAAAACTATTAGGGTGGGAGGTGAACTTTAAGGGGAGAGAAAATGAATTTTAGGAAAACACACTCTCTGAAAAATTGAAAACGATTTGATAGCAATGGATCTTGCATAATGCTCAATAACTAAATACTGAATGAAAATAATTAGTATAAAGAGAAGATGCTTACACAGAAAACGTTAGAATTGTTGGTAAAGGCAATGCAGTTATCAGTTATAAAAGCAGAATTAAAACAGTTTTTTTTAATGAAGATTCGTTCAGCTTGGGGACTTAAGGTAAAAGGCATTTATTATGATTGTTTATGTATTTGTTTTTTGTTGACGTTTTGCCACCGAACTGAGATTTGATAGGAGGCTTAGACTTTACGCGCCTTGTTCTCCTGCCTATAACGGTACACACACCAAGTTGGAAAAGTAACAAACGCCCAAGAAAACACATGTGGTAGCTGTCAAGAATATCGGTATAACAAAAAGTACTTAAATCACACTTTAGAATACAACAAACTTTTTGTCTTGAAGATATAATTTATATTTCGAAATATACGTTTCAAACGCGTTATGAAACAACAATATTTATATCAAATGATCTCGAAATCGCAGTTGCATCGACAATGATGGTAATGATTATGAACGTCACACATATTATTTCTGATCTTATATTTTTGCTCATCATCAAGTATTAGGGATATGATATTACCAGCCATTGCCTTCTACCCATAAATACATAAATAAATAATGTACTCACACTAGACTAGCAACGCGCAACAGGCCATTCACGATCAACAACGTGAATGTTTTTGACATACGATTTAGAGTTCCTATGGTAAAATCCTGATAATGATGATACCAAGCAAGAGCTTCGTTTTTATTCAATTTGGATGCAATTTGGGAAGCTTGTAAAGGAATGATGTCTCATATATCGGTACATGTGACGTATCAGTAGTAGTAGTGTAGGATTTTACCAATAGTCTCATGTTCTAATGTTAACTTTCAACAGAAAAATCTCGCGTCAATGCGATCCTTAATTTAGTTGTTTCAGTTCGTCTATGTTCATACCATGAGGTTCAGGTTGTTGGGTAGTACGTTTTCCAATGTGGCAGCGCAAAACCTGCGTATCACAGAAACAAAGGCAATGTGACAGTAAGAGGATAAATTTGAAAGTCACACACACACACATCCAAGCACCCCCCCGATATATATATATATATATATATATATATATATATATATATATATATATATATATATATATATATATATATATATATATATATATATATATATATATGACCAAGGGAAATAATGTGTTCAATTTAAACATAAATATTACATGATATTATACATGTTGATACAATCTTATAACTTATTTTGATAATATCTTTAAAATGTCTATAATATACAGTTAATATCATTAGAGTATGCTGTGCTAGTAAACGATTGCTGTACTAATTCAAGTCAAGAATAGCATAAAAAGTATATTAATTAAATGTTTATTCGGGTTCATTACATTATGGTTGATACTATACGTGTGTAATGGTGGAATTATTTTAGTTTAGTATTTGTGGCATTGGCCATTAACACAATTATATTAGGTGTAATGTTTTTTCTTTTTATTGAATTCTTCTCTTCTAGTCTCCATTACAAATCACTCCCTTTAGTGGTTCTACCAAGGCCATTTGTCTTTCGTGTAGTTTTGAATTATATTGTATCTTACCTATTCTAGCATTCTCCAAAGCAGGCTCCCGAACTGCATCAGTATATTATTGGCGCTGTCGTATCAGTTTTACATATACTGTCTCCCAAGTGTTTCTACTTAGTTTGAATTGTATTGATTTAAATGCAACCATTGGTATTGAAACATAGTTACACAATTCAAGTAAAACGTTTTTTTTTTTTTACAACAAATTTACAATATTAGGCTTTGATGTTCCCAGAAATAATAGCAGGACTGTTATTGCAAGAAAAACAACTGATTTAAATATACACCATAACTCCCCTTCCTTCTCTATATTTTTATATATTGTGTTCTTATTGGTGTGTGATATCCAACCAATGACAGAGTCTCGTTTTACATTCGAATCGAATTATATTCCAGTAAGCGCAATATCAAACTCACCCAATGTGTCTCTACTAATAATTTGTAATAGGTCATGAAGGCAAATTGATAAAATATAACAAGCTGATTCCTTAAAAAAGGAATAAAAGCTAAGGGGTGTATATAAATCGCGTGGTAGTCAAATCTCTAGCGTTTCCGACCCCCTACTCCAGAATATTTATGTGGTATTTATGGTATGCCAACCAGGAACAAGGCTGTTAACATTGAAATGTATGCTGTGTAATAACTATGATAGCTGCAGATTGAAATGAGCACTAGGCTACCTATTGCTGGTACACAATGAATCAGTTGTACAATTTGATGGCTTTGCCCCCTATTGGGATTCTTTATGCTTGAAGCCAATGACATGTCAACATTTTTGCAATATATTTGTTGAACATGTGGGCGAGTCCCCTTGCAGGGGCAACCTATTTGTCTGCTAAAATGCGGATGTATATATCTGGTCACTGAAACGTTTAGTCCACATACGCATCAGACATTCTCGAAACCCCTGTTGACTCTGTAAAACCGCTCCTTGGGGCTTATGAATATACAATAAAGATTTCAATTTCGATTGAGTTTTCCAGAAAGGTAAATTCCGCTTTAAAGTCCTCATATTGAAGTTGTTCTTAAACTTCTCGCCATTTGACAATGTTGACAATGATAATGATTATGTATTTTTTTAATCCTAATTATGAAGATGGGTTTTGAATTTGAGAGACTCAGATTCGAATGTAATGTAGTAGTTGTGTACAGTTAAAGTAAGTAGATCTTGTTTTCCAAATTAACCTCTGAAGATTGCCATACGATAGATATAAGAGTCAAAAGGTCAAAATATGAGCATAGGTTCGATCAACATGATTTTATAACGCTTAAAACGCTATGCCGTTCTAGGTCTAGAAGCATAATGCTATGGTTTCTGTCTTCAACGAAGCATAAACTAGCCGCTGTGGTTTTATTGCTTTGTGATTTTGCATCTCTCGAAATTAAAGGACAAAAGTGTGTGTGAGTGTGTATGTGTGTGTGGGGGGGGGGGGGGTCATTAAACCCGCAAACTCACGATAATATATGTAGGGAAACTATCAAAACGTCAATTTGAAACACCTATAATAGAAGTGGTCGATTGCATCTTAAATAACATAACACCCTGCTGAAAGTAAAAAATCAGTAGAACTACAAACCAGTGCAGTAAAGTGAATTCTCACTCAACGTTGATCGATGGAATCTCTGGAGAAATACATTGACAATGTCTGAAAATGTTCGACTCATTATATTTATGATACAAACATAACACGTTTTGCTTAAAATAGACCATACCATATTGTATTTAGAATATTATTTACACACATATGTTGCAAATTTATTTTGATAGTAACATGTATAGGTTATTAATGTAGTACTGAAATATATTGGACCCGTGATTATGTCCCGCAGAATGA
This sequence comes from Sinohyriopsis cumingii, assembly GCA_028554795.2. Taxonomy (NCBI): domain Eukaryota; kingdom Metazoa; phylum Mollusca; class Bivalvia; order Unionida; family Unionidae; genus Sinohyriopsis; species Sinohyriopsis cumingii. The sequence continues at coordinate 53,677,059 of CM068831.1, forward strand.
CCATGTTAGCGAAGGCATCCTACGCTATATTAACGAAGACCCACTATAATTTAATAATGCTCAGTCAATAATCTGTACAATAAGCTCTTAAACTAGGCACAATATGCATTATGTTATGCTATGGAAATATCACAACTGAAGCATAAATTTAGTACAAAGCGTCTATGTTTTGCAATAGCACAGTAACAAAATGCATACTAGAAACATGTGCTGAAATGAGAAAGGTGTGTTATGAATTTTGGTAGTCAAATGGACTCATACCTGAGAGTCCCGAGTGTAAACATTTCTGACAGCTGCCTATTTCGAGTACTGGTAAATTTGTTATCTCATCTTAGCATGTTACTATTGTCATTTATGGCAAAATGAAAGAGACACTCATTTCACTTGTAAAGTTTATGTTTGGTGTCTTACGGCACATGGGCAATAGTAGGATAGTAGTACCGAGGCAATCGTGGTTAAGTGCCTTGCCATTGGACACACCACGATATCAAGCGCAGACTGGTCCGATTGTAGGATTGAAACTGGGCCACTTTCCCTTCATTATATACTTCAGTAGGATGGGCAAGATCCTTGATGGGAGTTAAACATTTTAGTATGTTACATGGAAGTCATTTTCGTCTGTGGCATGCACGTCGGCTTCTTTGAAAGATATAATTCAACACGTAGGTCAAAGATCACTGACGATATTTAGAGAGGTTTAATATGTTTTAGTAAGTTGGTTAATTTAACCTGATGTTCATGTTTGACAATGATTTTTAACGTTTCAGTATCATACACAAACAATATATAGAAAGCTAACACGACGCTTTCGTCTTCACGCTAATGATTTCATCAGCAGACTGATCTAATATCTACTGACTGTTAACATCACTCGATGCGCACGAATGAAGATCGATTCCTTAACCCTTCGTTCAAACAAGGCTTTTTCTCCATCTAGGGTTTTTATTGAGTTCCAGGTTACCGAATAATCAGGGCAAACATCATGGATGTGCCGTGACACGTTAGATGAGCTTGAATGTGGCAAATAATGTTAGCTAAAAATATGGACTTCATTTATGCATTTACTCTGAATGATATAATGTTATGGAAACAGACATACTTCTTTGTGAGCACTTGCTACGTAATGCATTGAGTTGCACTGAATATTAGTAATTCTGCTAATCAATATTGTAATTTATATATCTTTTTATCAAACTATAAAAGATGCACACGTAACATTATTTGCTTCATTGCTTAAGCTTAAAAATATTAAGTATTCATTTTATACCCTATTGTGTGTCAATAGAGAGCCTGGCTCTGTCATGTGATTTTGGTTATCAGCTTCGGATAATATCAACAAGCAAAGTGAGTTCATATGGTAATGCGTATCACCTATAGGGTTATTCATATGCATACCTATATTATGTGTATTATCATTTATGATTACTGTTAATAAGAGTTATTAAGGTTATAACAAATTTATGTACTAATTTTCACCAATGATCCTTAAGATCGTACTTTAAAAAGAGTCATGCATGAAGTGCGTAGATTCATTAATACAGTTTCAAGATTAGTTTGCATTGTTGCTCCGGAGATCTAAAAAGCCAAGCCGTCCTAATTTATGACAATTCAGCGTAAATTAGGTGATGTTATTTAAAAGATCGCATTCTTCAGGAATTAATGTGCGACACTATCTGATCACTTTAGTCATGAATATAAAAAAATTATATATAATTAGGCATTCTTATTAGTATTCACCAGTCTTGGATATCATTTATTAAGATCATTTTTTGTTCAATTTATTCATTCATTGGAATTATAGTTCTCGAAATATTCAGACTACATGAAATGACCGTTGTCAAGAAAATACTGTTAATTAGTGTCTGCTTTAACAGCATGGTCATGACAACAATAATGACGAAGCTTGAAGAGATTATTTTTATACTAGAGAAAATAAAAGGATATATTTTAGATACGTTGAAACAAAAAAGGAACAAACCTTTGATGAGACATTTAATTTTAAATTAAGTGTAGTAAAATAACCATAAGGTGACCTGTGTATGCTTTTAGCCACAAACCTCTTGTCATCATACATATACAAATGTGTACATGCACATCATATATACATAAACTCTGTTTCTAGAGACATGGTGTCCCGAAAGAGTTTGGATGGCTTAGTATGTCTGGTTATATACCTATTAACACACACCACTTAACTAAACCATATGCTTGGGAAGCTTCTCCATACTAAAGACCCGTACTCACTGAGTTGTTTCAAGGACCGATGCATTTTCCCCAAATGTTATTCAAACAACGACTCCTGATTTTTGTAGTCCATTTCTCTTCGTATAGATCGAAATGTTGTGATCAGGCAACACAGTAAATGGTAGCCACACTTTTAAGTATAATATAAATTGCTATTTGTTAGTACAAGAACACTCACACATAATACATAATTAAACTATGAAGAATAATTATATAATTGCGTTACAAAGAAACCCCACTAACTATAAGCAAAATTATGGTTCCTCTATTACTGAATATGTTTAATAAAATAACATACATAAATTGAAGAAGAGTAAAAAGTGCACCGTTTTATTTGTACTTGCATCGTTTGACTAATCTCGCCTCAGATGCCATTTTACTGTAGCACATTTTCGACCGTAGTTTATAATTTTTCATTATCTGAACTTTTGGGACAGCCACAAATCATTTAGAAGGTCAGTATATACATTCTTTTCTTGCAATACGAGAATTTAGTAGGTGTTGTGTCATTTATGGATTGATTGAAGCGTACCATGTAAGACATAAGTACGGTCGGTTGCTAATTCAATTTTCAAAGCAGATGTCTGTTTTATGTACTACTGAGTAAGGTAACATTCGACAGTTCAGCATGTTTGGTTGTTATTTGAGGCTTACAAGTACTGAAGGTTTTAAACTAGTGAGACTGAAAATCCATTTTGAAGATGATGATGTTGATTTTTACTGCCTGTTTTGTGGTACTCTTGCAAATAATGTGTGGAGATATGTAGGGGATAATAACCTATATACAGAAAATATTTTGTCAATGAAGACGTTCACATTTTGCATGTGATATTTCATCTCTATAACACAACACAATATTTGTTAAGTTTATATAACTGATGACAATTGTATTCATCATACTGTATTCAAATGCACAGATACATTTTAATGAGTATTATGTCCTGTCATCATTTGATGAATTTGAAAATAATGTTTATATATATATATATATATATATATATATATATATATATATATATATATATATATAAAGAAAATAGTTAAAGCTTCGTACAATTTAACAAGTATATTTATTTCACCAGTAGACAAAGTGAGAATGAGAAACAAGGCATACAGTATTGCGAATAAAATCCCAAAATAATCATATAATTACATACAAAAGTCCAAGTAATTTAAAGTCCTAAATACAATTCAGTGAAAGTCCAGAAAAAATCCCAAAACTGAAGTCTATGACGTGTCTGTGGTACATAGTAAGGTGCTTATATGTCAACAGTATTTTGTTGAATGAATCAGCGAAATATAATTCCAGAGTGGAATATACTTATAAATTCCAGTGAATTGCTCAGTCCGTAAATTGTCTCCGAACATTTTGTATTTCCAAAAATTAAAAGAATTACTTTAATTCAATAATTTGAACAAAAACGATTCCAGCCCCAAACTACTGGTTTCAACATACAATATAACTTGAGAGTGCTAGTTGTTAAAACACGAATGACCAAGTCCTCACATTCACAAGATGATATAGCTCGCTACTTGACATCAGGTCACAATTAGCATTTCTAAAAAAATACCAATCTCTTCAAGAAAATAATATTCTAGAGTGATGATAACATTATATCACTGGCAGGACCGTCTTTGACATTCTTGCCTATATTAATGTATTACTGTATCAAGAGTCGACAAACTTTGCCTAGCGATGATCGAGCTATGACTTTAGTCGCTGTTAAGATGCAATTCAAGAAATCTTGTTTCTATAACAGAAGGGAAGTAAATTATAATTTTAAGGATTAAATGATCATTTAATCTTATAATAGATATACACAGAAATAAACAGCGAATTATTAAATCAAATTAAAGCTAATAATTAAGATGTTAAAGTTTTCAGACCAAACAGGTTCTGCGCCTTTTTATAATATATAATGAATTGCTACATTTGTTCAAAACATTCACGAATGTTAACGGTACTTTTGTACTATAGGCCTTGTATTAAAAGGCTTATTACACACTGAGCCAATTTGCATAGGCGCTGCTATTCTCTATCACGTGGTACATCAGCCTTTACATTCCTTCGAATTCGTTGCACTATCAGATGTTTTATGTTTAGATTGGTTGTCTTTTAAGTATACATGCATTAATGTCTCTATAACGGCTTTGAAAATAAAATATAAACCAGTTATTTAAAGAAGAAATAACATGTAGTGAAACAAATATATTTAAATAATAGTATGTAAAAATGACTCAAGACAGCAATGAAAGTTGAAGAAACAGTTGTGAAACACTTTCATAATTGATTTAGCTCAAGCAGCGTTCTTGTGATGGTACTTATTCGATGTAGCTGTTATTTAAGCAGGCAAATTAGAAATATACACTGCATGTCATGCGTTTTGCGACGACATTTTGACCAAACGGTCCTGATAAAATATCAACAAGATTAATTTTGGAGTCGCTTGTGATGAATTAAACGCCAAGTGCTGGATGGCACAATGCTTTTTGAGAGTGGATGTAATTGCACTGTTTAAGGGCAAGACAGGTTAATCAATTATGCATCAAAGGTAAGTTCGACTCTATTTTTCTCTCTCTCATTAACAGTAAGTTCTAGCGATCACTAGCAGCTCATTATCGCAATTTTGTATTTTTTTCCCCTCATTTTAATCCGTTTTGGTTGTAAGTAGATCGTAATTGTCTAATATGGTTGAACAATATGATGTAGACCTGCTGTATATAGTAAATACCTATGCCACATAAAATCACAATGTTCAATCAATTTACCTGCATAAGTGTCAGGTAAAAAGTGTTGCTGTCATTATTAGTCTTTTGTGAGCGTCCGATTTACGACGTGGGCAAACTTTGATGTCTCCGTCGAGATTTATGCTTTTAGACAGAAGTTCATCGACTGCGTATACGTGGACGATTAAAGCTTGATATTGAACCGTTCCAACAACTTGAACTTCACGGGAATGTACCGTTTTATCTATGATTTATATATATATATATATATATATATATATATATATATATATATATATATATATATATATATATATATATATATATATATATATATATATATATATATATATATATATATATATACATATATACATATATATATATATATATATATATATATATATATATATATATATATATATATATATATATATATATATATATATATATATATATATATATATATATATATCCTATAATCGATACACTTTATATATTGTACATACAATTGCATATTTGTGATACTACAACATGTTTAATATCACTGTATGCAATTCTGATTGGTCAACATAAAACAATGTAATTTGTGCGCATTATTCTCATTAATGAATGTATGCGAGCGTGAGAAAAGTTAATTACCCCACCTACTGGAACGTTTTGTTATTAGCATTACTAGTAATGTTTTGGTGTCCATTATTAGAATCGACTGCTCAAAAGGAATTGTCTAGAAAATATCACGTCTGTCTGAATATGGCCTATTTACAAAAAAATGGCTCGTTAGGCCATTTGTAGAATATCATGCGATAGAAAATGGCGTTTCAACCCAAACAACAACAGTAACAGAAAAAAAAGGAAATTGGTCCACCTAAAATATTTAAAAATCCACTACACATACACGGGTTGTTTGAATATTAACTTTTAGGTGTAAATAAGCCGACCTCTGTTCACAGGATAATGTGAACATAAACCGGTCTCCTAATCAAAAAGACTTGATCCAGCCACAACAGCTGTTATCATGTCATGCAATTCAGGATTTGTCTCTGTGTACTGTTCCAAATAGAATAATGCGATTACCATGTCACGGACACATTAATGTATATCTGGAATATCTGCTACCATAAAATATCCCTTCACATATCCAAAAATGTATATCCTTATAGGTGCAAATTATAATGACACAATTTTATGTTAAACATTTCCATGACCAAACTAAAATAATGTGATTTCATAGTGTATATAGATTCTTTGATGAAAGATTATGTTGTTTGAGGCAAATATTATAGGTTTTCGGGAGGACAGGTTCACTTAAACTATAATTGGTAAAGACACTAATAAATCTGATTAGTCGTAGCGCAGCGGAACGTATTCCATATTTTGCATGCAACAAATGAATGGAGTAGTAGCTGAGTGAAAGTGAATGTACATTATTTTTCTTTCTCTCCTGCTTTTATTTTTAAAAAACTATGTGATGAACATAATCTCAAATGGGTAATAATTTGATAGTAAATTATCAACCGCGTCGAATAATGTTCAGAGTTTTCTTGCCAAGGATCGTACAAGCTGGATACTATTCATCTCTTTGTAGATGGATATAGTTATAAAACGTAAGGACATTTTGATTTGAAAACACAAAGGAAACCAGGCAAAAGAGAAAGCGATTTTATTCTGCATCGAAAAATTTAACCCAGAAAGTGAAAGTCCGATATATTTTCAGTTGAAGGTAAACGATAACGACACAAAGATAGTGTCATTTCAATCGAGGTCTATTTTTAATTTGATAACCCTCACCTAATCTGTTTTGCAGCAGAATATTTTTTCTTCAATAGTTCAATAGTCTGCAACAAAATACTAGTTTCATGTGCTGAAATGCGATAAGTTACATATGCCTTAATTCGTAACGCTGTTATACAAATGGGCTCGTGGCCCGAGAGTACCGACTGTGAACATCATTCCCGGACGGTTATTTCGAGTACTGTTCAGCAATATACCTTCTCTCAGCTTAGCATGTTAAGATTGCCATTTATGGCAAATATAACTGATAATAACTCATGTCACTTGTTAAGGTTTAGATTGGTGTTTCTTTTTGCACAGCAACACAAGTAGGTTATTTGTGCCGAGGCAGCTGGAGTACAGTGCCTTGCTCAGGGACACACCACGGTATCTGACTCAGAATGATACAATGGTAGGCTTCAATCCTGCGCCTGTTTTGTCTTGAATGCGGCAGCTAACCACTGAGCCACTGCAACTCCCCACCCGCTAAGTATTGCTGTACCAATTTAAGTGATTATTATTATTATTATTATTATTATTATTATTATTATTATTATTATTATTATTATTATTATTAATTTATACAATGTGTATGGTATATAATCCGCTTTTTGTGCTTCAGCTGCATGCAAGTTGTGTCATTTTCTCAGCAATATATACTTCAACATCAAGACCGAAATCATATATCGGAGTTATATATTTTCGTATGTTACATGCACGTTGTTCTCCTCAGCCGGGTGTACGTCGGTTTCTTCCATAGGACGGTCAAGATCACCAACTGAGATTATTTTGGTTTGATATTTTTCTTGCAAGTTTGTTACGTTAGCCTGATATTTTCCAATAGGATGTGCAAGACTATTTATTGAAGTTAAAGAGTTCTCATATGTTGCATGCCCATCGTTCGGCTCCGTAAGCGGCATGTTAGATTCTTCATCCTGACATAGTTCAATAGGACTTGGAAGATCGCTTATTGGAGTTATGTACGTTTGATCTGTGTCTATGCTGGCCGTCTCAATTTGACATAATTCTATAGAAACGTCAAAATGGTGGTGACTGTGTTCAGCACTCATGTTGACTTCATGCGGATGTTCCGCACATACGTGTCCTGTGCGTGATCAGAGGTAGTCATGGCAGCCTGAAATGTAGAATCATATTTCGACGATTTTATTATTTTTAAATAAACCAGGAATGTCTCTTTCTTCCAGAATTAAATGATAGTGTTGAAATATGACGAATAAAACGTTACTGATCAAGCCATACTCTCGAGAATTTATTGTGTGGGCTAAAGAGTAACTTAAGTAAATCAAACTGTAAGTTTAAGATAAAATATGGCGAAAAACGTCAGTAAACAGATTTGTGCTTCCTGAGTAAACATTGTGCTGATTGAAAACCCGTTTCTATGAAGTAGTCTGATTTAATATATTTTCCGAAATCAAGCGCTAACAATAAATACATGTTACATGACCGATACTACAGTTTGCATTACAATTATTGATTCAGCCTCAGGTTCTTGTTGCGCTTGATATTGTTTTAGAACTATGTGAAAATCAACTGCGGCGTAAGTGTATTGATGGAGTGCTTTTTATAATGAAAAAAGCGCATATTTGAATTATGAAATCGGAATATTGTCTTTCGTTCCCTCTTTTCATCTATTGCTTGAGCTATTTGGAAATCAGCCAAGCTTGAAATAACATATGAAGCATTGCACGTATTGCCGGTTCTAAATTCAATTCCAATGGATCAAATCTCAACAATTCTTCTAAGCTTTGGAAAATGACTTAGACATACATTTCGAAAAGACATACATTTCGATAAGTAATAATTTGTCATGGTGACTTTGAGATGATGTCATGGAAAATGGAAGGAGATCGTAAAGAAGAGAGAGAGAGAGAAAGAAGGAGAGAAAACTAATATGTAGTCTCTTTTCAAAAACTATCCATTGCAAGTATATTATATAAGAGCTTTTATTGGACACCTAATCGTAGGATCGTGAATAAGTACAGCTAAATCCTTTACATATAATCATAAATCACTGATTAGCTACGATTACACAAGTCGAGAAAAACGCAGGTGAAACATTGTTACATATTGTTTTAAGAAATATTACTTAACATTTGAAAGGGCGACGAGTTTTTGCCATATCGTTTAAATAAAAATTAGATATGTTGTGTATACATTTCCTTTGCGAGACTAGAATGATATATCGTAAAGAGAATACATCCTTTACAAACAGTGACTGCGTTCATGCAATGATTCCTCTAAATATGAGTAATTCTTCTCGTCACTATTGTCATCTATATATGCTTCAAACAATTGACTCATATATTGGATGAAGGTGTAGGAATCATAAGTTTAATGTTAATTAATGCTCATTTCTGCCCGAATTTGTGTCGACGGCGACTCGGGATCTCTCTAGTAAATTTAGTTACCGAATTATGATACCAACTAAAAGCACAATGAGCTACTGTGGTAACTAATATCATCTACATTGTTATCCAAATGAAATCATTGTGCCGTTTTTCTATATACGATATATATTATGATATACGCAGTATCGTAGATAAGCAGAAACATTCCATTTAAGGAAGTATAACATTTCTGTCACAGATTCATCAGTTTGAATATATACTCAAAATTAATCGAATAAATTACTATTCCAAACAGTGTTGAAACACATCCTTTGCAAAGGGTACGAAGGCCTACAAGGCTATGCAAACATTGTATAGTATTGGAGCATTGTGTTTATCGAGTATCCTTTTCAAATACGAATCGTATCAGTTCAGTACATGTACTATAGTTCAATCAGTACATACTCCTGAACCTTCTCTCGTTTCTCCTAGGTTTGTTCCACTTCATTTTAACCAGATATTTTATTTATACAGCTCTTGCTAACAACGAGAATGACAACTCGGCCATCACCGAAATCCATATGATCTAGCACTTGTTATTTGCAGGTATATTCTCTACTCATTATTATCTTTTGACGTGATCTGCTGTAGCTTATTGAAAACCTCTGCTTATAAAAACGTCTAAAAATCCAGTATGAGTCATATGTTTCCCTAATATGCCTCTTCCTCGCACGTATAATGGGGAAGAAATGCCTGCTTAAAATTTAGGAGAGTAATAATTGTCAACATTCGTTCACCCTGCAGTGTAATTAAACATTAGACAAACTTTGGCTTTGTAGGATTTAAAGATTGAAGAATAAGCATTAAAATACTTTTATATCTCTGATTTCCATGCTAACTGACCCAGTGAACATTTAGTCTTTAATCTGTTAAGTTATATATTGTGTTCGCTCTAAATAATGCACCTACAAATTAATTCAGTCAACCGTTTCTAAACTAAACTGTGCCACCATTAGATACCAAAAATGGAAACTCAGTGTCAGTATTATTTTTTATTCATGGAAAGTTATATAAATGTTATCTTAATTTGAAGATATTTGCCTGTCACATTTGTATATTTTGAACATGTTTTATTCATTCAATGTATTAGCATAATCAAATTTTATGTCATACACAAAGGTGGCGACTCCCAGACAGACGGACGGATGAAAGAAACTTACTTTTCAAACCTCAGAGTTGTACAATTTCTCAACAATACACATTTATTCAATTATAACATGTATATATATATATATATATATATATATATATATATATATATATATATATATATATATATATATATATATATCACAAACATATTCGGAAAACAAACCTAGCATGGTTAATAAGTGAAAGTGTTAACGAAACCGTACCTAAATTTAGACAATGGTTTATCTTTAAAATCTTATTTTGATGATATATTTTGTTTTAAAAAATGGAAGTCGACAATATTATTGTATTCACTTGCAGTCCTTAAGTTCGCCTTGTTATCATATGAAATACTGTTTGTAAAGGACCGTGATAAGCTATCCAATTTTGGCAGTTTTCCTGTCTTCTCGGTACTGTATTATTTACTAAAAGCAACAGGAACATTTATGAAGTGAAATTATTTAACCAAGATAGTTTGGTTTTCTTGTAAAGTTATATAAATAAAGGCACATTTTATAATAAGGTATCCCAGGTATGTCACCAAATGTGCAACACACAGAGCAACGCAACGTTGATGTCATTTTTAAATAAAAGGTTGCATGAGTTATTTTACTATGAAACAGATCGATAGATAGATAGATCGATTGATCGATAAATAGATGATCATCGTGAAATGTTACCTGATCAATAGCGTTGTACGTGTCTTCAATGAATTCATTATTAACAACTTGTTTGTCTCTTTTTACTTCTCCAAGCCGTTTTAAAAGTCTGCAACAACTATCGCCTTGATTTATGTTCTCTGAATCATCGCTGTTTAAATATTTTTCCTTGGTAGATGACGATGACAAAGTTTTCATTGACACGCTTTTTCTAATTTGGCTGCTTTTGGAAACATCTTTTGTCATTGCTGTAATAGGCATGAATATATTATACTTTGATACCTTCTCTGGAGACTATTTCATGCCGTTTATACTTTATTACAAGCAATATAAAGAAACATCATTCTTTCCGAATCACTCGATTACAAAAGATAGAATTAAGCATATATTAGTATATGCTTATATTTTTCCATTAACTTTATTTTGTCAGAATCGTGTGGTATTTTTCCATACTGCACAGTTTCATATTGCACATGTATCTACAAATAGTCAAAATACTCTCGTGTATTACGAACTACCTTATGCTTATATAGCAGAGGCTTTCCCTATTGCTCTATGAGATTAGTTAGTGGATGAACTGCACAAGCTGTTTCGTCCTTTTGAAAGTAGAGATGATAAAGTTAACTATCTAGACAAATTTACTATGTTTCTTACAAACCTTTCATACAAGATAAAAATGAGCGTTATATTCGCAATATTCACAACAAACGTGAGAAATGCAATATTGAAAATGCCATTCTGATCAGTTGAACAATTATTTGTGTGAAATGTGCGTAACCGTTCGTCCCGCTGAGGGTCCGGGGTTGTATAATTGGCACGATATGTCCTCACTATGTGCCGTAAGAGGCTCCTAAGTAGAGGGGACCTGTTTGCCGTGGGTTGCGTCCCGTGTCGGGGGAGGAAAGGATCGTGCTTGTTGAGCAGATGCTTTCCGATGCAACCCACTACTCTGGCCTCTACTTCTCTTTGACCGGTGCTCTGGATGGGCCCAGCCTCGACAAATTGGCTGGTCATGCCGATCCCTAGGAAGTCTTTAATTTACTCGCTCACCTTCTTTATCTTTATTCTTGTATCTCTCTTGATACCACCGTTGCCCCTAAGGTCTATTCCTTTATCTTACCCTTTCCCAAGTGTTAGAATACTTCTTAGAACGGGTCAATCAGGAAGTAATTTTACCGACCCTAGAAGGCTGTGGTTTCACGGGTATAGCATAGGTAATTTTATCAACTGAGTATATCATCTGTGTATCCCTGGTACTTGAAAAGAGTCCCCATGTTGGGGTCCATTGTCGGCGTGGAGCACGGGTGCTGAATTTTAAATAAATCAACATGGATATTTCCAAAACAACCAAAATAAACGCACCAAAACTCGATCTGATTCGGATGACAAACATTGGAGTGTGGAGACATTTCCACGATTCATTGTCATACAATCTAAATATGCCACAAAACCGCTTGCCTTACTATGTTCTTTTGTCATCGAAAAGACCATCACAGGATCGACTCGCACACAACAAGTGTTAAAAAGTTGAAATCGGTTTGTCTTCTTATTGAGTGTGAGCGACAAGGTCAAACAGAAAACATCAATAAAATGAAAACTTTATTCGAAAGCCCAGTGACCTGGTTCGCTCATACTACACTCAATACGACCAAAGACGTGATTCGCACACATATCACTTAACACATCAAAAGGCGTCACTCGTTGCCATGACTTAGCTGGAGTCAGCGACACAGATATAATTGAAGGGATGAAAAACGAAGGTGTTATTGCAGTACGTCGAAAACGTATTAAACTTAATAACAACCTGCAGGTAACCAACACCATTGTACTCACCTTCAACAGACCAACTATACCCAAAGTGGTGAAAGTTGGCTTTTTGCAAGTGAAGGTTGAAATCTATATTCCAAACCCCCTTCGGTGCTATAAGTATCAGAAATACGGCATCACGAAGACCGTTACTCAAAAAAGCCGAATATGTGGCCGATGCGGATACAATTATCATCAGAAATCTGTAGAGCAACTCCGCATTATGTCAACTGCTGAAAGGAGCACCACGACAGTTCCAAGGATTGTGATACCTGGAAACAGGAGAAGGAAATACAGGGGTAAAATATACATCTAACATACCTATCCAGAAGCCAGAAAACTCGTTCAGGCCAAAACCATCCTTCTCCACTTCGGTGAAGAACAATCTGAAAACAACAAAATTCTCTCAAACACAAACAGATAAACCCGATTCAACACCAAGTTCTAACACACTCCATTACTAAGCACAGAAGAACACGGCATCTACTCATACATGGAAACAGGCAACAAAAAGGGTCAGATGAACCCATCAAACTCTATAACAGGTTTGGTGACATTGCGAACAGGGATGCAGAAGACACTGTTCCATGTGCTCAAGGTAGCTCCAAACCTACAAACCAAACATTCACCACCGTAATGCCTTCAGAGAAATTACCACACAAATTGCCTCCGCGAAAGGTGTAACCTAGCTCCACAATCTTCAATTTAAATGTATAATAGAAACCTTCATCATACAATGGAACTGTCGAGGACTTAAAGAAAATTACAATGATATTCTCCTCCTTTTAAACAAACATGATCCTGCGGTAATATGCATTCAGAAAATATTTTTGAAAGTTACGGGTAACATTACACTTAAAACTACTCCCTATTTAACACATACTCCCAAAATGTTGAGAGGGCCCCATGAGGAGTTACTGTTGTTGTGAACAATACAGCCCCTCATAGCGTCATCCCATTAAACACAATCTGCAAGGTACTGCTGTAAGCGTCACTCTACATCGAGTGATTATCTTTTGTTCTATTTACTTACCACCAAACACCAAGGTAGTACCAAACAAATTAGTCTAACTTGTTCAACAACTTCCCGCACCATTTGTTTTACTCGGGGATTTTAATGCCTATAACAATGTATGTGGGTCAAGCGGCATAAATGACTGAGCCACAAAATATATGGATTCATTTCTAGACACGATTTGTGTTTATATAACAACAAATCACCGACATATTTACACCCTGGAACGGGTACATACACGAGTATCGCTTTGACAATTTGTTCTCCTTCGCTGCTTTTCGATTATGAATTGAAGGTCGCTGATGACCTTCACATCATGGATCATTTCCCAATCTCTCTTAAGTACACCGACGCTACAATTAACGAAACAATTTCGCAATGGAAGTTAAAGAAGGCCGACTGGGCCAAATATGAAACGCTTTGCACAACTAGGCTAGACAGAGATACCGTGTTAAACGATCAAAACCTTTTCAATATTTTACTTCTGCTTTAAACAACATTGCAGTAGAATCCATTCCTAAGTCCTCACCAAACTGTAAAAGTTCTAAAAAACCGTGGTTCACAAGCGATTGTAAAGAGGCCATTAGACAACGCAGAGAAGCACTGAAAGAATTTAATAATCGTCCAGCGCCCGAAACTTTATCTAAGTACCGTATTGTTCGGGCCAAAACCCGCCGCACGATTAAAGAAAGTAAAAGAGAATCATGGAAAAAATATCTTTCAAATTATCGTTACTCTATAACGAAATTTTGGGACACGATCCGCAAAATAAATGTGAAAGGGAAAATTCAATTCCCTTCGACATCGCAAACTAAACAACAAGATTTTCATATCCAAACTTGGCATAGTTAATATATTTGCTGATAGTTTCGCAAACTTAACAACAAGACTTTCAATTCCAAACTTGGCATATTTAATATACTTGCTGATAGTTTCTGCAAAAACTCATCCTCGTTTAATTTTTCAGAAGCCGCCAGGAGATACAAAACTCAAAAAGAAAAGACGGTTGAAATTCACATTGAATAATTCAACCGTTTACACTGTTTGAGCTGATTGAATCCCTGAACAAGGCCCACGATACATCCACTGGACCTGACGAAATACATTACCAGTTTTTAAAACACCTTCCATAACCTTCATTAACAGTTCTTCTTGAAATCTTCAATGAATTATGGATTACTGGTAATGTACCTAAAATTTCGAAAGAAGCAAAATTAATACCAGTTCCTAAACCAGGTAAAGATAGCGCAGATCCTAACAGATATCGACCTACTGCACTCACAAATGTGCTTGCAAAACATCGGAACGAATTATCAATTCTGTATGTTACCTGTAAACTAATAATTTAATATCTCATTACCAAAGTGGCTTTCGATATGGCCGGAGCACCAGTGGTCATCTGTTCAGACTGGAAACATTAATTCGCGATGCATTTATCAAGAAGAACATTTAGTATCGATTTTCTTTAATTTAGAAAAGGCCTATGATACGAAATGAAAGTACGGGATATTAAATGACCTGCACGATGTAGGTCTAAAAGGCCGTCTGATCCTCTTTCATATCATACTTTCTCTCAGACAGAGAATGCAAGGTATGAGAGGGCTCTACCCTTTCAGATCTGCACAAGCAAGAGATGGGTGTACCCCAGTATTTTATGTGACGCTTTTCAACATCAAAATTAATAGCATCACCAAGCTTTTATCTCCTGGTGTGGATTGCTCGCTGTACGTTGATGATTTTCTAATAAGTTATCGATTAAAGCAAATGCATAAAACAATCGAAATTCAACTACAGCAAGATATAAACAAGATTCAAAATTGGGCCAGTACTAACTCTTTCAAATTCTCGAAATCAAAAACGGCATGTTTGTATTTCTGTCAGTTACGACGACACCATGAGAGATTATTATTCCACACCAAAAGAACTTGAAAGATAAATGCTTGAAATCTCTAGATTCTTAAAGTAGTAGCGCACACTGACTGGGTGCTAATAGAAAAGTCATACTCAATTTATTAAGAACAGAGTAATTGAGCAGAGCCTTTCCGATGCAATACACTTCTTTGGCCTGTACTTCATCTAGACCGGTGGTCGGGAGGGCCCGGTCTCGACAAATCGTCTGGTCACGACAGGCCCTAGGAGATCTTAATTTACTTGATCACTTTCTCAGTTTTTCTTCATGTATTTCTCTTGATTCCACCGTTTCCCTTACTCTATACCCATTTCTTTTTCATTTCTCCTACTCAAAGATGACTTCCTAGAAGGCGGTTCTCAACGGGTCAATCGGGAGATAATATTACTTACTTAGTATACCACCTTTGTATTACTGGCACTTGAAAAGTGTCCCCCTTGTTGGACTTCGTGGCGGGTGGGGAGGACGTGTGACGAAACAAAATTATCAAAAAGAAACATAAAATGGAAAATCAAAAAGAAAAGGTCAACACAAGAGAACAAAAACCGTTTTGGACTCTGACGATGAGCCATGGGGCGTGGAATCTTTTCCTCGCTTCATGGTCATTCATTCCAAAGAACAAACCAAACCACTAGCCGCACTATTGCCATTTAAAGTTGAAAAGACTGTACTTGGATTAGCCGGAAAACCCAAAAGCTTTAAAAAAACTTAAATCAGTTGGTCTGCTTGTTGAGTGCGAACGTAAAGCACATACTGAGACCATCCAAAAAATTAAGACCATTCATGAAATTCCAGTAACTTGTTTCGCACTGACATCTCTTAATACATCAAAAGGTGTCTTTTTGTTGCCGCGACCTAGCTGGATTGAGCGACAATGCAATCATCGAAGGGGTGAAAAATGAAGGTGTCACCGCAGTCCGTCGAATTCGTATCAAACTAAATAACAATCTGCAGGACACCAACACCATTATACACACCTTTAACAAACATACAGTACCTAAAGTAGTCAAGGTTGGATCTTTATAGGTAAAGGTTGAGATATATATATGCCAAATCCCCTTCGATGCTTCAAATGTCAAAAACACGGCCATCATGAGGACCGATGCTCGAGAAGCCAAGTAAGTGGCCGATGCGGTGACCCTTTCCATTGGGAATCCGAGTGCAGATCCGCTCCGCATTGCGTCAGCTGTGGAAAGGAACACCATGCTAATTCAAAGGATTGTGACACCTGGATACAGGAGAAGGAAATACAGAGAATTACATTACCTCCAACATCCCCTATCCAGAGGACAGGAAGCGTGTACAAATTAGAACAAAAGCAACGAAAGACACACAAACCAAAACAAACCTATTGAATACTCTACCAGCCCAAACATTCCGCGTTACAAACTTCTGAAATATTCAATATCGACCCAAGCGATATTCAACAACACTACACCGACAAAATCACCAAACAGTAAAAATAAATCTCAAACAAATAGGCAACAAAACTGGTCCGATGACATTATAAAGCTGCACAACAGGTTTGGAGAATTTTAGGATATGGACGCACAAGAAATTATTCCATTTCCTCAGGGTGGCTCTCAAGGTAGATCCAGACGTACCAACAAAACATTCACCCCTGTAATTCCTCCAGAGAAATAACCTCACAGATTGCCTCCGCTAGAGGTCTAACCTAGCTCCACAATCTTCTTTTTCAATATATAATGAAGAACACCACCGTACAATGGAACTGCCTTCATGAAACGTTCTTGAAAGATCCGTATAACATCACTCTTAAAAGCTACTCCCTGTTTAACACCTACTCCCAAAATGTTGACAGGGTCCCAGGAGGAGTTTCTGTTGTTGTGAACAATAGATCCCCTCATAGCGTCATCAGTATAAAAACAAATATGCGTGGCCTAGTGGTTAGAACATCTGCATCGGATGAGGGAGGTCGTGAGTAGGATCCCTGGCCGAGTCATAGAAAAGACTTACAAAAATGGTACTAACAGCTACCTCGCTTGGCTCTCAGCATTAAGAGGTTAGTGTTATGACTGGTCGGCCTTGTGTCATGATAATGTGACTGGTTGGGACATCATACAACATGTCTGCGGCATGATGTCCAGTGCTAGACATCACCATAAACTGCCACAAAACAGACATCGTAGCGATAGGACTGAAAAATTGTTACAGCTACGTTAAAAATCAAAATCACACACATATGCAAGTCTGCAAGCCATTGCTGTAATAGTCACACTGCATCGAGTTATTACCCTTTGTTATATGTGCTTACCACCAAACACCAACGTAGTACCAAACTATTAAGACAGACTTGTTCAGCAACTTCCCTCACCATTTGTATTACTCGGGGATTTTAATGCCCATAACATTTGAAGGAGTTCAAACCACATAAGTGACCGAGGCAGCAAAGTAGAAAACTTCATTTCAAGACACGAATTGTGTCTATATAACACTCAGTCACCGATGTATTTACACCTAGGAACGGGTACATAAACATGCATCGATTTGACAATTTGTTCTCCTTCGCTGCTTTTAGATTATGAATGGAAGGTCGCTGATGACCTTCATATCAGTGATCACTTTCCAATCTCCCTTGAAATATTATTTCTACAATTGAGGACGCAATTCCAGAATGGAATATTAAGAAGGTCGAATGGGCTAAGTTTGTAACACTCTGTCAAACTAGGTTGAATGAAGATACAACGTTAATTATCCTATTCAGGATTTTACTTCTATTTTAATCGAGATTGCAGAAGAATCCATTACCATGTCCTCAACAAACTGTAAAAGAACCCCAAAGCCTTGGTCCCCTAAGGGATGTTAGGAAGCCACTAGACAAGCCGAGAAGCATTGAGAAAATTCAACAATCGTCCGACGTCTGGGAATTTAAGTTTACATCGTATTGGCCGGGCCAAAGCTCGCCGAACTATCAAAGGAAGTAAACAAGCATCATGGAAGAAATATTTTTCTTCTTTAAAATCTAGTTTCTTTATTACAAAAGTTTGGGAAACTATACGCAAAATAAACGGAAAGAGAAACCACACATCTCTTCAACATCTGAAACTGAAAAATAACAATTTTAGTTCAAAACGTGACATAGCAAATATTCTTGCTGACAGTTTCTCTAAAACTTCTTCATCATCTAATTATTCAGAAGCCATCCGAAGATTAAAAACTCAAAAAGAAAGGTCACGTCTAAAATGCACATCCAACAACTCGGAAACTTATAACCAACTGTTCTTACTACTGAAGCTTAAGGAGGCTTTAGATGAGGCCTATGATACATCCACTGGTCCTGACGAAATACATTGCCAGTTTTTGAAACACCTTCCAGAATCATCATTAAAATCTCTTTTGAAAATCTTAAATGATTAATGGATTGCTGGTAATGTACATACAATTTGGAATGAAGCAACAGTAATACCAGTTCTCAAACCAGGTAAAGATAGCGCAGATCCTAACAGCTATCGACCTATTGCACTCACAAATGTGTTTGCAAAACATTGGAACGAATGATCAATTCTGTATGGTACCTGGAAACTAACAATTTAATATCTCCTTTCCAAAGTGGCTTTCGATATGGCCGGAGCACCAATGATCATCTGGTCAGACTGGGAACATTTATTCGCGATGAATTTATCAAGAAAAAACACTTAGTAGCGGTTTTCTTTGATTTAGAAAAGGCCTATGACACGACGTGGAAGTACGGGATATTAAATGACCTGCACGATCTGGGTCTAAAAGGCCTTCTGCCCGCTTTTATATCAAACTTTCTCTCAGACAGACAATTCAAAGTACAAGTGGGCTCTACCCTCTCAGTTTTGCACTAGTAAGGGATGGGTGTGTCCCAGGGAAGTATTTTATCTGTGACACTTTTCAACATGAAAATTAATAGCGTCACAAATGTTTGACTCCTGGTGTGAATTGCACACTATACTTTGATGATTTTCTAATATGTTATCGATCAAAGCAAATTCATACAATCGAAAGATAACAACATCAACATATAACCAGGATTCAAAATTGGGCCAGTACAAACTGTTTCAAATTCTCGAAATCAAAAACGGTATGTATGCATTTTTGTCCGTTAGTAAGACAAAATTATGAAGCTAAACTCACGATGGACGGAACACCTATTCCAGTTGTTGAGGAAACAAAGTTTTTAGGTATTATCTTCGACAGAAAACTGACTTTTATTCCACACCTAAAGAACTTGAAAGCTAAATGCTTAAAATCTCTAGACCTACTTAAAGTAGTAGCGCACACTGACCGGGGTGCTGATAGAAAAGTCATCCTCAATTTATATCAAATGTTTAATCGCTCCAAACAGGATGATGATTGTGTTGTGTATGGTTAAGTCAGAAATGATACACAAACACACACACAGATATATATATATATATATATATATATATATATATATATATATATATATATATATATATATATATATATATATATATATATATATATATATATATATGTATGTATATATATATATAGATATATATATATATATATATATGTGTGTGTATGTGTGTGTGTGTGTGTGTGTGTGTATCGTTTCTGTATTAGAGTAATGTTTATTGCTCTTAAGTCTTTTTCCACCTCAAAAATGTAGCCTTGAATTTCATGCATTTTTTCCAATTTTATTTTAATGGTTGTTTTCTGCGCTTTTAAATAAACGTATATATTGCTCCTACATTACATTTTTCAGCAGTACATTTTGATGGAAAACTTGAAATATGTCTAGCCCTAAACAGATATGATTCCAAATCAGTTTAAAAATCGTGCCGATTACTCTGGATGCATATATTTGCCACAGGATGGCTACGATGCAAACTCCAATGATCAGGAGGAAGACGACAGCAGTGATTAGTCCAATCCAAAACAGTCCCAATTGTTGACCTGAAATGCGGGTTGTTTTGTAATTGTGCCTTTGTAATAAGAACACACAAAAAACAAGTATGCATTGTGAAATAAAGCAATGCTAATGATATGTAGACTTCAAACTGTATATAAATTGTAATACATAGTGACAGCAGAGTTGAGTTATGCACGATATTGACAGTTAGGTAGCAACAAAATGTTTATCCATACGCTAAGGAGAATTCCTATATCGGATGCTGTATATAGACTTAAATGTGTCAGAACTGCATGTTGATATAATACTTTTATCAGATATACTTTTTTGAAGACTTTGTACTGGATTAAGATGCAGGAACAGTTCCAAAGATTGAGTCACCCAGATAGGATCCCTTATGAAACGAATGAAACAATAAAGACTGCTTTTAAGCAGCTGGTATTCGAGAGAGAGAGAGAGAGAGAGAGAGAGAGAGAGAGAGAGAGAGAGAGAGAGAGAGAGAGCGAGAGAAGAAAGCAAACGGTCTATTATAGTGCCAAGACGATCACCAGGCAAGTGATGTGATGTGATTAGGATTTTTAACGTAGCTTTGACAATTTTTCAGTCATATTGCTACGATATCTGCAGTGTGACAGTTTATAGTGATGCCTTGCACTGGGGCATCATGCTGCAGACATGTAGTATGATGTCCCACCATGTCACATTATTCTGACACCAGGCCGACCAGTCCTAACACTAACCTCTTAATGCTGAGTGTCTAGCGAGGCACCTGTTAGTACGATCTTTGTAAGTCTTTGTATGACTCGGCCGGGGTTCGCACTCCCGCTTCCGAGGCTGACGCTCTAACCACTAGGCCACCGGTGCAGTTCTCCAGGAAAGAGCGATACCTTTCTTAAATTATACGTGAGTTTCATTTATGTGCTACTCTAAGTCTCTGCTTTGAACAATTGAAAGTTAAAACCTATTTTTCCTCATACTCTTGTAAGAGTAATGTTGTGTGTCTACAAACTTTGCCTTACCCTGATGTGTAAAGGTAAAGAAGTGTGTTTATAAACACTGCCGTAACTCTTGTATGCCATGGCATGTTTGCAGGACTGTGCGAAAGTCTGTGTCTACAACCTCTATATTCACATTGTAGGGGTGTATGTGTTAGGATTATATATGCGGTATATTGAAATAGTATATACAAATTTCATCATTACATTTTCTCTTCACTATTTTAAAATTTTCATCCCTTTTTAATCCATAAACACTTTTGACCATATATGCGCTTTTGACCAGATTAACACCTTATGCACATACATCACCAAAACACGATGACCAGATTTTGTGGTACCTTTATACAGGCTGCCAGTGTAAGCTGTTTTAAATATTACTAAGCTACTCAAATGCAGTCGAAATACTGCCAGCTTGTACATTATTCGTCTCTATTGAGTAATCAGTTTATGCCACTTCCACTACACATATACCACGAAGACCGCTACTGAACTAAGCTATGCACGTGGAAATTCAAATTTTAATTAATATCAATTTTATGGGTAGTTTTTTTTTTTAAATATTGTTCTTGGCTCGTATTTTAGTTTCATAAGTAGTCACATTGTAGAATATTTCCATGATCGGAAATATAACCGAGCATATGACATGGCGAAAGGCAAATAGATGATAATAATAAATAAAAAGGAAACTCCAACTTGGCTTGATACTGAATCAAGTTCATTGCACAAATTTTATTTTTTTTTAGATGTCACGATTTAGAATTTACTTGTGCCTGGAGAAATGGAGGGATATAACGATGAGATGCTGAATGGGTCGTATATATTAAATAAATTCACATACATCAATTAGATTTAATACAAATGCTATAAAATGACTACTTCCTTAAAATTAGAATTGGGTTGCATCTGATATATAAAACAAAGCAACACTGAAAGAGCTTAAGTACTACTTGACGGAAGAGCGTTATCTATCATTGAAATCAAACGTGACATCTGGCCATTGTTAAGTTACAAATAATGAAAAACATATGAAGACACATGTATAACACTTTGCTGCTGTTTTTCTTCCTCTTGGTCTAGCTTCCGATTCGTGTTTAGATATTTATTAACAATTGTGATGGTTTCAAATCGCAATATAACGTATCAATGAAAATAAAAAAAAAACTAGAATATTTACAAAAGTATTTAGAGAAATATGATGTACACTATATACATATATATAAATCCTACTATACGTAGATGCGAACCCAGGTCCGCGGGTAAATGGCACCCATCGCCTTGCCTGCACACACGAGCCCCTATTCCCTCCCGACTGAACCAAATCGCTTAAAAATGATCCTACGCAATCGGTGTTATACGCACTCCTGTGTAGCAGGCACACTCGAATGACGACATAGTAATGAATTATCTACACAGTCATTCCGGATTCCTATGAGAGAACTCAAGGCAGATATAATTAATTATAGAGATTTATAAATATACACAAGAGAGATAATAATATGTCTGAAAATATTAATTATGTCTACTATTATCAAGTATTCTTCTATATAATCGAGGGATATCACTTTCCGTTCTGTTTGGTGCATATTTATAATCCCCCCCATCTATCTATGTATCTATCTATCGATGTATCTCTCTCTCTCTCTGTCTCTCTCTGTCTCTCTCTGTCTCTCTGTCTCTCTCTCTCTCTCTCTCTCTCTCTCTCTCTCTATATATATATATATATATATATATATATATATATACTCTGTGAAAACATACAAAATATTCGCTATTCTTGCCGCACAAATCTTTCTAATAATAATAATAATAATAATAATAATAATAATAATCATTATGAGGAATTTGTATAGCGCCTAATCTTTACAAGCTCTAAGCGCTTTGCAACGTTAGGCCACACCTATAACATAAAAAAGACATGCATAATGATATTATTACAGAAAACAAACACCACGAAATTAGAAAACATAAAAACATGCAGTAAATATTTAAGGTATGGAACATTATTAGGTCTTTAAGTTTGTTCTTGCAGTCGAAATCAGTGCGTTTTAAGAGCACTCATGAATGAGATTGCTGTGTCTTTGTGTCTGAGTTTAGTGGGCAATTAATTCCACGTTGATGGGTCCTGGTATGCAAAAGACCGTTGTCCATATGACTTCGTATTCATAGTGGGAAAAATGAGTAAGCGGACTGTTAATGCTGGTTAGATTTCATCCTCTATTAGAAGCGAGTGCTTCAGCATTACAAAAACTTCATGGATTTCAAAGAACGGGCAGAATAGCAAAGTCATAATCGTTGTTTCCAGCGTCAGGACTTCTGTAGCCGTTTTGTAGAGTTTCATCATCCTCGTTGGCTTTGAAACAATGGTAGGCAGACAATTTAGCCTACGAGAACAATATGAAGAAAAAATAAATATATTCAAAGAAAATAAATATTTAGATGGACGGAAAGAACGAAATAAATATCTGCAAAATATCGCCAACACAAGATACATGATAAGTGATTACATGCTTGTAATGAAACATATATCACGTCCTATGTGGGTAAATATTAGATCAGACATATTGTGCTGAGTAATGTAAAGTTTTATGTGGTAAACTGTAAATCATGTGTATTGCAAGACATAAAACACTAGCCACTGCATTTCTAGCCATGAATGTAACCGGAGTCCGATTCTCTTAATTTATTTGCATAAATCACGAAGTACATCAGGGCGGAAGATATATCATCCTGCCAGCACATGAATTAGGTTAGAATGAAAATTCTTTCTTTTAATGACCTCTGGTGGCATAAACTTTTAGATTGCGAACATAATACTCGGATGACTATATTTCTGAAATATAAGTTATCCGTATAGTGAAACATTAAACAATTAAACATCAAGATTTTCGACATGTGAATCAACACACTAATCAATATAAATTAATAATTGCGATCGCCATAGTTATAAATTAAACTGCGATGCATTGGTAGTTTTCTTTCAAAATCCTAATTAAATTGTGGTCTATAAATCACCCGTCATAAATGCACTCTCTTGGCACTCATAAATAACATGATTCAGTTCAGACAATATGAAACGTAAACGTTTGCTTATCTATGATAATTTATATTCCATAAGAGTAAGATATTCTTCAATGTATATGACCAATGAAAGTCTAACATGCTCCATGAAGTAATATTATTCTGTTTTGGAGGCTTAGAATTAGAAAGAATACATTAGATAAAGAAAGCAAATACGGCTTTAGTGAAGAATCTTGTTCAGAAAACAAATTGTTTAATTTGGGTAAAACTCTTATATTAAATCCAATATCATTAAACCCTTTTATCAGTTGCAATCTCCCTTTGAGATTATATTTTCCCGCTCTGACATGCATATATTGAGAGATACAGAGAGGTATTGAGAGAGGAAGCTGTCACAGTTTACCTCATCTATAGTACTGTATTGTTCCTCCTTGGACTGTTGCTCAAAACCGTCAGGTGGGAAGTTGTTCAGGCTTACAGATCTTGTACGAATAGTCTCCTCATAATGGCTAACTCCACTGTCTCTTTGAGCCTTTGAAGACAAGTCATCCAGATTAAGTAGGTCTGCAGATACGTTCAGACTTGACATGCTGTCTGTCTTAGAGCAACATGTCGCGTTCATCGAATCATTACTCTGAACCTGACTTCTATTCGCATACAATAATTGTGTCAAAATTTGCAAAGTCTGCAAAGACAAGGCTTGTCGAACTGGATTCCAAATACCGTAGGTATGACTCATAAGTGTTTGCAAACTCCCGGATATTCTATTTATAACTGGATACCCCGATCTCCACGTCCGTGGGACAGTTAAAGATCTGCCAAGGTTGAATCTGAACGATTCTCGAGCGACTTCTCTATTTGAAGATTCTACACTTGGCTGATGCTTTGTTCCTGAAGTTGTACAAATTTAATAACTAAACTTGAAGGACAGGAAGAAATTTTACATTTTTTAATATATTACTTATTCGTTTATCCTACCCGTATATGGAATTCATACACATTTTTTGTGGAACGAGAAATGGTTGTGAATTCAGACTTTAGGTGCTAATTATCACCTTATTATTACAAATGAAACGTGTAAGAAAGCCCCCTTCCACACACACACACACACATACACACACACAATGCGTTAGTATACAAAGTTCACCTATTTTGCGTTTCCATCGGAAAATATATAAAATAATGCATTTCAGAGTTTTGTAAAATTGACGGTTTCTTCGGTTCTAAGCACGTTTTGAAATCAGCCTAAGGAGTTCAAGTCCAAATAATAATATTTATTGTCGATGCAAACTATATCGTTCCTCTATTTCCTTAAGTAAATGAATCAACAAACTTGAAGTAAAAATAAATAATGTGGTATTCACTGCTTCTTGTATTCGCTTTGTTCCATTGTGAATTTGCTCCTAAGGCCTTGTTTAACAAGTGTATTTTCTTCTGAAACACTTTTTTCATTCCTTTGCATTTCGTCATTTATTCAGCGAAGTGACATCTCTAGATAGATAGATAGATAGATAGATGGCCTTTGTTCCTCTACTCAACTCAACAAAATATACTCTATCCATGTCGAGGTCACATCATCGATCTTTCTTTAATGCAATAGTACCTTCAATCTTCACCTCATCTGGAACATTATGAGTTGCTAGTTTCACGCGCACGTTATGCAAGTTACGTCCGTCTCAGCTGCTTGTTCCGTACGCACATTATTTGTTATCATTGTGTCACATCTCTCCCAATATATGCCCTTACCATAATACAAGCTTCGCATTAGAGCCTTGCTGTTAGTCTAGGTTGCGTCAAAGCAGTTTGAACTTTACTTTGTTGTGTTTAGAACATAGCCCTGATTGTATTTCTTGCTGTGCTATATCATGCATTGCTTTCCTATCTAATTTTCCTTACGTCAGTTATTGTTTTATTTCAAGACCTAGCACACAATCAATATTTCACTTGTGAAAATGGTTCATGCAAAAGAAGTTTGAAGTTGCGTGTTGTGATTGTGCATTACAAAATGTTCTGCTATTGCAATTCGGTTATGTCGGTCAGATCGAAGACCATGACATTTGATTTTCGTATCAGATTCCTTTATTTGTTTTGCATGGTTATTTGGCGTAATATTATATCTGATTTTTGCTTCCTTTCTTTCTATCCGGTTTCTGAATGTTTCCTTCATTTTTCTGTTAACATTTTGTGAATATTTCTTTTTTTTCAAATGTGTCATAAACAGGTTGTCTTAATTGTAAAAATGCGCATTAAACAGTCCACAATCAAGCTGCTGTTTAAATATACAGTCTCTACATCTCTGGTAGCAGACATTTTTAAAAAAAAATTCCATTTCGTCTGGCGATTGTCAGGTATAAATAGTGTAGCACGATAACATTTCTACTGATTGTCGCACCAAAGTTCCAATAACATGATATTCTAATAGTAGGTTGTCTTGTGATCATCTCCATTTATGTCAGCAAAAAAATGTGTTTTGCTTATGCACCTCAGGCATGTACTTGTGAAAGAGTTGTGCAGATGTTGCAACTACGACAAATGGTTTCGTTCTTATGCACTTTATTATATCTATTTTCTGCACTTTTCAGTGAAAATAAATTGTTGAATGTAACGGAAGTAAATTCTTATTTACATACTACGTTCAGCGTATTTTCCCTGCTTGCAAAATCAAACCTGCCAAAGTGTCATGGCAGAGACGTATTACATATGTTTAGAATTATGCATTATACCTGACACAAGTATAGCATAACCTGCCATCAATGAATGCATGTGTATAAAAAAGAAGCCGAACTAGCAATGCAAATGTTGTGCCATGAAGTTTATCCCAGATGGTCAGCAAGGACTTGTCAACGGCCGTGTAACGTTTGGTAGTATAAACCCATCTATGAGTTGTGTAAAGTAACAAAGTTGCAACATGCACATCAGCTAATTGTATCCAGCTCTTTAAGCTAGAATGGGACAAACTAAGTATGTTACCAGAGAGCACTAGACTTGGAAAAAATTTAGTTGGTGACCATTTAGAGAGATTATGCTTTTAATATCAACATTTTTCATTTTCATTTGGAGACAGAATTTATGCTAATATTTAAATCTTGTGAACCAATTAAATGTGGACACATTTAAAAACTAGAAGATAATCGTACCCGATCTGCTGAATGCGACTTTACACCTCTGCGTGAATAAAATTAGAACTCCAACGATGATCAAGGAAATGGCAACAATTACTAGTCCAACCCCAAGAAGCGGACCTAGTAGACCTGGAAGGAAAGACAAATATTCACTGTTTCGAAGCTTACATGTAGGAATAAAATCATGAAATCAAAACAGTATTATGAAATACAACACATTGGATCTAATGGCATGATTGTTTGCCATGTTATATGTGATACAATTTATAATATTGCGGCGAGATATCTTAGAGTAGATGCACTTGTATGATCGGCAATATTCATAAGCTTTTCCCAGCTATAAATGACTCTTATTTGATTGCTAAAAGCATATATGCATTTCATGGTCTGGTGCTTGAATCTCTGTGTCTGATCATTGTGATATGTTGTATTATAATAAATACACTATGGAGTGCCATAATACTTATCATTGAAATCTTGCTGCACAAAATTACTTCCGTTGATAGGTTTGGTACTTGATTGAGCTGAAAAGAAATGAAACGGGAAGTCAAACTTTCGATTGGCCAACCAACATATATCAATCCATTTTTAATATTTATATATTCAGAGCAATATCTTAAAACTGGATAAAGATTACACAGATGGCAAAATAAAGGTCATATTTATCAATATTTGTACTGAAAAGTTGTATAGAAGCAATAATGTATGTATTCAGGTGTGTATGTATATATTCGTGCAATGTATGCATCGGATGATTTAAAATATACCCATTGGATATAACCATTAAACCCAAGTCGGAACATTAAACTTTAAGGCATAGCAAATATTATGCAACACGAGCGATTATGAAATGTAAGTGGGTCCCTTTTGCGACGGACATGCAATTCTGGGGAAACAATACATATCATATAATACTAAAAATATGGTTTTAATATGGTAAAGAAATGAAGCAGATAAAACACTAAAGAGACATTATCAGGAAATAGATAAATAAATAAATATCATTAAAATTATTAATTATTATTAAAAATAAGAAATAGTTTAAATATTGGTCTCTGGAACATCAATAAAGGAAATGATTTTAAAGATTTAATGCATATCTTATGAAAAGTGTGCACAGTTAAGATCAAATTAATCAAATGATGAAATACACAAATACTTTTGATAAGTCATTTACAACTTGTTTCGGTTGGTAAAAGTCCAGCTGGATGCCACTGATTATATGGTTTGATAGAATTTAACGTTATATGAGACAGTGTCCTTAAAAAAATATCATAACATTCAAAACAAGTGGAGCAAAACTCAGAATGATCATTTATATGCTAATAAATTCTCCTAAGTTTGTCACAACAATACATAGTAAGAATGCGGGCATTTTTATTATTTTGTTACGGTAACTGGGTCATTTTTATAAGCACGCATTATAGTTGCAACTACTTAGCAAAGGTTTGATATCAACTATTTTCTAGAGAGCCACTATAATGCACGACAACCGGGTGGGATTTCATCGTGACACATTGTTAGATTTGTAAGGTTTTTGACGATATAAACGAAATGCACTATACGTACATGGAAAATTTTACGTAATGCCGCCATTTCGTAACCATGACCCTCTTGATACATGGGGAATATTTCATATAAAAACATCCATAGGCGTAGCATTGGAGTAAAACCAAAAGGCGTAAAAGTGGCTGTCAGTATGAGTATGTAAGGAACTATACATTGTTATCCAGTATGAGTATTTGTGCAGGACATTTTTCATTCTCCACACGTAAATGCCCTTTAGATATATTTCCGCGACACAGTTGTTGTTTGTGACATACCTCTTTGCTATCAAACCTCTTTGCTATTGCCTAAGGAAAACAAAATTTGGTTGTCCAATATATTGACAATTTTCTATTATTTTTTCCTTTCCTTATATAACAAAATTTTCGTGGCATCCGTCCGTCTACGGGAGACGATGGTGTAGCTTCAGAGTAAATTGTTGCTTCGCCTTCTTCCTGGCTCTCGTTTCAGAGTGCTTTATGTTATTGTTTTCCTTGGCCTTTTGAACGCCCTGTTTGACAACTATGCGCTAGTTGGAGCGGTCGTAGCACAGCTCTCCCAGATCGTTGACGTTGATGTTGGCCGTGTTCATGTCATTCTTACAACCGTCTTTGTAACGCAGATGTGGCAGTCCAGTCGGTCTCGCGCCTTCTGCTAGCTCACCGTACAGCAGGTCCTTGAAAATGCGGCCTGGGTCAATTTTCTATGTTGGGTACTTTGTCCAGCCACTGGCTATGCAGAAAACGCCACAGACATCTCAAGTAGAAGCTGCTGAGTTTCCTCTCGTGTCTCGCATAGGTGGTCCATGTCTCGCTGCTGTAGAGGTGCGTGCGGAGCACACAGGCTCATTAGACACGCAGTTTTGTCTTTGCAGTGAGGTTGGTGTTATTCCATACCCTCTGATTCAGTCTTGCCATCACTGTTTCTGCCTTGGCAATGGTGCTCTTTACCTCAGAGTCAATGAAAAGCAAGTTGGAGATGGTGAAACCGAGGTATATGAAATTCTCAACAACGTCCAAGTTGTACCCCTCGATGGTGATGGAGGAATTGGAGTCTGTCTCCATCGCCATGAGGTTCATTTGCTTCAAACTGATGGTCAGTCCAAACTCTTTACAGGCGTGGAGAGGTGGCATACCAGCAGTGCAGTTCATCTTCCGTGTGTAATGTCAAGGCTGCATCGTCGACGAAGAGCAGTTGACGGATGAGGACCTCTGTGACTTTAATCTTAGCACGGAGACGGGCGATGTTGAACAGCTTGCCGTCAGCCCTGGTATGGATGTACACTACCTCGCTGCAGTCCTTGAAGGCTTACCAGAGCAGCATGGAGAATAAGATTGCAAAGACCGTCGGCGCAATGACGCAGTCATGCTTCATTCCGCTGATGACTAGGAAGGCCTCCGATGCTGCGCAACTGAAACATACTGTGCTGTGTATGGTCTCGTATAACGACGTGACGACACGACAGCGAACAATCGAGGTGGGGGGGGCAGCCGATCTTCTGCAGGAGCCTAAAGAGTCCGCTCAGACTGACCAGGTCAAATGCATTCGTTAGGTCTAGGAAGGCGCAGTGAGACGACCATATTCACAGTTGACCGGCCGGCTTGGGAACCATGCTGTGACTCTGTGTAGACGCGAGAGGCTAGGGTCTGCGAGCGCGCCAAGGCGACACGGGCGAAAGCCTTTCCGACGATGTGGCCCCGGTAGTTGTTGCAGTCGCACGTTCTATTTTTTTCTTGTACAAAGTGACGATGTTGGCGTTTCGCCTGTCCTGGGGGATGTGTCCCGGTTCTCAGCAGAGGCAGAGGAGTACATACCGGGGTACGATCAGTGCTGATTCCCACTCTGGAGGACTTTGTCACACTGAACCGTTCAATAGGGTGTCTTTTGGAAGAACTAGAATTCTCACTTACTTAAGAAGTGCAAGATCCAAGGCCATGCATATAAAGCGTCTGCGTTATTAACGGCAAATTGGAATCTATGTAGGATGAGTTTACTACGGTTTAAAATCTCCCGTACGGATTTAATTTAGTATTCCTTCTGAATCAAAACCATCCAAAATATTTGACATAATTAAACGTTTTTAACAATTCATAGAAGAATTTGACATTATCGATGACAAAACACTCTCAAGATGAATCCGGTTTCACGTCCTACAGGCAGCATTAAACGTACAAAACCGTATCTCACATGTGCATTGTCTCCCTACTTTTAAGCGAGGTATCATGGAGATCGACATCGACTAGGATTATATGAGTGTGGCATGCATTATTGTGGTTTCCACAGCATATGCATCAAAAACCAATGCACCAGAATGAAAGCGAAAAAATTAGGGTGACCAAAAATGCAAGAAGCACTAGCCCCTCGCTATACGTTGAAAATATATCTTCAGTTAATTCGAGGGGGTCTGTTTTGAGGGTCCCCATTTCCTGTCGAAAACTGCATTCATGTTTATGATCGTCATTATCATTGCGATGTCAGTAGAAGTATCAACGGACATGCAGGGTGCAGTTTCTGCCATGAAAATGTGACCAGGAATTTATCAAGCAAGAGCAACATGTTCAATGTGGTAAGATATGTCTTCACAGTTTGTCTTAGAATCCTTTTGCTTGTCAAGTCGTCGATATGTTTGATCAGTGTAGGCCGCAAATATGTTAACACACTGAATAAGTTATTAGATCATTCAAATATATTCAGGGGACTTCATTATATCAGTTTCGAAACTGAAACGATATCGTACAGATATGTCCTCACTTGTTCAATACCGACGAAAGCAACACGTCGTGCTCCGTTATATTGCTAAGTCGTCGATGGTATGAAATAGATACAGAGGGAATCTATCTGAACTTGATTCCAATCCTCACAAGCGCTCCTTTTGATTTTGAATTGATGGGGAGTTGCTTCTGCGAAACAGTTGTTCTCGGGCAGCAGGTAACAGTTCAGTGACAACATTTATGCTGATTAGTTATCGAAAGAACTTCATGCCCGAGGATACCCTAGTACTTTTACCATCTCAATCGTACCATGCTGCCAAGGCTTCGCGTTTGTTATTTTATTAGTGCGAAGCGCGACAAAAGTTTACACAACAAAAATGGTGGAGGAAAACAGCTCGGGCTATATTCCATGGATGAGTGGTGCTATACTGCTTTGCCGCATTATTTTCAAGTAAAACTACCTTTCTCTTTCCGAAATCTTTAATCAAAGTTAAACTCGTCCTCACCATGACGCAGAAAGCTCCCTGAAAGAAAACTAAGTGGATGAGCGCAACATTGTGAGTTAAATCTCAAACAGATATAAAAGTTCTAACACAAGTCCAAAAACACGAAGTTCCATTTGCATTCCGAACGTATTCCAAATAAATTCTGATACTGAACGTTTTGATGTGCCTGCAGTCTCGAATGTGCTAATGTGACAATGACAAGGAATCTGGCGATGTGTTGACAGTATTATGATGTATCACAATACTATACTTCAAAATGTCCTAGTTTGAATTTTGCTATAATTCCAAATTAATATAATTAATGTAGTCCAATCATTTTATTGAGCACTTTGAAATTCAGCGAATAATAGTTTGACTAAATTAATTAACCAAAATTAAACACTGAACACAACAATAAGAATGATTCTGCTTCGGATGTTAAGGCAAGAATGAGTAATTTGCCAAGTATACAACATTTATAAACAAGATGTGATACAAAGATAGAGCCATGCTGTACGTCAGTCTACTCCCTAAACCATTTAAAGTTGGCAGCAATTTTAGGAATGTCCAAGCGAAAAAATAATAACCTACATTCAGATAGAAGTAAACAAAATTACTTCCATTGGTAATGATCTGAATGTTGAATCGATAATTTTACAGGCATATTATATGTGTATTATGTTGCTTACAAAATATTTTGTCATTGGTAGGGTACACCATATACTTGATTTTAGACAAAACTCAAGCACAAAGAACATTTATAAATAACGTATAATTATGGACAAAGTCAACAAACCGTATATATTAAATATACGCCACAGGGAAATATTTCGTTTCAGGTTATTGTCTTCTCAAATGGAAGAAGAGATCGAGGGGCTATTCAATCTGATGTCATACCGCAGAAGAAAAATACCATTTTAATCAAAGGTACCATTCCATAGAAGGCATCGACTTAGAACACATGGAGCTGACGACAATGGTAAATTCAAGTACAAATCAGCACAATTATCCATAATACTGAATCCGATGTGGAATTGTATCGTCATGCAATATATTAAACAGTCTATATCTCTCTCTCTCTCTCTCTCTCTCTCTCTCTCTCTCTCTCTCTATTTATATATCTATATATATATATATATCTATATATATATAATATATATATATATATATATATATATATATATATATATATATATATATATATATATATATATATATATATATATATATATATATATATATATATATCTGTTTGTGTGTGTGTGTGTTCAGAACAACAATTATTATAAACTTTTATTTGACACTTTCGAGAAAGTGTAATAATATAGTCTTTAAACTTGCATTATTTATAGAAGAACATTCTTTCACGGAAAGGTAGATTCACGGATACCGGCGTGTTGCAATATCAGACGACAAAAGGGCAGTAACTAAATAGGATAAAAATACCAATGTACTTACAAATATTTAATGTACATGGATCACTCTCAAATCCACCTCCGGACTGATTACATTTGTAAATGTTGTGCATACCATCAACTGTTAAATTTTGTATAGCAGGAATCGTGTTGTTTTGAGAATATGTGCCATCGCTTTCTATGATAGATCCATTGAGGCTCCAAGCAACCTTTCCTGTGGATATATTTAGGGAATTACACTGTAACTCTATGTAAGAATCAAATATGACATGTAAAACCATAGTTATCCAAGAACTGGTTCTTCGTCTGGAAAAATGTAAAACATACCCATAATGAGGATGGCTTAATCTATAGAAAATCAAACACTAGCGGCTTCATTATGAAAATAATTTATTGTCTGTAGTCGTTATCGAATTGTCATTGTAGTGAATATGCAGTTGTCATATTGAACTTGTCTAAATTTATCTTCTTCTCATGAAGTTTATAAACGTCTCTTCATGCAACTTTGGAAAAGAGAGGATAAAATGTCTTCAGCAGAATTAGTAACGATTTGTGGAAGGTCTTACATTGGAGACTTAGTCAGACAAAGGAATGAAATTAGTGGTGCAGAGGCCACAAATTAATAGAAATGATATCGCTCAAATGTTGAAATTCTGCAAATGTTAAACTATACCTTTGGCTCAGACATACTTTGGAAGTGCGATGCACTTAAAAAATCAGGCCACACGTTTATACGTACTATCGTCAGTTAAATCCTTCATCATAAAGTATGAAAAATTTGATTGATCTAAGATGTTTAAATATGCTTAAAAACAAGATGTAACCAGATTATTGTTTGTAGGGTTACACAGATAATTAAGAAGGTCAATATAAATCTTGGACAAAGTGTGTTAAAGACGTGTTTGTACAAAACAAATGAAACTCTTTAGAAACGTGTAAATGCGAAATACATAAGTTAGATCGTGCCTCTTTGTATAAATGTCTTCTGACATGAATAGCCAGCTGCAGACATGCTTTCAGTTTCTCAATTATTAACTATGATTATCCAATTAGGCATTATGTCTCTATATTAGTTATGACTTTTAACTACCTTAAACTGGCAAATTTATATAATGCTAGTAAAACGAACGCTTCCACTGTTGTAATTAACGAACAACTGATGAAATATAAGGTTTATGCAACATACCAATTTGTAATGTGACACTATCGTTGAAGTCCTCTGAATCCCATGATCGT
The DNA here is from genome assembly GCA_028554795.2 of Sinohyriopsis cumingii. Taxonomy (NCBI): domain Eukaryota; kingdom Metazoa; phylum Mollusca; class Bivalvia; order Unionida; family Unionidae; genus Sinohyriopsis; species Sinohyriopsis cumingii. Next base: position 53,712,128 of record CM068831.1, read on the forward strand.
TCCAACTTGTATATGCCAGCATCTTTTCTTGTAACGTTTGAAATGCTAACATTAACAGTTACCGTTTCGAAGGTAGCATTGTATACGTACACTTGTAGTCTCTCGTCTTTTTCATACCAGGCGACATGATTTGTAATTGGCCATACAAACAGAAAATTTGACGAGTTACGACTAATACGTATATAATTCCTGTTTGTATTGTTGTATGTCCATGATAAAGACACGTTTCTTCCTATAATACCTTCCACGATCCTTCCTTCTGAGACAAAACCAAATATTATGCAGAAAACTAAAACATACAATAAGAACATATTTCCTTGCACTTAAATGTGCTGATTCTGTCCAGCTAATACCGTATGATTCTATAGCAACAAACTGAATTAGTAATATTGTGTATTGTCCATAGTTGCTAAAGTTCTGTTTTGAATCAATAATAACCGTTGTATAATTTAAAATATCATTGATCAGTTTACAAAAGACGCATGTCACAACAAGAAAACAGGCTTTTCAAATTTTAAAAATAATGGATCGCAAAAAAATTATGTAGGAAAATGCCTCGAAAACCACACATTCTCCAAGTTCAATACTTAGATTAAAGTCTGAAGTCCAATGTACAATATTTATAGATAAATAAGAACATAATACACAGTATTTCCGTAACTTCAATATAAGTTATGAGCCTCCGTTTATAATTATTTGCTTCAGATTGTAATATGCGACAGAGTCGGAAATATGATTGATATTGTATCTTGGCCAATGGACAAAAAAGGAAACAAACTCAGACATTTTTTGTTCAGTATAAAAGAGGTTTGAATAGTTTTAACAGATAGCATCAATAAGGCAGAAACTAAAGAATATATATATATATATATATATATATATATATATATATATATATATATATATATATATATATATATATATATATATATATATATATATATATATATATATATATATATATATATGTGTATGTATGTATGTATTCGTCATCCATAATCACTGCTACTAACCAGAACAACTGCTGCTAATGATGATAGCATTATTTGCAAATTATTGTTATTTTAGAAGTAGATACAGTTATGCTAGTAAAGCAACAATAGTAGTAATTTTTGTAGCGTGTTAAACTAAATGACGAATAAGTATATCTGGAGATGAGTAAAGTACAAAGCTTAATTCCTAATTAAGTAACATGATTGGTAACACCTGTGTAGTCTCAATTATAACGTGCACTACAGTCATTATCGACTAGAGCGAATATGAATTTCAAAGATTCGACGTAAACATAAGAACATGAATATCATTATATTAAATGAACAATGATCACGGAAAGCGCTACATATTCTGTAGATCACCAAACTATTAGGATGAGAGGTGAACTTTAAGGGGAGAGAAAACGATGTTAAGGAAAACACACTCTGAAAAATTTAAAACGATTTGATAGAAATGGAGCTTGATTAAGGCTTGATAAAAAATTAAACACTGAATAAAAGAATGAATATAGAGAGAAAATGCTTGCATAAAAAACGTTAGAATGCTTGGTTAAGGCAATGAAATTATCAGTTATACAAGCAAAATTAAAACTGCTTGTCTAAGTGAAGATTGGTTTAGCTTGGAGACTTAAGCCAAAAAGGCATCTATTAGTGATTGATTATGTATTTATGTTTTGTTGACGTTTTGCCTCGTGCCTTGTTCTCCTGCCTATAACGGTACACGCACCAACAGGCGATCTCTGGAAAATTAACAAATGCTCAATAAAACAAATGAGGTAGCTATTAGGAATATTGGTATAGTAAAGCGTACTGAAATTACACTTTAGAATACAAGCAAACGATTTGTCTTGAAGATAAAATTAGTATTTTGAAATATACGTTTCACACGCGTTATGAAGCAAAATATTCATATCAAATGATCTCGAAATTACAGTTGAAACGATAATGATGATGAGGATTATGAATATCACAAATGTTATTTCTGATCTTATACTTTTGCTCACCATCAAGTAGTAGGGAGATGATATTTCATTGCCTTCTAACCATAAATACGTCAATAAATAATGTACTTACACTAGCAACGCGCAACAGGACATTCACGATCAACAACGTGAATGTTGTTGACATAGAGTTTAGCGTTACTATGGTACAATCCAGATGATGATACAAAGCAAGAGCTTCGTTCTTACTCAATTTTGATGCAATTTGGGAAACGTTTATGTCAAGGAATGATGTCTCGAATATCAGCACATGTGACGTATCAGTAGCAGTAGTAGTAAACAATTTTACCAATAGTCACATGTTCTAATGAGAACATGCAACATACAAATCTCGCGATCCTGAATTTCGTTGTCTCAGTTCATTATATACATACCATGAGGTTCAGGTTGTTGGGCTGTACGTTTTCCAATGTGGCAGGGCAAAACCCGAGTATCACAGAAACAGTAAGAGGATATATTTGAAAGACACACACACACACACACACACACACACACAAACATATATATATATATATATATATATATATATATATATATATATATATATATATATATATATATATATATATATATATATATATATATATATATATATATATATATATATATATATATAATAAGCTATAAGATTGAATCAACATGTATAATATCGTGTAATGTTCAAGTTTAAATTGAATACGTTATTTCCCTTGGTCATATTTATATATAGAAATATGACCAAGGGAAATAACGCATTCAATTTAAACATAAATAGTACATGATATTATATATTTTGATTCAATCTTATAGCTTATTTTGAAAATATCTTTAAAATGTCTATACTATACAATTTATATCATTACAGAATGCTTCGTTAGTAAACAATCGCATTACTAATTCAAGTCTAGACTTGTATAAAACGTGTATAAAGTAAAGGTCAATTCGGCTTCATTACATTATTGTTGATACTATAAATTTATTTCTTTTGATTTTGATTTTGCTCATTTAGTCTCCTTTACAAATCACGCTTTCTTGTTGTTCTAGCAAGACTATTTGTCGTTCGTGCAGTTTGGTTTGACAACACATTTACAATATTTGGCTTTCTTGTTTGCAAAAATAGTAGCAGGACTTTTATTGCAAGAAAAAACAACTGATTTAAGTCAAGTTCAATGTGCACATCATCATCTTGTTTTTTTGAGAATGGATAGTACATCTGTCAAACATACTAATTGACGTACACTGGCTACTGGTCCCAATAAGTCTTGCGTTGCGCCTAGCCGAACTTGTGCCACAATATTCAGCAATCATATGTCCGACAATAAGAAAGTAGGGTGACTAGGTACTCGAAATTCTCAGATTATACAATGTAGCGGTTCTACGATTCACATTGTCAGATTTCACGCAATAAAAGTACAGTACTCGTGGATGAATTTAAAACAACGACTCCATTTTTGGGTTCAGCTATATAGAATTAATATACCCTGAGTGACAGTACTACTCTTGTTGCTGTTGATACTATTACTTATCCGACGGCATCATATGCTCCAGAGAATGTATTTATTTAGATTTAGATGTTTATGAATTTGTATTATCGCATAAGGTTTAGGCGTCACTGAAGGCTAACTAGGCCTACACAACGTGCTCTAAAGATGTTAACAATGGTTTATCGTGATATCCTTCCACTAACATAAACAAAAGGATACAACATGCGTGCATCTCGTGTATTCTGAACTTTACGAATTACAAAGGGAAGTAATTTTGCCGGTAACAGCTATTGTTTTAAATTTGAAAGATTGTTTCAGTTTCTGTTTTTTTTTCTTAATGTTTAACGTAGTTTCGATTCTCTAATCCATAGCTGAATCATTATCATTGTAGTTTAAATGTTGTCTAACACATATTTTGAATAATTTCAGTTTGAGAGAGAGAAGATAATGTATCAGGTTGATACGTGTTGGCTGAGAAAATGAGAGTAGCTTTTCAGTGATTTAAGAACGATGTAAATGTAAACCTGTATGTATATGTTTGTGCGTGTTCGTGTGTTTATCTAGAATGTAACGAAATAATTTTTTTTATATTATGTGTCCACAATTGCTGTGCTTCAAAGAGTTAACCGGACATGACATCTTCTGTTATTCTGCAACTGTGTTTACTTTTGTCTTTTTTATAATCCGTTGTCAGTTTTCTTAAGAGGTGACACAGTTATGTTACACAATTTAAAAGTACAATATAAATTGTTATTTAGTAGCACAAGAACGCTCACACATTATACATAATGAAACTACGAAGAATAATTATATAATTGCGTTACAAAGAAACCGCACTAACTATAAGTAAACTTATGGTTCCTCTATTACTGAATATGTTTAATTAAATAACATACATAAATTGAAGAAGAGTAAAAAGTGCACCGTTTTATTTATACTTGTATCGTTTGACTAATCTAGCCTCAGATGCCATTTTAATGTAGCACATTTTCGACCTTAGTTTATGATTATTCATTCTCTGAATTTTTGGGACAGCGACATATCATTTAGAACGTCAGTATATAGATTCTTTGCTTGCAATACGAACATTTAGTACGAGATGTGTCATTTATGTATTTATTGAAAGCGCACCATATAAGACACAAGTACGGTAGGTTGCTAGTTCAATTTTCACAGCATATGACTGTTTTATGTACTACTGAGTAAGGTAAAATTCGACAGATCAGCATGTTCGTTTTTTTAAGCTTACACCTGCTGCAGGTTTTAAAATAGTGATACTGAACACTTTGAAGATGATGATGTTGATGTGTTACTGCCTGTTTTGTAGGACTCTTGCAAAATAATGTGTTGGGATATGTAGGGGATAATAACTTAATTACATAAAATATTTTGTCAATGAAGACATTCAGATTTTGCATGTGATATTTCATCTCTATAACACAACACACTATTTGTTAAGTTCATATAGCTTATGACAGATGTATTCATCATGCAGTATTCAAATGCACAGATAAATATTAATGATTATTATGTCCAGTCATCATTTGATAAATTTGAAAATAATGTTAATGAAGATTACAAAATGACTGAAACTTTCAAAATATTGACTATTATAATTTGTTATGTGTACTTTTCAGCAAGTTGTTCCAAATTTAAAAATACACTTCCGTTTCATCCATTACATTATACATGTGAGTTATGAACTGTAGAAATCGGGTATTTAGATGTAGTCATCGGCTTATCTGTTATGCAATTAGTTATACACGTTGGTTATTATACAATAAGCCTGGTTATATATATTATGATCATAAGATCATAAAAATTAATCACTTGCATTACCCGATTTGACGCTCTTACCTATATTACTGTATTACTGTATCGACAACGTTTGGCTAGCGAAGATCGGGCTATCTCTTTGATCGCATTTAACATGCAATTCAAGAAAACTTGTTCCTATTACAGAAGGGAAGTAAATTGTGATTTTAAGGATTAAATGACAATTTGATCCTATAATAGATATATACATAAATGGATAGCGACTTATAAAATCAAACTAAAACAAATAATTAAAATGTTAAAGTTTTCAGACTAAACAGGTTCTGCGCCTTTTCTGAATATATAATCAATTGCTACATTTGTTCAAAACTTTCACGAGTGTTAACGTTTATTTTTTGTGTGTCAAATAGGCCTTGTATTGAAAGGCTTATCGCCCACTGAGCCAATTTGCATAAGCGCTCCTATTCTCTATCACGTGGTACATCAGCCATTACATTCCTTCGAATTCGTCGCACTACGAGATGTTTTATGTTTACATTGGTTGCTTTTTAAGTTTACATGTATCAATGTCTCTTTATGAAAATAAAATATAAACCAGATAGTTAAATAAGAAATAACACGTAGTGAAACAAATATATTGAAATAACAGTATGTAAAACTGACTAAAGGCAGCAGTGAATGTTGAAGATAAGTTGTGAAAACACATTCATGATTGATTTAGCTCAAGGTGCGTTCTTGTGATGGTACTTATCTGATGTAGCTGTTATTGCAGCAGGTAAATTAGAAATATTTACTGCGTGTCATACGTTTTATGAAGACATTTTGACCAAAATGTCCTGAGAAAATATAAACAAGATTAATTTTGGTGTCGCTTGTGTTGAATTAAACGCCATGTGCAGGATGGCACGGTGTTATTGAGAGTGGATGTAAGTACACTGTTTACGAACAAGAGAGGTTATTCAATGATGTATCAAAGATAAGTTCGACTCTGTTTCCTTTTCTCTCTCTCATTAACAGCAAGTTCTAGCGATCACTAGCAGTTCATTATCGCATTTGTTATTTAAGTTTCCCATATTTTAATCCATATTGGCTGTAAGTAGATCGTAATTATCTAACTTGGTTGAACATTATGATCTAGACCTTCTGTATTTAGTAAAAACTTATACCAAATAAAATCACAATGTTCAATCAATTTACCTACATACGTGTCAGGTAAAAGGGGTTACTGATATTACTGGTCTTTGGTGAGCGTCAGATTTATGACGTGCTCAAACGTTGATGTCTCTGTCGATAATCGTATTTTTAGTTGTTAGCCAGACGTTCATCGACTGCGTTCACGTGCACGAATAAAGCTTGATATTGAACCGTTCCAACAACTTGATTTTTACGGGGATGCACCCATTTATCTCTTATATATATATATATATATATATATATATATATATATATAGTCGGTCCACTTTATATATCGTACGTACAGCTGCATATTTGTGGTATTACATGTTCAATACCACTTTATGCAATTCTGATTGGTCCATATAAGCCAATCTAATTTTTGTGCACTATTCGCATTATTGATGGGCTGCGAGCGTGAGAACATTGAATTACCCCGCCTACTGGAACGTTTTGTTCTTAGCATTACTAGTAATGTTTTGGTGTCCAATTTTAGAATCGACTGCTCAAAGGGAATTGTGGAGAAAAGGAGAAAAGATCACGTCTATCTGAATATGGCCCATTTACAACCATTGGCTCGTTAGGCCATGTGTAGAATATCATGCGATAAAAAATGGCGTTACATCCCAAATAACAGCAACAAAACAAATAAGGAAATTGGTCAAACTAAAACATTTAAAAATCTACCCAACATACACGGGTTGTTTACATATTAAGTGTTATGTGTAAATAATTTGACCTCTTTTCACAGAACAATGTGAACATAAACCGGTCTCCTAAGTAACAAGACTTTATCCAGCCACAGGAGCTCTTATCATGTGATGCGATTCAAGATTTGTCTCTGTGTACTGTTCCAAATCGAATAATGAGATTACCATGTCACATATATTATTGTATATCTGGAATATCTGCATCCATAATCATCCCCTCACATATCCAAACAAATATGTCCTCATAGATGCAACTTATAGTGACACAATTTCGCTGTTAAATATTTCCCAACCAAACTAAAATAATGTGATTTCATAATGTATATAGATTCTTTGATGAAAGATTATGTTGTTTGAGGCAAATATTATTGGTTTTCGGGAGGAGAGGTGCACTTACAATATAATTGGTAAATACACTAATACATTTAATTAATCATAGAACAGCGAAACATATTCTATATTTTACACGCAACAAATGAAAGGAGCAGCAGCTGAGTAAAATTAGATGGAAATTATTTCTTCTTTTACTCCTGTTTTAATGTATTAAAAAATCTATGTGATACACAGAATGTCAGATGTGTAATGATTTGATAGTAAATTATCAACCTCGTCGAATAATGTTCATATTTTGCTTGCCAAGGCTCGCAAAAGCTGGATACTATTCAACTCTCTTTATTCAATGTTGAATCAGTACCCATTTGATTATATATATATATATATATATATATATATATATATATATAGAGAGAGAGAGAGAGAGAGAGAGAGAGAGAGAGAGAGAGAGAGAGAGAGAGAGAGAGAGAGAGAGAGAGAGAGAGTTATGAGGCCATACTAGACTTGAAAGCACAAATGAAGCCAGGCAAGAGAGAAAGAGATTTTCTGCTGTGACGAAATTTTTTTAACACTGATGCAAAGTGGAAGTCCGATTTATTTTCAGTTGAAAGTAAACAATAACGTCAAAAACACAGGTCCATCATTAATTTGATAACCCTCACATTAACAGTAGTTTAGCAGCAGAATATTTTTTCTTCATATGTTCATAGTCTGCAACACAATACTGGTTTCTTGTGCTGAAATGCGATGAGTCACATATGCCATAATTCGCACCGCTGTTATACAAATGGGCTCGTGGCCCGAGAGTACCGACTGTGAACATCATTTCCGGCTGGTTATTTCGAGAACTGTTCAGCAATATACCTTTTCTGAGCTTAGCATGTTAAGATTGCCATTTATGGCAAAGTAACTGATAATAAGTAACTGATAATAACTCATGTGACTTGTTAAGTTTTAGATTGGTGTTTCATGGCACAGCATCGCAGGTAGGCTATTTGTGTAACTGGAGTACAGTGCCTTGCTCAGGGATAAACCACGGTATCTGATTCAGACTGATACAATATTAGGCTTCGAGCCTGCGCCTTTTTGTCTTGAACGCGGCTCGCTAACCACTGAGCCATTGCAACTCCCCACCCGCTAACTATAATTGTACCAATTTAAGTGATTATTATTATTAGCATTATCATTATTTTATTTTTATTATTATTATTATTATTATTATTATTATTATTATTATTATTAATTTATACAGTGTGCATGGTATTTACTCTGCTATTTGTGCTTCAGTTGCATACAAGTTGTGTCATTTTCTTCAGCAAGATATACTTCAATAGCACGAGAGAAATCATATATCGGAGTTATATATTTTCGTATGTTACGTGAACGTTTTTCTCCTCAGCGGTGTGTACTTCCGTTTCTTCGACGGGATGTTCTCCCGCAGGACGATCAAGATCACCAGCTGAGGTTATATTGGTTTGATATTTTTCTTGCAAGTTGGTTACGTCAGCCTGACATGTTCCAAGAGGATGTGCAAGCATATTGTTTGAGATTAAATTGTTTTCATATGTTGCATGCACATCTTTTTGCTCCGTACGCGGTATGTTGAATTCTTCATCCTGACATAGTTCAATAGGACTTGGAAGATCGCTTATTGGAGTTCTATACGTTAGATCTGTTTCTATGCTGGCCGTCTCATATTGACAACATTCTACAGAAACGTCAAAATGGTAGTGACTGTGTTCAGCACTCATGCTGACTTCATGAGAATGTTCAGCGCTTACGGTGTTTTTTGCGTGATCAGAGGCAGACATGGCAGACTGAAATGTAGAAATATATTTCAATGATTTTATTATTTTAAAGTACACCAGGAATGTCTCTTTGTTCCAGAATCAAATGAAAGTGTAGAAATATGACAATTAAAACTTTACCAATCAAACCATAACCTCGAACATTTATTGTGTGGACTAAAGAATAACTTAAGAAAATCAAACTAAAAGTTTAAGGTCAAATATGTCGAAAAACGTCAGTAAAATATGTGTACTGCTTTCTCAAGAAACATTATACTGATTGAAAATCCGTTTCTATGAAATAGGCTGATCCAAAATATTTCCCGAAATCAAGCGCTAACAATAAAGATGTGTTAGACTGACCAATACTACAGCTTACATTATAATTATTGATTCAGCCTCAGGTTCATGCTGTGCTTGACATTGTTTTAGAACTATTTGAACCTCAATTGCGGTATAAGTGTATTGATGGAGTGCTTATTATGAAATCGGAATATTGTATTTTGTTCCCTCTTTTCATCTATTGATCGAACAATTTGAAAATCATCTAAGCATGAATTACCATGTGAAGCATTGCACGTATTGTTGGTTCTAAATTCAATTCCAAGGGATCAAATCTCAACAATTCTTCTAAGCTTTGCAAAATGACTTAGCTATGCATTTCGGTAAGTAATTCTTTGTCACGGTTACTTTGAGATGATGTCATGGAAAATGGAGGGAGATCGTAATGAGGAGAGAGAAAAAGAAGGAGAGATAAATAATATGTAGTCTCTTTTCAAAGACTATCCTTTGCTATTATATTATAGAAGTGCTTTTAGTGGACACCTAATAGTAGGATCGTGAATAAGTACCGATAAATCCTTTACATATAATTATAAAACGCTGATTAACTAAGATTAAACAAGTAGATCAAGGCGCAGGTAAAACCTACTTACATATTATTTTAAGAAATATTACTTAACATTTTAAAGGGCGACGAGCTTTTGCCACATCGTTTAAATCAAAAATAGATATGTTGTATATACATTTCCTCTGCGAGACTAGAATGCTATATCGTAAAGAGAATACATTCTTTACAACAGATGACTGCGTTAATGCAATGGTTATAATACATATTAGTAACTTTTCTTGTCACTATTGTCATCTATATTCGTTTTAAACAATTGATACATATATTGGATGAAGGTGTAGGAATCATAAGCTTTATGTTAATTAATGTTCAGTTATGCCCCAATTTGTGTCGACGGCTAATCGGGATGTCTCCTGTAAATTTATTTACCAAATTCTGATACCAACTAAAACCAAAGTGAGCTACTATAGTAACGCATATCACCTACATTGTTATTCAACTGAAAACATTGTTTCTGTTTTCTATACTCGATATTTTTTATGATATACGCAGTATCGTAGATCAGCTGAAAATACCATTCATGGAAATATGACATTTGTGTGACAGATTCATGACTTTGAATCACCCATTGCAGAGGGCACGAAGGCCTACAAGGCTATGCAAACATTGTACAGTATTGGTACATTGTTTTATCAAGTTTGCTTCTGCTTTTCAATTATGAATTTTATATGTTTTGTACATATACTATATTCCAATCAGTACATACTGCTGAACCTGTTCTCGTTTCTCGTAGGTTTGTTCTACTTCATTTTAACCAGAACCTGTATTTATATAACAATTGCTAACATCGAGAATGACAATCACCGAAATCCATATGATCGAGCACTTACTATGTGCAGGTATATTCTTCACTCATTATTATCGTTTGACGTGATCTGGTGTAGCTTATTGAAATCCTCTGCTTATTAAAAAGTCTAAAAATCCAGTATAAGTGAGTCATATGTTTCCCTAATACGCCTCTTCCTCGCACGTATAATGGAGAAGAAATTCCTGCTTACAAACCTCAGAGTTGTATAATTTCTCGACAACACACATTTATTTGATTAGAAAATGTATATATCTCACAAACATACTTGGAAAACAAACTGAGCATAGTTAATAAACGAAAGTGTTAACGAAACCGTACCTAAAAGTTCGCAACGGTTTCTCTTTGATATCTTGTTTTGATGAAATATTTTGTTTTAAAAAATGGAAATCGACATTATTATTGCATTCACTTGCAGTCCTTGTTATCATAGGAAACACTGTTTGTAAAGGACCATGATATCCTATCCGCTTTTGGCAGTTTTCTTGTCTTGTCGGTACTGTATTATTTACTAAATGTCAACAGCAGCAAGACACTTTATGAAGTAAAATTATTTAACCCAGATAGTTTGGTTTTCTTGTAAATTTATATAAATAAAGGCACATTATGGTAACAAGGTATCGCAGGCATATCACCAAATGGGCACCAAACAGAGCAACGAAATGTTGATGTTATTTTTAAATAAAAAATTGCATGAGTATTTTTGCTATGAAACAGATTGATAGATCGATTTATCGATATAAAGACCATCATCGTGAAATGTTACCTCATCAATAACATTGTACGTGTCTTCAATGAGTTCATCATTAACAACTCTTTTGTCTCTTTTTACTTTTCCAAGCCGTTGTAAAAGTCCGCAGCAGCTATTGCTTTGATTTTTGTTCCCTGTATCATCGCTTTTTATATAGTTTTCCTTGGTAGATGACGATGACAAAGTTTGCAAAGGCATGCTTTCTTTAATTTGGCTGCTGTTCGAAACATCTTTTGGCATTGCTGTAATAGGCATGAATATGTTACATTTTGATACGTTCTCTGGAGACTATTTCATGCCGCCTATACTTTATCGCAAACAATATAACAAATAGCATTCGTTTCCGAATCACCCAATTACAAAAGATAGAATCAAGTATATTAGTATATGCATATGCTTGTATTTTTCCATTAAGTTTATTTTGTCAGAATCGTGCGGTATTTTTATATACTGCACGGTTTCATATTGCACGTGTATGTAAAAATAGTGAAAATGATCTCGTGTATTACGAATTACTTTATGCTTATATAGCATAGGCTTTTGCTACTGCTTTATTAGATTAGTTAGTGGCTGTACTACACAATCTGTTTCGTCCATGTTAAAGTAGAGATGATAAGTTAACTATGTAGACAAATTCACTAGGTTACTTACGAACCTTTCAAACAAGAAAACAAATGAGCGTTATATTCTCAATATCCACAACAAACGTGAGAAACGCAATATTGAAAATGTCATTCTGATCAGTTAAACAATTATTTGTGTGAAATTTTCGTAACCGTTAGTCCCCCTGAGGGTCCGGGGTTGTAGAATTGGCCCGACGTGCCTCACTACGTGTCGTAAGTGGCGACTAAGTAGAGGTAACCTGTTTGCCGTGAGTTGTGTCCCTTGTCGGGGAAGGAAAGGATCCTGGTAGTTGAGCAAATGCTTTCCGATGCAATGCACTACTCTGGCCTCTACTTCTCTTAGACGGGTAGTCGGGATGAGCCCGCTCTCGAGAAATTGGCTGGTCACACAGAGCCCTAGGAAGTCTTTTATTTACTAGCTCACCTTTTTATCTTTTTTCTTGTATCTCTCTTGATACCACCGTTGCCCCGACAGTCTATTCCTTTATGTTTCCCTTTCCCAAGTCTTAGAAAACTTCCTAGAAGGCGGTAGCTTAGCGGGTCAATCAGGAGGTAATTTCACCGACCCTAGAAGGCGGTGGCTTCCCGGGTCAATCATAGGTAATTTTATCAAATGAATATACCATCTGTGTATCCCTGGCACTTGAAAAGTGTTCCCTTGTTGGGCTCCATGGTGAGCGGGGAGCACGGGTGCTGAATTTTAAATCAACCAACATGGATATTTCCACAAAAAATCAAACCAAACGCACCAAAACTCTATCTGACTCGGATGACGAACCATGTTGTTTGGAGTCATTTGCACGCTTCATGGTCATACAATATAAAGATGCCACAAAACCAGTTGCCTCACTATCTCCATTTGGCATCGAAAATACTATCACAGGATAAATTAGCACACCAAAAGGTGTTAAAAAGTTGAAATCGGGTTGTCTTCTTATTGAGTGTGAGCGATGATGTTAAACAGAAAACATCAAGAAAATGAAATATTTCTTCGATATCCCAGTGACCTCGTTCACATATACCACACACACTACTACTAAAGGCGTGACTCGCTGTCGTGACTTGGCTGGAGTCAGCGACATAGATATAACTGAAGGGATAAAAAACGAAGGTGTTACTGCAGTACATAGAAAACGTATTAAACGTAATAACAATCTGCAGGACACCAGCAACATTTTACTCACCTTCAACAAACCAACTGTACCCAAAGTGGTCAAAGTTAGCTTTTTTGCAAGTGAAGGTCGAGATCTATATTCCAAACACCCTTCAGTGGTATACGTGTCAGAAATACGGCCATCACGAAGACCGTTGCTCAAAAAGCCAAATGTGTGGCCGATGCGGAGAAAATTCTCATCAGGAATCTGTAGAGCAACTCCGTATTGTGTCAACTATGGAAAGGAGCACCACGCCAGTTCCAACTATTGTGATACCTGGAAACAGGAGAAGGAAATACAGAGGGTAAAATATGCATCTGACATACCCTATTCAGAAGCCAGAAAACTCGTTCAGGCCAAAACAGTACATCCTGGCCCATCCTTCTCGTCTGTAGTGAAGAACAATCCGAAAACAACAAAGGACGTTCAAGCACAAACAGATAAACCCGATTCAACACCAAGCTCTAACACCCCCCCCCCCCATTACCAAGCACATAAGAACACGACATCTACTCTATAACATGTTTCAAGACATTGACAACAAGCATGCAGAGCACACTGCTCCATTTGCTCAAGGTAGCTCCAGACTAACAAACAAACAATTTACTTCCTCCACAAAAATAGCCACACAAATTGCCTCAGCGAAAGTATAAGCTAGCCCCACAATCTTAAATTTAAATGTATAATGACGAACGCCATCATAAAATGGAACTGTCGAGGAACTTAAAGCAAATTAGAACGATATTCTCCTCCTTTTAAACGAATATAATCTTGCGGTACTATGCCTTCAGGAAATATTAATGATAGATACGGATAACATTACACTTAAAAATTACTCCCTGTTTAACACCTACTCCCACAATGTTGACAGGTCCTCAGGAGGAGTTTCTGTTGTTGTGAACAATAGAACCCTTCATAGCGTCATCCCAGTAAACACCAATCTGCAAGACATTGCTGTAAGCGTCACTCTAGATCGAGTGATTACCTTTTGTTCTATTTACCTACCACCAAACATCAACGTAGTACCAAACGATTTAGACAAACTTGTTCAACAACTTCCCGCACAATTTGTTTTACTCGGGGATTTAAATGCCCATAACTTGTAATGGGGATCAAGCGATATAAATGACCGAGGCCACAGAATAGAAGGCTTTATTTATAGACACGATTTGTGTCTATATAACAACAAATCACCGACAAATTTGCACCCAGGAAAGGGTACATACACGAGTATCGATTTGACAATTTGTTCCCCCTCGCTGCTTTTTGGACTATGAATGGAAGGTCGCAGATGACCTTCACAGCAGTGATAATTTTCCAATCTCTCTTAAGAACACTGACGCTACAATTAACGACGCAATTCCACAACGGAATTTAAAAAAGGCCGACTGTGCCAAATTTGAAACGCTTTGCACAACAAGGCTAGACAGAGATACTGTGTTAAACTACAAAAAAACCCTTTTCAATATTTTACTTCTGCTTTAACCAGCTTTGCAGAAGAATCCATTCCGCACGATTAAAGAAAGCAAAAGAGCATCATAAAAAAATATGCTTCAATATTAACTTCTCGTTCTTCTATAAAGAAAGATTGGGACACGATCCGCAAAATAAATGGAAAGGGAAGACACAATTTCTTTCGACATCTCAAACCAAGCAACAATAGTTTCAATTATATACTTGCTGATAGATTCTCTAAAAATTCATCATCTTCTAATTATTCAGAAGCCGTCAGAAGATTCAAAACACAAAAAGAAAAGACACGGTTTAAATTCATATCGAATAACTCAGAAAGTTATAATAAACCGTTTACAATGTTTTAGCTGATTGAATCTCTGAATAAGGCCCACGATACATTGACAGTTTTTAAAACACCTTAAAGAACCTTCATTAACAGTACTTCTGGAAATCTTCAATGATTTATAGATTACTGGTAATGTATCTAAAATTTGGAAAGAAGCAACATTAATACCAGTTCCTAAACCAGGTAAAGATAGCACAGATCCTAACAGCTATCGACCTATTGCACTCACAACTGTGTGTGCAAAACAATGGAACGAATGATCAATTATCGGCTTGTATGGTAACTGGAAGCTAACAATTTAATATCTCCATTCCAAAGTGGCTTTCGATATGGCCGGAGCACCAATGATCATCTGGTTAGACTGGAAACATTTATTCGCGACGCATTTTTCAAGAAGGAACATTTAGTAGATGTTTTCTTTGATTTAGAAAAGGCCTATAACACAACATGGAAGTATGGGGTACTAAATGACCTGCACGATCTAGGTCTAAAAGGCCGCCTGCCTTCTATCGTATCAAACTTTCTCTCAGACAGATAATTCAAAGTACGAGTGGGCTCTACCCTTTCAGATCTGCACGATCAAGAGATGGGTGTGCCCCATTACTTTATCTGTGACGCTTTTCAACATCAAAGATTAATAGCATCACCAAGTGTTTGGCTCCTGGTGTGGATTGCTCGCTATATGTTGATGATTTTCTAATATGTTATAGATCAAAGCACATGCTTACAAACAATCGAAAGACAACTAAAGCAAAATATAAACAAGATTCAAAATTGGGTCAGTACTAACGGTTTCAAATTCTCGATATCAAAAACGGTATGTATGCATTTCTGTCAGTTACGACGACACCACGATGAACCTAAACACACGCTGAGCGAAACATATATTCCAGTTGTTGAGGAAACAAAGTTTGTAGGTACTATCTTCGACATAAAACTGACTTTTATTCTACACCTAAAGAATTTGAAAGCTAAATGCTTAAAATCTCAAGACCTACTTAAAATAGCAGCGCACACTGAATGGGGTGCTGCCTATGGTTGCGTTGTTTATGGTTCAGCCAGAAAGCCATATTTGAGAATGCTTGATCCAATTCTTCATCAAGGGATAGGACTCACTCTGGGAGCATTTAAAACACCCGTGTGAAAGCCTCCTTGCTGAAACTAACGAACCAGCATTATCACATCGTAGAGGAATGCGTTATGTACAGTATGCTCAAAAATTAAAATCAAACCCCCTGAACCGTGATTTTTAGGCTGCTTTTCAACCCAAATACAAAACCTTGTACGAAAATAAACCAAACACCATACGTTCATTTGGCATTAGAATATCATCCAGCCTTGACATTTCAAATATTGATCTTTCTAAAATTCAGAAAACGTCCATTCCCGAAACTCGACCCTGGCTACTTAAACAAACAAAAGTATTTTCTACGCTACATGATGGCAAAAAGTCCGAGATAAACCCAACAATCTTCCACAAATATCATGAACGTCTCACTGAATTTAAAAAATACACATGAATTTATACCGACGAATCAAGTCACGAAGAAAAGGCTGCTGCAGCTTAATTAGTGGAAATTGCAAAACACAAGTTCGCTTACCAAATGGCATACCACTGTTTTCAGCCAAAATCAGAGCAATAGACCTTGCTTTGCACTATATCGAAAATAAACGCATTTTGAATAGCACCATCTTCTCTGATTCCCTATCAGTTCGTCAGTCACTGCACAATAAGAAACTGGAGAATTCATTATTGAATAACATACTCGTCACAAATACCGAGCTGAGTGTCTCGCACAATATAATATAGTGTTGGCTATCCAGCAATAATGGTATTAAAGGTAATGAAAAAGCAGATTGTGCTGCTAAAATGACCCTAACTCAAGAACCATCTGATTTTAAATTACCGTATAGTGGTTTTAAACCCAGTATCAAAAGGTCCTTACGTCAGAAGTGGCAGGCACCATGGAATGATGCAGTGAATAACAGACTTCATGCAATCAAGCCAATCCTAGGATAATGGACTCCTTCCTACAGAATCCTCCGTAGGGAGGAATTAGTCATTGCAATAATTCGAACTGGTCATACTTATATAACCCACTCCCACATACTAAAAGGTGAAGACCCACCAGATTGCTTTTATTTGCAATGATTCATTCACTGTTAAGGATATTATGACGGAATGTTTTGACCTGCAACCTACATGCGATCAGTATTACAATATGCATGTTATGAAGGAACGTTTTGATACAATACACGTAAGTTGCATTCAATAATTCTTAAAAGAAGCGAATATTTATTCTAAATTATAACTTCAATGCCATCACGTTGAGAAATGTTATGTAATGTAAATACCGTCCTTTACGTTCAATACCTTTTCATCTGTCATCATTAAGATACACCGTTTACATTCTTCGTACATCGGGGAGTTTTATTTATTACCGTTACTATTTTATCGTTTTATTTAGTGTTGATATCGCTGGGTGATATAAAATAGTTTATCCTTTTTCACATAATTATACATACGACCCTTTGTATGGGGCTAAATAGCCTTACAGTGCTGCTGCACCATTAAAAACAAACAAACAAACAAACAAAATTGAACACAACTAAAAATAATTGATTCAACTGATCAGATATTAATGTAGAAATGGTCATATTCAGATAAACAACCCTAATATAAAAAATATGTCACAATACTAGGACCAGGATGAAAATCATTTCATTGAATATTTCCATAAAATTATACACAAAATTCGTTTCTGAAATCTTCTTAGATCGGACTCAACGTTGTATCTAGAACTCAGAACAAGGTAAACATGCTTATCTTGCATGGCATTTGTCGTGTAAACACATAATTATATCTTCAACTATGCACAAAGGTCAATCACACGATACAAATTAAATATACATATCAATATATATATATATATATATATATATATATATATATATATATATATATATATATATATATATATATATATATATATATATATATATATATATATATATATATATATGTTATATTATTGTTTATTTTTATTGAGCTTGAGAATAAAGCTCTTATTATTATATATATGTTATATTATTGTTTATTTTTATTGAGCTTGAGAATAAAGCTCTTATTACGTTGCTAATACATTACATTCTGCAGCAGTAGATTTTGCTGGAAAACAAACTTCAAATAGGTATAGCCCAAATCAGTTTAAAAATCATACCGGTTACTCTGGATGCATATATTCGCCACAGCATGGCTAAGATACAAACTCCAATGATCAAGAGGAAGACGACAGCAGTGATTAGTCCAATCCAAAACAGTCCCAATTGTTGACCTGGAATGCGGGTTATTTTGTAATTGTGAGTTTGTAATAAGAACACTCGAAATCAATTATGCATTGTGAAATGAAACAATGCTAATGATATGTAGACTTCAAACTGTAAATACATTGTAATACATTGTGATAGTAGAATTGATTTATGCACGGTCTTGTTAGTTAGCTAGCAATACAATATTTATACATACGCTAGGGTTAATTCCTTTATCGGATGCTGTAGAGAGACTTAGATGTATCAGATCTGAATGTTGATGTAATAATTTTAACAGATATAATTATTTCAAGACTTGCACAACTAAAAAAGGAAAACTCGACTTACTGTTGTATAGCAAAAAAATGCGAATTTGCCTCTAAACAACATTTTAATATACTTGATTTATCTCTGCATAAAAATGCAAAAACATTTACATTTCCTACCTTTAAAAGTTGTACTTCCATTTCCCTAATTTTCTCCCCTCGTTAACTAAAACATCCCTCAAGTCTGAGCCAGTATATTGGCCCCATTAGGTTACTCTCGTACAATTACAAACTACATACATTAGAGGCCCGGAAAACATATTAGCGAGTTTATTTCCACGTCAAGCTTAAAGATATTTTATTGTCACTGGCAGACACATATACCTTCTTTCGATCCCGGAGTAGAAGAAACTGTAGAAGCCACTGTAACGAATTAATAGTTATCTAATTTAAAATATTGGAAAAATCATTTAATATCAAATATTATCAAAATATTCGCCAAGGGATCAATTACATTGTTGCATGGTTAGATGTTTTGGGTATGTATGTATGTATGTATGTATATAGGTATGCATGTATCCATGTATGTATGTATCTATGTATGTATGTGTAGATGTATGAATGCATGCATTACTAAATAACTGATTTAAGTGGTTTCCTGTTATAAAAAGAGTGCATTCTGCTTATTTAATTCAGGGTAATGGAAGATCTTGAAACACAGCAAAGAATCAAATAATAAAATTAAATAGTCACAAAAGTGAGCATCCAGTTACATATATGTCCACATATACATAAGGACTGATGTTGCCCATCAAATACTGCCCAAAGCAAACATATACGTATTGGTGTTGTCAACGCACTATGACCACACGTACACACACAAACATACACACTCATAACACATACACACACAAAACACATAAACACATAAAACATACACACACATACATTTATAAAGAAAGACAACGAGACAGTCAGATACATGGATATATAGATGGATTGATAGAGAGAGAGATAGATAGATAGATAGATAGATAGATAGATAGATAGATAGATAGATAGATAGATAGATAGATAGATAGATAGATAGATAGATAGATAGATAGATAGATAGATAGGTAGATAGATAGATAG
This sequence comes from Sinohyriopsis cumingii, assembly GCA_028554795.2. Lineage (NCBI taxonomy): Eukaryota > Metazoa > Mollusca > Bivalvia > Unionida > Unionidae > Sinohyriopsis > Sinohyriopsis cumingii. The sequence continues at coordinate 53,732,116 of CM068831.1, forward strand.
AAAGATATATAGATAGAGAGATATATAGATAGATAGATGGATAAATAAAAAATAGAGAAATAGATAGACAGACATATATATAGATATGTATGTAGATAGATAGATAGATAAATAGATAGATAGATAGATAGTTAGATAAGTAGATAGATAGATATATAGATAGATAGTTAGATAGATAGATAGATACATAGATAGATAGATAGATAGATGGATAGACAGATATCAGAAGATCAACTTTTATGATGATTATGTAAACGTAATATATACTATAAACACTATTTAGAAAAAATACAAACTTAAATAATTTCAACAATATGGATGTAATATAAAAAGGAGACTTAAAAAAAATCTAAAAAGATATTTTTACTTAACAATCTATGTAGGAAGATTTTACCATAATATCTGCATTTATTTACCTTCTTTCACTCCGGCAGTAGACGAAACTGTTAAAGTAACTGAAACGGATTCATATTTCTTTAATTTTAACAATCATACAAATAGGTTTTATATCAAGCATTATCATAATCATACCCAAGTGATCAATTACATTGTTGCATTCGATCAGATCTTTTGAGTATGTATGTGTGGATTGATCAATTTGTGTATATATGTATCTAATTATGTATATATTTATGTATGGCTCATTAACGTACTTGATTTCCTATGCATTATGCTTATGCATTTCAGGACAATGGAATATCTTGACACACAGCAAAGAATGAAAATTACAAAATAAAATAATCACAAAAGTGAGAACCTATTTATGCAAGACTATATAGATATGTCTAAAGAGATATCAGAATTGATATGCTGATACGTGTTGGTAACATTCAACGCAGTATGTCCTCATATATAAATATATATATATATATATATATATATATATATATATATATATATATATATATATATATATATATATATTAGAAAATCAGTTTGTATGTTTATTAAGAAGACATAGTTTGTAATTAAAACAATTGTCGAATGAACCACATTCACAAATATGGATGTAGTATTAAAGAAAGCATTCTAAAAAAAAGCATCCCTTTTAACTTATAATGTATTTAAAGGTCTTTTACAGTCATATATGGATATATTTACCTTCGTTCCCTCCGGGAATAGAAGAAGCTGTAGAAGCGACTGAAAAGAATTCATAAGCATTATACAAATCATTGACTATTAAATATTATGCTAATCATCTCAAACTGATCAGCTACATCACAGCATCAGATGTATGTATGTATGTATGTATGTATGCATGTATGTATGTATGTATGTATGTATGTATGTATGTATGTATGTATGTATGTATGTATGTATGTATGTATGTATGTATGGATTTCACGATAAAGTGATGCAGGTATTAATGTTTTCAGTTTGATCTTTCGACATTGTGCACGGATAGTTACATGAAAGGCGGATTTTTGTAAATCAGTTTGAAGAACAATTAAGATAATTTGAGAAAGATATCGTTTCCGACAAAATAAATAAGAAGAACGTTAACCTTTGTATCGCAAACGTTATTGAGATCGTATAAGTAAAAGGAATAATTTAGTTATAAAATATCAAAGAACAATTATATTCCTTTTTATTGGGCATTTATATAACCATCTGATATTTGAAATGACTGCATAACATTAAATCCCGTTCTTTTAGAAGATTATAAAACGTTTTTACATGTCTTTGTTATCTCTTATCCTTTCTTCATACCTATATGTTGTTTTGTTTGCGTCCTTTTTGTTTTACTGTTGCTGGTGTTTATGTTTGCTCTTGAATGTTTATTTTGTATCAGTATATTATAAGGGATGGATTTATCTAATTTTCTGATAGCTGGTATTCCTACTACAATTACCTAATTTACCGAACCAGATATGTTTAAACAATTGAACCAATACTAACCATATTCCAATATAATAACAACAGGGGTATGCCCCTTGTGAATGTGTACCTACTATCTTCTGACACATTTCCTTTTCCATTTTGTTACGTAAATACGCCGTGAAAAAAGATGTTTTATATTGTATTGATCTTCTTAGGCAATTTATATGAACCCATCCTTTTATCTTTCTCCTTCCTATGCGTTTCCTCCGTGTCCTGCTGTACATATTTTACCATGTCGGGTAATATATCAAACAATAATGAGCCCAACCATATCTGTGATAGGGAACTTAAATATAACATGACCGGGTTGGGGGGTGGGGGGTAGGGCGGGAAGCTAAAAAGAAGCTTAAGATTTTAAAATGTATTGTCAATAATAAAAGTGGAAATATGATTCTACAAGAAACGAACTCTTTCAAGAACGTCTTCAAAACTGAATGGGGCAATTGATCCTTTTAAAGAGGTAATCGAAAATGTGACTTATGAGTCTTATACGTAGATTAAATGGCATTTGTTACATGAATTGAATTTGTACCTAAATCAGAGAGACTTACGGGCATAACTTGAGAAATGGAAAGGTATCTTTAATTGGTAGAATATCAGTCGAAAATGTTTTGCCATATATAAATTGATATTGCTAAAGTGGGTTCTACCAAACTCAAAACCTGAAATCAAGCTAGTACAAATAATTATGGGGAAGGTGAACAGTCACACATCGAAAATGAATTGGGTGTTGTCAGTATTCAATCAAATGATGGTGCAAATGGAAAGATATCGACACTCGTAAATAATTAAATAATATGAAGCAATCATTTGTTTCCTTTACTGAAAATTAGAAACTTCATAAACCTCATAAAACTAAAGTAAATATTTGTTATAAACACATACTATGAATACGGCAATTCTTCATTTATTGAAGAAACATACCACTGATTATGGGGCGAACACCCGTATACAACAATACAATTATGCAATTATACACAAGACAAATGTTAACGTAAAGGTTATGGATCAAGAAATATACCAAATACGTAGGGTTGTACATTCCTTCGAAAACCAGAGATATTTTAAACCTATTCGTAGCCATTACTCAATAAATACGTGATTGACAAAACCATGTATCACATTCAATTTTCTTCGATTTCAAAATTGTGGTTTTAATATAAATGGGTACCCAAACCATCCAGTATGTATACATAGCTGAAACAAATTTACATGAGGTTACTCAGATTAAATTTCTTGTTATATAGTTTAATATAAATTGTACACAATATATACATTTTAGTATAGAGGTGTTCAATGATTTATGTGCACAAGTGACAAGATATTATCTTAAGTCAGGTGTTTTTTCCACTAGTTTCTGACAGAAACACTATTTGTGGTAAAATAAATTTGATTTATAAAACCAAACTAATCCAAGTTACTACATGATATAATCATTTATTAAAAAGAAACATTAGTGAATATGCTGAGAACAGACTGCATACACAGTCTTACAGTTATCAAGGGTTTTAAAAAGTAATGGCTCCCTCATCATAGCTTTAGAGTACTATTTTTACCTATTTTAATAAACACTGGAGGTTCACTATACGTCAGCAGGAGAGAGAGAGAGAGAGAGAGAGAGAGAGAGGGAGAGAGGAGTGGGTACACAAGTAGTGAGGGGAAAATATGTGCAACTTAAAAATACTTCCAAAAATCATATTAAGATAAACAAAGTCCTAGGTGTACGTGGTTATGATTTATGTACTTACTTAAAAAAGGTCACGTAATATGATTTTGAAGATAAGCGTTTTTTCCTTCCTTTTTGTCGAGTACTTTTTACTAAACTGAAAGTTAAATTCTGTTAAGCATTGTACACGTTTACAGGTGTAGGGGAACCATTCACATGAAATTATTGATTATATGTACACCTTTATTTGCATCTTCTATAAATTATCACTGACTTAGAAACACAAGATGTATTACTTGAAGACCATGTAACCAAGGCAGGTTTTCTGATAATTAACAGGAATTTATGTATCTGTGGACAAATATGACCAGCAAACATGTTCCCTAACACATTTAATAAATATCACTGATTGACTGTAATTAAGACGGACATTACAACACTTGGACTAAGAGCTAAAGTAAAACAACTGCATATCAAATGTATTTTCACCAACTAATTCCCATGGGTCAGTGTTGAACAGAGTCAGCGTTGGAACCTTGCTGCCTGAAAAGTTAACCACTTCCTTTTAAATAGAGTATCACTCTGAATGTAGAATGAATATGGTCAGTTTTCTATGCAGTGTATTAATTATAATGGAATGAAGAAAGAAATAAAACGTAGTCTGTAGAAACCATTGTGAACTAAAATTATCAAGCAGAAAAAAAAAACTAGATATAGGGGATATTGACAATAAAATGCTGGCCACGGTAATAAGACATGGCATAAAAGAACTTTCTTTTATATGATATCAAAGTAAGTACTATAAAGAGATGATTAAAACCAGAGGTAAATTTTCCTTTCCTTGTGATTTTAAGCAACTAGTCTTAATGTCTCCTTCAGTAGCTATTATTTGTATCAAACCCTAGAAACCAGATTTTAGTGGATGATTTGTTTCCTTGTTTTGGTTGGTTTCATCAGCACTTTTTAACACATATTTGGCAATATCATGCAAAGGAAATGTGAGTGAAAAACATTTCCCAAGGACACACAACTAGTTGGCCCAGTTCCTGCCTGTGTTATATATACATTTATATATACATACACACATGCTCATGTACATTTAAAATAATCATACAATGTCACGAATGATGTAGATAAAATATAGTGAAATTTTTGGGCTTGTAATTTAAAAATAGCAAGTTCAAGTACTAAATCTTAACAAATGTGTAAAATAAATGCAAAGAGGTAGTAATGGCCTGAACATCTAATTGCGTCATTTACATATGAATACATATACATTTATTTATTGTTTATTTGTCTTCCAAACATAGTTTTGCTTTAATGTGATAATAATTTTTTCGCAAAAAAGGTTTGAATATTCTACACCCAAGTGACCTGCACAATTACACAGGAACAAACGCAGAATCACTTAGAACACATTTGTCTTTGTAGCAACTATAGCAAATTTGATTACAGCTAATTGATAATGATATTGACGAAATATCAGAACCTTTATGTCCTAGAATCAAGTAGTTGGTTCTCTCCTAAAGGGAAACGGATATCGGTTGTCTGGTCATTTCTGAAACTTCATCCTACGGGAAATGTGTCTGTATAGCAAAATGGAGCCCAAACATAAGTGGGAGATAACTAGAGCGATTCTAAATTCTCCTGTTTTTACGAGGTAAAATCACGGTATAAAATGCAATATATTTACTATAACAAACGAAACCCTATCTGATAGTGTTATACAACATATAAACCATCTATATCGAAAAGTTCTATATCGCTTAATGCTGATTCAACCGAGACTATCCCTATTAAAATATTAAGGGTCACTGGAGCTTGTCAGAACCTTATAACTCTTGGCTGATAAATCTTCTTTTTGTGAATGTTTCTTTTTCGGTCAGTAGAGTGCAGCTTTGTTTGTTTATCTCCATTGTGTAAATTTGTCATCAGACTTAGTCTAAGGATCCGTGTCTGTCGAAGCAATGATTTTTCTACAAATTGAGGTATTCATTTATTACCAGTCAGTGACCTAGCTGGAGATAAAGCTGTGGTTAATCAAATTGTATCCAACAAGGCTTGTTTAATTCCTGTGCAGGTGCTTGAACTATGGCAAAAAACAAATCTTGAGAACGATATTGATCAGGAAAGTTTGATATGGCTGACACATCTGTTAGTCAATCCTTTTATAAGGTCACATTCCCTTTTGTTGAATCCTCAAGCGGCATCGATCACAATGATACTCTTCTTAATACTCATCTACCATTATATATTTTGTTATCAGGGTGTCCAAAGACAATTATTCATTCTCGAACTGGAACAAGATCATGAGGTCTATCGTTTGTTTCAAAGTAAAAATGTCAGTCTGTTATTTCGTGAAGAATGGGATACATATGAGACCACCCGAGGTTACTGATGGTGATGAATGGTCATTGAGCTATTACATTATTGTTCCTATGTTATATCGATCTGAATATTCGTTCTAGGATATGAAACTCCCTTGGTTGGTTATTTAGGAATCAAGAACACTTATCATGAGATCTTTAATAATTTGGTCTGGCTGGCAATTGAAAGTGACGTTCTAAAATGTAGATCGTGTTACACTTGTCACATCGTATGAAGACCCAATCAAAATATATATAACGATTATCTGTAGCGAGATATTTCATTTGACGAACCATATAGCAGAAGACTGTATATGGTCTTTCCTACTATCAATGAAGCAAATAATCGTTTTAGACCATAATGTACGTTCCTACAAGATTTCCAGGGGCAAATCCTTTAAGGACCATAGAAACCTAAACGAGATTACCATTTTACACCTATTGGCCTTCCTCAATATATCCATTGTGATCAAGGATCAATTTTTGTGTCTGGAATTATCCAGCAAGTAATGCATCAAATATACATTCGACAGTTCAAATCTTCTGCCTTTCACCATTAACGTGGAGAGGCAACGGAAGGTACTTATCAAACGTTGAAGAATATAATTAGGTCATACAGTTTTGATACTGAAACCGATTGTGTTAAAGGTGTTCGTTTACTGTTGTTTGCTGTTAGAGATTCTGCTCAAGAATCATTAGATTTTAATCCTTTCGAACTTGAATTTGAACATACACTCTGTGGACCATTGATCATCTTTGAAGTGAAATTTATTCCAACTTAAGATTCCGAGATTAGTCTTCGTGATTATATCCCTAATTTCAAATATAAGTTGTCAAAGGCATGAGAAGTATCAGGAACTAATAATCACTCTAACCAGTCAAACATGAACAATAAGGTATGACTGAAATATAAAATAAAGGCTTTTTCAGTCTAGTGATAAAGTTCTAGCTCTCCTTTGCTAAGACCTTGATATCCTTTTCAAGCTAAGCTTTGCAATACTTATACAATTTAAATGAAACTACGTTCCTTAAATTATGTTCGTGATATTCCTGGAAGGAAAAAGAGAATCAACCTTGCCATATCAGTGTATTTATGAAATCTGTCGATAGAGATAGATATATTAATCACTCAACATTGAAGCTATTTATTTATATATGCCCAACTTTGTGAGGATTTAAACGATCGTATTGACTAGGACGGTAGTAACACTTTATTTTTTAACATGTCTTTGGAATTCAAAATAGTGCACAATAGAAAACAGACATATTTTTCACATGTACAGGAATGTTTGTAACAGGAAATTCCAAATTTAGTTCTTGCTGGAGAAATATTTTATTGGACGAAGCAAAGTTTCACCTTGTACTCTTGTGACTAACCCCAACAAAAACTTCCCGTATGTGTACTGACCATAGAAAAGAAAACAGTGTCACCAAAAGGTATTTATTTTCAAGGCCAAGAATAGCTGACTACAAAAACAACAATGGAAATGCAAAATGATAAGACTGAACTTGTGAAAGGATTCTGGCAAATTCCCCTCACGGAATGAAAGAAATTTCGGCATTGGCGACATCAGATGAAATATTTCGTACAAAGTCGTGCTTTTTATATGAAAATTTTTGCCTCAGACTTACAGCGTTTAATGAACGTTATAAGATATGTTCTAGATCAAGGTGATGCGTATATCGATGACGTCATCATTTGCAAAGACGCATGTAAAGATCACTTAGAACCATTACAAAATTATGATAGACTCAGTGATGCGAATATGACAACTATTTAAGTAAGAGTGAGTTTTGCCGTACTTGTGTCACATATCTGCGCACTTTTTGCTACTCTTTCAAGTTAAACCTATATAAATTAAGGTCCTGGCTATCTCTGAATCCACATGCCTATCAGTGAAAAGCAGCTGATTCGAATTTTGGGTTCTGACGGATATTATCAAAAAACTTAACTTTCCATAATTGCTGATCCCCTGAATATTTGGTTGTGTAAGAAATCGAAGTTTCATTAGTCTGACACATGTCAGGAAGCTTTATAAATCAAAGTCCATACTTATAGGTACACTAGTACATTCGGTTCCAGATTGCAGTCAATCACTTAAAATGTTGTATAATGCATGTAATGTAGGCGTTGGTTAGGTATTGATTTAAGAAAGAACAACTTGTATGGATCATCAGTATGTTTCTTTCTGAAAACGTTGTAAAAGCACCAGAGAAATTATCCCACAATCAAGAAGGAATATTGGCCATTTATATTAGCTTTGCAATACTTTGAAGGGTATATTAGTTCAGCTGCCTCTCCAACTGATGCATTCAGTGATCGATCCGCTTTACTTTCATTAGAACAACGAAAGTACAAGAGATTGTCCATACACAATTTGATGTGGCAGGAATACAGCATTACCATTATGCACTTCAGGGATAAAATAGTCGGATTGCAGATAGATCTTTTAGAATTATGTGGGATGTAATTCACCACACTGGAGGTGGTTCTTAAATTGTCAAATCATATCTTAGAGAATTACATTATCTGTTGAATTGACTAAACGTATTGACCTTGCATTGTTCTGATACTTAACCTAAGAGCAAAGAGTTGTAACAAGACTTATAACCCGTGGTTGGCAAAAATCGTCTTTGTCAAGTGAAGAGAGAGAGAGAGAGACAAATATGCTGACGGAAGAAGAAAGAAAAATCTGTTTAAAACAGGTGAGCGTCATTGACACCGTCAAAAGTATCTTAAGCTGAGATATTTCCAATAAAGTTAAAGAGGTGGCTGAGCTACCATTTGTAACGTTGGCTTTGTGTTGACTAGTCGCATTTATAATTGTTTTCGTCAATTGAATTGATATCAAATTTTCATAATGGTGAAACTGTTGTCTCCAGTATTTGTTCAAATATGTATCTTTTGCTTATGTAGATAATTTTAAGGTATTCATGTTTACAGGCTTTTATTGCTCTTGTATTGTGTTAAAGTAGCTAAATTTTGTTTTATTTTTGAACTCTCAAAACATGTTCTCAGATCCATCCATTTCGTTTGAGACAATACAACCGAAATTAGTTTTCATTAATCAAAGTAATAATGAAACATGACTAGCAATGTGGACACCTTTAAGTAATGTTTTGTCGTTTTATACAATAGTATAAACCTCAAAGTCACAACATATGATCGACATCACAATAAAATAATGTTATAAGTTGGACAACCGAACAGTTTTAAGGTAGAATAACAACATGTTTATGTTTTTGATAGGTGCTTTATCTGTCTTGGATATCCTTTTTATTACATCAAAAAGTGAACTTTTTCTGTACTTACATATTTTTTTTCTTTCGGTCCTATTTCAGATTGGAATTCACATTGACAGCATCATACATTTGAACAGGTAGTTTAAAACATAAAAAGGTTTACCGTCATATATATGGATACTGTTGAATTTGCAAATCTAATTGTTCCATTTTCACTTAAGAATGAATTACCTTATAGCAGATTATTTGCTCCTGCTGTTGCTGGCAAGATGCTTTTGTAAACGCTGTTGAGATTTATAATGGGCCCACTGTCGACAATGGATTTCAAAGAACGTATTAAGACAGTCATTGCAATAGATATGCAACGGTTCCTTTAGCTTTTAGAAATGTTGGTGTAAGAATTGTCCGGAGTAACAAAAACAAGCATTAAAAAGATTGCTAGCATGCAATAGCAAGTGATCTGAACGAATATTTTTAAAACTTTGAAAACCAACTATTTTTATATTTATTACGATTGAAGCAAGAAAACCAGCACAAATTCTTCTGGTTATTATTTATTAATTCTTAGAAATGTGTATAGGGCCATTTCGTTTCATACGCAATATTTACGATTGCTGTAAATTACAGAAGTGTATTTCATCAGTCTATCAGATGACGACTGAGGTGTCAAATAATTTCACTACATGCCTGAAATATATGTAAGACAGAGTTAAGTACAATGAGCAGTAACTAATATCCAACAACATCTAGAACCAATCGAACCGGCGATATATATTAATGTTTTAGAGGCTGAAATGAAGAAAGAGAGAAAACTAACTAAAAAGTTAAACTATTTTGCGCAATCAGGGTTAGAATATTCACAAAGATAGCGGAAGAAAGAAATCTAACAAAACAGCCATGACGATAAGGTGTTAAGAAATGATATTAGGAAAAAAAACTATGAATAAGAAGATACATTCTATCATAAAACCATTTTCTTGCTGCCGAAAATGTGATATTTAACACAAATAATGACCATAATTGATGACAACATAAACAAAATCAAAAGCAGATGAAACAGCCCATGTTGACGTAAAGGTTGATACTAATAGTTCTGCCGAATCCGACAGAAAAAGAATATGCATCTGAACAATTTAACAGATTTAGAACAACAGTTTACAGCTGTATTAAAACTCAATAAGATAAATGTGTTTAGAATCAATTGGTGGCATTGATAGTTTAAATTTGAACAAACGAAAACAGAAATATATTCATCAATGAATTAAATAAGAAATTATATGAAACATTATTGGATGAGATAATACAAAGTATGCTTCACAAAATGAAGTCAATATTAACAAAAGGGAATTCGGGAGTATATCTCTCTCTCTCTCTCTCTCTCTCTCTCCACATGTCGAGTCTAACTGTCATTGAAGAAAGGGTTGCTAGCGATTTTAAAGTTTGAAGGCACATCCATACACAAGTTAACAATTAAGCCATATGACATTAGGCTGAATATAGCTTGCATGCTTGTGATGTTATATAGTGATATGTCATTGAACAAAAATAGATGTAAGAGAGCAACAGGCTTATGGTCAATTTCTATCAAGGGTCGACTCTGCTTTGTAATTTTTTGCGTTCATTCCATTATGGGTAGGCAATAGCCATGCTACGTACGAAATCGATGTTGAAATATATCACGAACCTCATATTTTAAGTGATAAGGGCACACGTACTTACTCTACAGAAAAGTGCACTGGCCTAATAGTTCTAACAAACACTAATACAATATTCATGCATCGTAACCTAAAACAAAAAACTTGCAGCAGAATCAAAATTGTTTCTTTTTAAACGAAGATAAATTTGTAAAATCGGAATGTAGACTAATATTCTAGTATTTACATGGAATAGCAATCATTTAACTTATGTTATCATAATAGATTTAGTGAAGTCAATATATGGGAAACTGCACTGGGCAATGAAACCACATCAGCTGTATTCGTTTACTTGAAATACGAATTAAATACCAAGGATTGGTGACTCATTCGCTGAACAGCCACCATGATGCTCTAACTATATACGCATGTACACATCTAGGGAATAACAGCAAATCTAAATTTAAGCCGGAATACATCGATTGTCCCTGCTAGTTTATTTGTTTCGCCTTCTGAAGGCAACCGGACGTAACAACAATACTTTGTTTGTTAACTTGTGCAAAATCCTTGTGAAAGACATGTGGAAACAATGGTCTGTTATGTTAAATGTTGGCATCTTCATGCCATACAAAAAGTTTGGCTTATTGTTTTGGTTAGGATAAAATAGGACTGAACAAAGCATTAAGAATGTCAAGTTGAGAAAGATGCTTTCGAGGACAGGTAACGAACATAATACCACTACTTTAGCTATACATTTTGGTAAATAAAATAAAGAGAAGCTTAGAATAGAACTTGACTTTCAGATACTGGTAGGTTATTGCCCACTGCGTCCTTTGCTTCTCCAGGGACTTGTTGAGTTAATATTACACTTGAAAAAACATTTGACGTAGTAGAAATTAGTACTAAAAACAAAGAACTGCAAAAGATGTATTTGCATTACGACATGAGTAATTAGAATAAATAAATGCATGACATGTGTGTATTAATATATTATTATTAATAATTCCGTGTCCTCAATAGATATATGTTCGATACAAAACAATTACTTTCGTTTCATGTCCCTTGCAACTGCATTATAAGAGAGATAAAGACAGACAGACGGACAGAAAATATTTGATATACCGATAGACTTTACAATTATTCTTGCACTTGTTTTGATATTGGTTTGTTGATTATAATAACCTAATCGCCAGTGTATTAAAGTGTAAAAATTTCATTATATGCGTAAGACCTGATTAATAATATTGACTAACCACTGAAAACACTTTTTCTTTATACATTCCTATTTAAGAAAAATAAATTAAATTAGTATTTGCTAAATTTGTTTTCGAAAGTCAAGCATTCGTGACCAGGTGTTTGGATCTATTGATGGTGTTGCTTCTCATCACTTCATACAACAATTATCCGTATCCATGCTAATTTGAATCCCTCAGCACTATGGAACGTGCGACTAGTCACTATAGTGGTCATGTTCAGGGTGGAATCATCCGAATGCTTAAACACCTCTGCAAGTGAGGACATACCAACAGCAAAGGTTAGGACTTACCATCTAACTGCAACACACCATGACCCTATCACGAATTGGATCCTGCGTAAATCATCAGCTATTACAACAAACATTACAACATATTAAAGGTTCTAACAACACTGCATCATTCTGGGTTCATTTTAGCACATTAACACCTTAAAATCCGTTCATAGTCCAGATTTACTCAAAATATCTGTACGAAAGGTACCGTACAATAATGGCTGCTTATTGCCTTGGAGACAAAGGCAAAAAAAATCTTCGATAAAGCAGCCAAACTGTTATGTTTCCACCCGTTTCCGTGTGGAATGTTCCTTCTATGGATATCAAATAGCTTATAAATCGGCATGATATATACGTTTTGCAAATTATATGTAATGAATACACCAAGCAAAAGCAAGTGATATAGTTGATGAGGAGGTATTATCAAATATGAGGATGGTTTATCCGGATCGCATTTAGGACACATATCTAACTCGCCCATCCTCAAGGGTGAACTCTATCCTAATTGCTTATTTTACCAGTGGTTTATCACCGCGGAACATGTTCGTGATGTACGTATCGACTTCCACCGTGTAAGACAGACGTTCGTTGATGTGAAATCACTTAATGAACTTTATGGTGATGTGCTACCCGAGAATATGCCAGATCTTACGATTTAATACGGTTATAAAATAAATTTGCTCTATATTTTAAAGATGTTATAAAATAAATTTACTCTGTATTTCAAAGATGTATAGCATTTAGTATCTTTACCATGCTTCTTTCGTCTTGTGGTATTTTGTGCTTACATATCTTGAGATTGGTTATTTTTAGTATATTTTGGTAGTTCGTTATATTTTCAACATTTTAGGTTACTTCTAAACATCTCTGTATAGTTAGCATTATCCTGGCGTGCCATTAAACCCTAATGCACAGATACACAAATGTGATGTGTTTGATCTTCCCCAAAAAGATGTATCTATCCAATGTATAAACACTAGTTTAAATTTAATATATATTGTTTTCTTTAAAGCAATAGTTCAGGAGATAAACTTGTTTGGAGTCAAAATAGATTCATACGTCATGCAAATAAATATGTTTAGTGTGATAGAAACGAAATGTATATGCCCATATGTATGTTAATTAGTGTACTTGTCTAGTTCTGTATATATGTGCTCTATATTTTGCTTTTTCTTCTTACTTTGAATTAGCGCATCGTTTTATGTACTTAATTCGCCTGCATATTAAACAGCAGCAGAATAAATGTTGCGGTATACTTATAATATGGCAAATATGTACCAGGCGAATTGTCTTCAGAATAACACTCAATATAACTGTATCTCTGTGCATGCATTTAGCATGTTAACTCGCTTATTGGTTCCATCATTGTTAAACCTAGGAACGTCAGGGTCGAATTATTTGTATGTAAATAACTTGCATAGTTCAGATGTGAAACATTTAATTATCAATTGTGAGAGGTATATGCGGTGCTACGTTTTGTTGCAAATGATATGAATCGGGTCACAGTAATCACTTCAGGTTCATTACCCACGAATATAGTCCCAGTCTGGTTTTACAGCATGTTTTCGTCTCTCATTGTGATGGTGATAAAAGAGTTAGATTTAGATAATCTTGGTTCTGGTTGAAAGGTAATTGTTTATATTTTTATAATGTTAGCATTGTGTTGGGGTTGTCTGTGTGTATTGTGGAGACAGTGCAAAATGAATAATGAAGCATTGATGATAATCCGGAAGTGAACTTCGTTACACATTGCAAGGTGCTTTGTTTACAGCACACCTTCTAAAACAAATGCTGAATAAACTAGGACAACATTTTCCAAGTGAGTTCATATTTTAAGGTTTTTTAGATTAGCATTTCAGTTATTAGAATTTGGACATAACCAAAATTTAATAGCAATAAACAAAGCTTGAGATTATATATGATACATAGTTGTGATCTGAGTCCATGTAAAATAACAGCAGCATAAATATCACAGTATACTTACAGGATTGTAAAACTGGATAAGGCTCACTGTCTTCGGAGTAACAGCTACAGTTTGCGCATTCCTTATGATCACATCTCTGTGTACCTATCTGACATGTTAGCATGTTTATTGTTTCCGTCATAGTTACATTTATGTAAGTCAATGTTGAAGTATTTGCATATAACTGGCTTGCATCGTTCAGATATGAACCATTTAGTTTCCAGTAGTATGTTAGACAGTCAGAAGTATAAGTGGTGGTACAATTTGCTGCAAAGGATCTGTGAACAAATGGGTTTCCAATTTGCTTTATGCGTGGTGTATCTGTAATGTAAACACAAAATATGTTGCAGTATACTGTGAGGTTGCAAAACACGTTTGCTCTTTTAGTCATATCTAACTAAATGTCGGTAAAGCCAATTTAGAGTATTTTCAGAAATTTTAGAACTTGTACAGATTTTGAAACATTGGACTAAATCTTCAGCATCAAAGTTTAAGTCAACTTTATTTCACGTTTCATAACTGTCAATAAAATGTATCTTTAATGCAGCTTATCTATTACTAGGAACAATGTCGTGATCTTTTAATCACAAGTCAGCGTTAGTCTTGAGTAGAATAAAGAAGATGTGTTATCCAATCAACCTTATTTAAAAGCATACAATAACCATACATAACGCTACATTTGAAACAGCTTATTTGTGATCATAATTCCTTTTATTAGAAACATCTTTATCATCGTATCGTATCTTAATTAACTGCATGTATTACTTTTGTCAGGCTTGTTTTCTGCTTTCAGTTTGCTCCAAAGAACTTGGTTCGTTATGGTTTGTCATTAAAATACAAATATATATGTTTACTTTGAATTTCGTTTTAATGTGTGGCATTTTTAAGCGACCAATCACACAAACAAAACAAACGAGTTGTATGTTAATGTTTAGAATTATAAAATTATCTTGTACCATCGATTCGACTACCAAACTCAAGTTTGTGTGATTGCCATACTGAACAAGAAAAAGTCATTACGTACATTAAGTTCGACACAAAACAGTTTCTATATATTCAACTGTAATATTATTTTCCATGCGTCAGTGCTGTATTTTAATTTCTAATTTATAACAATTTCGACTGCTCCACAACTGCTATAGATAAAATATTTGTTAGCATAATACATACCTATCACAATGAACTGTTTTGTAAAAGTTGCAAACTTTATTCCTTGCTTGACATGTGCTGTGTAATTTCCGCTGTGACTTGATGTGACATGGATAATATGTATCAAAATAGTCAGTTCTTTCTTTTCGTGCCGTATTGTGCATTTCACCGATACATCCTCTCGACTTGCACACGAACCATGTTGACCTTCAGCTAATATATTCCCAGTTGAATCAGTGATGCGAATGCCGATTTGTTCAAGTTCAGATAAAGCATTTTCCAGCTTCCACTCTAAACTGGCATTGCATCCAGTAAATGTAAATACTGCAGTTAAGAAATTAAAGCGCAATATTAAATTGACATATAAATGGAATCGTGAAATAAAAATCGTCAAACGAAAGGTTAGCTGGCTACTTATTTTCATAGCAAATTACATTTAGTATAATATGTGGTGGCCTTGGCCAGAAGTATTTCAGGTTATTCCTAAATTTGGCTACGTATGTATGTATGTATGTATGTATGTATGTATGTATGTGTGTATGTGTGTGTGTTTGTGTATGTGTGTGTGTGCATGCGTGCGTGCGTATGTATATATATATGTATCTATGTATGAATGTATGTATGTATGTATGTATGTATGTATGTATGTATGTATGTATGTATGTATGTATGGATGGATGGATGGATGGATGGATGGATGGATACATGTATGTATGTATGTATGTATGTATGTATGCATGCATGCATGTATGGGAAGATAAATGCATGTATGTGGACGAATACTTACTACTGCAAACAGCGAAATGGTTCAAGAAACAAACGCATATGCCAATTTCTACAAGAATAAAGCGAATCATAGTAGAAGGAGCAAGAATGAAAACATAATTATGTTTGAAAGCCTTATAAGTCGTTTTGATACATCTGTTAGTCACAGGGCTGATTCAACATATCGATACTCTTTCTGTCGCATGCATATATATATATCTATATATTGTATTTTTCCTTGTGTAAAGTGGGACAGTTCAAAGGAAACACACAGCACGAAATGTCTCGAAATGCTACAATACTTATTTTCTGACATCATATACACTTGTAACACTTTTGACTGATATATACGATGTTTGTAAATTATAACTTAAAACTACATATTATAATAAGTAGCATGTTGCATGTACTTGTGGATGAGATGGAATTTGCATAATCTATCTAAAAATGGTGCATTAAAGAGAAAGAGAGGAATGAAACTCTAAAAACTACAAATTGAATGTATATTAAGATATCTCATGATAGACATGACAATCTAAATTGAATATGAAACCCTCTCAACTTTTGCCAATTATTCTTCACCTTAACTAACATATGTGACTTTTCTTCATATTACTTCTTTTCCTGGAAGTCCCGTTTCCAAACATACTGAATGAAACAATTCTTGCATGTCGGTAGATAGAAGACATAATCTCCAAAGCATATTTTTTCCTGATGATACAGCTTAATCTTGTTGTGGAAATGTGATGTGGTCTTTTGAAACAATTTTTTGTCAGCATTTGTCTTTAAAATTATTTTGGATGTGAAGTCCATAATAGTCGGTGCGAGTAGCGGGCTCTCTTCTAATTGTTTAGTCTGCTGTTCTCAAACATACGAACGTACTTAACTGTCCTTTAGATTGTGTGTAGATTCAATGAGGTGACAATGTTTACTGAATCTTTAGGACATCAGTGTGGTATGTCACAAGGAAATAATTAATGTATTACCTGCTTTGATTTGCGTCTAAAGAGAAGATCATTGATTGCGGATCCTGTTGATAGCTCAGCAAATCACTATATTGCCTTTTCTGTATCAGTGTCCATAAGAAATACATTGACCGTAGTCGTTCCAGATATGCGTACTTCTCCTATCATAGTTCCTTAATAATAATTTGTGGATTGGATTATCATTGAAAAACATTTTTGTTAGTTAAAGCGAAGAATAATTGGCAAAGGTTGGGATAGTTTCTAGCCAAACAGCCATGTATTACAGAATAATCTGAATTATTATCAAGACTTTGTAATAAGAAAAAGTAACAGCATAAATGTTAAACGCATATTGTCTAATATTAAATCTATTCAGCTATTGCCATCCCATCTATTGGCAGAGAACCAACATGCAAATTTAAAACTCACCGCACGTTGTTTATTGGGTACAATAATTACATACATATATTCAATTATAAATTAAGATGTGTCAAATAAAATGAATTGTTTATTTTATTCATGGTCTAGATAATGTAGTTGAGGCTGCCGATTTATAGTGGAGTCGATAATCTTAAAACGACCCAGTAAAAGACCGTTCAATAATATATGATATGCATAACGACTCAGATGAGTCAATACAATAAATAGCTAAGAGCGATGAAAAATATTTTTTATCCAGAAACGATTTCACAGTTGCATGGTTAAAACTACAGGATGGTATGTAACAAGCAATTTTTACAATTATCATTGGATATGCTGATAATTATCGTTTCCTGGATCAATCTATACCGCAACTCGAAAATAGTCTTGCATACTTTATTGTTGTTGCTGTTGTTTTTATTATTATTATTTTTATTATTATTATTATTATTATTATTATTATTATTATTATCATTATTATTATTATTATTATTATTATTATTATTATTATTATTATTATTATTATTAATATTATTACTATTATTATTATTACTTTTTTAATCATATAGACACACGTTTTAGCGATGAAATTTGTTTTTCTTATACTGCGGGTGCAATTAAATCCAAATGTTTAAGGAAAGGCAACTAATCCTATGGTACTTAAAAACGATTTAACGAGAAAAGCTATGAAAGTAATTGAAAATATCATATTCGGGTCGGATTTGTTCAAACATTATCAATTCTGATTAGCAGAATGTCACTTTTTGCTGGAGATCTATATCATTATTATGTCATGATTGTTGTCAATTTGTTTGGTGTAAGGCATGACAGTCTATACATGTTGGCCAGTTTAACGACTGGCGAAAAAGACCAGGAAAACTCCAGTAAGAAGCACCGACAAACGGGGAGCTACTGGCAAGTTTTTTTTACATACACACATTGGCTTAGTCCGGGACTAAAACAGAAAGGGACAGAGGTAATATACCTCTCGCTGGAAAAGGCATTCATGCTGAGACAGAAAACATGTACAGCCATATAAAAAAAATTATGCACTTATGACTATCTAATAGAGACAAAAACGCTTTGTATTCCACCAAATAATGACAAGGTTCATGAATGTTTTTAAAGTTTTGGTAGGATGTAAACCAGTCAGAAAGTTTTGTAAGTTAATGATAGTCTTTCGATCTTTCATGACTAACAACGACAAACGGACAGTCTGTAAAGCAATATAAAATTTACAAAACGTTCATAAATAACAAAGAAGAGAATCAAAATAAGAATTTTCCCACATTATATAAAGCATAAGACATATAGCAGCAAAATGAAAAAGTGTTATTTTTATGTCTATCATAAAACGTGTTTTTTAATGAACACGTCAGTACCTTGTGCGGAAAAGGAACTTAAACCGTAATGTTCACTGTATTTCATCTAGCTTACTTCAAGTGCAGTATCTAATTTTGGAGATCTTTGATCAACAGGTTGAACTTTTGTCAGATCACCCATTTTGATATGTAAATTCATCTGAATCAACCTCATGCAATGTTATCTCTTGGAGGATGTAACCGTGGAAAGCTGTCTCTACTAAACTCGACAGAGACTTAAAACAAATAATGTCTGCTTACATCGTTTCCATATGTTTGTGCATCAAGACTTACATCTAAAAGAGGTTACTAAAAATGAACACTTACATATATGATAGATTTTGATGACAACTTAGATAAATGTTTAGGTGCTTACTGATATATATCAAGCTACTTTGTTCCTTATTGAGGACTCTTGGAAATTAGAGAACGTAATTACTCCAGTACCAGCCGTAATTCAGTAGATTATAAAATCATTAGGACAATAAACAATCGTTTGGTTTATTATTTAAACACTTTCCTATAGGTATAATCTCTCAATATTCCAAATATATCAAATAAACGTGTCCAGTTCAGTTTTGCTTATATTCTATTTATTTCTATTATAACTATCTACACATTCATTTAATGCAAGATACTTTATACCTTCTCCGGTTTTTGAATGCAGCATGTGAACTGATGTGAAATTCGTGGATTGTAACCTCTTCTGTCGTTTATATTTTGTCATTCAGATATATGTGATATGACTGAAAGATTGTATCATGAAGTCGCGCTTTACAGTCAATTTGGTTTTAATGTCCCCTACCTTTGTGATTATTTATGTTGAACAATTTCAGATTTGCAACACTGAAGGTGTACTAGCGTTAGTAATGTTCATGAAATTCGGGATATTAATATTTGCGCCTAAATAATTCAGTAGAGTTTCTATTTCATTATTGTTCTCTTTGATTTCATTATTAAAATATCTCGTAAATTGTTCCAACTGCGAATATATATGGTTATTGTCTTTCTTGGTGTTTACTATTCCTCTACTCACTTCAAAAGTGATATTGATGTCTATCTCTATTTTACAGGTTGTATGTATTGTCCAACGTTAGAAATATTATCTGCTATTTCTATTACAATTTGCCAGAATTGCACAGGTATAGCTAAAATATCCAATCTTCTTCACCAATGTTAATTGTATACATCCAAAATTATGTTAGTATTATCAATTTCATTATATAACCGTAAGATATTTTTTTCTCTTTCAGTACTTTTCTGTTTAAAAGCTAGTAATTATTGGTTGCATTTTCTCTATGTTATATCTTCACATGTATTGTTCTTTAAAGTTTCATTTGTTTTAATATCAATTCATATTTCCGCAGTGTTAATATTAGATGAATCAAATGGTTTGTATGTGCTCTTCTTGGCCGCTAAATCAAACAATACGGAAATTCAACACAACTCTGTATTCTTTACATATAGTGAGTGCAGTTTAATATTTTTTTATATCACAGGACGTTAACATATTACTTTATGGAATTCTGATTAGCTTAATTAAGCCAATGCAATTCTTGCGCCGTATTATCTTCACTGATTGTGATAGTGGGACAATTATACTTAGCATGCCTCAAGGAACTTTTTCTTTCTACCAGTAATACGCAATGTTTGCAGCTATTATTCGAACCAAGTGTCTAAAGAAATTGCAGAAGAAGGTCACGACTTTCTTCATATGGCGAATTCACCCCATGTAATGCATATCATGCACTAAAAACTGGCGTTAAACCCCAAACAAGAACAACAAAAACAATAAATATAACCAAGGGTATTGGTCAATTAATTGCGTGCGCACTATATATATATATATATATATATATATATATATATATATATATATATATATATATATATATATATATATATATATATATATATATATATATATATATATATATATATAATAGTGGTTTAAATGTTATCTTCTAAAATTAAAAACAAAATTCACCTCTGTGCTTAGACGGATGAGGACAAACCTATCTCTCAACAGACATAACTTTAATTATCAAACCACATCATTTTGACTCTCTCAGATATTTATGATGATCAAATGTTTCTTAGGTGATGAAAGTCTGACTGTCTTCTGTTCGAAATCAACTAACGCAAGTCTCCGGTCACAAACACCTTCCAGAAATTATGGAATTATTTCATTAAGTTATCATCCTTTCACATGAATATAAACCAACTATAAGTAGGCAAACTGACATATATTAGGTGTAAACATTGCTACTTCGAGCGTATAACATACAAAATCATATTATGCGGCATTGGATGGAACTTCCAAACGCATTTTGTGTTTAAATATAATGTTTCCTGAATGAAATGTTATATTTATTCGGATGGATAATTGTTGTTTGAACTAAAAAAATTAAATAATATACCTTTAAACGTCACTGGTTATAAAACTGCATAAAACGTTCGGCAATAATTTGAGTCTGTTTGTATGCGCAATAAATGAAAGGTGGTACATCTAAGTCAGAATGAACGCAATTATTTCTTCTCCTTTCTCTCTGTTTCTATTAAAATGAATAATATTCAGTACGTTTTATAAGTACCTTATTAAATAACTTCCTTCTGAACTCCTCTATCTATGTAATTGTTTGACTTACAGGAACATATTTCACATTAAGTTTTAATCACGTATGTAAAGTCCGAATTCGCAAGAAACTCTACAAACTTATTTCTCCAACCATTGTTACATGATCTTCACTATTTACATGGAAGACATAACATAAACTCACACACTCACACCCAGAGAGAGAGAGAGAGAGAGAGAGAGAGAGAGAGAGAGAGAGAGAGAGAGAGAGAGAGAGAGAGAGAGAGAGAGATGTATAATACAAGTCGTCTTGGAAACAAATGACTAAACCAACGGATTGTTCTGTCAAATTTAACAAAGTCATACCAGGATGTTTTCCATCAAATGTGTCAAATTGCATTCAGTGGATCTGAAGAAGGCATTTAAGGCTTCTTTGCTTCAATTTACAATACATTTTCCCATTTTTCCAATCTAACTAAAGTTTGCAAGTATAAGAATGATTAATACACAATCTATCTGAGATAAGCAGTTCTTTGAAATAATCAAGATCTTAGATTTAAACGACGTTCAAATATTCAGTTT
The DNA here is from genome assembly GCA_028554795.2 of Sinohyriopsis cumingii. NCBI lineage: Eukaryota > Metazoa > Mollusca > Bivalvia > Unionida > Unionidae > Sinohyriopsis > Sinohyriopsis cumingii. The sequence goes on from CM068831.1 coordinate 53,754,214, forward strand.
AGAATTCAAATGTGCCACACTTCATTTTCAGTCAACGAAGTTTCTTGTAATACCCATCTCTTTTAATAGTGATGTGATTCATTCATCTAATCTAGTAATAACAACATTTACACTTGGCGCACAAGCTGAATCGAGTGAGAATGAAGAAAGATTTGCTAAAGCGGATCTGAGAAGAAAGAGCATGCATTAGACAAAATAAAATTCGGGAGAATATTGTTGTTTACACAAGTTTACTGAAACAACACTAATAATTCAATACAACGCAGAAACTTTACACAGTTGTGTTCCATACTTTGTATAGTAAGACAATTGCAAAGTGATAACATCTTAATATTTAAGAAAATATTTATTTAATTTAAACATTGAAGATAATTTCTTTACATTAAACTGAATTATCAGCATTGTATCAGATAGCTTGTATCATTATTAGATCAGATACCATAGTTGATATTATTACTGAGCATTTTAAGCCTCATTTTAATATATGTATGCACCTAAAACAGAAACTGGAAGGCTTTTTAGAGCCATATTGGGAAGTAATGTTTGGCACACTGTATATCAAGAACCAATTTGCAACTGTTTGATCTGGACTACCTCGACTATAAAGTCAAGCACTTATGTTGCTATTAGCTTACTAATATCTGACAGGTGGCATGCAGTAAATTCTCAATATATCAGTTATATGGTCTTTAATGAGAGGACAGAGATATACCGCATGGACGTCAATAATATTTGTCATAGGCTCAGTGCATTTTGAAATATTGTTTGTCCTCTGAGCCACACGTAGTGAATGCAGAGATAACAACATGTGTAAATATATATGTTTGCATGGGCATGGATTATAATCTACAAGACTACGTCATATAGAACAGAACATGTGATGTCAAAAGCTTGTGAAGTATGCATAACTCGCTTTTTATTACCTCCTATACGTGTCAAATTGTATATATCATCCATTGTAATTTTATAATAGTGGGTTTATTTTCACTAATCACATTACTATCTTTTAATAATTCTACCTTATCAGCCTTATCACTTTTTTTATACCACTGACATATTCCTGACCACAATCTTAGATGTATTCTGTATGCAACTTCTAATTGCGTGTGGAATATGAATGTTAGCCATTATAAGTAATGGATGTATGTGTTTCTTGAAGATGTTGAATAAAAACAGTAGCATGTAAAATATGTTGATTTCTGGTCATGCTTCTCATTAAACGTGGACCAGAATGTCTTGTTGTTTTGATAAAAGATACAATCAACAAAGAAATAAAGAAGACCAGTCCCCGTGTATTCTAAACTTGATGAGCACGAAACTGAATAGTAAGTTCCAAGCAATAAACTCAGATATCATACGTGGAGGTATTCAACCTAATCGAAATCTGGCAGGCTAATAAAGGAATCGATATTTAGAAGATCCTGAAAGTAATAGGAGACTAACTTAACTGTAGTGAAACTATTTATACATCAAACGTCTGATTTTGAGCTTGAGCTTTTAACGTTTCACGAATATTGGGCAATAATTTATGCATGCAGCACCTGCTACCATCTTTGAACACGATAGTATCCAATAGCAATTTATATTCTGTCCAGTTCAACGTGCTACAACTTTCGATTACATTGTTTTGCTCAACGTCATTCAGTTTCAATGGAAATCACTTAACTTCGTTTTTACATTTCTTCCAGTCAGACTCAATATGCACTTGAGTAAAAACAACCAAGAATTTCAGTTTCAAGCTATATCTGCAACCATTATGAGTCATGTTGTGTCATATATACTGTTTTTTCTTTCTAGTTATAGAGATCAAACACTAAAATGGTGTTGATATGTTTCACCAGCTAAATGTTTAGATACATTGTATCCAATAGATAGTATTGTGGGTGTGTGTGCGAGGCCTGGGCCTGATGTCCCGCTTGCCAAAGGAAAGTGAAGCGTCTCTCATAGCCTCTCCTTCCCAGGTGTAGTGATCTCCGCAGGACCACTGTCTCGCGGGGCAGGAGGTTACTTGCATATGGCCTCTCCTACACCATTGTGCCCACAGCAGCACATTCACGCGGGGCCCCCTGTTTTAACAGTGCCTGCTGTATGGCGTGACCGAGTGCCCGGCTGTATAACTGGGTGGGCAGACTGGGCTCGTTAGCATTGGCAGGCAACCAGTCTAAGAGAAGTGAAACTCTGACTCCAAACCCGGGCAGATGAAGCTCGTTCGTCTTGTCAGGCAGTTCATCTAGGAGAAGGAAACTCTGATTCAAAACCCACCAAGTCCCATCCATTGGATTATGGCTCCACTGCCATGTGGATGTCTTCGGGAGAAGGAAAGGCTACGGGAGTAAACCCAGACAGAAAATGCGGAGTGGAGCCCCTAAGGCGGCTGGGGTTCGACTACAACCTCCTTCCGGCAGCTCCTGCATCCCAACTGGTACCAAATGACATGCTCAGCATTCCTTTGGATCCCACCAGCAACGACGAGAGGGGGATCCTGACGTCTGGGCAGCCCAGGATCTCCATACTCCACGCCCATGCTTGCGCCCTGGAGAGGACACCCCAGTCTCGCTACTGAGTGAGGAACCAACACGGAAGCTGACAGTTAACGATTTTAATTCCCACCCGATTGGTGTAGGAAAGGGGCGCCACGGGTCAGCTTTGACGGTGGGAGGGATCATCGTGTCCCACTGGCCAACTATCGTCCGCCTCAAGCCGGGCAGCCACCGGTCAATAAGGTGTTGACACGCCATCGTCTTCCTGCTCGAGTGGGTGTGTGGAACTCAGTGTGTTGTTTAGCATGACACGCAGACGGTAATCCCATACCAGACAAAAGAAGCAAGAAACAAATAAAGACTCCAGCTCTTCGATTTGCAAGCTGGAATGTGCGCACCATGTGTACAGGCATCTCCGACGACCTCGGAGAAGTGGACGACACCAGAAAGACGGCCATCATCGATAGAGAACTCACCAGACTAAATATCAGCATAGCTGCCCTCCAGGAAACCAGGCTCGCCTCAAGTGGCTCCCTCAGAGAGGAAAACAACACCTTCTTCTGGAAGGGTCGAGAACCCCAGGAGCCCGCCAGCACGGAGTGGGATTTGCCATCGAAAACAATATCCTGGCCTTGGTTGAACCTCCCACGGGGGACTGAGCGTCTCTTGTCCATCCGCCTCACGACTGCTTCAGGTCCTCTCAACATCATCAGTGTCTATGCCCCAACCCTCACGTCGTCAGAAGACGCGAAGGATCAGTTATATGGGCAGCTAGACGAACAGATCAGATGATGCCCCAAAAAAGAACCACTATTCCTCCTCGGTGACTTTAATGCCAGAGTAGGTGCAGACCACGAGTCATGGCCTACCTGCCTCGGATATCATGGCACTGGAAAGACCAACGAAAACGGTCAGAGACTGCTGGAGCTATGCACCTACCATGGCCTGTACGTCACTAACACCTTCTTCAAATGTAAGCCACAACACAAAGTGTCATGGAAACACTCCAGATCTCATCACTGGCACCAACTCGACCTGGTCATCTCCAGGCTCTCTGCCCTTAACAGCCTCCTCTCCACCAGAACCAACCACAGTGCAGACTGCAACTCCGACCATGCCCTCGTGAGCAGCAGAGTGCGACTACAGCCACACACGCTACACTGCTCAAAACCAAAAGGACGTCCTCGCATAAACACTGCGCATATGTCAGTCCCTGCGAAGGTGGAGGATTATGTGCCCGCCCTGGACAAGGCTCTCCAGGACCTGCCTTAGTACGACGCTACTATTGCCATGAAGGTTGCCATCTACAGTACAGCTTTGCAACGTTTGGCAAGAAGGAACGCCCAGCCAGGACTGGTTCAACGCACACCTTTCAAGGATGGGACCACAAATCGAGGAGAAACGAAAAGCCTTCATAGCTTACAAAAAATGCCCTAATGAACGGACACTTGCTGCTCTCAGAAGTGCCCGAAGTATCAACCAACGCATCGCTAGACAGTGTGCGAACGAGTACTGGCAACAACTGTGTGAAGGGATCCAGCGCAGTGCCTAGTCCGGACACATCCAAGGTATGTACGGTGGCATCAAGAAGGCTCTAGGCCCTACAGTGAAATGGGTCGCTCCCCTGAAATCTCTGACGGGAGAGAAGATCACAGATCGTGGGCAACAGATGGCCAGATGGGTGGAGCACTATTCAGAGCTATACTCCCGAGAAACGTTAATCACCGATGCAGCCCTCAGCAGGATAAAGAATTTGCCCACCATGGAAGAGCTCGACAAAGTGCCAACCTTAGAGGAGCTCAGCAAAGCAATCGACTCCCTTCCAAACGACAAAGCACCAGGTAGTACAGCATCCCGCCCGAAGCTATCAAACGTGGAAAACCAACATTGATTAAACCACTGCACGATCTACTTTTCCTCTGCTGGGAGGAAGGAGTAGTCCCCCAAGACATGCGAGATGCCACAATTGTGACCCTTTACAAAAACAAGGGCGACGGCAGTGACTAATAATTACAGAGGGATCTCGCTCTTGAGTATTGATGGTAAAGTGTACGCCCGCATCATACTCAACAGGCTTCAGTTGCTGGCGGACCGTGTGTACCCGGAATCACAGTGCGGCTTCAGAGCAGGCAGGTCGACAACAGACATGATCTTCTCCCTACGACAACTCCAAGAGAAGAGCAGAGAGCAAGATCAGCCACTTTACATGATGTTCATTGACCTCACCAAGGCTTTTGACTTGGTCAGCAGGAAGGGCCTTTTTGAACTTCTGAGTAAGATCGGTTGCCCCCCAAAACTCCTCAGCATGATAATCTCTTTCCATACAGATAAGAAGGGAACAGTCCTGTATGATGGATCCTCCTCAACCTTCTTCCCAATTAACAGCGGCGTGAAGCAGGGATGCGTGCTGGCACCAACACTTTTTGGAATCTTCTTCTCCCTGCTCCTGTCCTACGCCTTCGACACGTCCAAGCATGGCATATATCTACACACCAGGTCCGATGGGAAGCTGCTAAACCTGGCACGACAGCGCTCAAAGACCAAAGTGAGAGCTGTGCTCTTCAGGGAGATGGTTTTTGCAGATGACGCAGCTCTTGTGGCCCACACCGAGGAAGCCCTCTAGAGACTGGGAGACCGTTTTACTGATGCCTGCATGCAGTTTGGTCTCACCATCAGCTTGGAAAAAACAAATGTCAGCGTGCAAGATATCACCATTGCCCCTTCTATCAAAATCAACGGTGTCACCCTGGAAGCAGTCAACAACTTTACCTACCTAGGGTCAACCATCAGCAACACTCTCTCGTATGATATGGAGCTGGACAGAAGGCTTGGAAAGGCAAACACCATCATGGCTCGATTAACGAAGATGGTATGGGAAAGCAACGCTCTGACAGAGCACACAAAGGTAAGAGTCTACCAGGCCAGCTTTCTCAGCACCCTTCATGTACTCCCTGCTGATTAAACGCCGCCTTCGATGGCTGGGACACATCCGACGCATGGAGGATGGAAGGCTGCCAAACGACAGCCTATATGGACAGCTGGCCACTGGCATGAGAAGAGTCGGACGCCCCTCACTTCGTTTCAAATATGTGTGCAAAGGGACATGAAGGCATGCAAGATTTCACCGGATGGCTGGGAAGAGCTGGCCGAGGACCGAGGCACCTGGAGACTGACGGTAAGCAATGGCATATCAGTCGCTGATGCAAGGAGAGGTCAGTTGGCGGCAGAGAAACGTAAGAGAAAGAAGAACGCAGCAGCAACCACAGTAACGCAGACTTCCCAGTATGTCTGCACCAACTGCAATAGAGACTGTCACTCACGTATAGGTCTACACAGCCACAGCAGACGATGCCAACAGAGACAGACAACACCCCAAGGGCGCTATTCGCATGGTCTTTCGAGACTGAGTCGCCAATGATGATGATGATGATAGTATTGTGACTTATAAAAGGTGAAATGAAGATATTAAACGTCTCCAAACATATCACATTTATTTCTGTAAGATATTCAACATAACATGTGGGCATAGCCATCAACACAAGGTTGCAAAAACGTTAGTAAAGCCAGAGACTTCTGCAGGTTACATACGTCTAATGCAGATGCTAATTCGTAACTCGGAAATAGTTTATAGCACAGTCCTAAAAGTATGAACACTTACTTGGACATACAAAGGTACTTAATCCGTGCAGCCAGCATATATTTCTAGGTCTGTCCTTACACCCTAGTGACACCAGTGGAGTGCTAGATTAAAAGACATTCAGATCTCCATCGAAGACAGATGAAGTTGCTCGGTCATCAAAGCAATATAAGGTTGCTGGGTTGATTCATACCATCTAGTTATTGTCATTAATATGCTCTATCCTTGCTCATAATTACACTCATCAGATAATTTCATTATACTAATACATATACATGGTATGATCGTGTTCTGAGAGAAAGAGCACCTCATTGATGTGCCTGGATGTAGATCATAGCGACTAATTCATCTTAGATCTTTATGATATAACGTTACATGCAAATATGATCAACCCCATTAATATATACAGCTCGTAATCATGATGATATGAACTTAAATATAAATCTCATCCAGCATGCGAATTCTCTAAAGTTTAAGCAAACACGTTTTGATCGAAACGCACGTTAGATCATGAAACATTTCGTATCCATTCGTCCACTTGCCTTAGTCAGGTGAGGATAAAACAAATATACGTAATTGTTCGTTTGAAAATTATTCTCTGGACCGCATATATCTTATTCATATTCATTAATAATTTTGTTATTCAAAATATGCACTATATTTCTACAAGTTGTAATGTATTGTGAATTCATAAACATTTGCATGTTTTAATTGTTGTGCTTTTGCACAGAGATTTATGTTACCCACTGATCTATGTAATCAGTAACAAGTAAGATCATATTCTTTTTATGGATGGATGATAATTTACAATTATATATTCAAACGATGTGGTTATATGATGTGTTACTGATAATGTGAATCCACCTTAGGAAAAGATTTAAACGTATCTACAATCAATATGTTAACAACACTTCTCAGACTCAGTCAAAACGAATATTCATCTTTTCCTTAATAGATGATCTGCAGATTGGACACTGCTGTAAATGAGTACTGCAGTCAGCACACGTCGCTATATGCTTACAAGGCATAAGTAGCATGGTCATTTTGTTTGTATAGCATATTTTGCAATGAGCAGCGTGACGCAGTTCCTGAATCTCTTGCCCAGTTTTTGAATTGGTACTTGGTTCATGCTGAGTGATTGTTTCTGTCTCATGGATTGGATCTACAAAGGAAATAAAGTACTCTTCAAGATTTTTAAGGTGTGATAAACTATTCTCAAATAATTATAGTCGTTCTACAAAAGCCTTAGGACGTACAGCGTAACAATGCTGTTGTGCAAGTATGAATGTAACTTGCCAGCTTATTAAATGCATTAAAAATAATACAGAAATATATCTATGTTCTTCTTCTTCTTCTTCTTCTTCTTCTTCTTCTTCTTATTATTATTATTATTATTATTATTATTATTATTATTATTATTATTATTGCATTTTCTGGATTATCTTCTCAAAGCCCAATGCCGTAATAATATATTTTTTAAGAACGAATATACAGATTAAGATTGATAAATAATGACTATAAATGATTTGAAACGAATGCTGTTATATTTATAGAACATATTTAAGGTACATATGGCATAGCGGGATATATTATATGTCAAAACGATATCCAAAGCATCCTGTAAAAATCAGCATATCATAATATGTACAAGGACTATGAGATATTAGTGCTATTCTAGGACATGTGCTTTTGTAGCCTCTTCTTTAGGTTTCGAAAATAGCATAGATTACTAGACCGTCTGCATTTTCAAAATAAGATGTATTCAAAACTGACATTTGACAACATAGTTTATGGATCAAACATTGCTAGATGTCTTTATGGAGACTAATTAAAAAAGGGTTAAAATATATTTCTACTCTCCGGTTTATTTTCTGTTCAAAGCATTTATATCGTTCATTTCTTTATCCAACTTTTATTATCATATTCTTGTCAATATAAATATTTTTTACGACAACCACATATATGCCTTAGTACATGATGGTTGGTGGATAAACAAAAAAAAATATAAAAAAATTACTTAAATCAATATTCTAGCATGTCCCGCAGAAACCTATAAGTTCAGTGTTTAATAAAGCTTCTAAATCCCTCATAAGTGACTGTGATATATGAACTTATATGAACGGAACGAATGGTCTAACATGTCTTACACATGATTCATTTCACCTTTGTCCGAAAGACGTGCTTCTTTCTAGCTCGACACAAGAAAGTTTTTTGTATGGAAACTGCACAAAGTACAAACGGAAACAAACAAATAAAGATAGAAGATCGCGATTATTAGTTTCAGATTGACCTCATCGTGCACACCCGGAATTTTCCAAAGAGAATGCAATAATTTCCACAGAAACACAAGAGAGTCACTATCGTTGGCAGACAAAAATATCTTTTGGAGAGGTAAATATGAAATAAAATTGTGACATACCCACCTCCGCCGCAGGACGTGGACCATTTAAAACGCTTAAAGAGCCTTTAAATTGTTGTCTTTGTTTAATTGACCATCATCCCCACGCTTAGAACTGGTCCAAATATTGTGAAGGTTTCCATTGAACTTTTTTGAGTACCAGAACCCATCTTTCTTCAAGCCGCTAGCAAACCACAATTATTGATAAAGTACACGTGTCAGTCAATAGTTCCCACTAACTATGGAAATTTGTACCCCATAATTAACCGTAACATCATTTTCAGTCAAAATTATTACACACCGACTGTAATGAGGGCATTGCTAAATGTACATATCCCATAATTTGAATTTACAACAACATTGTTCATGATCTACTTACTTCACAGGTGATATTAATTTTCTCTTTCTTTGAAGTCGCATTGATGAGTTAAATTAATTTTTTTGTCGAGATTATGATAAGTTTGTTCGATTGAGGTGCATATATCGTCTTGCGCTTTTCCTCTAAGGAAGATTCGTCAGCTAATACAAATTCCAGCTATAGAAAGCAGATTGCAGGTAAAGTATTGAACACAAGGGCAATGATTGTTGAGAAAATTCCCATCCCAAATACAATAACCCAGTGACACATATTTCAGTATAGTGTCAGCGCTAAATACAGCATATATGGCATACTTTTTGTATTGGTTGAAGGCATAAGTTCTGGAGATCGTTGATTCCACAAGCCGTCAAGACGCCGTTTATATGGTCTAAAAGGAGATCAAAGTTCCGTCTCCGCGAATCCCATGGAGCTATAATGGTACCGACTGATGAACGCGGTTCCAGAAGACATAACGGTAATTACTGACTAACTCCAAACTGAATGCAGCAGTGGATTTAAACCAATTTACTAGTACATGGGTACAAAATTTATGTCAGTATATTCCATTATTCAGGATTGTACATTTATTATATTGTTAGCAATGAATAACTTACTTCTTAAATGTATTTGCTCAAATGTGCATTGAGCTCAATGCTGGGATTCCATCGAATAGAGATTAATGCATACTCATTTTGTTTGTGATTTGCTTTAAATGACAAGTGCACAATGCTTGATCGTACCAAACACCATATAAAACAATATACACAAAAAAACAAATTGATTCAGACAGTATAAACCGCAGGTGAAATGAAATATGATTGCATGTTTTCTGTACAGTTATTGCCACAAAAGAGCTATGTCAAAACTGCGTTCCGGATGAGATGATGCCAAAATCAACAAATCTCTTAAGCATGGAATGAAAATTGATTTACCAGACAGTTTGATAGGTGTAGAACATGCTCCCTCCTTTCTGTCTAACAGCGGGACAATATCATCTGGAAAAGAATCAAAGATGAAGTGTCATTTATAGGCAGATCTACCTATATATATATATATATATATATATATATATATATATATATATATATATATATATATATATATATATATATATTGAATCTCGAAATATTATAAAGGAGGTTGATGTCTATTCCAGCATACATATAAGGATAGAAGTAAGGATGATGACCCGTCTTTGTATTTTAAAAAGAGTTGATATAATATAGATTGCGTAACTGGAATGTACCGAAATGAGGCCTAGTAATACGTAGCAATAACCAAGTTGTTCCACTTTCAAATAGAAACCTTGTTTCATGAACAAAAGCAATGTTAACGTTCTCTTACGAAACTGATTTCTTAATTCAGTGTAAAATATCATACAGTCTGCTGAACACCTAACCTGCATTCTAGGTACAATGAATTACAACTATTCGTCAGCACATATTAGGCACAGGTGGAGTATACTGTATAAACAAAGCACTGTTTGAATTTGGAAATGCTAGATCACACGTGCATCAATTAGTAAATAGAGTGCTTGTTTTAAAGTATATACATATATGTGTTTATTGAGTGAGCAGTCCACAAGACACTGATCCTAATACAAGACCTTTGAATAAGCACAGTTGATTTTGAAGTGGATCACATATGCTAAATTGTTTAAAGATGGACACAAGAGGCAAATAACTTTGTTTGAAAACGGTGGCAATTTTGTAACTTACATTCGATGATGCATGCAATGCAGGGTATGTACCTTTGAATGGGTGTTATATAGTATTCACCATAAGGAGCTGTAGATAATTCAGCATGACTACGTAAAATATAATAGATACTTGAGAATTCACTAGTATCTATGCAGTAAGAAAGCTAACTCCAGGAAGCAATTACGGCAGTTGAATTAAGCTTGTTTTGTGGTACATGTTTGTGAAATGATCTTGATATCTTTCTTGGATCACGCTTTAGCATTTGCACTTAATTTATTTACCAGGTCAACTTCATTAATGCAGCAGGGATGGTCTGTTTGCTTAAAGGAACATTTTGACAGGTGAATGAACTTATAATCTTTTTTTTATAAAGAGATATCCATCATTAGCCAATATGTTTCTTCGAATGACTTATTAATGAAATATATTTAAACCACACCACAAAATCTGATATACACAAATGTATTGTGATAAACGGAGAAAAATAATGGTTACATTAGTTTTAAATGTATGTTTTCGCTCACGTGTAGGGTTACACATGTCTATGTAATATTCAAATACTGTCTTAAAATGGAAACACTTTGCCGGCTAATAGATCAGATGTAGAATATGCAGCCTGATTTGTTGTCAGCTGGGGAACTGCTTGTTCTGGTAACACATGAGACAAAATATAATTTTTAAATGTGGACTACCTGACTGATGAATAAAGAATGTTCAAGTATTATAAATATGCTGGTTCATTGATTGATTCAATATGTTTCCTCCACCGATGGTTGGCAAGAGAGAGACAGGGAAAAGGACCTATGCCAGTACTTTAATTAGAGCTGAACGAGTACCTCATACGTGTATTTTTGAATAGCACCTGATAAAAAGGTGTGGCTATTTTGTGACAGTAACACTTAAAGTTAAAAAGTGCAAATATTAAGAATTCCTCAACGAAAACGAAATATAAACCATTCCAAAATCAAAACAAATGTAAAATACAATTAAATGCAAAATAGTACGTAAGAAGCAAACATTACCTGAATTGTATATAAAATTGTATATAAAATAAACGATAAACGGAACACAATTAAAATCATAAAGCACGTGGTGAAGCATTATTGTATTGGCTACGTTGAGTCAAAACAATCTGGCTCGAAATAGATGATACATAAAGTTTCTTCTTGCAAATGAAATTAAACTACTTCTGCTTCACAAAGTGGAAGTCAAAATGCTCGATAAAAATGTGTTTCATTGTAGTGGACACTAGTACATCTTCTCTAGCCAAGGTTGCAATAACCCTATATACACCTTGGCGGATCTAACAGCTATATTGGTGCTTTGTTCAAGCGTCATTGTTTTGATTTCATGTATTGAATCCCTTAGTATGTAATTCCAACTATCCAGCGGCGTGATTCTTTTATCATCGGCCGGAAAAAAGTGGTGGCAAACGACCTTAAAATGATACTTTGGACGTTTAATATCTAATGTCTATTTATCAGAGGGAAGCTATTACATGTGTATTAGAGTGAAAGGTATTTGTTCAAACACGCACCGGCACTGGAAAATTGCTTATTTATCAGTCCATTAAAGTAGTGTGCTCCACTTGTCTCTATCAAGTAGGAACAGTTTTCAAATTTAAACAACTTAATTTTTTATTTTGATTTTGTGGCTTGCCGCCGGATCCAATGACACTCACAGACCCGAATCACATACGTATCTGCTCAATATTCTAAGGTATAGATAGAAGTATCGGGACCTTGGCAAGCGAAGATTACACTTGTATGGTATGCATACTGGTCGATGCTTAATGTTCACTTGACCATGTCCGGGACTCTATCAGCATAATACAATTAAATTTCAGTCACATACTCTATGACAGATGCCTTGCAACAATGGTGGCTTTGATATTATGAAATTTGCTTGTGAAGTTCTGTTTCAAAGCATGAAGCAAAGGATGACGACCGTGCTTATTTATACAATATTAAGTAGTTCGTATACAGATTATTTCATTCGGAAACGCATGACTGCAAGGCAGCCTTTGCCTTTCACTGCTATGTATGCCGATCTGGCTAGCATTACAATAGTACATAATAAGTTTCAAAGATAATATGATGACATTATGCTCCTGTAACATTTGGGATACAGATGGAGTGTGAAACAATGCTTCGAGAGGGTTCAAATATCGATAGGGTGTAAACAATTTCAGTATGGCTGTGATTTTGTCAGTAAAAAAGTGGGTCTCTACCTGCTAATCAGCTCTGTGCGGTGCCATTGGAATTTCCAATAACAGCTTAAACGTTGTCGTTATTTGCGAACCGTCTCTACATATGGACATTTGAATGCAATGGGAGATTCGAATGTCCTGAATATATTCTAAGAAACGAGTGAACTTGTTTGAATTCGTCAAGATCAAATATACGCTGCGTTTTTTTTTTTTTTTGCTTGTTTTGTTGTTGCAGCAATCGTAACATTGATTATTGCTTCTTATACCCGAGGATGAAAAAGTGTCCATATATGTGGAATGATGTTTGGTTTCTTATTGTGCAGGATTTGTAGTAAGACTTAACGAACAAATAATAAGCGGACATATATGGGTTACATGATAATTTGGTAACAGGCTTAACATCAATTCTGCTTTTTCCACATATGGTGCTGGTTCACTGGCTCACCGTAACAGATTCACACAGGGAAATACCAAAGTGCAATCGAAACACATACAATTTACGTCCTTGATTTGGCTTTTAATTTCTTGAAGATCTGCAAATTGCTGAGCCCCGTTACTGCTTGTCCGCAGTTAATATTAAGTATTATTTACGTTCTTCGCTGGTCAAAAGGCATTAAAATCTAATCAAAAGGAACTGAACATCAAACAGGACGTCACAACATCCTGCTATTTTGATGCTGAAGAGGTAAATGAAATAGGGTGCGTTTGTCTGATCTCCTGTATGGAGGTTATATAAAGAATGTCACCCTGAAACTTCCGTCTTTCAAAACAGGAGATAAAGGTATGTAATCAGGAACTTATACCCTTGTCAGAAAATGTATGTTATTTAAGCTTGCATCCATGTGTTGTCGTAGGTATTCTCCAAGCCGAAGGAAACGGCAACTATATGTTATCTTTGTAAAATGGATGCTGCTCTAATACGGTCCAGGCTAAACACGATGGACCATTGTGTTTCTCTGGTGTGTCAGTTTATAGTGAACGTCTGACAAGTTTCTTAATTAAAGCAACCTATTAATTATCACTCATTCCTTGGTTTTGAAATTGCAGTTTTTCATGATATGTTATTGTTCTTAAAAAGGCTGATATGGTCCTGCCCATATTCTAATAAAAGAATAACTATTATTTCTTAAAACGATTGCGAGACGTCGCAGGATTCCTATATTTTGTTGAAAATGTTTGGCAGTGTATTCCGTGATGTATATAATGACTTGAATATTTAATAGCGGATGCCATCTGGTCATGGTAAATAAACTGGCATTTATCATGAGAGTAGTATTTACATGAGAGGAAAAGGCTTATTGTGATCTTCACAAAAGCAGAGTTGAACGTTAGAGGAACGTTTTGATTCAGGCTTGTGACAAAAATGCTTTCATAATACTCCTCCCTTGATGCGTTTGACGAGAATGGTATAGTGAAGATATTGGGAAGTAAATGAGACGCATTGCAGATGATGATATCTAAGGATGGGTAGTATTATATAACAAGGTGCAGGTTATATGGTATATGACTGTCCATTAATAAGATAATATTCTGAATCAATGTCTTCTATTTGCTTTTATAATTTACTGATACCATTACTGCACCAAAGTTGTGAGCTTTGAAACTCATCAAGTAAATCAAAATGTTTAGTAACTCTTCAGGATCGCTTAAAAGATACTCTTGCATTAAACACAGGAATGATCACGACATAACGATTCCATTCTCGAAGCACTCTGAGTACATCGTTGAAAAAGTCATGCTGAAGATATGAGAGATGAGTCAGCTGAATGTCTCTGGCAAGAACTGGTATTTTATAAATATATATATCCACGTCATTTCTTTTGATGTAACATGTTAAGGTATGGCATTGCTTTCTTAAACGTCAAATGTTATCAACCGACTGTTTGTGCGATCACATTTGCACGCATGATCGGCTCAAGTTTTTAAAATCAAACATTATCGTTGGCTTTAGATAATAAGATAGCCAGTTTTTCATATTCGACATTCGTGTTTTGTGTAAACCTAATTTCGAAAATTCTCCAGAAATAATTTTACTTTACAGGAATGGTAAATTTTTATGACATATTCCGTACCTCGAGACAAAAAGTAAACCCGGAATTCGGATGGTTCGTATAGATGAAGTTAGAGCAAATTTATTAATACAAACGTAATTAAGTGAGAAAATTATGATTACAATTGAAATTAAAGCACATATTTGAATTTACAACATAAGAAGGAATACAATGATGAATTCAGAAGTAATGTCATATTGCTGTCATCCCTATCACATTTATATCTCAAAGTATTAATTGGCTAAAGTGCACACTGAATAATACGACTTCATCAATATGGATTTATTTCGATGCGACGATGCCAGATTGGAAATGAAAAGAAAAAATTATGATTGAAAGAAAATATTATCAACATTTCAAAGGCTTTCGGAATAAACAAATCAGATTCCGGGCCAATCCCACTTAAGTCAGCAGAACACCGCACTTTACTGAAAAGATCGAGCTTATGTTTCCATGTATTTAGTGAGTTAAAGTTTTACTTTGACAATGACATTTTACGAACATTAGTTCAGTGTAACCACATTTCATCATCGTGCCACTGTCATAATTTAGCGTTCAGTCCAAGTAGCTCTTTCATAGCGTTGGCCTTGTTGCTTTAAAACTGAGTTGATATATGTACAAATCTGACACAATAGAAAGATTGGTGATAATAAAACGTACTTTTCAGGGCACATTATTCATTGACCGGCTCAGCTGTATATATATGTGTGCGTAGAAAGAGTATAAAAGAGCAAACTGAGAGATAGAAGGGAGCTAGAGCTGGATACCAGACATGCGTGAAACATTAAGCAGAATTCCCTCAACAGTTTGCATGCTCCGACAGAATATTAGTCATCCAACTGCAAACATTCGCAAAGGATAATTATTCTTACCTCTTGGACTAACTTCCTTTTTGTTACGCATCTCTTGCATTTCTACAGCTACAATAATGTGTCAAATATTATATAAATATATTACAATTTCAATTAATGAATATATTTTAAAATATAACATGTTTGTGTGCAATATATTGTGTCCAGATCATGATATGGCTATTTCGAGAAATTTAATAATATCTAAAAGATAATATTAGTCATCGGTATATTTATATTCCATCAGAAACTTTACAGAGTAAGTATTATTCCGAAAGATAAACTAAAATGTCTTGTAAGTCATAGTATTTAAGTTGTCTCCCTGCTTCAGTTCATTCCTGTGAAAGACTGATATTTTAATTTGGGTTGCATAAGTAGCTTTTGCAAAACTCAAAACAAACAATTTAAGAAGTACACTTTGTTTTAAATATTATATGATGTAGGTGCCTGCCTTAGTGTAAATTCCGCAGGAAGATCCCTGATGAAGACATGATATTGGATAAGTCTGAGTGTCTTTCTTCATTTACAAAAGTGTTGACATGTTAACACAGACAATCTTGCTGCAAAAATAATGAAGAAATGCTCGTATATGGGTTGATATGCAAATCTCCAGATCTCATATATATATATATATATATATATATATATATATATATATATATATATATATATATATATATATATATATATATATATATAATTATATATATGGGTTAGAGAGCAATAGAGCATGAGAAGTCGAACAGATAAGTCAATTTGAAAAGGAATATTGTAATGAATATGTATAATCAAGGACAATTATCATTAAACCGCTCTATAAGATTACTAATCTTACCATCGTGTCTAAGTTCTTTATTCTTGTGCATCTCGTACATTTCCACAACTGTAATTATGCAACAAATTTAAAAACAAATAAAACAGCTACAATACTTTTAATAATCGGTGATTTTCAAATTTTAATCTATGATATGTTGTGTACAGTTCACTTAACTCTAACAATATGAAAGGATGTAACAATTGGAACAATATTTGTATGTAAACAGGGTAATTTAAGCAGCCTCTATCCTACTGTTCATATCTAATTTTAGTGTTTAAATTTGAGTTCCAAGCGTACATTTTGTAAAATTAAAATCTACATGTTTTGAAAGAATAATTTTTATATGATACGTTGGAATTATCTGCCTTTATATCACTTCTCTATGAAAGTCTCTGACTTATAAATCTTGTCACATTATGATATTACCGAGTGTTAATGGAATTTTACAAATAGTATTAACATGGTAAATAGGACCATCTTGCTAACAAATATCAAAACTTTACGTAACCAGTGATATGTAAATCTCAGCATTATATGTTCAGGCTAGATTATTGATAGACTGACTCCTCTACACACACACACACACACACACACACACACCTAAACACACCCGGTAGAATTACGATAACACAACGACAATATGGTCAAAATGTGTGAGTGTTCCCTATCAACAGTGAATGTTAATGTTGTGGTGAAAACAGTGAGAAATAGGGATCACACGCATGCATCAGTCTTAAAACAGAATGTTCTAATGAATGTGAATGCTTAGACAAATGTATTAACCATTCATCTGCTAATATTCCTAAAGGATACTGTATCTAAAGATCTTAATCTAACTGTCATTTACATTTTGCATCACATGCATTTGTACAAATGTAATTATATGCCAAATATTATTCAAATATACAATAACGAACAACTTGAATAAGGCTATTCATAAGTGTCATAATCGTTTGAACACGTGCATATTAGTTTGCAATACAATATGCTCCCTTTATGATGCAATTACGCCGAGAAAGCTGATACTTTCTGAAAAAGAGTTTATCTTTCGTCACCGGACTTATTCATATCCCGTGGACATTTTCATACTTTGAAATAAATTGTTACCATGCTATGAAAGATGGAACACAGCCTAAAAGCTATTATTAGAAAAAAGAGATGTTTTTTTACAACAAATCATTGTGTTTTGTCTCACTGATTCCATTTATTCCTGATATAGATTCTTATTTGTTAGCTTTGCAAATTTGAAATTATATATATTGAGAATACCGTTTGGACCGGATATACTTAACTATGCATGAAAACCGTACTGTCATATGTGTAGAAAGGTCTACTGGTATGGCCTAGTACCAGTTAGAATGCATCTGAGCCCTGTTATAATTTACAAAACAACGTTGGCATTCTAACTTAAGATATTCAATCTTAAATTATAAAAGGCGAAAATCTGAAAGTGTAATTTCTGGTAGCACTGTTGGTGAACTGGCCCATCTCTCTCTCTCTCTGTCTCTCTCTCTCCGATATTTGGATATATGGGAGTACCAGAGAAGAGTGAAACTATGAAAGATAAGCGTCTTATTTAAATAAAAAACTCTTCGAATGATAAGCATATCTGCTCATGCAAAACTATTAATTCTAGAGTTCTAATATTCTTAAACGATAATTAATCTTACATTTGTGGTTCGCGTCCTTATCCTTACGCATCTCTTGTGTCTCCACAACTGCAATTAAATATAACACATATTACGAAGATACAGGATAGCTCGAATTCCAATAGTCATATGTGTGTTAAAAGTTTTGCTATGCATCTTAAACTAAATTATGTTGATGTGCATTATGTTGTGTCCCAATCATGGTGAATTTAAGCACATAATACGAACACTTTCTAAAGAAGTTATAGCTTTTATGAACAGTGGTTTGTTTTTCGTGGGTCACATTCATACATTTTGATCAAATGTGTAAGAGAACATCCATTGTTAAACGAACATTTATTTCGGTAACAGCGCAGTATTAATTTTATCTCTGCGTCCATGTATTCCTGTCAAAGAATGAGTATTTAAGTTTGAGTTGTACACGTATTGATACATTAAGCCAGATATTTCGGCCTTATATTCCCCTCACGTAGGAAGGTCTCTAGCCATGACATCATATCAGATTATAGTACGTCTGAGTGTTGTTGGAATTGTGCAACACTGATTTTCGAACTTGTACACTGTTGTATAAAATAATACAAATATGTACATAGTATTGCCTATTTGTCGGAAACAAGTCCTTGTATGATTGCGCGTGTGTGTTTGTGTTGCCGAAATCGTCTACAATTTCCGTATCAATAAATACAAATAGATTTTAATTCGAAAGCTCCATTGAGTTTTATGGTATACTTTCACTTACGCGTCATATGGAACACTTCCTTTAACTAGCAAGCGTTCCAAAAGCTAACATTAGTGAAACCATTTTGCATTATTTACTACATGCTAACATTAAAAAGCATGCATAACATTCTTCGTACTGCGAAATGCAACAGCGGTTAACAGTAAGTTGTACATCCATTTTTCTGTACTCTCTGGTAGTATATGAAAACACGTGATCTGCCTGTTATCCGATTATTTCTTATCTAAATATGCAACATATGATACTAGTGAACTAATAATGTTTTTGGACACTGAGGAAATATATGTTCTTTCTTCAGATAAATAATACTGATATTGATACCTAGGACGTTAAGTCTAGGGACATTTTATAAGCCCAACTATATTGATTATTATCAAGCTCCTGCATAAATAAGTGTATATAATACAGCGTATAATAATTAAATTATTGAAATTACAAATATATGTTTGCAAATAAAACGGGACTATGCTTTAATGTTATCAGTTAAAAGTGCAGGCTCGTAAGCAATTTCCAAACGGACGAGAAGTTATTAAAAACTTTGACAGTTCAGTTTAGAGAAAAAGCCCTTATAAATTGAAAACAGCCAACAGTTCACTTACATAATTCTGTCCCACTCTTACCTAATATCTTCATCTGTTTGAAGATTAAGAAGGATAACGTTGCTGCCACGAAACTCACTATGACAGATATCACGGAAATACTTAAGCCGTAAGGGTCGTGCAGTTTACTCCAATCGGTATCACAGCTGTGGGGGACTAAAAAGGTTTAGACCTCAGAATATCAGTATACAATTTTCAAATAATCAATTTTCCAATGTCCGGATAAGTATTAGAAACCTTAAGTTTGCATTCTTTAACTTTCAGAAAGGATCGCATGTTCAGGTCATGTAACCAGTTAAGGCCATGAGTCTTCAGTTGTTCCAAATGGACATACAATAGGTGATATTCATGAATGAAACAGGCTAAAAATACAGACGAGGAAACATAATTTATAGGATTTTTATGTCACAATTTTCAAAAATATCAACCTGTATGACTAAAGTTGTGTACGGAATTACAATAATGAGTTAAAATATGAAAAGATAGCATTAAGGTTAACGATTAATTTGCTTATGCTATAGAATTAAGTTTATCAACAAATTCGAGATCGCAGATGGAGACAAAAACATCTATACCATTGATAAATATTAATATTTGTTTCATAAATAATCATTAATGGTCAACTACTTTGACATTTGCAAACGAATTTGATGTATCGGCGAAAACTGTGTAAGATATTAGACGTATAAAAGAGGTGTACCAATCAAACGGTTGAAAGAGACGAAAGACATTATATAAGCCTGATAGAACGGTATATACAATCAGCAGACTATGATAAAATATATCGATGTATTTGATTAAAGAGTATAGAGTCTATACTGAATAATTACTGACTTATCAAATTTATTTGAAATCAGGTAAACATGCATCAAATTAAAATACGTTTTTTATAATATTATCACCATAGTTTTTAAAGAATACTGATATGTAACATAGCAGAAGATGAAGCTAGATTAAGCTCAGTTACAGTGCTTGCATATGAAAACAAGAGAACAGCATTATAAATCAGAAATGAGTTTTCAACATAATCTTCAATTTGAATTAGGAAATACGATAATAGGAAACATACGTTAGTATTATTATGGAGTTACTCAAATCAGTTTTCGCTCCAGTCAAATCTTACATAAACTACGCTGATAAAAAATAAGGTATCCTTTTATCACGGACATACTATTTGCAATCGATTATATGAATTTTAAACACCATATTACACATAAGACCGAAATTCGCGTACCACAACCTCTTATAAGTGGAAGACTTTTTATATTTTATTGAGGTCAGTATAAGCGTAGTAGTAAATATTACATTTCAACAGCAAGAGAAGCAAACATACTTTGCGATTAATATAGTATTGTGTGTAGTGTTAGAAAACGAGCGAAACTCTTCCAATATAAATACTTATTTTCAGTTGGATGCTTAATATAAAGCCCAGGGAAAGCTAAGAAAATACAGAATCTTCTAGCTTCTGTGGGCTTCGACCTGGGGACACCACATGTGCGTCAGTTTTACAAAACGTTCGCCTACTTGTTTATCCTTCACCTCCAACCACACAGCAGCCAACAACATTTCTGGAGCCACCACTAAATAACAGTCAGCTGTGCAACAAGCTGTAATCAAAATCAGTTTTCACATTGCTTTACATACCCCGCCAGTAAGATGGTTTTTTAGCTACAGGTAAAATTAAATATACTTCTGACTAGTGGGTGAGGTAGAATAATTGACATATATGTTCAGATATATTAACGAAATGTATGTCCCAATACAACATGTTGCACTCCATATGATTCCCTTCCTAGTTTCTTCCTATCTTTGTCAACCAGCAAATCAGAATGGGTCTAACGACTGCCTTGCTAGGCGCTCAGCATTAAGAGGATAATATGCCTGGATAGGACATCATGCTACTTGTCTGCGGAATTCATTCCCCAGTGCTAGACATCACTCTAACCTGCGACTCTGCAGAGATCGTAGCGATGTAACTGGAACAATTTTAAAGCTACGTTACAGATCCAATCACCCACACACCCACACATACACCTAGTTCCTTAATATTTAAAACTGAATTATTCATGGTTATAATTGACATTGATAACTTATAAATACCTTGAGGTTCAGAAGCGTCCTTTTCCAGCATATTCTTGCTGGTTTCAGATGGACATTTATTAGAGTTGAGTGTAAATGTCTCGCATAATCGCTGGAAAGATTTATCAACACATTCCATGGCTTTTCCTTCCAGACAGCAAAGTATTTCCGTATCGTAGAATGACGAATTAATTTCTATGAAACCTCCTTCTCCCTGTCATAAATAAACGAATATTCATAACGTTTAATACAGATGTTTAGAACATAGATTTATATGCAATACAAATATATTGTATAACGTTTTGTATCGAAGCTTTCCTTTTCAGAGTTTTAGAAATGCATATATATTGATAAAACCTTTAGTAACGTTGCTTATAAGATGCAGCTTTTCGAGCGGCAATAATATGATTAAAAAAAAGCTTACAAACTAATTCAGTATGATGACAAATTAAATTAACGGGTACTAAAGTGTCATTTTGTAGTCGTGGATATCAATATCCGTGAGTGTGGGAGCAAAACAATTTCATGCACTTTTGAATCTGTAGTTTTCCTTGTCAGTGTTTTCATATATGTAGGTACTTACTTCCATTGATTAACCCAAATAAGTACCTCAACAAAAGTATGATGACAGCAATGGAATGTCACTTAAATGGTTTAAGCAGGAATACTAGCTGTACTAACCTGTTTTTAAGGTACATGTGTGTTGTATCTTCCTAAAATCATTGATTATAAAGTTGCAATATCACTTACTATGTGCCCTTCATGTATTAACACAGTGGCCTACGATTGGTAGAATTTCGTCTTCAACCCTGATCGGTTTGGATAATGTCACCATCTCACATATGAACAAAACACGTGTCCAAAAGTCTCTTGCTGAATGCACTTAACAAGCCGTGTAAACATTGAATGTTTGTCTAGCCCATGAAGCGCAAAAATGCTAACTAAATTGAAAGACAATTCAATAATTCATTTATTTGTTAATGCTAAGTTATGTGCCAATTTCATCAACCGGAATGAACATACCTTACCAAATTTAATTAAGCTGATGGATGTTGAATAGATAATTGCGACTCACAGGAAAATGGGTTAAGTATCGGAACTAGTTACCAGTAGCTCTGAGAATATTAAACCTTATATCATCACTGTTAAGATTATTTACTCTACAAATATTTGTTTGCAATATTCGGCTTAAGTGATTTGATGTTGATTCACAGGTTTTCTCCTAAAACAAGTGAAATGTGAATTTGAATATCTGCGGTAATTTTTGCAGGGCGTGTCATTAGTATTTCTGCCTCGTGCATTAGTCTTAGCATTAGATAATCATATTGAAGATTGGAATTAATCATGCATGGACAAATTGACACTTAATGCAATTTAATTGACACATAATGAAATTTAATAATTTCGAAAAACTTTCTACTTGAACGAACAATGGATTTGAATAAGTATTAAATTTAACTTGCATTCACAGTATTATTTCTTGTTTTTCCGTATTCATTAACAAGCAGTGTACATTATGCTTGTAGTCTTTGATATCTATATTTACTTACCTCATATTATATATATATATATATATATATATATATATATATATATATATATATATATATATATATATATATATATATATATATATATTAGGTAGTGAGTAAACGTTACGGCTACTTGAGACCGTATATGTAAGCTTGCGTTGAAATAACATGGAATGCTTTGAAATTCTTCGTTCTAAATCGTAGACATGAAATATGCTTGTCTAAAAGTTAATATACTTAAAAGATTACCCAATTATCTTTGATTTATCAAATATCACTCTCAATGGCTAACACCGAAGCACAATAAAGAATGGAGAGGGGACTTTATTATACGTGGCACATTATTTAAATTATGTTCAGGAAGCAATACAATCCAAGAAAAGTGATACCCTGTGTTAAAATACTAAATAACCTTTTGGAAGGAATAAACGGCAAAAGTAAATATATATTTATGCTTTGGTTTATCTATTTGACTTATCACTGGGTACCTTTTGACTATCTAGTTTTACTATTTTTGTTTGCAACATACAGATCAAATTAGTAAATTATTACACACAGGAAACAATATGGATCTTTAGTTGTAAGTGAGTTGTTTAATTAGTTATATTCAATTTTATAAAAACACATTTTGAAAGTACCAAAACGTCGAATGTTTTGCTTTTTTTCCATATTATTGACATCTTTGGTCTGCCACAACCTGATGAGGAGACATCACACCTAAGTTTCGAGGTACTTCCCAAACGAGTGATCTTGATCATGCACATATCCGTTGGTGGTTCTGCATAAATTAAGCAACAAAATAATATATTTTACTATAGAGTTCATCAGAGATATTGCAAAATAGTAATTGTTGATGCAAACTTTCATAACTGTATTTCTTTGTCCAAGTAGAATATATATAATATACGCTTTATCCAAAAGCAAAAGACAACTTTATATCTCATGAAACCATTTACAAATAACTTGACAAAGCAATATGATGCGCTCCATGTATATGCTTTCACGAATGTTGTACAGTTTAAACGAAGTGCATTGGTAAGGATAAATAACCAGGCTGAACTTATTTGGTCACCCATCAATTTTATTTTTGAATCAAACTAAATTGAAGAAACGAACATTTCCTAATAAAGTATTTGAAAATGGACGCAAACCGCACACTTTCCACCACCAGCACATTACATACCTGATACTTGCAGAGAAATGCTTTGCATACTCTCGCTTGTGGACCAGAAGAGAACAGGAAGCAAGGTGAATGTTCCTTCGTCATCAGGAGTAATATTTTTCAATCGAATCCCTGACTTTTCGAATCTTTCTATTCGATCCTGATATGGGGGTTTTACTTTAAATTCACCTTTATCTGACAATACACAAATTAATGTGCTGTCATTGAAATACCACTCAAGTGTTCGTATCTCCTTTCCTTTCACAATGAAGTCCCAATGCAAGTGCGCAGTCTGACCTTTACAAGTGTGTATTGTGCTTGGGATGGTAATCCATTCTACCTCTAAGGGATAAACAAAATTCAGGTCTGTAATTCATAACTATCTTATCAATATTAATAAGCTAAATAGCATCTACTGTGTTTAAATTTCAGAAGATGACACCAAAGAGAATAATATTTCACGATTGTTATCCCCATCAGTTCTTGTTTTGCCAATGTGAGTCAAAACTTGTATAGTGGTACATGTCCACTTCCCTCGTCTGATGTGCAAACGTCTGTATATACACTATTTACTGGTAAGACCATGCAAACCAATATTGATGTCGCATTCAACGCCATTGTGTACAACATCAATGTCATTTTACACACAGACATTTTCTAACATTTGTCAAAATAATGTTGAGCTATGAACTGGCGCCATAACATATAAACATGCTAGCACGAAATTTATTTCTAGAAACTCTTTTAGATGGAGGACATATAATGAAAAAGTGCAAATAATACATATTATTAGAATGACGTATACTCATAGAACTTTAAACATCTTCTGATCTTTAGTTGTATTCACCTTATACATTGCAGATACGTAGCTACATGCGATGCATACAATCTGAGTTTCTGATCTCGTGCTCAAATAATTTTGTCTGGACAGATTTTAAGTAACTTTAATCCCATCAAGAGTAAGTATATGATTTATACAAGACTGTCATTGCTTTAATTATAATAATTATTTTTATTTTCAGCAGAACATCTAAATTAGATTATGACAAATGCTAATGTAAATACATCAGCTTCAACCTTGAATTGATATCGGGAGATTGTGTTAAGCGTTGACATATTCTTATACGTCTTCTGTTATGCGTTAATAGAATTGTAATAAGGCATATAGAAATCTTTGCAAAACATAGATTAAAATTGTGGCTCCAAGTTTCGGAAAGTCGACACAACTTTGCAAATAAGCTCGTGAAGAAACATTAAACAAAACATCGGATATAATCCGCTCATGTTTTGAACAAAATCTTCATCAAGTATCGTATTTATCTATGTAAGCTCAGGGCAAAAAGTCGTCATTTCTCTAAGTACTGATATTGCATACATATCGGCAATCTAGTTTCATCAATCGACTGTATATATTATAGTATGCCATGTGATGAGAGGGTTGGGATGTCAAATTTGTTTTCATAGGAAGATTTAGCTTCTTGCAATTTCCATATGAAAATATCCTAAATTGTCATTTTGGAGAGAGAATTTGTCTATATTTTTAAATATTGATGATGACTGAATTTAAATATGTAATATGATTGTGTAAACAACGTTTAGGATATAAAATGCTAATAGATGCAGGACAGAATGAATGCATTCCGTAGGTTTGGTGAACTAAATTACATTGTAATGGGTGTCTGAATCCAGTTCCAAATAAGCAAAGTCATTAATATTAACGTATATAATCTTAACCTAATGTCCAGTCATATTATTGCAACACCGTCAACACATACTAAATCATCCATGTATAGATCTTATGCATTTTAACTTTTTGAATATCTTGGAATAGACCCCAACACGTATGAAATCATGCTGCAGATAATCACTGCTACTTTCATCCATGAATACATATTACAACAATTAGACACATTTATGTATCAGGACTTATTAAACATATATGTACAGATAACACAATATATTTACAACCCCACACATAGATGGTGTACCTTCTGAGGAATTAACACTCAGTGATGACAATATAGCCACTGCCATGAAACATGAAACGAGATTCCTCTTGGGGTGTCTGAAAAAAATTCAAGTATTGGCTGATTTTTAATCTTTACTAACGTATTCTACAAGATCAAATATACAACTGAAATGTGTTACTGTCTGAGTAAAATATATAGATGCTATGTTGGTTTAGCATTTAGAGGGCAGCGAAGAAATGTTACATAATAATTATTACATTTCATACCTAACATCGCATGCACTAAGCATGCCAGTCGACGTTGGATTCATAAATCTACAGATATGCATTCATGTATATGTGTAATTTAGAGCCCTCTTGTACCTGTCAAGAAATGTTAAAATCTGCATGTAGGTGCATACATCTAGGACCTCTTCAAACGCACATGTAAATGTGGATTAAATCCTTAACATTGACAGCGGCAATAATCCTCTAATGTGTTGAGAACACGAGTGTCTTCGTGTATTTGCGAGATTCATTACAGAAGATGATCGCTTGCAGTTATATAAGTTTCGTTAATTTCTCCAGGCACTGTAACTGTGTTAAATATAAAAGTTTATTCAAAAGAATGATTACCAGCAGTAGAGTACAGCGAACTATGGGACATCCATATTAAAAAGGATGAAAATATAATAGGTATCCATGTGACGTTAACATTAGGCCGCCATGTTGTGGCTTTATGGCGTAAAGATGTAATGTTTACATTTCGGTTTGCAGCTAATATGGGTGAAAATTATTTATTCAGCACGTGATAGGCTATACGTACGACCAATATATTTGGTGGATAAACAAATGAAGATAAACCCGGGAAGAACCAGATATCCACGGGAAGCTAATGCAAGGTTAGATCTGTAACATCGAGATCTTTAGACCATTCGGTCACCATGGACACCACAATCTGGTTTCACATGACGCGTATATATGCTGTGAAGAGCATACAATGTTAGGATGGCTTGGAGGCAAATGTAATAGCTGTGTAGTTACCTGAGTGAAAATAAATTTTTACCACATATTCTCTCGGACGGAAAACAATATTATGCCGTTGGTTTATCATGTGCGAACTTTAAAATTTGATTTACTCAGCGTTGAGCTTGAGAGAGAGAGAGAGAGAGAGAGAGAGAAAGTGGGGGAGATTAAAGATTTTTTTGAAAATGACTACATCATTTTTTTAAAAAAATCATCTTTGTTCATAATCTCCGCGCATATAAACATCACTAAATGCAGACGAAGAGCCCATTCCTTGTTATGTATAAATGGTTAATTGTAAACATGAACATATGTACAAGGTTGAAAATGTGTTATATTCAGCATAGGCTTCCAAGAATATATTAGTGTGCCCTTTTAAAATTGGTAATACTAAGCCTCTGGGATAAGCAAGGTATATAACTATAATGTTCACAAAACCATGTCTGTTATTTTTGTAATTTTTCCTTGAAATACTTCCTCCAACAAAGAGAAAGCGGCTATTCTAAATGGAATTCAAAAGTGCCTTGATAAAGCAAGATACACTCAATTTAGACCACAAACAATATAGTATAATCATGGTAATTGCACAGTATTGTTTCGCGTAGATAATGCATTTCATCTCAGAAGGTCTAATAAAAAATTACGATCTCGGCCATTAGGACAGTAAATTGATAATAATTGGTTTCTGAACGAAGTTTGACATCAGAGTTGATTAAATCAGCTCGAACGGTTTTAGTTTTTTATGCTAACCTTCGTCTTTAGCACACACCACTGGTTTCCAAGAAGCTGTGTACGATCGGTAAGTCAGAGAGTAATAATGTCGTCGCGTATTCGTTCTCATAGATAATACAAAGCCACGCGTTCAAACTTGACGTTTTCGTAAGAAAGATCTGTCACGAAAGTCGACGAACAGGCAGTTTTGATAGTCTGTTGCCAGTTTACTTTGGTGAGTCGCATCGCCAAAGAGGTGAGTCGAAGTAAAAAACGATCAATTATCTCTTCATACCTTGCATATACTCTTCCAAGGTATCTTTTTTTCTTTATCAGCAACCATTTGACTGGGTGCGCGTGACTACGATGGTTGATTTAACGTCTTTTTGGGGACTTATTATGCTTTTAGTTAAGTAGCAAGCAACATTGGAAACTATGTGTAGTTCGTATTATTATCATAACAAGTATCATAACTGTATATTTCTCCTGTTCACATATGGTTCACATATGGTTTGTGACTATAAAAAAATTTCTTTCGTTTTGTTCATGACTTCGGGCCGTATATGGTTCTTTTTCTGAATTATCGTCACCTGTTACTGTATGTGACTGCTGTTCTGGTTGCAAAACTTTATCCCATTTGTCTACGATAGTGACTTCTTCTTTCATATTACACATTTTTATTGTATTTGTCTTCTCAAATTAGTGTATGCGACTGCTTCTGTTCTGGATGTAAAACAGACTATACACCTATTTCCAAGGTGTATTTTTCCATCCTTGTATTAGTCTGTGATAACCGGTGTCATACTGTTGATTTTCAAACTACTGTCGAATTCCTTAATACAAGATAACGTTCACTGTGCTGACAAACCTCCATACAGTATTGGCCTTACTTATAGTGTGATAATGATTATTGTTGCCTTGTTTAACGCTGCAAATACATCGTGATATAAATAGTAAACTTTATCCTCCAAACTAAAAACACACTAGTCACACACTCTCATATTGTACAAAATACAGTGAGAAAAACAAAAATTACAAAAATAAATTCCTATTCTTAAGTATAAAAGCAAACATCCACTTAATCTCTATTTTAATCTTCTAAAGTTATAAACGAAACTGCACTACCTATCTTATCCTCAAAAATCTTGACATAAACACTAACCCACCCTTGCTCAATTCCTTCAAATTTAAAAACATTAACTTTCCAAGTTCAAAGAAGCAATAGCAACAGTTTACCTTTCTTCAGTTTGTCTTAACACAAAACGTTACTTATTATCTGAAATATAGACCTTTTCTTAAATAATTTAATTTTTGTCTAGTGAAACATATGCTCCATCTACTAATAATGTTTAACACATAAAGACAGCACAATATCTAGAAAAACCCTAACAATTGAAACCGTTTAACATCGGAAATTCATATAGATATCATAAAGACATTGCCATATATGCAATACTCCAATGGAGCCTCAAACATATATACATTACTCCAGAATATGATTGGAATTTACCTGCAAGCCTATTTGTTGCTCTCAATTTGAACCAAACTTAAGCAAATAGATCCGCATTCATTCTTTGGACTTCTGTGGAGTAACGACACAGTGATTACGTTTGTGTGTGTGTATGCGTGTGTATGCGTGTGTGTGTATTTCATGGATGTTTTAAAAGTAAGATTACCTTAATATACGGGTTAGTTATGTTACTACGTAACTACTTTGGAGTGCATATGTTATAGCCATGTACACTAACAGGTAGTGTAGGTTCTAGAACATGATACACACGTGTCCTTTGTCTTACACGTATCGGTTTTATATTCAAATATAGAAACCTTGTAGTCTGCTTACTAGAAATGCGAAATCTGGAGGGAAGTGATAATAAATATGTAGCACCTGACAGTTTTATTTATGAATGGCATGGGCTAATTCAAAACTGTGGATCTCTATTTACAAATGCAGTTTGAGTCCGAACTAATAGGGAGTCGTACTAAGGCTAGAGTGAGGAAGAATATTGATATACAATTGTTATTGGAAAGTTTGTGACATTGAAACATATTTGCTACATCCTGCTCGCGTTGTCCTATCGATCCCCAAATCGAAATGTCCATAAGGTTAAATCCCAGACCTAACAATATATATATATATATATATATATATATATATATATATATATATATATATATATATATAGACATATTTTAATACCATATCGGAATAAATTTTTTATGTCTAATAAGTATATGCTTATTTTTAGGGTGGGATTTCAACATTCTTACATATATACAAAATATCCCAGAGGAGGGATTATTCCCGGCCTAAATGTCAGTGGATGTATGAGTTTGTTGTTATAATGATCAGTACGTTTATACAGAGTTACTAGTGCGGATCTCAATAGTTTTCAAATCGTGAGCAAGGAGTAAAGCTCCTTCGGTGTGGGCATGACACAAATGCATGTTAACATTTGAACTTTCAACCCATTAAATGCCCATATAGGTATGGTATTGATTTCCATAGTTATATTATGACCTAAGGGCTAACTCGCTACAGACATACAGACATACAGGCATACATATATATAGATATACAGTTTGATAGATATAGACAGAGAGACAGACAGACATTAAGAATTGTCCAACATCATTTTTTTTATCTTGTGTTTTAAATGGATTGTCGAAGCAGGTATCTAAAGAAGTTTCTTTTTTTCCGACGCTGGTTACAAACATAATTACCCCGTCTAGTTATGTCATGTACACTTTTAGTATTGCGAATTGACAGCCGATATTATAATTTGCTTTTGCGTTAATTATCAAAAGAGCTACATACCTGTACAACATGTCCATCTTTGATATTACCTCTTGCAAGGCATCCTTTTAGTAAATGCAGTAACTATAAACCATGGCTTCCTGTTTGCAAGTATATACTTTCTAGTTATAACATAACTCAATAAGTTAGCTTACTGTGTAGATAGGTACGAAGTGTAATGAACAGTGGTCTCCTCGCTCATTGGAACGTTCTATTACTAATACAGGCCATTGGCATTCTCTATAGCAAGTCTATTTATAAGTATTTATTCCATTTCGGTCATGAATGTCGGTTCATCAAGATAAGTCAAAGCATTATTATAACGCTTTGGTAGGATCCATACAATGATTAAAACGTGACCGAATGTACACATTTATCATTATAACTTGGTACAAAATGATATTTAAAGACTTACGAATAAAACAAAATGAAAATGATAATATATTTTCCATTAAACTATGCATGTATCGAGCAAAACTCCGCACTCTAGTTGTTGATACTTTTGCTGTTATTGTTTTAGGGCTTAATGCCATTTTGTCAGCACAATATAGACTATACTTGGTTGCTAATATAAATGGTGGAGGATAAAAGCAGGAAAACCCCGGAAGAAACCACCAGAAGCTGCTGGCAAGCTTTCTCACATACCCATATTGGCCGATTCCGACATTAGTGATCCGTAACAGTGAACGCTTTAGATCACTCGGCCGCTCGTGGCTCACTCTGCTTTATTAATGGTAATGTTATATTCCTTTCAGTACATTATCTTTAATACTTAACGGCGAGTTTAAGAAAGATTAACTCACAGTGTAAAGATAGCTTTAATAACTATAATCCACTGACTGGCAACACGAATAAAATTTTCTATTAAACTGTCAGAAATTAAAAATAAGCTGTTTTCTGCACATACTGTTTGCAAACAAAGTTCATATTAATATGTCCTGAAAACGTTTAAAAGTAAATCCTAGAAAACGGGTCTGGAGAACTAAGCAGAACAGTATTTGGCGATAAACATAATTAGACTATAGTAAATGTCTGCTGATGATAATGTCAATAATATTGTAATAAAAAGTGTGAAGGTCTCCAAGCTGAACAGTTTGAACGGTTTTATCGTCTCTATTATTATGTCGTCCAGTAAAGGTGGGGCACTCACTCCGGTGGCTTTGTGGTTAGAGCGTACGCCTACGACGCGGAAGGTCGTTGGTTCGATCCCCGGCCGAGTCATACCAAAAACTAACAAAAAATGTTACTACCAGCTGCATCGCTTGGCGCTCAGCATTAACAGGTTAGTGTTAGGACTGGTCGGCTGGTGTCAGGATAATTAGAATGTGTGGGACATCATGCTACACGTCTGCGTCATGATGATGGGGTGCTACATATCACTATAAACTGTCACACTTCGGACATCTGAGCGATATGACTCAAAAATTGTTAAAGTTAAGTTTAAAGACTGAATCACACACACACACACACACACACACACACACACACACACACACTAACACACATAGGTGGGGCATATAGTAGCCTCGTGGTCTGAAACACTCACCTTTACTGATCAGTGACAGCTCACATCAGTCTGTAAGGGTTCTAGTCTCGGGCTCGGCCAATGTGGGTATTTGACAAGGCTGCCATTACCTTCCCGTGGGCCGGTGGTTCGTACCGTTTTTTTTTCCCTCCCGAGTTCTTACCGGACTAGTTATACTGACCGCCATATATAGTTTATCTTGCGCTGGGAAATTGTATTAACCCCAAAAAACAACCTACTTCCTATAATGGTCCTACATCTGTCTATCTATCCACCCATCCATCCATTTCTCTCTCTCTCTCTCTCTCTCTCTCTCTCTCTCTCTTTATATATATATATATATATATATATATATATATATATATATATATATATATATATATATATATATATATATATATATATATATATATATATATTTAACTATCTATCTATCCATCCATCCATCCATGTGCTTGCCTGGCTGGATTAATGTTTAAGTTTGTGCTGCATTATGGAAAATACACCATAACACGTTTCCTAAACTCCATTTACGAATTTCAGTGGAGAAGGTTACAGGACTGACTAAAGACTCTTCTATCATCCGGGCTCTCTCACCAAGTTAGATGAGATGTAAATTACGCACATTTTAAGACATGTTTGGTTTATCATTATGTAGCTATTCAAAATTTATACGGACAGTTTGATCGGAGGTGCAACGTGTAAAAGAATACATTATTAATATAACTGGGTATTTAACATTAGTGTATTTTATACCCATTTCTTCATAGTCAGATGACCCCCCGAGTGGACTACTGGTTAGATCATCCATCGTAAATGCCAAAGGTATCCGGTATGAAGCCCAGTATAATCATACCAAAAACTTAACAAAATAGTATTAACATCTGCGTTGTTTGGGCGCTAAGCATTAAGACGTTAGTGCTAGGATTGGTCGGCCTGGTGTCAGGATAATGTGACTGGGTGGGACATCATGCTACATATGTTCAGCATGATGACACAGTGCTAGACATCACTATGTGATTTGTGATTTGAACTTTTTACGTAGCTTTAACAAGTTTTCAGTCATATCGCTACGATGTCTGCAATGTGGCAGTTTATAGTGATGTCTAGCACTGGGGCATCATGCCGCAGACATGTAGCATGATGTCCCACCCAGTCACATTATGCTGAAACCGGGCCGACCAGTTCTAACACTAACCTCTTAATGCTGAGCGCCAAGCGAGGCAGCTGTTAGTACCATTTTTGTAAGTTTCTGGTATGACTCGGCCGGGGATCGAACACACGACCTCCCGCATCCGAGGCGGACGCTCTAACCACTAGGCCACCGGAGCGGTAGACATCACTATAAACACTACATAGATCGTAGCGATAGGACTGAAAAATTGTTAAAGATGTATTAAATATCAAAATCACACACATACATATATACTCATAGATCATCAAAATAAAATTTTTAAAAAATGTTCATTGCTAACAGCCATTGAAGAGCTGTAGCAGACATAGCACGGACGTGTTTCTGACCTCATGCGGTGGGCCTCAACGGGGCAAAGTCATATGACACCCTAAAACACACACACACACACACACACACACACACACACACACACACACACACATATATATATATATATATATATATATATATATATATATATATATATATATATATGTATGTATGTATTCTTAAACATATCCCCACTGGGAGCCCCAACAAGCAGATTTTGCAGTAAATTTAATCATGTATAACTTTGTCGTTACTGACACAGGTGTTCAGTTTATATTGACCTCAGGTATTACATGTACTGTGTCATTTATCAAAACACAACTACGGCTCGTGGGCTGGTGTAAAATTTCTGTATTCAGCACAAGCATGCGCTTCTCTAAGAGTGTGCTCTAAAACTTAGACACTAAGACACTCCTTGGTCATGTATAATGTACATTTTTCTGTTTGTAACTGGGGGTATGAACAGGTGATCGTTCAGCTATGGTGAAATCTAGAGTGTACTTTTGAGGTATTGAACTTATTATGTACTCAAATAATGCTTCTTAGATGTATCGAGGGAATTCATTTGGAAACATTGAACACACAAATGTTGGTTGTTGAAATCTCTGTATGTGACTTTGATTTTAAACTTTTGATACGCGTGATTGAGAAACAGGGTCATGCAGCTCAGCGTCGTAATGGAGATAAAAAATGGTGGCTGTTTATGTCCGATCTAGCTATGTTTTTGTGCGATGCAGTGCTGAGAGAAATTCAGAGTACACTCGTAAAAAGAGAAATGAAAAAAATGAAGACAATTGACATTGAGATACCGGCCGTTCAGGTTTAAGGTTGAGGGTGCAGGGTCTGAAAAAGTTTTTCTTTCAGTTTGCTTAATTAGTTTGTTAAATTATAATCTTATTCTTTGTTGCAGGAAAGAAATTATATCATCTATTTTGTCAGCTAATAATACAAATATCTTTAGGTAAACGAAAGCAAATATTTTGGTTCTAAAGCTAATTCAAGTCAAATCATAACAACACAAGGATATATGTCATGTCTTGCAGCCTGCGGTCATACATATTTCATATTCACTTAATCCAAATACATATGTGTGTCAGAGGGGTTGGGGTGATAATTTCAAAGATTAATACTTCGTAACGACGCAACATACAGTCAGAATGGGACATTAAAGACGGAATCTTTTTTTGTTTGTTTGCATATAACTGAAATATAATTAGTATTATCTCTCATCAATACATTGTTCGGTAAGACTTTTATTTCTATCAACGTACTTCTAACAATTGCATTGCTTAGAATTAAGTTATTTGGTTAGACGATTAAAGTATGTACATCTTAAATGATTTCGCATTACAACAGACTGGAACTATAGATTAGAACATTTACAACTTTAGTGAGCAAATACCCAAGCCATTGTCGTGCGCCAAATAATAAGTCGATAAGCTAGAGTAGATTACATAGCAAGGGCACGGCGTAGTGTTGACAACCCGTTTATCGATGCTATCGACGTATCTACTACAACAGCTGTAACAGTAAGTTCGTAAGACTGTCTTGTCTTTATGTTGAGAGCTGAACCTCAATCACCCACACAGATTTTATATATACGACGTTGCCGTGATGTCATTGGACATAGTCACTTTGAGAGTTCTGGATTGGTTGGCAGAAAGACAATAACCTTACTCAATACTGGACGATTTACTGCCATGTTGTCGATAGCGTTTTATCTCCCTTTATATAACCATCATTCAATCCGACTCGTATATCATTTATAAGTCAATAAAACTGGTTCTGAAACTGACAATGATATTTATGTTGGAGTATTCCATGTTCGTCGATAAAGTTCATGGTTGTATGCTAAAGATGAAAAGGATTCGCTTGGGTTCAAAATTACTACCACTGTGATGTTATTCATATTGTAAAAATAATAATATTATTATACTAAATGGAATAGCATTTAGTATTCCGTTGTTTTTGATAACTATCTAAAAATATAATAATGTTTTCTGCATTCATGAACTGGACTTATTTTGTACAGTTGGTCACTCCCTTGTTACTTTATTAGTTTTAGTTTCTGCCACAAAATTAGGGAAATCTAGCAAGTCGATAACAATACATTATAACAAAAACCTTGATCGCAAGAAAACAAAAGGCGGATTTTATTAAAAATATTGATTGATTAGAAGACATATTAAAGAAGATTACAGATGTACATAATCGTATATAATCGATACATCAAAAAAATATCACTATCAACTTTTTTTAACGACACTGTTTCATAATGTTTGTAATAACAAATAACAATACAACCTGGAATAATAATAATAATAATAATAATAATAATATAAATACCCTGGTTTTTAATTATATGCCTACATGCACTTAGAAAATATCACTCTGCAAAACATATACCAAACAATAAACAAAGCAACGAAGACAAATTGTACCCATCTTGGTTTTGAGTTTGTACAGTACAGGCACTCGTTTTGAACCTGTAATACCATTTATCATTTTATATAGCGAACACGCGCCTCATTTGGTAATACATTTGCATCATACTTCGTCTCGTTCCTTCATGGTTCTGCCAACTAGAGCTCAGCACACACTTAATTGCGACATCATACAGATATTCTAGGACGAAACACTCACATTCACACACACACACACACACACACACACACACACACACACACACATATATATATATATATATATATACATTCATTCTGAAACGGGAATCATCTAGGAAGTAAACACAGCTCATACCAATAAGTTACCTTTTTTAAAGGAAAACGTTTTATTAGTACTAATCAAATCTAAGCTCAGACTGTTTGGGGGATTTGCATGTCAACACACCGTTATTATAACGTTCCAGCGAAACATTATAAGGAGATAATTTATAACTGCACAACTTGCGTCATATATGTCACCGGATATTCAATGTGTAATACATTTAATGTGTATCGAATCTAGCTATTACATATGTCACACGTTTTGAATATCATACGTACATGAATATAACACATGTTAAACAACAATTACACAGGAAACAGGCATAACGAAACGCACAGTGATTAATTGTGTACTCAACATTGGTACCTTGAAATGTCTGCAACATAATGAAAAGTAATATTAGGTCTATGTAATTGTCCTTATCCAGAGGATAAAACATTTTGTCGTACCACACAGGAAATAAACCAGTTCTTGAATTTGTTAAGGCCTAAGTAACGTTAGCGTTTGACTTCACGTCATATGTTGACAATAAAAACAAAACGAAACAATGCCAATACCATTTAAACGTTATATGTGGTCAATACAAAACACAAAACAATGCCAATAGTCAATCAAAGAGGGGCAAAACAGCGAATGACAAAGGACATAAAGGAAATAGAACGCTTCATACCAGGATCAACTGACAACTTAAGATATTCTCTTTTTGAAAATCACTGTTTACATCCTGCAGCTCATTAAGGTAGATCAACGATAAAAGGTTACGTATTAATGACGGTACAAAGGAACAATTGTTAGACTTTGAATATATAAGGACGGCGACTATATCGAGACTTGGATCGTCACGAATGTTATCATATTAAGATGTTCAGGTTGGAGATGTAAATACATCCTAAAATTGAAGGAAAAGCAAATACTGCCTCCTTTAGTAATAATTTCCATTTTAGTTGAGTCCTTATTTTTCCTATTTAAAATTTTACTCCGTCAATAAATAGAGATTATGAAATAACCAAATGGAATTGAAGCTCATTCTTACACAATGCGTCAGTTTTCAGAGAAATTATGTAAATATGTAAAGAGTTCAACATGAAATTAATAATGTTGTTGTCAATATATTATGACCATGCCCTTATAGTCATTTTACGCGTCTGATGTGCTGTAGTCAACGCTTATGCTAAAGAAATCCATTCATACGAGATCAAACATGTAAAACTTATGTTCTTAAAACACCAAAAGTACATACTAGAATGTTTCATAAAAGCCAATTTGCACGTTGATTTCAATCATGATACTATTGATTGCAGCACATTGAGATCCAGTAGCCAAATGAGGGAAAGACTGAGTACAAAGAAGGATTTACTCTATATTATAAACTCGGACGTTATAGTTAAAAAACTGGCTACAGTATTTTCAGAAATTTAGAAATATAATTTATGACGTAATTAAGGGCTACGTTTATCATGCACCAGAACGCTTTGGAGACCATTAAAATGTCACAAATGTTCGTAAATGAGGAATGTGTCATTTACCTGTGACATTACCTCCAACAAACAGCTGCACCCATAATATTAAACAACAATATATCGGAACAGTACCAAGTGTACAGACTACAATATATGGAAAGTTTTATTACGGCTTTGGCGCTGGCAGAGTCTAGTACATATCCGACAAGAACTGAGAATCATCCCTGAATTAAACGAATATAGCAGCTTGATCCAGACAGGGTTTCGGGCCGCAAGATAAATGTGCTTTATATTTATTAATTGTAAGTGCACTTCAACATTAAGGTTAGCAACATATTTGAGACAATATGACGTAAATCCTGTACCTATAATGGCTATTCAAATTATTCACATTTTAAATTTTTGCATTAAGTTGGTATTATAATATTTAAAGAAATGACTATTTTATAAGCACCTCCAATAAACTGGTGTCATATTTCGTATCCAATGTAAGCTAATATTTCAACGCTATATTGATATGTCTTGTCTTTATACCTAACGTCATCGTTGACAGTGTGTTTGCTATTGGCAGCCAACCTATCATATTTTTAATTTAATTACAAACTGTACAAGTTTCTGTGATGTGTTATACACGTGCTTACCTTGAAACAAAACAAAACAAAACATGAAAATCGCTATTTATATGATGATGTCTACTGCTATATTGTATTTTAATCTGCTTTTATGATAAGAACTGTACCTGTGTGACTGTCAGTTGAATTGTATAATACCTGTTTTATGTAAGTTCATCAGGATACCTCATGAATAGCTAGTGCTGTATGTAGGCTGCCCATACCATGATCTGAAATTAAAAAATGTAGCTTGTTTCTATCTAATAGGCACATCCCGTTTACGGTGCTTTAATCCTTTTTTAAATGCTGTTTTACTTCATGCAAAGGAAATTCGGACAACCTACACCTATGATCATAATTGATGTAACACCGCTAAAAGCCATCTTGGAAGAACAGGTACACATCCTAAGCACCATTAACAGTATGACCTGATTCATCTTGTCTGACTATATTGTAAATAGCGATGAAGAAGCGGAAGCTGATTATCATGTGCGATAAGTCTTGCCAAAGTCAGTGACATCAGATTACAAAGTGGACATTATCACCAAATGTATGATCATCCAGAATCTGTTATTGCAATCAAACCAACTTCAGCGTTCATTGGATCTCCTGCAAACCATTGTTACTGATGAAGCTTACATGACTGCCGAAAGTTACGTTTGCTTCCTAAATTCATATCTTGTGTAAATGAAGGTTTAGTGTAGAAATTTATTCCTAGTTGGTTGAGTAGCTATGACTGTGACTTTACAGTCGGAACGTTCTGAGTTGAACTGTGGTGCTAATGTGTTGTTACTTTGATGTAACATTTAGCATGGTTGCATTACTTTGCAAAGAATATATTGGAAAGAGTAAAGTTCTTTTATCCATATCCTCTTGAATTCTTCACCATTATCTGGATGACGGAGTCAATATCTGCCCTACAATACAGCACTTCAACAACTCAGATAGATATAGTAAGCAGTCTGTAATGATTTAGGATGCGACAGCTTATCATAAAGAAAACACTAGCAGAAAACAAGGAAAACCATCTTACAGGGGACTTTCACATATTATTCAAACTCAACAGTGGTAAGACGTGAGTAACCCAAACCTGACATTTGCATAAACCTTATCATTAACCAGGGCACCAGGGCCATTCCTTTGTAAAAGGGACAAATTTGGAAAAGTGAAAACAAAAATAGGCTATTTTAAATACCTTGTGGTCTTAAACCAACAAAACAGCGAGTTTTGTAAAATTGAAAATATAATTTATTTTCCGAAAATACATAATGAAAAATTGGAAATAACTTACAATAGGGTGAATTAAATCCACAGCAGTCCAAATTTTATCCCTATAAAAGACATTTAAAAAATTAAAATAAAAACAATTTACGATATGCTGAATAAAATCCAAAATAGTCATGCGTATTCTATCAGGTCAAAAAGTATACATTAATCCAGTGGAATTATGAATGATATTCACTATTGTTTTTTTTTTTTTGTTTTTTTTTTTAAATAATAATAACACTGATCAATCACGATATATAATCCAGAAATATCTTTACATGCATTCTCAATAATTTCACAGAATTATGATTCCAATTTTTTTTAGCACATTGTAATTCCAGTGAATAA
The DNA here is from genome assembly GCA_028554795.2 of Sinohyriopsis cumingii. NCBI lineage: Eukaryota > Metazoa > Mollusca > Bivalvia > Unionida > Unionidae > Sinohyriopsis > Sinohyriopsis cumingii. The sequence continues at coordinate 53,794,398 of CM068831.1, forward strand.
TTAAAATAAATAAATGAATCTCATCAAGCTAACACAATACTAGGAATATAATAATTAATTTTAAGTAAGCATATCTGATACAGGTAACCAATACGCAATACACCTGAAATATGATTATTGATTCTGGAATAATAATATGATCATTGATTCTGGAATGAACAGAAGTCGTAAACAGTGTAAGGTGCTCCAAGAAAGCATGTCCAGACGTCCGGTTGCGTGATGTTTACTTGAATGTGAGTCTAACTCATCTTTGTGTTTGTATGATTTGGATTTTAAAGTAGCCTCAATACTTATTTAGCCATATCGCTTCGATGTCTATAGCGGGACAGTTTATAGTGATATATAGCACTGGGGCATCATACAGCAGACACGTAGCATTATGTCCAACCAAGTCACATTATCCTGATGCGAGGATGACCAGTCCTAACATTAACCTCGTAATGCTGAGCGCAAAGCGAGGAAGATGTTTGTACACTTTAAATAAATCTTTGGCAAGACTCGGCCGGGCTTCGAAGCCACGACCTCACACATCCAAGGCGGAAGCTCTAGCCACTGATCCGTCGAAGCAGACATAATTCATTCTTCAATTCTATGATTGAATTGTACGAACTATATACAAAAACGATTCCCTTATTTAAAGTGCAAATGTACGATCATATAGAATATTAGAATTAAAATAGCTAACTAAACATCACAGATTAGGATCATGAAAATAATGCACATAATACCTTCGCTCATAAAAAAGAAAGTTGTATGAAATAAAACTTTAAGATATTGGGTCAAACATATAAATAATTAATATTGCATCGGAATATATTTTATGTTACAACACATGTACAGAATAATGCGTTATATAACATCTACACCGTTATGAAAGTTGGATAACAAAACTTTCTTTTATATATCATTCAAACATATATATATAACTAATATTGCATAAGAATGTACATCGTGTTACAAGAAATATACGGAATAATGCATTATAGTACTTCTATACCGGTAAAAGTGCGTCTGCAATCCACTTTCTTTCCTCTTGATGAGTTTAGCATCAATGTGTTTTGCCTGAAACATCAAGCTACATATATGCAATCAATGATATTTGTTTTTCGTTTTATTATCCAAAGGAAGGTGTTGTGATAATTGAATACTACAGATGGTGAAGGAGCTGAAACAAGTTAAAATTTAAGTAGGTGGGTCAATACTACACAAAATTCTTTCTTCTCGATCGTATATTATTTTATATGACGCTTGTTTAATTTCTTTAAAAAAAAAGCATAATGGATGATCCACATCATTGTTGCCTTCCTGACTAAATACTACACCAACCCATAGATCATTGACATCAATAGACCTTTTAAATTACTGCTTAAATCTAGAGCTGAAAAACTGGTGCACTCGTGAGTGTGAACGTAAAATTATAAACAATGTCCTGACATTTGTCAGTCGAATGAAACTTGATTTTCTTACTCAACAAATTGTTTAGGGGTCTATCAAAATTTCCTATAATATCCAGCCATACCCAAAGGTTGCATCAGTTGTTTCTTACAAAGAGTTTATCTTGACTGTGTCCTAAACATGTATACAAAAGAACGGCAAAACTCACCTTTACTTTAATTAATTGTCAACGTTTTATCCATGATTCAATCAAAGAAATTCATAACAGCTTTTAAGTAACTTGGTCATGTGTCGTTGAAGATTATGATGCTTTTTGACCTCTCTCTCTCTCTTTCTCTCTCTCTCTGCATTTACAATTATACATGTATCCTTTCTATTTGCATAGCATACTTTTTCTTTTGCATTTGCACTGCGTACTGCTGAAGCTGTAGCTTTCTTAATCTACTTCCGTCTGATATTTTAACGTAAACACCTATAATTTCCTGCCGAATCAGATAGATACTTCGCAATCAAACCCAAAGCACTTTCATTAGGTATACCAGTTGTTACCAAACATTAATCAATATATCTTTTATCTTTTGCTTCATACAAGACGCCATCGTTGCAAAACGTTCATAATGCCTCGAAATATTACGCAACATGTTTTATTTTTTTAAGGAACTTAACCCTTCTTAAGTAGGATCGAAACACGTTCTCTGCTTTGGATGTCATGGTGATTATTTATATGCAAGGCAACTGGAAGATGCATATTCATTTTGGATCGATCCCAATACGGCAAAAAGGTTAGGTGCTCCATCACTAACCAACCAGAAAAAACCCACAGATCATTCAGAACTTAGTTAATCCTGGCCTTCAAGGAACTCATGTCGTGAAATCAGATCGGGAGATGTTTACTTGAAATACAACTTTAGACCATAGTTCTGTAAAGTACTAAATGATGAGCAATACATGAAGTGTTTGAAAGTACTGCGCGTACAGTTGAACACTAGTCACCGACTCACTCAGCTGCATTTGTCAGTGAGTCTTCCTGTCATCAAATATTTGTCAAAAAAGAAATCTCATTCATACACGAGTACTTCCAAATCTCATCCTTGCAAAACGTTTAGGATCAAACTTCTGATAAGGATGATCAGAAGTTCTTTCCTCTTTCTATGTGCATTTTGTGTGAGAAGAAATGGCATGATTGTTTGATAATTCGTATAGTTTGAGTTAGAGAAGAAAGACAGCTATTCCAAATCCTCATATTTCTAAGAGGTCAAGGTCACTGCCACATATTGAAAGCAATACTTATATTAGGTCAACCTAACCACATTCTAATTGTTTTATGGAGATTAATGAATCATATATTTCACTTATTGATGATTAAATCAATCCTGTCCCTATTATAATATTAATGAACATAGGAGATTCTCTGAGTCTTTTGTTATTAAGTACTTTGCCTTTGTCTGGGAGGTCTTTTTCTAGTGACAGTGCTCTTGTTCATGCAGTACAGTGCGGATTTGTTTGTGTTCCTCTCCATTATGCAGATGTGTCAACAGAGTTAGTCTCATGACCGGTTTAAGTGAGAACAGTAATTTCTTTACCACTGAGGGTATTCATCTATTACTAGGGAATGACTTAGCTCTAGGAAAGGTTGTGATTAACCCATTTGTAACTAACAACCCTTGTTCAGATGAAAACGTTGATCCTATTAAGAATGAAGTCACTGGTATATACTTTTCTGGTGCAACTATTCTAGAGAAGCCATAAAGAGCTCTTGCGGATAATGATTATCATGGAATTATTACTTATGGGGACATTTTTGTCAGTTTTTTGGATGATATCATTTTGCTCCTGCTATTGATCAATCAGGACGTACTGATCACACTGACCATTATTTCAATACTCATGTTCTACATTCCTACAGGGCAAATGTTATGATTTAATGGTCATACCTAAGTGAATATGGCGACTTTGGGCCCCAAGAAGCGAACCCATCAAGATTGTTTCGACGAGAACAACGGTGCCACTGAAGATCTGCTTGCCGAAAGAACAAATCATTCATGGTGTTTAGGAATGAAACCAACTCTATCCCCAGAAGAGACCACTTCAAATCCAATCAAGCTGAGGCTCGGAGAGACGTCCGCTAGATGCATGAGCAATGGTGGGAAATGCAAGATGATGATGCACAACGCTACGCCGACACGCTATGCCGACACTAACTACTCCAAAGAGTTCTACATTGCCATCAAGTTAATATTTAACCCTTCATTGTCTGGCTCTGCCACCCATGCTTGCTGGAGATGGCATTACACTAACAAAGGACAAGACTGGCATTAAGGGCAGATGGAAAATATACTTTCGCAAGCTCTTAAACCTGCACCTATCGATCAGCCAATATGTTCTTGACCAAATGACTCAACAGCTAAACGCACGACCAACTGAATATTCCACCAACAATAGAGGAGTTGAGGCCAGCCGTTAAACAGATGAGCTGTGGCAGGGCACATGGAAAGAATGGTATACCAGCGGAGGTGCACAAGGCTCTCAGTGAACGAACTTTAGAAGCATTTCACGATGTGATAATCAGTATATGGACGGAAGAGATGACAGACGATCTCTGAGACGCATCAAGTGTGACTTTCTATACGAATAAAGGCACACGTTAGGACTGCAGTAACTATAGAGGCATCTCCAAGCTAACCATAGCTATCAAAATACATGCTCGCATCATTCTCAGCAGACTTATTGCAGCATGACAGAAGATAACCTCCCCGAGCCTCAGTTTGGTTTTCGCCAAGCAGCACAATTTACATGATCTTTGCAGTGAGAAAAGACCATGTGAAGTGACTTGAGCAGAAAATGAGTTTGTATCCGGTCTTCGTGAACCTGACAAAGGCTCTCGATACAATCAATGAAGACGCAGTTTTGGTAGTACTCAAAAAGCTTGGTTGTCCTCCGAAGCTTCCCATTCTCATCTGGATCTTCCACGATGACCTAACTGTAGTGATTCTCTCAGACGGTGAACTCTAAGAGAAATTTCCTATATCTAACTCTGTCAAACAAGGCTGTGTACTAGCTCCGGTACTCTTCAACCTCTTCCTCACACATGCACTGCTCCACGCCAACCGTGACTTTAACCTAGGTATCTACATTAAATATTGCGTGGATGGATCAGTCTTTCATCTCCGTCGCCTAGTTGAAAAACCAAGACGCTAGAAAGAATCATCACTGAAGCACTATTTGCAGATGACTGCGGTCATGACCCATCAATAGACTCACATACAGTCAATTGTGAACAGGTTTTTTGACACCTACAACCTATTTGGATATACAATTAGCCTAGGAAAGATAGAAGTCTTCCAGCCTGCCCAAAACACTGTCCCTTCATAACCATGCATCACCATTGGCGACAGGCAGGAGATGAATACATTTGCAGCACAATATCCAGTGACGGTTTCCTGGGCATAGGGATAACTGCGAGGATCAACAAAGCCAGTGAAGTACTCAGATGAATACGAACCAAGACCTTGCAGCACAAGAGCATACGGCTGTCAACAAAGATGATAGCGCACAATGCAATTGTCCTCACGTATCTCTTGCATGGCTGTGAAACGTGGATTATCTAGTGAAGGCATATCAGTCAGGTGTAACATTTCCGCCAGCGCTCCCTGCGATCCATCATACGGATCAAATGGCAGGACCGAATCAACAATCAAGATGTCCCTGATAGAGCCAGCACGTCAAGCATCGAAGCCAAACTAATCCATGCCAAGCTTCGTAGGACTGTGCATGTCATCTGTTTGGATCAAAACAGAATCTAAAAGCAGCTGTTCTTTCTCGAGCTCTCACAGGGCAACCGAAACTATAGCCGCACTTGCAAGATGTACAAAGACAATCACAAGACACACATCAAATGGACAGACCTTCAAACCCAGCAGCTCGAGCTCGCTGCCTCAGACAGAAGCCATTAGCGAGCCCTGAGCAGAAAAGCCTGTCCCATCTTCGATGTTGAACGCACCCCAGCGTTTTGCTGCAGCTCATGAGATACGTTGCAGAGCTGTATCCCAGCCACCCTTAGTCACCTGTGTTCCATGCACAGCCTGCAACCGTCTGAGTGCACCTGAATTTGGACTCCTGAGCCACATGCGCGCCGACCCTCAATGCGATCGCACAACTTGTCTTCATCAGCTCGAGAGACTACACAGAGAGAAGAAAATATTTAGTAAGTGACGGAAACAAGAAACCCCACACAGCTTGTAACATTTAACAAATAATTAAATTATCCAAATTTAAAAAACATTGAGAGAGGGACTAACGGTACTATGAAGTGAATCCAAATACATAATCGAGATGCAGTTCTATGAAAGTGTAATAGAACGAAACGTTGTCAAGATTCCGTTCTCCAGAACTCCTTTTAATAATTTAAAATACTTCCTAAATAATATATAATATATAATCCAAATAATGAGCAATTTATATTTTACTGAACAGTCCACATATATATTTTTTGCTCTTCAACATCATCATTGGCGACTCAGTCTCGAAAGACCATGCGAATAGCGCCCTTGTGGTGTTGTCTGCCTCTGTTGGCATCGTTTGCTGTGGCTGTGCAGACCTATACGTGAGTGACAGTCCCTATTGCAGTTGGTGCAGACATACTGGGAAGTCTGCGTTACTGTGGTTGATGCTACGTTCTTCTTTCTCTTACGTTTCTCTGCCGCCAACTGGCCTCTCCTCGTATCAGCGACTGATATGCCATTGTTTACAAGTCAGTCTCCAGGTGCCTTTTTCCTCGGCCAGCTCTTCCCAGCCATCCGTTGAAATGTTGCATGCCTTCATGTCCCTCTTGCACACATCTGTGAAACGGAGTGAGGGGCGTCCGACTCTTCTCATGCCAGTGGCCAGCTGTCCATATAGGGTGTCCTTTGGCAGCCTTCCATCCTCCATGCGTCGGATGTGTCCCAGCCATCGAATGCGGTGCTTAATCAGCTGGGAGTACATGCTGCGGGTACTTGCACGCTGCAGGATCTCGCTGTGTGGAACACGGACTTGCCAGCTGATTTTCAGGATGCGTTTTAGGCAACGTATATGGAAGGAGTTGAGCCGGCGTTCTTGCCTCATGTAGGTACTCCAGGTCTCACTTCCATATAGAAGGGTGCTGAGAACGCAGGCCTGGTAGACTCGGACCTTGGTGTGCCCTGTCATCGCGTTGTTTTCCCACACCCTCTTCGTTAATCGCGCCATGATGGGATTTGCCTTTCCAAGCCTTTTGTCCAGCTCCATATCAATCGAGAGAGTGTTGCTGATGGTTGACCATTGGTAGGTAAAGTTGTTGACTGCTTCCAGGGTGACACCGTTGATTTTGATGGAAGGGGCAATGGTGGTATCTTGCACGCTGACATTTGTTTTTTCCAAGCTGATGGTGAGACCAAACTGCATGCAGGCATCAGCAAAACGGTCTCCCAGTCTCTGGATTGCTTCCTCGGTGTGGGCCACAAGAGCTGCGCCATCTGCAAAAAGCATCTCCCTGATGAGCACAGCTCTGACTTTGGTCTTTGAGCGCAGTCGTGCCAGGTTGAACAACCTCCCGTCGGACCTGGTGTGTAGATATATGCCATCCGTGGACGTGTCGAAGGCGTATGACAGGAACAGGGAGAAGAAGATTCCAAAACGTTTTGGAGTCAGCACGCAGCCCTGTTTCACGCCGATGTTAATTGGGAAGGAGGTTGAGGAGGATCAATCATACAGGACTGTTCCCTTCATATCTGCGTGGAAAGAGATTATCATGCTGAGGAGTTTTGGGGGGCAACCGATCTTACTTCGAACTTCAAAAAGGCCCTTCCTGCCGACCAAGTCAAAGGCCTTGGTGAGAGTGGTTGACCTTGCTCTCTGCTCTTCTCATGGAGTTGTCTTAAGGAGAAGATCATGTCTGTTGTCGACTTGCCTGCTCTGAAGCCGCACTGTGATTCCGGGTACACACGGTCCGCTAGCAACTGCAGCCTGTTGAGTATGATGCGGGCGTACACTTTACCAACGATACTCAGGAGCGAGATCCCTCTGTAATTATTATAGTCACTGCCGTCGCTCTTGTTTTTGTAAAGGGTCACAATGTTGGCATCTCTCATGTCTTGGGGAGTACTCCTTGCTCCCAACAGAGGAAAAGTAGCTCGTGCAGTGGTTTAATCAATGTTGGTTTTCCACGTTAGATAGCTTCGGGCGGGATGCTGTCACTACCTGGGGCTTTGTCGTTTGGAAGGGAGTCGATTGCTTTGCTGAGCTCCTCTAAAGATGGCACTTTGTCGAGCTATTCCATGGTGGGCAGATTCTTTATGCTGCTGAGGGCTGCATCAGTGACTGGCGTTTCTCGGGACTATAGCTCTGAGTAGTGCTCCACCCGTCTGGCCATCTGTTGCCCACTGTCTGTGATCTTCTCTCCCGTCAGAGATTTCAGGGGAGCGACCCCTTTCACTGTAGGTCCTAGGGCCTTCTTGATGCCACCTTACATACCTTGGATGTGTCCGGACTAGGCACTGCGCTGGATCCCTTCACATAGTTGTTGCCAGTACTCGTTCGCACACTGTCTAGCGATGGGTTGGGTGTTACTTCGGGCACTTCTGAGAGCAGCAATCGTCCGGTCATTAGGGCATTTTTTTGTAAGCTATGAAGGCTTTTCGTTTCTCCTCAATTTGTGGTTCCATCCTTGACAGGTATGCGTTGAACCAGTCCTGGCTGGGTAGTTCCTTCTTGCCAAACGTTGACATAGCTGTACTGTAGATGGCACCCTTCATGGCGTTCCACTTGGCTGTAGCGTCGTACTCAGGCAGGTACTGGAGAGCCTTGTCCAGGGCGGCACATACTCCTCCACCTTGGCAGGGACTGACATCTGCGCAGTGTTTATGCGAGGACGTCCTTTTGGTTTTGAGCGGTGTAGCATGTGTGGCTGTAGTCGCACTCTACTGCTTACGAGGGCATGGTCGGAGTCGCAGTCTGCACTGTGGTAGGTTCTGGTGGAGAGGACGCTGTTAAGGGCAGAGCGCCTGGAGATGACCAGGTCGAGTTGGTGCCAGTGATGAGATCTGGGGTGTTTCCATGACACTTTGTGTTGTGGCTTACACGTGAAGAATGTGTTTGTGACGCACAGGCCATGGTAGTGCATAGCTGCAACAGTCTCTGACCGTTTTCGTTGGTCTTTCCAGTGCCATGATATCCGAGGCAGGTAGGCCATGACTCGTGGTCCGCACCTACTCTGGCATTAAAGTCGCTGAGGAGGAATAGTAGATCGTTTTTGGGGTTTCCTCTGATCTGTTCGTCCAGCTGCCCATAGAACTGATCCTTCTACGTCTTCTGACGACGTGAGGGTTGGGGCTTAGACTCTGATGATGTTGACAGGACCTGAAGCAGTCGTGAGGCTGATGGACAAGAGACGCTCAGTGCCCCCTGTGGGAGGTTTAACCGAGGCCAGGGGATTGTTTTTGATGGCAAAGCCCACTCCGTGTTGGCGGGGCTTCTCGGGTTCTCGACCCTTCCAGACGAAGGTGTAGTTTTCCTCTCTGAGGGAGCCACTTGAGGCGAGCCTGGTTTCCTGGAGGGCAGCTATGCTAATATTTAGTCTGGTGAGTTCTCTATCGATGATGGCCGTATTTTTGGGTCGTCCACTTCTCTGAGGTCGTCAGAGATGCCTGTACACATGGTGCGCACATTCCATCTTGTAAATCGAAGAGTTGGAGTCTTCTTTATCGGTTTCTTGTTTCTTTTGTCTGGTGTGGGATTACCGCCTGCTTGTCATGCTGAACAACACACTGAGCTCCAGACACCCACTGGAGCAGGAAGACGATGGCGGGTCAACACCTTAATGACCGGAGGCTGCCTGGCTTGAGGCGGGCGATAGTTGGCCAGTAGGACACGATGATCCCTTCCACCGTTAAAGCTGACCCGTGGCGCCCCTTCCTTACGAAAATCGGGTGGGACTTATAACCCGTAAACTGTCAGCTTCCGTTTTGTTTCCTCACTCAGTAGCGAGACTGGAGTGTCCTCTGCAGGGCGCAAGCCTGGGCGTGGAGTATGGAGATCATGGGTTGCCCAGACGTCAGGATCCCCCTCTCGTCCTTGCTGGTGTGGTCCAAACGGAATGCTGAGCATGACATTTGGCACCAGTTGGGATGCAGGAGCTGCCAGAAGAAGGTTGTAGTCGACTCCCAGTCGCCTTAGGGGCTCCACTCCAGATTTTCTGTCTGGGTTTACTCCCGTAGTCTTTCCTTCTCCCGAAGATATCCACAAGGCAGTGGAGCCATAATCCAATGGATGGGACTTGGTGGGTTTTGAATCAGAGTTTCCTTCTCCTAGATTATCTGCCTGACAAAGCTAACGAGCTTCATCTGCCCAGGATTGGAGTCAGAGTTTCACTTCTCTTACACTGGTTGCTTGCCAATGCTAACGAGCCCAGTCTGCCCACCCAGTTATACCGCCGGGCACTCGGTTGCGACACACAGCAGGATCTGTTAAAACAAGGGGCTCCGCGTGAAGGTGATGCTGTGAGCACAATAGTGTAGAAGAGGCCATATGCAAGTAACCTCCTGCCCCGCGAGACAATGGTCCTGCGGTGATCACTACACCTGGGAAGGAGAGGCTATGAGAGACGCTTCACTTTCCTTTGGCAAGCGGGACGTCAGGCCCAGGCCTCGCACACCCACATTCTTTTAAACTCGTAATTACTATCTAATTAAACATAAAACACATATGCATAATTTCAAAAGGAATGCGAGATATATGAATGACTCAAACATAGGAATGAATCTGATTGCTCAGATCTTTTCTTATTTGCACCTTTTATTACGATTTTATTTCACAACATACCCCATGTGACGGATCTTACTAGTCAATTTATCTCGAACTCGCCTATTCATAAGACTTAGCGCAACCAGCAAGAAGATACTGAACCGTACAAACTCCATCGGCCAGTGACATATTGTACTAAAGTTGTCATTAACTTTTATTATTAAGATCATTATTAATAACTGTGAACACATACTTAAGTACATAATTATAGGTCTTTTGTACGTTTTCGTTCTTAACAAAACTGAAACTAATTTCTACAATTCACAGCTATGAATAAAAATTACAACAATTATATAAAAATCATCTACCAGGAGTTACATAACATATAGATATACAATCATTCTTTGTCGGAAAGGAACAAGATCTAGCTGTCTCTTGCTTATTTCAAAGCACTATTAGTAGACGTGAAGTCACATAAGTACGTATTTATTATTTTGGGAAAAATTGGATCCTATGAGAAAATGGAGACAATCTCTGTGGTACTGTTGAGTAAGGATGGTCATTGTACTATCCAATTGCTGTTCCGTAGTCATATCAACAGGTCATTATTAGTATAGCCAATGTAATTAATTTGTTTGGAATCTAGAAGATGACAAGAATCACTAAGAGACCTTGAATCATATTTATTGACCGAAAATTTAATGGAAAATTAAATTGAATATTTGTAGATACTGTAAATCATGTAATGGACAGCTACACTTGGAAAGGTCATATTGATTGACTAGGTGGTGCATATGTAACAATCAGTTTAGTTAAAAGTGTGATCTGTCGTGCTTTTGTTCCATGTCTAAGATGATGTGTGACACCGTTAAGTTAAAACTGTAGAAGCTAAGATCAAGAATTAATCAGAATTTCCTATGAATATTGTAAATCAATTATTTTGGTATGGAAGGATATTATCGGACATTGTGCACAAAATGTTCCGTAATTGCGGAACCCTTGACCATTTCTGGGGTAAGAAATCCAAATTTCATTGCTTCGACAAAAGCCAGGAGCCATTTGATAAATTAAAGAGCATTCCTAAGGCCGCAACAATTTCTTTGCTTGCAAATTTTTGTCAGTCATCAGCAGTGTATGTTAATATAAGTGATTCAGCATTTTGGAATGTTAATTCAAGAAGACGAAATGGTTCTGATCGAAACCAGAGAAACTATCTAACAATCGTAAATGAATGTAGTGCATTGATGTTTTCTAAACAAACACTTTGAAGTGTATAATAGTTAAGCTCTTTCTCCAAGTAGTGTGTTCACTGATCACATTCCATTACCTTCATTACAAAATGGAACAAAACCTAACGTCAGAGCTTCATGTTGCCTGAGTAAAGCAATGATATTAAACAGATGTAGGATAAATTCACATGCTTGTGGGTGGACTTTAACATGTATATAAGTTTTCCACAGATTTATTGTGTTTAAAGTTACTGACCTAATTATTTTAAGTTATGTTCATATATAATTGGTATTGATTAGAATTACAAGGTGACATTAGGACTTAATCACTGCCTTGGCAATTTTACTCATTCGAACTCGACTATACCATTGTGATACTTCAAGACGAGGTGTTTCAATTGTCAAAGTATTCATGGTTAAATATAGATATATATTCGAGTTATATATTAAATGGGTTCTTGCATCAACGTGGAGCAACCTCCAGACATAGATGATGTTATATGTGCGCAACCGCCAGCGACTGCAACCTCATTGATGACTACCGATGCATTGTTGCCCCTAAACAAACCCAAGAGTGTGTCTAGCTGATCAACAAGGTACTGGGGATCACTCAGTCCAGTAAGATAGTTTAATTACTTTTGTTATTCGTCCATCCACCTACACAGCCTCTCTGCACCATCCTTAAGTTACAGAGTTAATTTTAAAACCACAACAAAGGTTTCTCCAATTTATCCGATTCCTTTTGGGATTCCCTGAAAAGCCTCTGACAAGTATTAAATGGTCTAAATGCTTACCATCGTTGCTTTCTTGTTAACTTTACTCATTTTGCTCTATTCACAATTACACTAGGTTCCCTTTTCTGTTCCCACCATGGCCGCGATGGTTTTGGCGTTTCTCTTCGCCTGTTCCGCAGTTTCAGTTGTGTTGGCTACAATTTCTTTGGTTGGTTTGATCTGCAGTTCAAGTTTATTACGAAGACATCTCGTGACGTCTTTCGCAATCGTACGAAATAATTGACTCGTTTGCGATCGGCTTTAACGTTCCATTCCAGTTGTTTAAGGCAGTTGTAATTACTGGCATGTTTTGGCAATATATTTAGTATTGTTTTTTAAAGTGGCGACTGTGACACGTTTTAATGAGGTGCGTTTTGCGTGTGTCACGTTTGTGTCCAGACCCGCGCGTTACTCAAGTCAATCGTAAGAAAGTATTCGTGTCACGGGTGCAGGTGCAAACATATTCCGAAACTCATCCCACGAGTTGTGGGCAGTATACCACCTCCAGTGAATGTTTTTAGTCTAATCCCATGCATGTCAAAGGCACCAAATAACAACATTTTGCTGTTCAATTTGATCACTATGAGTAAGTGTACGTGTTCTTGGGTCACAAAGGCCACGTATGTGTCCTTGTGTCGGCCTCAGGAAAATATTGTCTCGGAGTTGACCTGGTGGGCCATTCAAGACAAGGTTATTCCCTCTTGGGTGAAATCGTCAATTTTGAAGGATCCGCATTGGTTGTGGAAATACATTAATAGTCTATATAATTTAACTGCAAAGTTCGTTACACGACTTTGCTTAAATACCACATTCAAGATTTTGTCGAGCAGCGAGTCCAATACGAAACGCGAGCTAAATGTGATTTGCCACATCTAGAATGGTATGTTGCATTGCAGAGTTCATTTGTTTCCAAGACATGCACATTTTCATAGATTGCCACTAACCATTCAAATCTATTTAAAAGAATAAACCAGAAAACGTTTAAACCATATCTACAGTAAAACGGTTAAAGAAAATCACTAAAACAATAGCTTCAGCAAAAAAGGAGAATATTAAGTCCAAAATTGTAAAGATTCTTGAGAAATTTAACTGGAACCGTTGTGTGAGCAACAATCAATTATCATCTAGACTTAAACATTGCAATGTGAATTTAAAGAAGCATTGTTTACAATAGTTATAAGTGTAATAACCGTTTTCTTGTAAACATCAGCTGGAAAGATCATTGTTATAGGTGATATTGTCATTTTACCAATTCTGACATTAATTACTATTATCTGTGCAATATATATGAAACATTATTTTTCAGGCACATATGAGCATTGCTAATCAAAATTTTAATATAACATATAAGAAGCTTCTAAGAATAAATGATTTTTTATGCATGATCTGTATCATTCACAAATTGCTTTGTTTAAAAATGCGACCACAAGGGATATTGTTGATGGTATCAAGACTCATCTAGATTAGTCTCATTAACTTTATTCTCTTCATCGATTTGTTTTATAAAAGGTGTTACAGACTGTTTAACAGATGCCGCTATTATAGTCGTGTACTATGTATATATGCACAGAACGTTTATTTTTAAATACAAGGGAATGCGATGATTTTTGAACGTATTATAATAACATATTGCACTACACAGCTTCATGTCACTAGAATAGACACTCAAATATGCCATCAAAATTTCGAACGTAATGAAGTATATTGATATTACTATAGAGCGTCTTGTTGACATCTTCTCATGACCTTCTCGTCTACGTCAAGACCTTCAACTAAAATAAATTTTCAAAAGTTATGTTTTTCTGTTTTTGTTATTGTCTCTTATACAGTGTATTGCAACTCAAAGGCTTTATATTTTGTTCTTAGACAACTATTATATTCTGAACTTAGGCCACTATAACATAGCGCATGTCAAAATACGCTAAGTTAAACGCGCTATGTCTTCGTTTGTTAGTCCATTTTAGTATTTAAGAAGGAAATAAATCATATTTCCAAGTGCATTATTTGATAAATATCTTGGTCAAAATCATATGTCCAAATGCATTGTTTGATAAATATCTTGCTCATAGTTGCACCGTACATGCTGTCCTTTATTTCACCATTTAACTGTTCCTTTCTACAGCTCGTATCATACATATATGTATCTCTTATTTATAATATAGTATTGGGACATTAATAAGTTTTAAAGTTTTCCCTGCTAAATATCGTCAATTATAATTTGACAGAAAGTTTTATTTATTGAAGGTTATTTCAAATTAATTTAGGTCTATATTTTTGTTTACTACTGACATTTTTTTTTTTCTACTACTCCTATGCAATACAAGTGATAATATTAAATAAGCCTATAATGGGTAGTGAAACTTGCAACTGTATTAATGTGAGCACGTAGACATTGTCATCAATATGTCATCAATATGGTGATAGTTTTCGTTATTATCACAAATTCAACAAACTCAGGACTTCCATCACGATCATCACTTCATTGTGATGATATTTTGCTGTCTTCATCTTCCAGAGTTGTGATCTTGCCGAATGATTCATGCCGAATGATTCATACTATTATCCATGGATTCAAAGAAGAAGAAGAAGAAGAAGAAGAAGAAGAAGAAGAAGAAGAGGAAGCAAAGAAGAAGAAGAGGAGGAAGAGGATGAAGAGGGTGAAGAAGAAGAAGAAGAAGAAGAAAAAGAAGAAGTAGAAGACGTAGAAGGTAAACAAAAGGAGGAACAATATTCCGTGGATGATGATGATAATTACGATGCTGACGATCATTACTGTTTTCTTATACAATCTAGGCACATTAGACCGACAAACCTGTTAATGTAATGTTTATGCTAATATTTCTCAATACGTTGTTTTGGTGAGATTAAAACACTCCGTCACACGTTAATGTCATGTCCAGGAATATCAACACCAGGTTAAAAAGATTGAGCTTTACCTGATCGTTTGCTTATGAGGATTTATGTAAAAGACTAGTTTTTAGCTCTTTACAAATATATCAATTCAAGTTTATATCAATAGTATCTTTCTTAATTCAATTTTATATCAATAGTATCTTTCTTTCCATATTGTATTAATTCATTTGACAAACAGAAGTTTCTGTTCAAAATAATTTTAGAAATGGTTCAATGGACTTCTAGCCCAAGAGAGAATATGTTGCTTTTTCACGAGAGTAAAATGCGCCGCTCGATCAGTTAGCGTAATAGTCATAAATATTAAAAAGAGGTTTAAAAGATGGGAACTTTTACTTATTATTTGACCTATGAGCTTTCGACAAAATTATTAATCAAGAGTATCTTTCTTCTACCGTGCTTTTTTCCTTGAAGAACAGAAGTTTCTTATGTTCAGTCTAATTTTAGAAATGGTTGTATTGACTTCTAGCCCAGGAAAGAGAGGCACAGTGATATAGACACATAAGAACCATACTGAGCCTAAACTGCGTAGTCATGTGTTTTGACATGTACGACAAAAGAGAAGTGACTAAACCGTAATGTGACAAAAAAAAGGGAGAGAAAGTTAGCCTTCTAATGATGACTCAGCCGTACAAAGCAGTATATTTGAAACTTTGAGCTTAAATTAAAATAAAGTATTCGTATATGGTTTGTTGTTACATCTGGTTCTTTGCTTATATTTGCGTTTCCTAACTAAAACTGTGTCTGTGATTAGAAAGAATAACAAGATTAAATTTCTAATCTGGCGAAACTCCGGTATACAATAACACAATGAAAAAACAAATAGAAACTGAAACATGTTATTTTGTTTAATTTAATTGTTTTGCTTCTCCTTTGGTTCTTCTCACATCACATTTAAAATGTGCCCGGAAATATGACATCAGTATATGGACAAGCTAATGAATAGCTCGTATTTATTAAATAGGTCAAGTACGCATGCACATATATTATTATAAAGTACCTAACTGTTAAAATGTTCTAAATCAGCTGACATCTCAAATGTACAACCAGGCAAACCCAGCAGGATGGAAATACTATCTCATAAAGGGAAAAGAACAATTGATTCAGAAAACTTTGTCATCCGCCCATTGTTGCATTAGATAGAAGGCAACAATTGTCAACACTCAAGTTCAATACGTCACACGCCCTTTTCCCTGTTCTTTGATCATGCAGTTTTCACTCAAATATCTTCTAACAACTAAAAAGAATTTAGTAATTTTATTAAGAATTAAAAGATAACAATATATTAACATAATTATGTAGCGAAAATATATATTATGTGCACTAAACATACATCGTCACGTTTTGAACATAACGTGATATACCTAATTTACAGACAACATTGAGAATATTCGTTCTTATGACCAAATAAGTGTTGCAAGTTCTATGACAAATAAACCAGTTGAACTGCTTCTATCTCGCCCTCTAAAAGACGTTCGGCGCCTTAGCATAATTGCAACACATCATGGTTTATAACGAGTGGGTGGGGTTTCGTAATCATAATCATGGTATCCAGTTTCGGTGTTCCTGCGGTCCTCTTTCAGACTTTCATCAATTCCATTGGCTTTGTCAAAGTGATAGGAAGACAATCTAGCCTATAAATACAAGGTTAACATACACGATTGTTTTAAATGGAATAAAGTAAATAGATATAAAGATGGATATACGGATGAAATGAAATGAATAAATACATATGTGTTAAAGAACACGCACACATTTCGTCCAGTATTGGCAAAACAAAGATCATACATTTTTATGTGCTAAAATGTAATTTTTTTGTAAATCAAGATACTCAGGCCAAGTCACAAAAATAATTAAAAATAATTACAAGAAGTGTCGTTAACCCAGCCTGGCATGTGTTTGATGCAGACGATAATGCAAAGCATATATATATATATATATATATATATATATATATATATATATATATATATATATATATATATATATATATATATATATATATATATATATATATATATATGTTTTGCTTCCTGATATGTATATGTATTTACGTATGTGAAGGTTTATGTGTCTTTTAGTACAGTAGCAAACAAAGCACGCATACATGCATGCATGAATATATACTCCATATATAATACATGCATACATACATACATACATACATACGAGAGAAGAAGGTTGTGACTAGGTACCTCATCTATTGTACTGTATTGATCCTCCTGTGAGTGCTGGCCGAGACTCTGAGGTAGGAAGTTGTTCATGTTTAGAGATTTAGCTCCAGTTTGCTGGTCATCTGAACTGAATTGATTGTCTTTTCGAACCATTGAGTAAAGTTCATCCAGTCTGATCTCGTTTGCAGAGCCTTCCATACTGGGCAATCTGTCAATTCGTGAGAAGTAACAAGTCTTGTCTTGCGAATTATCAATTTGGTTGCGTCGTTGAATCGCATGCGATAATGGTATTAAAGTTTGCAGAGACAACGTTTGTCGCATTGGGTTCCACAAGTCTTGGGTATGGTCCATAAGTGTTCGCAAACTCCTAGATTTTCTATGTATATTTGGATAACCCATTGTCCTTATCCTCCTGCATGCGCGTTCGTGCGTTGATAGGATGGTTAGAGGAGTGTGATTGTCCTCAAAGTTTAAAAATTCTCGGAGGACGTTTCTATGTGATGGCCCTACACATGGCCGATGCACCGTTCGAGAATCTATAAAAAATTTGAACTGAGCAAGGACGACATGACTCAACATTATCATTTCATAAATATATTGTATATTCTTTAATCAAATCCCTATATGGAAATAATTTGTTTGTTGGTTGTTTACAGATTCAGAATTTATATTTTACTGGGCAATCTGTCTGTTAATGAGGAGCTACTAGCCATGTTTAGCGAACTATCAGTTTGGTTGCGTCGTTGAATCGCATGCGATAATGGTATCAAAGTTTGCAAAGACATCGTTTGTCCAACTGGATTCCACAAATCCTGGGTATGGTCCATAAGCGTTTGCATGCTCCTAGATTTTCTATTTATATTTGGATAACCCGTTGTCCTTGCCCTACAGCATGCATGTTTGTGCTTTGTTGGTACGTTTAGAGGAGTGTCATTGTCCTCAAAGCTTAACAATTCTCGGAGGACGTTTCTATTTGATGGCCTTACACATGGCCTTTGCACTGTTCGAGAACCTATCAAAAGATTTAAACTGAGCAAGGATGACATGACTCAACATTATCATTTCATGAATATAATGTATATTCTTTAATCAAATCCATATATAAAATTAACTTGAGTTTTTGTTGTTTACAGATTCAGAATGGATTTAGGTATTAAATATCACCTATTATTACAATTTAAACGAGCATGAACACCCAGTTAAAACTTTAGCGTTAGTATATATAATCTTATATTCATTTGAAGAGTTGAAGGGAAAATATATCCAATCTCATCCCAGTCGTAAACTTGTGGTTTTATGACACCGATACTGTCCTTTCTCTATAATACACGTTTAAAGAGATCAGCTTTTGCATAGTGACATTTTTTATTCAAAGTAAAATGTATCGTTGACGTATTAATTTAATCTGAGACGAGACAAGAATTGAAGCCGGATATACGATATTACATGTTTTCTTGATTGTTTACGGCATCATCCATGCTGCATTATGCTTTTGTTTACAGGCATTATTTAAAACCTTGTTCAGGATATGTATCTTACAGTGGATCTTTGTGTATATTATTGTTACGTTGGTTTTATTTTTTGTATTACGAGATACAAATAGTACAGATGTTTCCCGCCTATAAACATTGTTATATAGTGTCAAGTGCTAAGAAAAAGGACAAACCTTTATCTTTCTTCAGTTTGGGGAAAATATTTAACAATATTGAGCAGATATTCAGTTGTTTGAACAAAAGCAAATAAATTGAACTGCTAGCAGTTGAGTTTAAAACTATTTGTTGGGCAATGACAATAATTAAGAAAAGAAACAAAATGTTGAAAATAGTACACATTCTCTTTAACGTACACCGGCTGCGACCTATACTATTACATGGACTTCTTAATCATCAAATGAAATATCCAGCTATAAGAGAAAACCATGGTTCAAGAAATTGGTACTGACACACACGTTCCAAAATGAGTTATATAACCATGAGGCAAGCTACCAATAACGTTTGGCTTTCATCATCCTGTTTGCGCGATGTACAAAAGATGCTTGATAAAAAAATTAAAATGATCTTAGCCTTAGACTTAGTAAGGTAACATCAGTCGATTTCCAGAACGATGATTATAAGAGATTGTAAAGGATAAAAAGAGAACGTGAAGCTTAGAGGGTGGCATGGGCAATGTAAAAAATCCATGAAAACCTATTGTTTTAACAAATCTAAGCTAGAACAGTTACATAAAGAATTGAATAACGAACACAAACAAAAGTATAAAGCGTTCACAATTTCAACGAATGATTTTTGCGCAAACAAGTACTGGCCTAAAATTTTGATCACAGCTAACATTAATACATAATCAGTGATCTAAGAAAATTAATTTTAAGGAATTGAAAGGATGAATAGATAACCTTGAAACAAACTTAATATAAATACAAAAACACTTCGACCTATCACGGGGGTGGGGGGCGAGTGTCTTAGTTGTCGGAAACGCTCTCCGTTACGGATCACTACCATCTCACCTCTGTCTGCGTGGGTTGGAGTCTCGGATTCAGCCAATGTGGGTATATGAGAAAGCTTGCCAGTAGCTTCTCGTGGATCGGTGGTTCTTTCTGGTAGTTTCCCTGGTTCTTCCTCCACCATTATTACTGGCCGCCATGTATAGCCTATCGTGTGCTGAACTATGGCGTTAAACCATACAACAACAACAACAACAACAACAAGAAGACCTATCACGCTAACTTCCAAATCATTTACTACATTCAAAACTATACCAAAGGTTATATTTATTTTACCTTATGAACAAAATGCATGCTGAAAGTCATCCTATCTAAGCAGGCCTAAACACAATACGCTGATTAGAAGTATCAATAAAAAAGACGTGATGCAAGGAATAAATGATAAAATAGAGACACTATTATTAAAAGGAAAGAAAGCGTTATCTGTTCTAAGACAAGAATTTTTTTTAAAAGTTACACATGCAACACAATTTAAATAAGCAAGAAGAATCTCGCATCAAGCGGTCTCATTAAATGCAATTACATGGATGTATTAAAAACTGTATCAAATACGGAGACAAGATAATTAGCAGAGAGTACTGCACTTGAATTTAGGCTGAATGAAGTGAAACATAACATCTGTAGAAACAAAATAATGTATGACGATAACGATTACTTGATGTTCCATTTTCTTAGTATACCGATGGATAAACACCCCGATTTCATAACCTTATGCGTAATTTTTGTGCAAATTTTAGAAGTAGGTAAATAGTTATTTCTTCTACTTGGAGCTGCATACAGTTATGCATCAATTAATTGGTTGTTGGTTAAATTTACATTGAATGTTTATTATTCTAACAAGCTGCACCATTAACTGAAATTTACCTTTGAACCTATCATTTACATCCACGGTTATTTTCTTGTGATCCTTCATGCACATGTCATCTTTATGGTCCTTCATATGTTAACTACATGTTAAGCGTTATATTTGCCTTATCAAGTGACAATATTCAACAAGCGTTTGGATAATAATATGACTGTCAGAAGCGGAAAAATTATGCACGAATAGTGGCATACATTTTGGATACATGAAATGTAACGTATTGACTCTGTGTGTATAGCTTCTCTTCATTGTAGCCAAGGGAACGTGGTATTGTAAATATTATATTTTAAATATTTCTGTCCCACAGGTATATCATGTTCATCCTGACTTAAAATGATTGTCATATGCATCTGTGAATACCACATACTTTGGATATGGATGTGTCCTTTTGATATGCATTAGTCACAGTAGAGTCTTGACATATAATTAAGACCTTATACAGCCTGAATGCAGTTAGTACCTCTTCAAACTGCTTTATAGATAGATATGTTATATGTTGGTTCAGTTTCATTCAATGTGTTTGATCTTCATTATAACAAGTGAAGCACTCTAATGCCTCTTTTTAATTTAGCAGTATGCTTTTGATAGTATGACATTATTTACCCCGATGATATATTAATGTGCATTGCATTAAGAATAATGTTGAATTAGCACCATAATATGTGGCCCAGTGATATTATGCACACATGGGTTGTGCGGGGTGGTGGGATTGAGGTGCATATAGAAGGTAAGTAATGGGAGAGCTGTCAGTTGTACAATCAAAGCATTGTTTACTTTAATATGCGTTGCTCGTGCACGCTAAAATTGCTATTATTACAAATTTCAATATGGTTCAACTGCGTCATTGTTTGCATATAAGTGTATTGTTTTTTTCCAGCATAAAAATCCATGTAAACCAGCCATTAAAAGCATATTAAGGTTATCAAGTTGTCTCTTTGCTATAACTCTGCAACAAATGCAATTTTCCTGCTAATGTCAGACTTAAAAGACTACTGCACAGAATATATATTATAAAATGGTGGGAAGTCATTCATTATATTCGTATAGAGGTATGCTTTATTCTTGAAACAGTTATAGAATACTGTGTCTACAATGAATATGCCTGTCGCAGCATGGTAACCTCCTTTCGCACAAGCAGATACAAGAAAGAACAACAAAACAACGCAAATGCATTTGAATCAAATACGCCATATACGATAACCATATGAAATTACCGGCCACGAAACACTTCATATTAGATAACCTGCCCACGAGGTTCCTTGTTAGATCAACTAATTGTGCAACATATGTCATGCGCATGGATGAATTTGATCAGTTCACTAAGCTAAATTGGGACAAAATATGCTGCATAGATTTTTAGCAGACATCACTAAAGTAAGTTAGACATTTCTGCAGTTGGTGAAGTTTGAGTGGATGTTGACTTTCATAAAACTAAATGAAATACACACACAAATTTAATTTTGCAATCTTCATTTAGGAAAGAAATTTGTCATAACCATAAATCTGGAGATCTAAGTAGGTATGGATAGTTGAGTGATTGAAGAGTATAGAATAATCATACCCAATCTTCTAGAAACAAATTTACGCCTCTGCGTCACTGAAATTAAGATTCCAACGATGATCAGGGTACATGCAATGAATACTAGTCCCACACCAAGAAGCTCTAACGGGAGACCTGAAAGGAAATATAATATTATTATAATATTATTCTTATTTAAAAGCTCGCACGTGGTAACGAAATCATGGAAACAATTCAGTATTATGCAATATACAATTCGTTTTTTAAGGCGATGATACTTATAGATCGTTCTCCGTGACATCAGTGGCACATTCTGATGAAACTATGGTTTTTGGATGTCAGTTTGGACATCTCAACATAAATATTCCATTACGAAAGACAAAATACATAAATCGTTTCCAAATATTCTGCATTCTTACTTAATTGCTAAAATGCATGCATTCCTCTTTTGTTCTTACCTTTGTTTATGCTGATGGTGATATTATATATTATTTACTATGTAAAGCCTACTTTAGCATAATACTTATCATTAACGCCTTCCTCCGTGGACGTATCTCTGTTGTTAGATATAGAGCTCGATGAAACTGAAACAAAATTAATCAAAATATTAATAGTTATAACATAAACAACTTAATCAATCCAACGTTACTATTTATATTTTAAGCAGCATTGCTTAAGAGCGTGTTGTTTCTTTACAAATTCGAATGCAGTTTTTATTTCTTCTTTATTTGCGCATGGCCCTTGGTGGCTGACTGGACTAGTTCACTCGCATTTACAGACCTCTCAACTCTCACCATTATCTGCGTAGGCTGATGTCTTACATCCGCAAACGTAGGTATGTGAGAATTATTTCCAGCAGCTTACTGTGGGTCCGTGTTTCTTCTCTGAGTTTCACGTGTTTATCCGCCAGAAAAATATACTTGCTGACATGTATATCTTCTTGTTAAAGCCACAAAGGCACACCACGCTATTTGTAGTGATCGCGCAAAGTACAAACAAAACCCAACAGTTTTCCCGACGTATCGAGTCGTACTCATTATGCATGTTAGAAGAATGAATACTGTTTTTGTTCAACATCCTAACTTCTGATTACCAGTTTATCTGTCTAATATCGTTGTTTTTCTGATCGATTTCATTTCAGGCATTTTTTGCAAACTAGGCAATGCTTGTTTTTGTAGCAATATGTGCCCCAATCTGTTGCAGTAGGGTTTAACGCCATTTTCAGCACACGATAGGCTATACATGGCGGCCAGTATTAATGGTGTAGGAAGAATCCGGAAAAAACTCCTAAAAGAACCATCGACCCACGAGAAGCTACTGGCAAGCTTTCTCACATACCCACATTGGCTGAATCTGAGACTAGAACCCACGCAGACAGAGGGGAGATGGTAGTGACTCGTAACGGAGATCGCTTTAGACCACGTGGTCACTCGGGGCCCCGCCAAAATCTGTGGTTTTGTCTGAACTTAACTCGGTAAGTACCGGCTGGTCACTCATCTTTTAGGTGTAAGGTAAGGAGACAGGAGATCATACAATATGCCACTAGGACACTTAGAAGATGCAATTTACATTCAACACAGTCAAGTAATATGTTGAAGGTTTGGGACATTGGGGTGGAACGTAACTAGAAAAATGAAGGCGTTTATCAGTTTTCGTGGAACCTCTATGGATCAGTCCAGTTATGATAATATCATCCTCTATGTAGCTAGTTCTCTCATCTCTCATCTCTCATTCAAAGGTTCATGTTTAGGTCTCTGAGAGTCAGATTGTAGTATATGCATTTCGTCCAAGAGCACATTTTGTATTGAACATCTTTATACGTCCTCGGGTTGACAGCAGGATGGAATGATATAGTGATGAGTGCCGTTTGGTTTATAATACGGGTCATTTTCAATGTTCCCGTCCAAGATGGTAGACGAGCATCCAAAAGATGTTGTACCTCTTTAATCACTATCACATAAATCAGGTAGGATGGACGTTATTGGCGAATTCATGAAATATGTTGAACTTGTTGACATTTCCGATCCATTTTGAGTATATTTGTCAAGAAATCTGCATCACTTTGGAGGTATATAGGGCACACCAAAAATCTTTTGCACGAGTATTCCTATGAAAATATTAGCATACAATGGCACGCTGTTAGTGCTATATTAGGTTATGGAAAGTGTTTGTTGTTATACACCAAATCGTTAACCTTAAGAACATACTTTTGAAGTTTCGCAAAAATAGTATCTGGGAGGCAAAAAAATCACGTCTACCGTTCCATGTCTCTATAGTGGTTATGATACCTTCTACCTGAGGGATTTAGTTATCAAATATCACTCAATAGTTCTTGGCATGGGAAGGAATAAAAGCATTTTAGAGTGGATTAGAAAACTCAAAGCTCATGTATGCTATGTATTCACCAGAGTTTAAATAGTATTGCTTCTCTATCACACGTGTACTGTTTTCTGGAGACTTTTTTAAATGCGGAATGGCATTACAACGTGGCAGTGGTAAAATCAACATATCACAGGTGAGTATGGTTTCAATATACAAATCAAGACAAAGTTGACTTATCAAGATCTACAGTCGTGGAAAAGAAGTTAAGTTAGTGAAACTTAAAATACATCAATGTGAAACATTTGATTTACTGCATAGAAAGTGAGACTGATGATATGTTGTCCTTGATCAACCAGGCAGAGGAGGATCAATATGAAAGGAAACGAGTAACTGATATATTCGTGAGGTGCAAGTTCCGAAGAGTAATGTACATTTTGAAAGAGCAACATTTAAACAGAAAGTGCAAAGCGAAAGCGAAACAATTCTTTTTTACAGAACTACATTTGGCACTGAAATTATTATTTAGGGCAACCTAATAACATAAAACAACAAGATGATCAGTTGTCGACTTGGACAACAAAAGTAACAAACCATTGTGTAAGAAACTGGGGAACGAACTGCATTGAATGCAACAAAATTCTCTTCTCTGAACGTTATCCGAATAATTTAAACAAGAATCCATTAGATGTGTAAATCATATGGATTATTCTCGGGATTAAGATCCTGTAAAAGTTCACACGTGTAAGAAGACAAAAATTAAGAAACATCATGCATGTCGAAATCAGGTGTCCGCAAGAATTAATCGAAATAGAAACCTGTATTTATATGGACAATCATCACATTGAAGATTCGGACGTAAATAAGACATTTCAAAAATAAACAACGAGTCAGTTGTATCCAACATGGATACAGAAGGTGATGACACTATAATTTTATATATGAATTTACAAACGATCGGAGTCCAAGATCTTTCTAACCCTGAAATAACATTATAATGCACTAGGGACTCTAAATTTGAAGTGCTGGGAAAAATTACATGTGAAATTCAACAAAACTTTTCATTCAGGGTGCAGGACATATTCTTCGTAACTCGTTTTAATCAGACACTCATGGGCGGGTCACAAGATTATTGAACATACAAACATATCCTAAATTTATTCCTGAGATAAAATCTCCAAAACTGCAAGCGAAATTGCTAGATACATAAAAATTATGGACTAACTCGAGAAATTCCTTAATGTATGCAAAGGCCAAACGTTAATTAAAGTCGTTCTTTTTATTAAGTGCCAAACGTTGTTTCTTCCTAAGCCAAGAATGACCATGTCCTTTATTTTAATAAAGTCCAAGAAGAATTGGATGTAATGAAAGCTGAAAACACGAGAACGCCTGTCGTGCGAAAACTAAACAGTGCAATACTAATCCGTGTAGCTTAAACTAAACTGATCGAGTCAATTAAAATAACCGCCATCAATTGAAAAACCCTTTGCAAGGCTTGTGGGTGCAAATATACTAGCAATACTGAATGCAAACTCAAGTGTTTGTCAGATGACCCTGTTCCAAGATTCATGCCGCCGTACAACTCTTATTTTTATCTTTCGTAAGTTTCATTTTAATATGTTCCGCGTCCAAACGTTTTCATAAAATGATATCCGAAGCTCTAAGGTGATATTATGCAAAGTTCCGACAAATGGGAAACACAATAAGAGCATGGTGAAAGAGGTATGAAATCAATTGCAAACGCTTACGCAATATCAAAGTCTGTTAGAATTCTCAGGATCATATTTTAGATTTCTTGGCTATCTGATTAACATAAATGACTACTGGCGTGATTCTGAAATGCCATAACTGAAATGGAAACTCTAAACTTTGCAACATATATCCAACGAAGTTTAGGAATAGCATATCACCATTGAGATGAGCTTTTAAGCTTTTAAAAGTCATCACCTGTTAACTTGAGGTCCAAACGAAGAACAATCTTTCACAGATGTCCAGCAATAAATGATATTGTTACCATCTTTAAAACTATGTATGCCAGTAAGAGCAAAATAGAAAGATAATCTTGCAGTAACCCGGTCATGAGAACCATTTCAACAGCTACTGAATTGGATCATGATTCAAACTTGAAATTGACCCTAAGCTATTAGCAGCCATGTGAGCACAAACATGATTTTGTTTAGATTTGCCACATAGACTTCAACGCTATGGAAAGTGTTTGATGAGATTTGACATTTAGAAAAAACTATATATCCGAACGGTGCTTTATCCAGATTACCTTTAAGCTTTCACTCGAAGAGCGACATTGAGAAATTAACGCTAAGACTAATGACTATGTTGAAATTTGAAGGCATCAAATTTGAACAGTCAAGTCTGAATATCGAAATTATTCGACTTGCAAAAATATTTGCACATTTTAAACAGAAGTGGCTACAAAACGTAGCTACTGACAGACAAGTTCAATGGTTCTTGTAATATAGAAGCATGCTTACATTGCAAAATAATATTAATACAAAAGAGGTACTTGATAATAAAATAATATTTTAAAAGTAGTAAAAGAGAGATGTTCCGATGGTCACAAAGGCATTCGTACATAACGAGAACACACCAAACCTTTAACTGGGTGAAAAGAACGCTTCGAAAATTTTGCCAAAATGTAACGAAAACTTGAGATAATTTTATCAACCGATTTGTTTCGTCGCAGATCAAACATGAAAGAAGGAATGTTATGAAGTATAAATATGTCTCGAGTTTTGAATCTGCATTTTTCCTTTAGCGTTTAGACAGGTAATACTCAATTTCCGCATAGGTACAGCAATTTCACACGTTACAACTTGTAATAAGTATATCTCATTCGTTGTCCTAATCAGATGTTTTTTGACGAAAATAAGTAGGTAGCTAGTATATACAAGTCAACAAACATCTAGAGAAGGTTATTCAATAACAGACGAGCTAGAAGGTGTAAAAACATTCCTTGTGGAGCTTGAAGACTCTCAAAGGGGATGTACGAAATCAGATCATATCATATCATATCATATTATATTATATTATATTATATTATATTATATTATATTATATTATATTATATTATATTATATTATATTATATTATATTATATTATATATATATCATATATCATATCGTATCGTATCGTATCATATCATATCATATCATATCATATCATATCATATCATATCATATCATATCATATCATATCATATCATATCATATCATATCATATCATATCATATCATGACATACGAACACCCGCTTTTAGATTCTATTTCACGTCTTTGTATTATCCAACCCTATTTTTTAAGACGCGTTTGGCTTTTCATTTTGTTATATACATACTCTTTTTTTCATGTCCACCTGCCTGCTACATACTTTTGCTTCGATGCGTATTTGGATAAAGTTTGGTGCGCAACGTCCTGCGTCAATATGGTATGAGGTACGTTTGGTTTGTCACTTTGCTAAATAAATTGTATTTTCCTTATGTTGCCTTTATATGACCTTGGAGTTGCTATTATCACTGGCCTGCAACATCTTTCCGCTTTACAAAATGCACTGATAGAATGAACTATCTAAGCATAGCTAAGAATTGCAATACCTTGAAATGATTCCAACTTGACTTGTAAAGAAGCAGGAAGACAAACGAAAGGTGCATTTGTGCGTAGCAAAGAACCGTTAAAGGGTAATTGACGGATGCCAAACGGTCCGTGTAGATTTACACTTACTTGACAATTTATGACAATTTGGAATACGTTAAGACTGAATATACATATAAGAAACATAACAATCCAAATCATTAAATGCAATGAATAAAATCAATATCACAAAATGAATAAAATGGTACAGGTTTGTCCAGTCGACAAAGTAAAACTACACAATTTATCATTTAACATGTGGTAATCTCTCTTCCGTATCTTGATTCTCTTTCTACGGCTGATAACAATACATATACAAGTAGACCGTAAGAGCAATTGATAATCAGAACCGGTAAGGAACACTGTAAGGCTTTTCACAACCCGGTGCAAGAAATGTGTTAACAATTTGGATGATTAATAGCTATCATCTACACACAAATATCCATCGAAACATAATACAAAAATAACATTATTATCTTATTTTTCCAAAGTACAATTTCAATCTGCTTTCACAATCTATTATATTATACTTTTTAAAAGGAGATTTGTCAAGAGATCAACCGTTATATAAGCATACTAAAGAATTATATAACTAATTATTCATGTGTTACTAAGCACCAACTAGCCTGCAGATTATAACCTTTTATCTGGAAATATTTTAATACCTTTCACACACGAAAAAATACATTAAGGCACATTCAGACGTAACTTAATATCTCAAACTGTTTTGGAAATGCATACCATATGCTTTGTTTTCATAAAGGAGTCGATCAAACCGAAAACATCATCAACACAATTACCATGCAAAACCATTTCCTGCTACTAATTTAGCCTACAGAATACTCTTGAAACTTACACTGTTGAGATTTACAACTGGCCTAGTATCAGCCATGGATATTAAAGACGCTAAAAATTCTTATTTAGTTTAGCAAAATTGCAAAGCCTTTCTAATGGCAATGGGAATTTAACCTAACAAAGGTGTCACTAAATCGCATATGTTTTATTTACGCATAGACGAGAACAAAATTGAAAGAGGATTATGCCACTAGAACAAGCGAACGATACATTTGAGAGATAACCCGTTTAAAAAATTTGTAATCACATAATACAACAGTGAAGACAAACTGGCTAAGACTATGCATTTTGTGTTTCCATAGCAGGGCAGAAAACATGCACTTAACAAAATGTATGCATGCCACTACACAGTATAATCTGTCTATATTTTGATATCTAGAGTGAGAGAGAAGTGGATTGATAAGTGGGCTTTGGACACAAAGTTCTTATCTGGTGTATCATACACTGACAATATATAAAAATTAAATGATCTTTACAGAGAAATGGTACATTCGATGGATGGGCGAAATGAATAATAATTAAAACATCATGTTTTAAATTATAAAGAGGCAATTATGAAGAAAGTTTCAGATGTTATGGAAATAACATTGGCCAAATTTTGAATGAACAGATACATATGCTTCCAACACATTAAGCTTCTTAAAGGGTTGATATATTACATATAACAAAACATATAGGGGCTACAATATGACGAAGCAGAAATTGTCCTCATGTATTAGCAAAGGATCAAAGGTTTAACAAGTACCTGCATAATCTTAAATATTGTAAGATATCAAAAATTATTCATGAATATTTTTCTTCTTTATTTCCTAAAATAGCTGCTAAAATATGTATCATACATTTGTGTTTCATACGCAGCTATCGGCGATCGCTATACATTATAAAAGTGTACCATAAACAGTCTAACATATCAAGATAGAAATGTCATAGATATCAAAGTTCAGGTAGAAATGGAATTTAGATTTTGAAATTTTTAACGACGTTTTAACACTTTTTCAGTCATATCACTACGATGTCTACATTGTGGCAGTTTATAGTGATGTCTAGTACCATGGCATCGTGCCTCAAACATGTAGCATGATATCCCAATCAGTCACATTATCATGACACCAGGCCGACCAGTCCTAACACTAACATCTTAATGCTGAGCTCTTAGCAAGGCAGCTGTTAGCATCATTTTTATAAGATTTTAGTCTGACTCTGGCGGGGTTAGAACCATCGGCATCTCGCATACGTGGTGGAGATAGAAGCCGAAAAGATAAGACATGCAATGGTCGGTGTTTAACACAAAACAACAATTAGAGCAAACAGAACAGTGCTTAAACTTAAATCCATAAAGCTAGCGATATTTTAACTGAACTGAATAAGGCATGAACACAAACAAATCGGTGTTAATATTAAGGATGTTGGTGTGAACAGCATAGTCATACATGGAACAAATGTGGTTTCGACTAAACTTCATCATCATTTGCTAATATACAGTAGATTCTCTTCAGTAATATGCTATTCAGAAACAAAACCAGCTCGTGAAGGGAAGGCCCATATTAGGTTTGTATGAATTGTCTATAGACTTGCAATAAGATAATTTTTGTTTTGCAATAAATTGTTAGTAGGCAAGAAACAAAGTGCTTATAAAACATAATTTAAAATAGATCACATCATAAATACAGTTCTGTATATAACCTGACAGATGTTTCGTCTCGTTAAGAAGATAAATGAACATGCTAATAATACTGTTATGATCGATTTATGTAGAATGTACGTGACATATTTTACATTATTGTTTGGACGCAATGTCATTAAAATAGTTGTGGATAATGTCTATACTATGATATACAGGACTGAGCAAATCAATATGAATGGCGTGTTCTGAACGATGTGTAATCAACACGGTTCCTCTCCTGTAAATGCTTAGCGAGTCATTTTGGAAAGACGTTTAAAACACCATTTCTATTTCAGATACTAACAATACTTTATTCACTATGTTATTCTGAACCTACGGATAATTTTAGACTTGATATTTCACTTGCAAAACGTTTGCAGTGGTAGATGCCAGTAATCACTAAAACGACATAGAAAACATTCCTCAGCAAAACGATAGGAATCTCGTAGAATCGACTGTGTAATAGTTAAAGGATTGTAACTGAAGGAAGACAAGCTGGTGTTCAATTTATCATAAATATTGAAAGCAATATATTGAATGAGATATTTAGTGAATGATGAATTTGCCTGACAACAATCCTTATGTGCATAAGTCTAACAATATATTTGACATAATGATGAACAAAGTTCATATGTGTATATAAAAACTGGTATCGTTCCTATATGGAATTGATTAGAGCTTATAATTTCAACCAGTAACAAAATGAAACAAAACGAATGGATATTATCAATAAATATGATTGATATATCGCTACAGATAAAAACCAGAAGAATTGATGCTAGAACATTCTTACTACGTGGTGCAACAGTACAATGCTTACTCTTCTCAGAATAACAGCTAGAGTTTCCATACTCTTTATCTGAAATGGGAAACAAACATATATGTTTCAGTATAACCTGCCATTACAAAATGATTGATATTTTCGAAACACCTAATTAAAATCCGATCATGCTTATTATGAAAACTTTCAGAATTTTCACAACTTAATTCATAAATTTAAAATATTGGAAAGAAATTTCTGTATTGAGTTTCAAACCAGCTCTACATTAATTTTCATAGCGGTTTTCAAATTGAACTATTCTAACCATCGTTCATTTACAAGTCAGCGCAGATCGTGGAAAGAATAAAGCTAATTTATAACAGAATATACCTTAATGTGAACATTAAATGAACAGGCATAACATTTGAATTTGGACAGCATGATGTTCGCTTTTCTTTTAAGACTTTCATTTATCTTAGCATCTGGACCACGGTATCACGGTATCGTAAGTAATTGTATGTCATAATTTTGAATATTTTTACTGATTTAATATTGATTTTCTAGTAAAACACTTGCAGTGCTCTTCTATTCCATTATAATTTAAAAGTATATGTTTTTTCTTTGATTTTCTTTTGATTATTAGTGATTGAAAACTAACAAAAGAGCAAACAATAGAAGAAGATTTATATTACTGGCTAAGAATCAAATATTTTGACAAAATAGTCGTATGCTAATCAAACCGATTTTGAAGACTACCACTGAATAGTATATACTTCATTGAATAACTTCGGTGGGAAACTCATCTATTTTGAAATAACGCTATTTTTATTGTGTGAGCGTTGTATTTCAAAGCATTTAATTATAATTTTAACATCTCTGTTACTATTGATATAGGAAAACATTGCTTCTCTTTGTACGTACCTTTCACTATCAGATGTTTTGTAAAATTTGCAAACTGTTTTCCTTGCTTCATCCATGCTGTGTAATTTCCACTGTGATCTGTTGTGACGTTGATAATAGATAAAGAGATAATATATCTTTTCTTTTCATGCGATAATTTGCATTTCACCGACTGATTATCACAACTAGCGCACCAATCATACTGACATTCAGCAATTACATTTCCAGTCGCATTTTCGATGTTAACAACGATTTGTTCAGCTTTCGACGACACATTGTCCACATTCCACTGTATTATGGCATTGCATCCAGTAGTTGCAGATACAGATATCGCTACAAAAATGAGGCTATTATAAAGCAAGTTGTATTTTGATCAAAACATAGAACAGTTACACAAAGAAATACTATGAAAATGGAGATGAAAAATCATTGAGCTTAAAGTCAGATGTATACCAAATTGCATGGCCAGTATAATTGTAATATAAGAATATCATGATATGCCACATGTATGTATGCAAGCATGTATGTATGTATGCATGTATGTATGTATGTATGTATGTATGTATGTATGTATGTATGTATGTATGTATGTATGTATGTATGTATTTATGTATGTATGTAAGTGTATTGTTGTTGTTGTTGTTGTTGTTGTAGGCTTTAACACCATTTTTCAGCACACGATAGGCTATACATGAAGGCTAGTATTACTGGTGGAAGAAGAACCCAGGAAAAATCCAGAAAGAACCACCGACCCACGAGAACCTACTAGAAAGCTTTCTCAAATACCATCATTGGCTGAATCCGAGACTCGAACCCACGCAGAGAGATGGCCGTGATCCATAACTGAGAGCGTCTTAAACGACTTGGCCACTCGGAGCCCCATGTACGTATGTATATATGTATGAATATATACATGCCTGTGTGTATGTATGCATGTATATATGTATGTATCTATGTAGGTAGGTAGGTAGGTAGGTACGTACGTACGTAGGTATGTATGTATGTATGTATGTATGTATGTGTGTGTAGGTAGGTAGGTAGGTATGTAGGTAGGTAGTTAGGTAGGTAGGTAGTAGGTAGGTAGGTAGGTACGTATGTTTGTATTTGATCATGTATGTATTTATGTATGCATGTATGTATGCATGTATTTATGTATGTATGTATGTATGTATGTATGTATGTATGTATGCATGTATGTATGTTTGTGTATATGTACGTATGAATGTATGAATGTAGGTAGGTAGGAAGGTAGGTATGTATCAATGTAGGTAGGTATCAATATATACTTACTATTGCAAACAGTCATGTAGTTCATGCAACAAATGTATATGCCAGCAGATGCAGTAATAAAACGAATCATGGTACAGGCGGTAAGAATGAAAACAACCACTTGGTGGAAGTATCTTTAATCCGATGTGAAACTGTCACGTGTTGCCTAGATTTGTTAGTCATCGGTTTCATTTGTACCTCAACAGCATACTGAGTCTCTTTCTGTCGTGTTCATATATGAATGTAATTTTCCCATATAATGGCACGAAGTATATTTACTTCTTTTCCCAATGCTTCGGTTTAGATTATTCCTCCTTCAGGTCCAAAGAAAAATTAATATGGGCAGACACAACAAACATATATGTGAATGATGCAATATTTATATAATTATATCAAAATCTCTGGTAAAAGTTCCTTTTTGTTTTGTTTTGTTGTTGTTTATTCTGTCCATACAACTTATAGGTATATAGCACACCTTAAGACTACGTATCATAATAAGTAATATCCTCGCAATTGCCAGTGGTTGTTAAAACATTGGACTAATCTACATACCACGTGATCAAATGAAACATAAGGAGGACACACTATATCTGCAAAATATCAATAACATGTATATTTCGTTATATTGATTGCTTTTCAAATATATAACACATAAGAACATTCGAGTGAAGAAAAAAACATATCCGTTCATTAAATTTGACTGAACTCTGCCGAGTGCGACTATGTTTGTCATAATTATAATGACTTTCTTCTCTGTTGACTATATAATACAGAAAATGTCATGTACACCGATTGCAAGAGCAACCGCCGATATTTAACAGGCCATATGTAAAATAGATTGAAACGTTCAATAGTAATGATGATATTAATAATAATAATATTAATAATAATAATAATAATAATAATAATAATAATAATAATAATAATAATTGACATTATTAAAATAAGGCATTAACAAGATGAAAACCAAAATGTCAACCGCTAGGTATTGGAGAAGAATATGATACATTTTGGTAGTAACTTTACAGATGTTAATGGTCTCCACTGTATCATTCCAAATGTCTCCTTCTGCGTGATTTCTGTCATATATGTCTTTATTGTATGCTTAATTTGTTTCCATATTGTAGATTTTAATGGTCCTATAACAGCAGGAATGTAGATTAATATAAACACATTGACGTGACATTTCGAAACCGATAGATGAGGTTGTGTTCAATGTCGAGTTTTGCTTAGACATTTAGAGAACTCAATCCATATCATTTCATTGTGTCTTTCATATTTATATAAGGTTCATGAACACAACATTATTCCATTCCTCCTACTTTAGGTTTGGTCTCTATAATCTGTGTATGGTGTTACTTTAAGAGGAACCATTTATTTAAAAATAATTACAACGTGTTGATCGTCATCTGGACAAAGTCATTGATTTGGGAATATCGAGAAAATTTTCAACGACACTCTGATGCACCAAGTCTGTCAGACATTATGACGCCCCAAGTCTGTCAGAATATCAGCTCATCCAAAGCTGCAGGCACATCAGTCAATTCTATACTGCAATGTATTCGGAGCACTCTGTATCTTTGGATTCATGGCATAGCTTGTATGAATTTGGCAATTTGGCTGTTAATTAACAATACTGTAAATTACTTAAATTTTCACATTCAATTCGTGGAAAATAATGTATTTATTGAATATGGTAAAGCTGGTTGTTTTCCCATTTATGTGACTTACAGTAAGACCAGAATGGGGCAACAAATAGAACTTTGCTTTATTTCTGAAGTTTCATTGGCCCTTGTAAAGATGTAAATTTAAAGTATTTGATATATCCTTAGTGAGACCAACAAGATTTGCAAATGAAATATCATTTACGCGTAGAACGTTGTTTTAAACCTAGCCATGATTGGTACTACTCTTTGTAACGGAAACTTTGATTGAGCTTGTCTGAATTTATAATCTTTCTGAAGCGAATACTTCTTTAATAAAGCATTAGGTAATAAATATTTTGATACAGTATTTGTATTTCTTGATGGACGGGCTTTCGGTTTATTAAATGGGTTTTTTAAAATAGCATCATATGGTTTTGATTGGAAATGTAAAGAATCACATTTGAAAAGAACATGGAATTTGAGTTGTGAAAGCAATAACTTTTGAAGGAAATAATGAGAATACAAATTATGAAAGATGAAACTGACAGACGAAAACAAACAAAGAGGAAAGGCGAAAAGACAAAAGCTAAAAAATCAGAGGGAAAAACAAGAAAGAGAAATGCTAATCAGAACCAAGAAAGAGAAAGGCAAATGCAAATACAGATGCAGAGATAAAGAGAGAATATAAATAAAGGCAGAGAGAGAGAGAGAGAGAGAGAGAGAGAGAGAGAGAGAGAGAGAGAGAGAGAGAGAGAGAGAGAAGAGCAGGATACAAAGAAAGAAATAAGAAGAAACTTGCAAATGAAATTTAAAAGACTGCCCCTTTGCATACAAATTCAGGTTTTAATGAAAAGAGAAAATGTAGTATAAACTTTCTTCATTTGAGATATCTGCTAAAAACTTTACATGAAGAATTGAGGAATGAATCTTTTGTATTACAGAGTGTATTTATTGGCAATGCTTCTGAATCCTGCACTACACCGTCGTACACCAACGTAATGATTATGATGTGGATGAAATGTATCTTAAAAAGTTATGAGTTGGTACCTTAGACCTATCGACACAAGTTTAAGACTGGTATAAAGAAAGTGAACATACTCTTGTCGAAATGGCATTGAAAATAAAACGAATTGATAGGTGTTTATCGACCAAGAAAGTGGGCCAAGATTCAGGTAACCTTAGAAATTACATAATAGTTGAAGAGTACAAGAAATTTGCATCAATAACTAATTTAAATGATGTAAACTTTGCTGCTCTTACGGCCTACGATTATCTCTTAATCCACATGATTTAATTTGGCGGTTAGTCTTCTTTTCAGCAATTGTCTGGTAAAAGTATCTTCCCAGTCCCACACGATTACTTCCAAATTTCAATATAACACTATTTCTAGGAATCAAACATTTAATGAGACTTATCAGAATTCCATATATCTCTTCCATATTGTACAACGCAAGTGTATATTTTTAGTACGACAGGTTGACAATCCAGGAACAGAATAGACGCAGATATTTATAAAACGCTTCTACATATAAGAGATCAAGATCACTGTCTTGTTTTGAAAATAAGTCAAAAGGAGAATTAACAACCACTCACCACTTACTGTTGATTATATCAAGCCTATCTCTAATAAAATCATAAAGGAAGCATTATTTTCTAATAATAATTAATTATCTGATATTTGTAGTTTTCTAAGAAGTCTTCTTCTGTTGAAAGTTGTATTGCTCAGATAGCAGTGTGTGGAGTTGTTGATGTTCCCATCCAGTATGTAAGTTGGATATCAGATTTAGTCTCAAGACCGTTGACGGTTGAAACAGTTACTTCTTTACCCGTTGAGGTATTATTTTATTACTAGAGAATGACCTAATTGGGAAAAGGATTTGGTTAAGTCCATTGTACCTGAAAAGCTATGTTTCGATCAGATATTTAAACCTGTCGAGATTCTAATCAATGATTTATTCCTTGCTTGGGCAGTTACTTAGACTATATCAGAAAGATGTCCCAGTAATGATATTAAACGTGAAACCCTTCCTATAGATGATTCCTTTATGGGTCAGTTGTTGATGTGGTTAATTCTGCTCCTAATATTGAGAAGCAACATAAATTGACCGAAATGATCCCCTTTTTTACCACTCATTCTCTTTATGCTAATCAAAGTGAGAAACGACAATAACTCGTTGTCGAATAGAACCAATATCTTTGCCTCCCTTGTGTGTTTCAAAATGCTATTAGAAAAACCTAAGACACACAAGTAAACATTTGCTCATTTATGAAAACTTGGAAACCACCCGAAGCACCCGCGAATGATAAATTTGTCGGTGAGAAATCAAATTCCTTTTTCGAAGATATATATACAGGACAGCTTGAAACTCCCTTGACTTGTCATTTAGAAGTCAATAGGACATACCACAATATAATGAGCACTTTTTATTGGCGGATAAATAAACAAGCTGATTCTAAATAATGCAGATCTTATCCAGCTTGATAAATGATAGGAAAACTAAATCGAAAGCTACCTATCGGCTTATCTGCAAATTATTTTTGTATTGACAAATAATTTAGCAAAATAATTGTTGCTGGTGTGGTCCCATACTTAAGAAAAAATTAGGAACCAATATATGTTAACCCTACTGTGTGTTTTCTCAAGATTTCCGGAGTCAACTCCTTTGAGAGTTATTACAACTTAAACCATAATAAACATTTTCATAAAGTTTGTTACGAAATGCAGATTAATACACTATACACCAGGAAGGTTGGATTTTTTTAAAGAAGTCTGAACAATTCCACCCACCGAAAGATCAAGAGAAATTTTTGGTTTTTCTAACTCCAGATCGATAATATTTACATAAAGTGTTGCAGGGTGGTAATCAAAATTCACTACTGACAGTATCACGTTTCTGATGAACATGACAACATCTCATCTAGATAAATGTGACGCTATTAATAAGGACGCCGTTATTTACAACGATACGGGAAAATGTCACTTAGAAATGATTCGGTAATTCTTAGAACAAAAGTGTTGCAAATATGAAAATAAAGTTCGGTAAAAGAGTATGTGTTATATTGTGGAGCACGATCAAGTTAAGCTCAAGGCTATTTCCTAATTCCCAGTGTATGTTAGTAGAAAGTAAATAATGCGATGTGTGACCATGATGGAAATGTTACTTCCCTAATTGCTGATCCTCTGACAAATGTGTTGAGGAAGAAAACATGTTACATTGGTTGACAAGTGTCAGCAGGCTTTTGATAAGTTAAAGGCTATGCTTAAGAGTGCGTCAGTTCTTTAATTTCAGATTTCAGTTAATCATTTAAAATATATATTGATGCAAGTGATAGTTAGTGGAGGAAAGACAATTTTTTGTGGATTATTCAGTGTGTTATTTTTCAAACCAATCCGATTAAATTCAGTCTCTACGATTAGTGGTGGTAGTGCCAGTAGTAATTGGATATAATTCGAGACGAAACATTCATTTACATTTATTTCATAGGAAGCACAAATTGCTCATGTACATTTTGGACTCAATCACTGGCATTCTTGTGAATTCATTCAAAAGCATCATGGATTATATTTTTATAATGCATCAATGCTGTTGACACATCATCTCATCAAAGATTATTCGAGCAGCACGACATTGTATTCTGGGCTTCATTCGGAACAATATATTTGGACTTATAATATTGTTTACTTTGATTATGTGGGATTTGTATCACAATACTATAAATTCTCTTTAAATTTCCAGTTTGTATTCTAGAAAACAAAATTATTTGCTGTATTTTACAAGACTAGTTGGTTTCGCTTTCTCGGTTACCTAGTGTAATGTCATAGGGTAGTATCATTTATTGGTCTATCCAATTCGGAATTTGCTTCAAAAAATGGCATCTCAGGACATTGAAGATATCCCTCGAATTGAATTGTTCTAAAATATTCCAGTTGGTTTTCACAAGTCTAAACATTCTTTAAAACATAGTTGTTAAAGTATATAATTTATAAAGACGTTCGTATTGTGATCAAGACCAACATTAGTTGTGAACATTAAATAGGTATGAATTCTACTAAGGCAAAAGATATATGTGTGCAATATTAAAATGGTAATGCATCTTATATAAAATAATAATGGATAATATAAGTTAGAGGTACAGCTAGACATAACACTTAGATTGTGAAACAGCCTACCCAGCAACGCTAACTATCTAAGCACAGAAAATGTGGCATGATATCTCACCCAGTCATATCATGCTGACAACAGGATTATCAGTCCAAACACTAGCTTGTTAATCCTGAGCGCCTAGGGAGGCACCTGTTAATACCATTTTTATGAGTCGGGGTCCGAACGTGCGACCTCATGCATCCGATATGGAAGCTGGTACCAAATGAGCTGTTTGGTACAATTTCACAAATAAGCGTTACAATATCTATTTTTACAGAATAGTTTTTAATAAAGGTGGACTAGAGGAAAGCATGCTGACTTTGCTGGGCTTGACAAAGGTTTGTCGGGTAGATAAATGTAATCCTGATCAGTTATGTTGGACAAGAAGGTATGTTCCAAAAATAAATTTAATCTTTTAAGCATTCTTCCATGAACGTTTTGGCAGTCCAATGGAAGGGTAAGGCTGACTCCGAAGGAAAATTGCAAGTATATTTTCTCCTTAAAAACATGGTCCAAGGAAGGGTGTCTGAAAAGAGGAACACATAAACGTGCAGTCACATAAATGAGAACGTATCTTGGAAATTACAAAGCGTAGAGAGCTCCATATGTACAGCACGGAGTGGGGAAAGAGAACCTACAACCAGGTTGCGACTGAAGACACAAGAGTTGTTGGAGACATAAAGAAAAGAGAAAAAGGAATAAGGCAAATACAACCTGTCACCAACATTAAATTAGGAAGATTTAGAAGCAAACAGATTATGCCGGCAAGCCAAGTGATGAGTTCAATACTTTATTTGTTCGGAATTACATAATGACTTATTGTATTTCTTATAATTTGTATTATTCGAATGACATATTTAATTTCATTTTGTTTATGTAATTGATTAAATTGTTATAGTTTACATAAAGCGTCTCGTGTCGTTCTTTGTCATATCTCTGATCAGATGTTGTTATTTCAATCCATTAATTTCATTTTTTATTAATTATTCGATCAGGGTAATAAAAGCAAGATTGATCATCTCAATATAACATTACCAAACAAAAGCGCCATGTACCAAATAGGGCATTCTCTCTTAATCAGTTAGTTTCTTTCACATCTCATATGCGAGCCATGTGCATGTTCAGGTCAAGTCAGTAATTATACATGTAAATTGAAGTTGATTTATAAGAAAGATCTTCAGTCTTTTCAGTCCTAGCTTCTCTGACTTTGATAAAACAGATTCTTCCCAAAAGCAAGAAAATATTGTGTAGAGCTTAACATATTCGAAACAAAATAATAACAAACAGTCTGACACCTAGGAGACTGGTGCACATAAAATAATATTACATGGTTGTAGTATAAAAACTACAATGTTCTATAATCATTAAGGTTGCCATACACTGCGAGAAGGTGCATATTACATCTATTTAGTA
Organism: Sinohyriopsis cumingii; assembly: GCA_028554795.2. NCBI lineage: Eukaryota > Metazoa > Mollusca > Bivalvia > Unionida > Unionidae > Sinohyriopsis > Sinohyriopsis cumingii. The sequence continues at coordinate 53,835,131 of CM068831.1, forward strand.
CAGGGATCTCAAACAGGTGACCCATGGAATTATTATCTGCAACCCGCAATGACATACGGAATTAATGATACAATTATTTTCCAACCAGCAAATTTTGAAACAAAATTGATTGTTATATCATCTGCTTCTTGTTTCTAACATTTTAACTTGCTACAGTTTTATAAACTGTTTTTGACACGTCAAGCTTATTAGTGTTTGAACTTAAATAAAGGGGCCCCGAATAGCCGAGTGGTCTAAAGCGCTCCCTGCCATCTCACCTCTGTCTGCGTTGGTTCGAGTCTCGGATTCGGCCAATGTGGGTATGTGAGAAAGCTTGCCAGTAGCTTCTCGAGGGTCGTTGGTTCTTTCCAGGGTTTTCCCTGATTCTTCCTCCAACATTAATACTGACCGCCATGTATAGCCTATTGAGTGCTGAGAAATGGCGTTAAACACTACAATAACAACAACTTAAATAAAAATCAAAACATGTTAATCGTTGAATTACAATAAATGTTGAAACTATATGTTATTCTTATTACAAATGTCAGAAATGATGTAGTTTTAAGCTCACCTATGGCAATTATAAATAATACAAACAACACAATGGGTGAGGTTATCATACTCTCAACAGTTTGCTAAAATGTATGTACAATTACCTGACCGTTTTGATGGACAATTCTACTAAGAAGACAGACTATTTCAAGTAAATGGTTATTGCGACATAGGTCAATTGGGGAGTGTCTGATGTCTGTATGTTTGAGCAGCATTTAGGACCAAGTAGACCCTGGGATGAATGTGTATGTAATCGCAATAAACTAAGTAGGTGACGAGATGTGATAACAAACTAGCGGTAACATACAGATGAACGGACAACACATGTTGGACGATAGAAAATCATATAACCTTCTCTATTATATCACCAGTCGATAAAAACAGGTTTGTCTTATTGATTACATAAGTGTGAGCCATTCCAACCTACCATTTCATATCACCAGTTGATATCAAGCAGATTTAAACCACAGTTTAGCATTATAAATGATTTGCTATGTGATTCACTGATTATATAATATATGTCATTTGAATGATGGGATTTAATTTATGGAGGCAGTGTGTTTAATTAGCTGATTACTTTTAATGGATATCAGGAAACATCATAGTGTAATAGTGGGTTCTAAAGCGTCACAAGGCTAAAACGATAGCGCATTGGGGTGGTGACAGTACAGTACTGTTTACCCCGATGATAACACAGGACACTTTCGACAGTTAAACATATCAAGCAAATGACTATAATATACTTTTCCAACGATAAGCTTTGTGGTTGATATTTTGGTCATCATATTAGTACTGTTTTCATTGAAAACCATCGGGGGCATTATACAAAGGCAAAAGGTGAAAACCCATTGTCACTATTACATTCTGGTTTAGTTGATATGTGATAGCAAGATTTTTTACGATGGCTGCCATGATGTCAGATCGGAACCATTTATATTTAAGACCAACTAGACATATTAAGGAGTATTTTGGTGAAAATCACCTTTTGTCACAGCCATCAATGAAGGATGAATAAAACTAACATGAATTTAGAGATAATAAATGTGTTTGCCACAATGAACAACAGATCGGTATCGGTATCAACGTTATATAAACCCAAACCAGGCTTCGTGTGAAGTGTTTTAGTGATAGCCCTATGTTGATATGACCATCCATACAGGATTAGTGATGACACAACTTTTGTGATGTCTGATGTGGTTGCCATATTCGATATCAGATGAGAACTATGTACAAAGTCTCTTAATTAACCCCAGTGTTGATATGGCGATCCGATCTGAAGAAGTATCAATAACAGGATATGCATGATTGCTGTTATTTCGTCCATACCGGAAGTCAGATTGGCACTGTAGTATCAAGAACCATCTAGCCAGCAGAACAATTATTTTAGTTAAATTGCCACGTTGATATTCAGAAGACGTAACAGTAGCAAATATTTCCAGTTAGTCAATGCCAGCCATATTGGAGGTATATCCTCATTAAAGACCCTCTAGACATTTGAATTCTCGTAGTGAATCAGGGCACTATGACCATTGATTCATGAATAGTAATACCAATAATTTTAACATGGCCACTGTGGTGACCATATTAGATGTCTGAGCAGCATCATATTTAGACCCAGGGATGGATGTATTTGTAAAGTTTCATGTCAATCCTTCAAGCAGTTTAGGAGAAACAGCGACAACAAACGTGTTAACACACACAAAACTGACAGACAGAAGATAGTCAACATATCATCCAAAATATTTTCTGGGATATGACCAGTAGAGCTAAGCAATATACCAAAATACATTTATATATTAGTTTAAAATCAAATTGAATTACTTTTAAAAGCACACATAACAAGAAAACAAAATATCCTTTTGAAAGATCTTCCCCACTATTACTAGTTGAGGCCAGCTGGCCTTTAAGTTCAAAGATGGTCCTTTAAAGATATCTCGTAACTACACAACAGCCAAACCCCATCTTTTATGTAACGAACTGAAACTGTGTATATATATATATTTATAACTAATGTTATCATTCCTTTCCGAAAATAGTTGACTTAAAACGAGTAATATTCAAAGGTCAAATACCAGAAGCCATGCATATATCCAACATAGAAAACGGGTTGGTGCCATTCAGCCTGATCATACGGGGGAATTGGTTTACAAATAATTCTTATTGCAATTGCAGCTAATTTCTCGGGGACATCCACTATACATGTATCATCATTTTTTGTTTGGCAATTCAATTGAAACGCATACAATCACGGAAGCATACTTGTGAAGAGGGTATCTCAGGTATATATGATTGTATTTTCTATATGTCAGGTAGACTGGATTGTAATTAATAGCTTCCGATATTGTTTCTCATTTTAGTTTTGGCTTTATGTAAGAAGAATTGCTTGCTGTTCATATAATAGTCCTGCTTTGTTCATTATTACTGTGTTTTTGATTAAGCCAAAAACATTATACATATGCATTGTAGTTTGCCAATAATTGCTAAGACACAAGTTTCCTGGGTTATACAATATAATGCATCTTGTATTGCTTTGAATATATTGGTTCATATTACATTGGCTTTAAACAAATGTCAGCGGTTAAACTTCCATGACTACTCCAAACTAGAGATGAAATGAGGTTTTGGCTTCAAAGGTTATAAATTCTAATTATTTTATGTTTATTTTCATCTGTTTATATTAATTTTAAGGTCGATGCTAATGCAGTCACTGAGTTCACTCTGAGTATTGCAGTACTACCCACTCATTAACGTTTGAATGTATACAATTTCGGAAGCTCAACACACGTACATATACTGATTAATTATAACCAGACACTAACAACATATAATCAAAAATACTAATAGCAGGTAATTATCCCAGTTAATTATATAAATTCTTGCCAAATCTATACAAAATTAATTGTTAAGCAGCAATTTATATATTAACACCGTGCGTAGGCCAAAAATATGCATCCTATTGCAAAGGCTAAGATAGGTATGTATTTTCTTCTAAAACATTATACATATATGCATGACAATAATTAGTATAGATAATATAAGTGCATCAATTACTGTGCTATCTAGATGCATACATCAGCTTCGTTAAAATGTTGTTTTCTATTACTCAGCAGGGTGGGGGAGTGCCTGGGTCAGCAACGAAAAATAACGATTGTCGTTAGATTGGAAACACACCTACTTGTGTGTGAATTACTCCGAATAAAACGCAGAATGAAAATCGTATCTATATTAATGTCGGTTCAAACGTGATTACAGTCAAGGAATGTCCAAGTTGGCTAATGGAGAGATAAGTTTTAATGATAAAATGAAGGTGATTAATAACTTGCGTCGCTTGATTTCATAAAAAAAGCTTTCTCTCTGTAAACATAAATGGATAGTTTGACGCTTTGAACCGCTTGAAAATGTTGACCGCTTTAATTTCATTTTGGGTGCTTCCTGAATTCGAAGTGAGGTGTACATCGGGTATGTCAAAACAAAATCTAATTTGACTGTGAAAACTCCGACTGAAATGTGGAAATGTCTTATCATATTTTTTAAAAGACTTGTAAATGATTAAGTATTTAACACAATGTACAGTGTATGCACTTTATCCTTATGAAGAGCGTCTCCTTTTTAAATTTCGTTTGAAAACTGTAGACTTTGCTGTAAAGTGAAGCATGTTACCAATTAATGGGGAACATATTAACTAGGTTAACTACAATTAGTGGTCACGTAGCTTTAATATGCACGATTTTACACCGGCAGTAGGACGAATAAAACTGTAAGGCTTTCTATTGCACATATCATTTTTTAGTTGCAATCTACCACTTTTGATTTTTAATTAAAACAATTGATAACAAAGAAATGGTAGTTTTACACGTTAGACTCAAGCATTGCAGAGACCGATTAGAACGTGTCTAAATACATTTTGGTATTGATAATGGAATCAAAATTTGGTTTAATTACAATTCCTCAGTTGACAGAAGAGCTATGGAAAATAAATGCGAGGGTTTAAGAACAAAAGAAGGAGCTACTTAAAATGTGTGTGTGTTAAAATGCATCTCACATCACATGTTACACGATGTCATTAATGTAAAGTTAAAGTAAATCTTCGGAAATGTGGTTCCATGGTCGAGAACACTTACCAATATACCATGGCTAAGTGACTATTTTGTAAAGAAAATGTAATTTTATCTCCGCAAAGGTAAATATTAATGGTTTTAAACATCTTTGTATTGTTCGAACTTGCATATATGTCGCGTTTAATTTAGTTGGGCTTTAAACGTACACTGGCTGAATATTATACACGTATGTTAGTTTTTGTTCCTATCGTGCTCCTTTTCAGATTTAAATTTTTGTACAGATGCACAGATTACACTAGCAATCAAACATAAATCAATATATTAATCACAAATATTTGCTAAGATGGTCATTATTAAGAAAGTAATTGTCTGGCAAGACCTATCATTCTTTCAATATGAATGTTTAATACTTATTTTGTCTGTCATTAATATATATATATATATATATATATATATATATATATATATATATATATATATATATATATATATATATATATATATATATATATATATATATATATATATATATATATATATATTGGTGTGTGTGTATGCATGTATACACGTGTACGGATGCATATATGTATACCGCCAGTTATATAATGCTCGTGTACATGTAATACGAAACACTGCTCAATATGTTAAACTATCAAACTATCGAAAGGGGAACGACATATATTTTATTTAACCTTTCTTGAACTCTGTTGTCAAATCTATGTGTCAGAAAGAGCCATTCATGCGTTTTATTCATTGCTCTCACATGGGGATATTTCTGAACATGATTACCGGCACCAAAATAGCCTTTGGTCAGATTTCGAATGCAAAACCAAAAATCGATATGTTATTATGTATATTTAATTTGGTTAATGGTCTCTTAGGGTTTTTACATTCCATTACATGCTAGTGTAATGTAACATTGTTTGCTGGACTTGACCTTATCCTAAATTAAGTTCTGTGCTGTTTGACCTGATTTACTTTTTAAAAATAGTTTCATTCTTCTCTATTGTGCATGAGCAAATTACCCAAATTATTATTTAGATAAACATATTAATATGGGGCAGGTTGTTTGTGATTCTAAAATAATTTTCATATTCTGCTATGGTTGAAATAAACAAGGCTCATTAAAATCATGCAATACAGTTATTTTCTATTAGGTAATAGTTGTTTTCAGAAACTCCTAATTTGTGATCTGAGGTCAAACAGAGAAAAATTTTATGTTGAGACTGTCACAATTTAGTCAGTTTTGCTTTAACAATTAGCACCGTAAATTGTGTTATCTTGTGTCCAATTTGAGTGTTTTTTATTCTTTCTTCTAATTATTGAATTCAAGTGATTATTTTACTTGGAAATACAAAGGTGATCTGATATAATTATTGGACAAAGACATTCACTGAATTCTTTCTTACGGAATTCAAAACTGGAATATTTTCTGTGATTCAACAAGAGAATGATGACACATCAACACTTCGGTGACTAATAAATGCGTAATTGCCTTCACTTTCTGATTTCATCATGATTTGCACTGATATTGGCTTAGAAAGTTTCATTGATAGGACTTGTGCTTTTTTAATTATTGGATTACAATTTGGATTTAATTCACAATACTGTAAGTTAGATTTTCTTTTCTCATTTTATGTTCTCATCATCATCATCATCATCATCATCATCATCAGTCGCATGACTTGGTGTGGTCGTTGAGGCACTGTGCTGATGAACATCTGACCAGTCCCCTCCACTTGTCTCGATCATGTGTCAATGCCTGTGTCTCCGCAAAACATTTCCTGGTCCATTCTGTGATGTTGTCAGTCCACTATTTTCTCTGTCTACCTCTCCTTCTGCCACCCTGGACGCGGCCCTGTAGGACTGTTGTGGATAGACTGTTGGTTCAAGTGACATGGCCATACCTTTTCAGCTTTCTCTTTTTGACGGTGGTGAGGAGGTCCTCATATTGGCCTACTTCGCGCCTGATGGTGTTACGCACTTCTTCATTTGTGATGTGGTCCATGTATGAGATGCCAAGGATTGTAGCATCTCATTTCAAGTGACTGGATTCTTCGTTGTAACTCTGCTGTCAGGTCCATGCCTCACATGAGTACAAAAAGACTGAGATGACTAGAGCTCGCAATAGTCTGATTTTAGTTTTCAGACAGATATTCTTGTCTCTCCAGATGGGTCTTAGCTTTGACATATCTGCCATTGTTTGTGCTGCTCTTGACAAAATTTCTGCTCTTGATCCCTATTCAGTGATTACGGAACCAAGATATTTGAACTGGCTCACTGTTTCCAATTCATGTCCTCTGACTTTAATCTTGGCTGAGATTTGTTTGCCACTATTCGTCATCAGTTTTGTCTTCTCAGCGCTAATCTCCATGTCAAATCTGGAAGATGTTTCATCCAGGTTCTTCACTAAGGTGGCTAGTTCGTCTTCACTGCCTGCCAGCCAATCAATGTCGTCTGCAATGCGGAGGTTGGTGATGTTCCGCCCTCCAATGTTGACTATCCCACAGCGGTTTTCCAGGGCTACGCTCATGAGCACTCTAAGTAGATGTTGAAAAGAGTGGGTGACATGAGACAGCCTTGACGCACTCCCACTGTTGTCTGGAACCAGTCCCCCACAGCACCTTGGGCAATAACTGCACTGGTAGCCTTGGCGTACAGCTGCTTGATGGCATTGGTTAACGTTTGACCCATGTTATACTTCTTCACTGTGGCCCACAATGCCTCATGCCACACTCTGTCAAAGGCCGTTTTGAAATCTATGAACACATGATAGATGTATTGTTGGTGTTGCGAGTACTTTTCGCATAGAACCTGATATTGAATAATTGTTATGTTGTGCTTCTTCCACTCCGGAACCCGACCTGTTCTTCAGCGATTATTTCTTCTGCTTGTGGTTTCAGTCTGTTCAAGATGATCTTCAGCATTACCTTACTAGCATGACTGATCAAACTGATAGTTCTGTAATTTTGGCACAGCTGGAGATTGCCTTTTATGGGAAGTGTTATAATCAGTGACTGGGTCCACTGTGTTGGCCATTCACCTGTCTGCCAGATCTTGTTGCAGATTTTTGTTAGTAGCGCTTTCACTGATTCTCCCCCATTCTTGATAAGTTCAGTTGGGATGTTGTCTACTCCAGCTGCCTTCCCATGCTTCAGTGCTCTTATTGCTGACTCCACCTCTTCTTTGAGGATGAGGAAGTTATCATCATTGGTGGAGTTTGGAACTTCAAGCACCTTTGGGTCTCCTGTGGACTGATGGTTGTAGAGTTCTTTGCAATACTCAATCCATCTTTCTGCAATTTCACTCGCTTCTGTGAGGCATTTTCCATTTTTGTCTTGAATGGTACTGACTCTTGGTTATTTCTGTCTGGTGAGGTCTTTCACAATTTGGAATGCCTTTTTGCTGTTATTCTTTATCAGACTGTTCTCCATTTCTGTGCACTTTTGTCCAATCCAATGTTCTTTTGCTTTGATCAAGTTTTTTTCTGATATTCTTGTTTATTTCTCGGTACTTCAATGCCCCTGTTGTGTCTGGTGTGTTTTAGTTCTCTTCGGGCATCACACAACATCAGAATTTCTTCTGTAACCCAGGGATTTTTTCTTCGGTCGATGGAGGCCAATGATGTCCTTGGCAGTTGCTGTCATGACTGTGTTGAACGTGTCCGTCATCTCATTGACATCACCATTCATCACAAGGAGTGGAGCAAAGTTTCCTCCAATTGTGGCTTGGAATGACTTGCGGATGTTATGGTCCTTCAGTTGTTCAAGGTTGAATTTGAGCCTGATGTTCTTTGGCTTGTTAATTTTCTTCAGCCTCACTCGGACGTTCATAATCAAGAGGTCATGATCACTCCCAACACCAGCACCTGGGAATGTCCATGTTTTTGATTTATTGATGCCAGATCGGTAACGGTTTTGAACCAGTATGTAGTCTATCTGGTTGTGATGGGTTCCATTTGGTGAGTGCCATGTCCAGCATCGTGAAGCTTTATGTTGTCCCAGGGTGTTGGCTAGTACCAAGTTGTTGTAGCTTGCGAAATCGAGCAGCCGTCTCCCTCTTTCATTGGTAAGTTTATTGCAAGAAGGTCCACGTTGTACTTCCCGGTCTTTTAGAGCATCTTTGCCAACTTTGGCATTCCAGTCTCCTTGGACAATGAGGATATCTTTCTTACTGACTATGTTTAGAATACCCTGTAGTTTGTTGTAAAACTCCTCTATTTCTTCATCATTATGATCGTTAGTTGGAGCATAGACTTGGATAATTGTGATGTTAAAGGGAGATGCTTTCAATCGAATGGAAATGATTCTGCTAGATATTGGGCAGCATTCAACCACAGATCCCTTGATGGCTTTGTTTACAAGGAAGCTTACTCCATTTATGGACTTGTCACACTATCCACTATAGTATAATATATGCCCATCTTCGGTTTGGCGTTCTCCTAGGGATTTCCAACTAACTTCACAGAGTCCCAGAATGTGCCATGTGTAGTGTTCCAGCTCATGTGTCAACTCTTGGAGTCTTCCTATTTGCGCGAGAGTTCTTCTGTTCCAGGTGGCGATGGCAATGTTGTCTCTCGCTCTGATTGTATGTATAGTACCAGTAGCACACTTGTCACCTCCGTCCTGGTGGACAACGGCAGGCGCCGGCCTTGTTTACCCGGGCGACGACCGATCCGGTATTGTAAGCTCAGATTTGTGCAGCATTATCAGTGTGTCTTGGGCAAAAGTCGTCTGCCGGAGCCCATCCCTCTCCAGACCAAGGAGTTGCCAGAAGGGGATGTAGTACATCGTCCAGCTGCCTTAGACTCTCTACTCCGGATTTTCTTTATGGGTTTACTCCCTTAACCTTTGGTTAACCAAAGCCGACCTGATAGGACTTGTGTTTTTTTTTATTCTTGGATTACAATTTGGATTTAATTCACAATACTGTAAGTTAGATTTTCATTTTTATTTTATGTTCTAGGGAAATAAATTATTTGTTACATTTTATCAAGATTGTTGTTTTCACTTGGTTATGCTACTTATTTTAAGAGCATATACTCATAACAATGTATCAGTGCAATTATGTGTTAATATTCGTGGATGTGTTTTTCAAATAGTACGTGACACTTCAATGCACGTGTATAAGTTATTGACCGCGATTGGGTATGTGTATTACTAGGACCATTCGAGTGCTTGTTTTGCGAGGACGCTTCAATCTCACCTTATAAACAAATTCATACGGGTCTGCGAACAGTGGCCACTAATGTGCTTGAGAAAGATTTCGATAAATGGACAATGCTGTGTTCGAATAAGCACTGGATAAGCCGGGTAGATTCTGTAAGTGATAGACAAACATCGATGCCTCATCGATGATCTGACCTTTGAAGTCAGAAAGATCTTGGATGGTGGACTTATTGTCGTTCACAGCACAAATCGGAACTCAAGCAGACAAAAATATTATGCTAATATATAAGTAATAAAGTGACATAATCTAGCAGTTTTACTAATATTACTTGTCTAGGATAGTATGATATATACTAGTAAAAAGTAAGAACCATCAAGTTTTGTGAAAGTCAACAAATACTTTATTTCCATATAATACAATGTGAAAATACGAGAAGTGTAAGTATTGTGAATTAATCTCACTGAAAAAACTTTTGTAGGATTACAGAATAACTTCAAACGTTGAAAACATTTTGAGGCACCTGTTATGGCCTCTGTTTAAGTGATGCGCCAATATACTTGTTGAACACAAAAATATAATAAATAAACAAACGATAGAAAAAATTATATATTCATTTTCAAGCTCTCTATAAATCGAAGTTTATATGTCTAAGAATATTATGTTTTGAGCAGATTGTATTTCCAGATAAGTGCACAGTGAATTAAATATTATGAACAAATAAATTACAGCCCAAACGAAGTACTGGAAATAACAATATTATGACAGACTTTTCATAGATCTTAAAGTACATATAAATATTTTTCTCTCCGAAAAGTACGATTTTATACTCCTCTATCTGACCCATATATAAATTAACATTTTCTAAAGAGCTATCACAAATTGGAAATTTCATGAAGAAGGTTCCAAATATTTACAAACAAAATCTTAACTATTATTAAAAGGTTAGAACATTATATAAAGAACATGTTTAATATAATGACCTTCATTTAGACCGTGACAAATATGTGTACTTTTAATAATAACTATCCTAATATTAAATCCATTATTACACAGGAAATATTAGCTATATAATAGTTGTTTTCAGTATGCATAAAACAAATAATTCAGGGCAGGTAGAACATTACCTTGATTTTGTTCCAGAACGAGTCCAAAACGCAATTATCCATAGCATACGGTGAACTTAAAAACAATTCAAATTAAATGGACATAGCACCAGGATCAGGTCAAGATGCTATACACCGAAACACACTCTCTACTGGTGCGTATCACAAACAAATGACGAGTTCGCGGACATGGCTGAAGAAAGTTTGGTAAGCGAATTTAATATCAGCGATTATCTGAAACTGGTGTTGTTTAGTAATGCAGAAAAGGTTATTGGTAAATTCCATGTCGAATACACTGAAACAATAATCGAAGAATATGTTCGAATGCGCACAATAAGGCACATGCACGTTGTTGGAGACTCCATAAATATTAAAATGGCAAAAGGTGCTCAACGGGTTTTTGTGCAGAAATATTTAAAACACGATATGTACGTGCTAATCCATCAAGATCGACGTGAATTAGTACATACGGCAAATGTGGTACGGTGCCAAAGCATCGTATGAGTGTTTATGAATCAACACATACGCGTTGTGTCATCGTGCTAGTGATTAACGTTGGTGCGTTTGTGCACTGTGCACGTTTATTATCGCATCAGAAGAAATATTGTTGGCAGTTCCGTATTTGCTGGAACAACATCTAATACCTCGCTCACAACGTATCTCCCTGGCGGTCTTTCATCCCATGGCTGAGTGGTCTGTTGTACCCCAAATGTAACTTATTGGACTATCATTCGATTCCAAAATCATAAACTTATACAACCGTGTACGAGGCCTACATTAATTTTATGCAGATATGTTTTTCACTAGAATATTTAAACAGTTGTGTTCCTATGATTTGTTTAATGCAGTCCATATCACTGTCGAAGTTTGATGAACTTATTTGCTCCCCATCGAACAAAGTTCTAGTAATCGCAGCTTGTCCATTAAGTGTCTGATATCGACTTGGATTTGCATAATATGTTTTGGCTAGACATTCTACACAATATGAAGATACTGTATTAATCAGTGGAAACACGAGATTAACTCACACATGCGTTCAGAAGAAAACTTTCCCGTCACTGATTTAATCTGACAGGCAATAGCTAAAGCGTCGAAACATGTTGATATACATCAGTTCGTGCACTAATCATTTGCGCTGCTGGATTAGGAACGTAATTGAATTATGGTGCAAGTACTGATAATATTGTTAGTTAGTGAAGAGAATTATGGGATAGACGTACATGAACCTAATAGCTATAGTTACTTCCTTCTATAAGATAACAACGTATAACATACAGGGATACATCAATTTATGAAGTGTTATATAGTTTGCATACTGGATTCACTTAGACAAAAAGACACTGCTTAAGCAATTATTTTATACGGTTTCTCACACGTTTTAAATTGAATGGTGCTATTAAATCTAAGATAGTAAATTACAGATATTTACACAATGTTTAAGCATTACCATAATATGATAATAATATATAATGTCAAGTTTGCTATTGACTACCAGATAGAAAGAAAAAGGTTAAGTATTAAATCTGACTCTCACTCTCTCTCTCTCTCTCTCTCTCTCTCTCTCTCTCTCTCTCTCTCTCTCTCTCTCTCTCTCTCTCTCTCTCTATATATATATATATATATATATATATATATATATATATATATATATTATATATATCTGTGTGTGTGTGTTTGTGTGTGTGTGCGTGTAATATATACATATGATATATCAATAATGACGTTCACTAAAGGCATTTGGTGCTTCAACCTTTTCCTTCGTATGTTTTTTTTTTTTTTTACGCCAGACCGTATTATTATTGATGTTCATTGCTGATATACAATCCTGACACTGATGTAAGTTATTACTGCAGCTGACACACATCGGTATAAACGTCGTATTTGTCACTGTATGGCCACAAGGTATAAAAAACATGATCCATTTCCTGGTATGGCATATCTTACAAAGGGCATCTTGGTGTAGTTGCTGTTGCTCTCTGGTAGGATTTAAATTGATACTAGGGTGATGTTCAGTGGCAGGTTCTGCTGTTTCATTATCTGTAACTTTAAAGATGAGTCGGATTTGATTGTGAGAAAAGCAACCCTTAAATAGTAATTTTTACGTCATTTTAAAACAGCCTAAGGAACTTATGTGTGCCAGGTTTGTCATGAAAGTATAGCTGTAAGGTACCAGTTGTTTAATGCTTATATAAGAATATAAAATATATGTATGAATTATTAAGCATCTAAATTGTTAGCATTTAACATTATGGCACAATGGAGACCTGTTTTAATTTAAAATACTAATGTAAACTTGTTTTTGTATTTCTTTTGAACGTTCAGAGGACATAAAGTGCGGTATAAGCACGGCAATTACTAAGTACTGACGAACGATTTGGTTGTTGATACGTATGACATGTGATTAAACAAAACTGGAAGCCCATTAAATCTACCGAGCTCCACATCCATTTCATAAGATTATATCACGAATTTAGACTGGGTTTTCTAACACCAGTTCTTGATTTATATTGCTCCTGTCATTGGAGACGACATATTAAACAAACAAACATGAAGAACATCAACTGCATACTCACTACCAAGACTAGTGCCAGTTTCATATTAATACAAAACTATAGTAACTATGATATTGATATTTCTTAATGGACTAACTAGAAATATGAACAGAGGCATCTGCTAGTTAAAAGTGCAAATATAATGTATATCATTTCTTGAATATCCTATGACTGAGTGCAACAACAACTGCCTAGTTATCACCTGTATGAACCACATTTACATGCAAACATAAAACATGTAAAATCGATGTGATATTCTGCATCATTGATACTTTCAGTTACTTTTCTCGATACATTTTATGTCACAACAGTGTCTACAGGTTTCTAGTTTTCAGATTGTTTTCATGTTTAAACATTTTCTCAGATCCATGTTTGCCAATTTATAAAAAGATATAAAATACAAAACTATATGCTCTCATCTTATCACATATGCATTAAAGATTAATTTAAGTGAGCTAGCATTTATTGCATTCCCATTAAGATAGGATCTGCAATTTGATTTTATAAATTATACAGCGCATCTGAATAATTTATCAAGCTGGGTTAATGCATAAAACCATATAAAGCATCGTGTTTCGTTGTAAATTTCATCTTTTAAAAAACATTAATTCAACTATGTTACATTAATGGGAACAGGATGCATACCACGTAATCCATGCATATATAGAACAAACCAATTTTGCATTACCATTATTGTTCTTTTTGTTAATACCAATAGTTGTAGCACTGCATTGCTCTTGACTCCTCTTACCCTTACGAGACATAAAAGTCAAACAAGTTGTTACGAATGAATATAAATTGTATGACTGACAAATATCACTAATAGAGATTACGAACAATTAATGTGGTACTTGCAGCGCATATGTAAGACCCAGTGCACCGGATATAAAGACATATGGACTAGTATGTCTACATTTGTTCTAAAACGTACTCAATAAGTATATGTTAGAATTATTCATAAAGAAATATAAAGATATTAACGCTATGCTAGACAAAATTCTTCTGTTGCCTTATAAGTGGACTTAAACTTTGACATATATATATATATATATAAATATATATATATATATATATATATATATATATATATATATATATATATATATATATATATATATATATATATATATATATATAAACCTGATATATTGACTAAATGCTTAATTCGTAATAAGCGAATGAAGTGTGAAATGTTTCCTGATTTGTACATTATAAGGTTTCATCCCATTTGCATGTAAGAATTAAGTATAAAAAAACTTACAAAAACGTACAAACAAGCTGAACTAAAGTAACGCACTAATATATGTCCTGACAAATATGACTTCCCTTGCCAAAGGGCAGGCATCTAGAACAACCGATACTACAGAGACTATTTTTTGGGGGGACGAGATACTGGTGAAGTGTTGGAATTATGAGCCTTGTATAAGTTATAAATCCTGGCAGCTTACTAAAACTGCCTTGGACAGTACTCAAACATATTATCCACTGTATGTGTGTCTTAGCGGTTGACGGTCTGTCAATTTAAAATACTATTTAAAATAACGGACACAAACTGATCCTTCGCTTAAATGACTCAACCGTGTCATCACTGTAGGATGATATGGATGTGTAATTGCTTCGAATTTAATAGAGATATCGATACCGAAGACAGGACAATGAAATAGGTACTAATGTACTCCACTTAGCATGAATCCAAACATCAGTTGTCTGGTGTGTACGTAGTACATGTGTATGAAGCAATATTGGTGCAAATTTAGAAAGTTAAATATAAAACAGATTGAGAACATCAGCGTTTGATCATATCGATCCTAATTACCATCTGGTAAAAACTCTTATTAGTATAAACGAGATATAAAATTTGTATGTGAATTCAACAAGGTACAAGACATACTGTATTGAATGCAATTCGTCATAATGATTCGTGCATTCGAGTTCCATACAAATAACAAGTATTTATTTTACTGCACTTTGTTGTACAAATGTTTTATTGTGTTTTCATTTCTCATTCCTATGAGCTCCACAACAAGAAGGCCGATATTTTGAGTCATTACAGTGTGAGTATATATTTATCTATCTAACTTTCGATCCATCTCACTATTTTTAATGTCTTCGCATTGTAGCGAGAAATTGTGCTGCGCAATAAATGGAATCAAGATTTCGGAATAGTCATGTGTATTTCGGCCAAAGTTCAGGAGTGTAAGTATTATAGTTTTTAGTCTAGAAATATGTGGATCATAGCCGGTTTGATAAAGATAAATTGAGATTCACATAAGAATTTGCAAAGACAGAAGATCATCGGCAACACACGAAATTAGAGGATGGAAACTATCATAATTAGGCGCATTGTTCTGTGCCTCAGAGCTCATCTCATATGTATACTATGATATATAAATTTAGAAACGATGTTCCAGTAACGAATAGTGTTCTAGTAATGTTAATAGGGCTTTCTAAAACTTAATTATACGCTATTGACTATGAATGAGAGAGTAAGAGAGACAGACAGACAGACAGAGATAGAGACAGAGGCAGAGAGACAGAGAGGGAGCAGCAGGGGGGGCGAATCCGACATTTTGTCCAATCGTCATTTGGCTTAATTAATACTTTCTGCACTCAGCGGATCCGGTGTCGTCAGCGCCTGGTAAAAAAAAACGACGTCGTCGCCGTTGTCATCGTCGAGGGGCCAAATCGACAATTGTCCGGACGTCATTTGGTTTAATTAATGCCTTCTGCGCGCCGATCCTAGCGTCGTCAGCGTCCGGTAAACACATCGACGACCGCGTCGATGTCATCGCCCCCCCCCCCCCCCGCTGCTATGATCTTACAAACAGAGTGATCACTAACTCCTCCTCTTGTAGATCAATTAGGTTATTTGACTGATCGGTAAGTCTAAAATTAATTCTCGTTAAAAACCGATTATGGCATCGCATATAGACCGGATTAATCGGACTCTCAACGATTAAGAATCCGGGAGGGGCTGTTGGTGAAAATGAATAAAGGATATACCCCTGTTGAGCTTGATCTGATTGCTTGGTATCCACCTGGTAACTCCCTTCGATAGCATCACACACTAGATTGATCGCTATCACCGATGCCATATTTACGTTGTACGGGGCAATATGCCTACCATCATCTCCGTTATCGTGTTTGAGGATAGTTAATGAATCGAGAAAATCATTAAGAGACTTTCTTAGTTCTGGCGCGTTGTATCCTGGAAACTTGAAATCGGGTAAATCGGCTTCTGTGATATTATACTCGGTTAGGAATTTTTGTTTATTACCATCGCTGTTAGCGGATATTATCCCGACGATTCGTTCATTGATATATTCCATGTCTGATATAAGTTGATTTAACACCTCAACGTGTTTTTGTGCTTTTGTTTTCCGTAGTTGTTCTAGTTGCAATCGGTAATTACGATTAATATCGATAAAAAACCCATTGATATCATTTAAATTAACTTCGGTCTCGACGAGCGATTCAGGAGTTTTCTTGTATATAAAATACCATTTAATGGTATTCCTGTTTTGAAATGTAAGCCTGGGGGGTAAGAACGCGTTTTTCATAATAGACAAATTATCTCGATAGCTGGGATTAATCTCATGATACGATTGCTCGTCCGCGGCGATTTCATGAGGTGGATTCTTAGGCCATCCTAGTATGGTTCTTATTGAACTGTTATAGATATCAACCATATACCCCGGTGTGCTTATTTCAATCGTTGACGATAACGTCGGTTCATGAACCGTAATAGCGATTTTTGATTCTTTTCCTGTGATCGATTTTATCCTGCGTTGAAATTCTTCATTGATTTGTTCTATTTGGTATGACCCAGTTGGTATTGTAACCTCCTTCCAGTCTGGGGTCCCATCGGGCTTATTTGTCCATGCAAAAACCAGCGAGTTATTAGGTTGTTGTCCGTTAAATGCGTCCGCTCGAATATTAGGCAAACTGTGATATACTCGCAGTTTTGCCAGCGCTATTTCCTTCACTGGAACCGGCGACGGGAAGTTCACACTGAATTCTGGCTTCGTTGACGTTATCGATATCATATTTGTTTGTACCGGAGTGGTGTTCTCCGCGATCCGCTGAAGTAATTGAAACCCTTCGGGGTTCAGCGACATTATTATTATTCGTTGTTTTTAGTGTTTAATTTTGACACCGAATCTTGTTTTTAGGTCATTGAAGTGGTTCCGGCTTCCAGTTGAAAATTTTCGATTTTTGACATCGCGGAGCCATACAACTGGACCATCGTGGAGAATTCAACATCGGATATGAACGAATTATCAATCGACAACGAGATCAACCCGGATAATTTCGAGTACGCGTCGGATACTATTTGATGTTTTGCTGTATACTCGTTGAGTTTTTTCTGAGAACACGATGATATCTTTCTGGTGATTGCGTTGGCGACTCCAGCAATTGTTGTTGCCGCGGAGATAGCGATTGAAACGGTGATCGGGGCCATCATGGTCATTGTGGATGAAATGACACCGGCACCAGCTACTATACCGGACACCGAGTACACGGCCACGTCGATGGCGGTTATTCTTCGGCGGTATTTTTTTATTTTTGCGCGGTATTGTTCGGAAAGCGTTTTTAAGCTCGCGGAGAATTCTTTTGCGGTATCGAATCGATATTGATGTGACGTCGGTGATACCTCTGATTCAATTACCTTGGTGGTCATTTTTATTTTAAAAGAGCTAGTGTTTTTAATTAATTAGATTCGCTACAAATTCCACATACCATGTGATGTTTGCCCGGGCTAAATTTCCATCAACGGCATAAATTGTAAACTGTTCAATTGCGTTCTTGTCTATAATTGTTGATATTGTATTGTTAAACCCGGATGAACTCGACGATAATATATTAAACTGCATCATTGAAACCAGTGTCAATCGATAAATGCCCTTAACAGTTGCGGTAATATTTACTGTATTCTGTGTAGGAGTCCAATCGAATGATCCATGCCGAATTGTGTATACTGTGTTGATGATGTTCTCATGAGGGGTTTTTATCTTTTCGAATTGCTCTGCTACTCTCGGTAGTCCGTCTTTAATCGCTTCAACATCAGTTCTGATTATTTCTATTTCCCGCCGACTCGCGTCTATATTATTCTTGTTCGCTGTAACCTTAGTAATGAGTGTATTTATTTCCCCTCCATACGCGTCTACATTTTTTTTGTTCGCTGCAACCTTAGTAATGAGTGCACTTATTTCCCCTCCATACGCGTCTACATTTTTTTTGTTCGCTGCAACCTTAGTAATGAGTGTATTTATTTCCTGTGTATTCTCGGTATACTTTTTTTGTTCGCTGTAACCTTAGTAATGAGTGTATTTATTTCCTGTGTATTCTCGGTTATACTTTTTTTGTTCGCTGCAACATCAGTTTTGATCGTTCCTATTTCCCCTCCATACGCGTCTATACTTTTTTTGTTCGCTGCAACATCAGTTTTGACTGTTTCTATTTCCCCTGTATGTGCGTCTATATTCCTTTTGTTCGCTGCAACATCAGTTTTGACTGTTTCTATTTCCCCTGTATGCGCGTCTATATTTCTTTTGTTCGCTGCAACATCAGTTTTGACTGTTTCTATTCTCCATCCATGCGCGTCTATATTATTCTTGTTCGCTACAATATCAGTTTTGATCGTTCCTATTCTCTGTTCATGCACGTCTATACTTTTTTTGTTCGCTACAATATCAGTTTTGATCGTTCCTATTTCCCCTGTATGCGCGTCTATATTTCTTTTGTTCGCTGCAACATCAGTTTTGATTGTTTTTATTTCCCCTCCATACGCGTCTATACTTTTTGTGTTCGCTGCAACATCAGTTTTGATTGTTTTTATTTCCCCTGTATTCGCGTCTATATTTCTTTTGTTCGTTGCAACATCAGTTTTGATCGTTCCTATTTCCCCTCCATACGCGTCTATATTCCCCTTGTTCGCTGCAACATCAGTTTTGATTGTTCTTATTTCCCCTCTATACGCGTCTATATTCCCTTTGTTCGCTGCAACATCAGTTTTGATTGTTCTTATTTCCTCTCTATACGCGTTTATATTCCCCTTGTTCGCTGCAACATCAGTTTTGATTGTTCTTATTTCCCCTCCATACGCGTCTACATTTTTTTTGTTCGCTTCAACATTAGTTTTGATTGTTTTTATTTCCTGTCCATTCGCGTCTACATTTTTTTTGTTCGCTTCAACATCAGTTTTGATTGTTTTTATTTCCTGTCCATACGCAGTGATATCATTTATAGTTGTTGTAATCTCATCCAGCTTGGTATTTTTTTTACCAAAGAATTTATCAAAGTTGTCATCGATCCTGTTAACATTTTTTCGTAACGTGTAAAATTGACCCGACAGCGTTGTAAACTCCGAAATAGTATTTTTTATTGTTGTAATATTCTGTTCGGTTACCGTCGGGGTCCCAAAAAAACTAGCGGTAGTGAGTTGTATATCGGTGACAGATTTTTTCACCTCGGTGACAGATTTTTTCACCTGCGCGTTGAGTTCGGTCACCGATCTATCTAACCTTGTAAAACCGTCTTGGACTAATGTTACCCTATCCGTCACCGTCGACAGATGTTCACCCGGTTTGAGTCGTCCGTCGCTGGTATACAGCGCGATA
This sequence comes from Sinohyriopsis cumingii, assembly GCA_028554795.2. NCBI lineage: Eukaryota > Metazoa > Mollusca > Bivalvia > Unionida > Unionidae > Sinohyriopsis > Sinohyriopsis cumingii. The sequence continues at coordinate 53,855,164 of CM068831.1, forward strand.
GCGTTCTCGGCGGCATCACGCTGTCGTGTTAAAACGTCATCCAGCGACACATTACTGGATTTCAATTTACCCTGGCGGTCTTGAAATACAACTATTTCGCCTGGGTCAACACTTGTTAAATTCAACGTATCAGCGATTTCATCCTCGATTAGTTTTTTTATGTCATCGGTGGCGGGCGTTTTTGTGGATTCTTTCAGCGCCGAAACCGGTCGTCCCCAAATATCAATCATCGTTATTGTAAAAAAAAACGGTGTTTTTAATTAACCCGCCGGGCCTCTACGACCCCACTAGTGTATTCGTTTACAACCACATGAGGTGGTTTCCGCGATGATGAAATCGCCGCGAGTACGTTCAATACCTCACGGCCACATATCGGTGGGTCGCTTAATCGCTGTGTTGGCAGCGTGGAATAAAAAACCGGGGCTGAACACGCCCGGATATACCGCATGAACTCGTTTGGCGGGGCTAGCCCGTATGAATCAAAATAGACGATCGCACGCGGATCAATCGCGTACGCAACCCAATGAGTTCCCGCTCCGGAGGACCCATCGAATGCCGGTTTCAATATTCCTTGGGGCCGCCGGTAATTGATCCCTCATAAAAACACCTCTGAAGTTTTTTATCGCTAACGAGTCGGCGGCGTCTATTAAATCAAAATTAGACATAGGAGTCATTAAACGGTTCCCGGTAGTCTTAGACCCTTTCCCGAGTACCATGAATACGGGTTCCCGGTAGTCTTAGACCCTTTCCGGCCACGGATCGTTTTTTTTTATAGCCTTTCCCGGTTGCCTTCTTCAATGCCATCCCCGCCGCGGTACCAACGGCTCCTAACGCCGCCGCCTTAGCCACTGCTGGTGCGGCCGCGGCAATCAATGCCGGAATCGCAGCTAACAGCGGAAATATCCCACCGGTCTTTTCCATGTTTTTAATCGCTGCGGCCGAAAAATCTATTTGAACACCCTTTTTATTCTTCATCGCATTATTGAAATGTTTTATTTGACGTGCCGTCAACGATATCTTATGATTACCACCCGCCATCTGCGACGGCTTCAGCGTTATTGTGGTCCCGCATTGTTTAGCCGACTTTGATCGTAATTTCTTGACTTGACCATCAGTCAACTCTACACTGACGACACTATACGACATTTATTGTAAACGCGTTTGTGCTTTCAATTACATGTTTTCCACTGGCGCATCAACGATTCTCATTCGTCCACCAACGCCTTCTAGCAGCATTGATTTATCGCTGAGAATGACAGCAACCGCTCTATAATTAACACCACCCGGGGCTATACGAGCTCTAAAGTGTATATCAACGACGGATTGTCTCGTTAAATCAAGATGTTCCAGCGAAAAATAATAAATCGGATACAGGTTTTTAAAATCAAATTGTGATATTTGCAAACCGGTGTCGACGTTTTGATCACGACCCATATATGACAGCAATCGATGGTACACACGTGCGATATGGTTGTCGCCGTAATTAAGCTGTATATCCTCGGATGGTTCCTGTTGTCCGTTTATTCTCAGCGAAACATCCCTGAATCCTAATTGATCAAATATCATATGGCTGTGTTCTTGATTACCCAATCGTTCCCTATTATGTAACGCTATGAATATGACGCGGGGCTGAAACACCCTGTTTTGATGCCAAGTGCCATGTAAACGTATCGGCGACGTTATCCTCTTTAGCAACAGTTGTTACCGCTAGCCAACTCAACAACGATTTTCCTCCCTGTTCCATAAATGCTAACAATCGTGCTTCCGTGGTAACTGATGGAGTCAGCACCGGCATCCACAATGCCATTTTAGTTAAAATGACTTTACCGGCAGCGACGCCAGCAGCACGCCATATTGCATTGTTATCATCGCCCCTTCGCATCAGCGCGATTGTATGCTTAGCCCCATAGATAACCTTCCTGACATTTCTGCAGAATCCAAATATGTGATGGAGTGGAATCGCGCATGAAAACTGTCGGCGTGGTCTTTTTAGCATCAATATTCGTGCTGCGAATCCCATATTGTAATCATTGTTGATACTCTTTATAATATTGAAATTAGCGCCTGGTCTTGCTCTGCGGTCTGGGTTATTTGCTTCAGCCTGTGGGTCAACTGCGGTATCTCTTTCCACCAGCACGTTAATGTACTGAAGATGATCAGCGTTATTAGTGGCGTCCTTCGCAAACATCATAGATGGGCCCGCCGATCTTGTATAATCATCCGAGTATCTCGCTAACCCAATTATCGTCGTTGCAACATCAACCTCGCGTTCTATTGATTCAATTTCTCGCCCGTCAATAAGATATCTGGCGCTCTCAAATAACGCCATGATACCGTTGTTAACGAAGCCAACTCGAACACGATCGTCATCTGCGTATGGTGCATTATCGGCGGCATTTGTCACGAGTTCTCCCTCAATTTCGATAAACGCTTCACACGGCAGAAAGTATTTACTGGTATCTTGGACTTGAAGTTCAATTCGCGATCGTAGGTCGGGTTGTGCTGCATAATAAGAATAATATTGATAATCACGGACAGAATCATCCCTGCGCACTGGGGCATCCATATCAAACGCGTGATCAGCGGTTCGCGCAAACATTTTATTATTTATCATGTTGATGTTTTCAATTGCGATTTTTTCGTCGTAGACCACTTCCCGCTATCGCGTTAATGATCGCGTTGGTTGACGCATCGGCGGATGACTGAGCCGCCAACGACTCTAATTTTTCTTCCACGGCGTTATTTATTACTTTACTGACATTCGCAGGCATCACTGTCGTTGATGGCATCACCGGTGGTTTTTGTTTTTTTCTCCTCACCAACGACATTAGTTTGTCCCGCGCGGCTGAAAGCGCCTTTCCGGCAACATCTCCAATGGCACTAATACCCTTATCACGAATAACATCAATAGCCTTCATTCCTAATTGTTTGGCTAACGGCGCTACTTTTGGAGCCATTCTTGTAAATAACCCCGCAATGGTGCTACCGAGACCATCTCCATAGTACGCGCGGTAAACAGGCAATCGCGAGTTTACCACGTAGACGAGTACTGGTTTATCATGGTTGTAGTGTATGATCATCTTTATTATAAAAACGCCAGTTTTCCAATTAGTGATTGACCCCCCTTTCCCACCGCCGTGTGGAAAACCGGAATAAATTTTGTCAAAATTTCCTTGGGTTTTTGCCCTCGATAAAAATCCGTTTTTTTCTGGTTTTTTCTTGATTTTTAGTCATTTTTGGTCGTTTTTTGTTGCCTATAGTCGTTTTTTTTCGATTTTTCAGCAAAAACATCGATTTTCTCTAAATGATTTCCTGGGGTTTTTGCCCTCAAAAAATTGTCAAAACGGTCAAAAAACGACCAAAAACGACCAAAAACGACAAAAAACGGTCAAAAACGACAAAAAAACGAACAAAAATTAACAAAAACGACAATTTTATAATTTTTTTAATCATCCACTAACTCGTCTATGAGCGTTCGATACGCACTAATGTCCATGATACCGCCCGTAAATAACCGCTTGCAAATATCAGCTGCCTCATTGATTATTTCCGGAGAGTTATTTCCGGCTCGTTTTCCTCCGATTAGTACCTCTAGCCGTGATATATCACTGAGAACACTGTTAGGACAGGTAACGCCGTAGGATTCTTTACCAACAGAGTATCCTTTTCCTTTTTTTAGTTTTACCCTTTTTTCAACTTCTTTGTGGAATGCGTCGTAATCGGGATTACCACGATGTGGTAATGCATTCTCGTGTTTACTCGCTAAATACACTATTCTTGTCCAATCCTTTAACGTCTTTATATTTTTCTCGTAACCGCTATTGATATGCTCCTTATCTCGTATGCTCTTAGCAAAATTAGAGGCAGTAAAATCAACTAATTCTTCCCTGCTGCTAAAGCCTCTAATTTGATCTATTGTGCTCTTCTTGAGTACATTACGGGATATATTCCCCCCTTTCTCTTTTTCTTCCGGTATTTCTTCCGGTATTTCTTCCGGTATTTCTTCTTCTGGTTCTCTTGCGGTAGCACCTAGTTCTTCTTCGTCGGCCATTGTAACATAAGGTTCTTGTGGGTCCATTATAGCGAGTGGTGGTGGCCTCCGTGTTGTAGCAGCCGCTATTTTTGCAGGGAGTGTTTCTAAAGACCTCTTCGTTTGTTTTGTCTGAGCCGCTATCTTTTCAAGTACGCCAAGCAGTGACGCCTTTTTCTTTCTTTCTTCGTCGGGAATATCCCCGTATATCGCTGTTTTCACGTCTTTGGTTGCACTCGTTATCGGAGCAAAGAGTTGTTCGCTTCCAACAGTAAAATCGGTTTGTAGTTGCTGCCGCGTTTGAAGTTGTTCTCGGACCCTGTCTCGTAACGGTATGAACTTTTTAAGCGCCGCTAGCCGCTCTCTGGCTAGCCGAGTAGTAAGTGATTCGCCTACCATTATTGCAAATTGCTCCGCAATTTCTAATTTCCCGCCGGGGGCTCCACGGAGTTTTCGTCTATAATCCTTCTAATGTTTTTGATCTTGCTAGAAATCTCCCGGCGTCGTTCATAAACACGTCCAAGTTTTTTTCGTATTATTTCAACGGCAGTGAATAGTCCAATGAATGCATTTGCGTCATTGTGGTACAAGTTTTCATTAATCGTATGTTGTAATCGTTTTATAAAAAAGTACTCGCGGGCCAGGGTAAAACGCCCCCGTTTCGATTGTTCGTTAATAATCTCATAATCGGATAATATTTTTTCGCTGTCGAGACCATCAGATAATTCAATTCCTTGATTTTTTAATTTTGAAATCTCGGCTAATATATTATTGATGTCTTCGATATTCATTATTCTTATAAAACATCTTATTTTTAAATATAAAAAAAATGAAACCCCCGTGTATCAATCCCGAGGTGTTTAACAACACTGAATACTTTGTTTTCTTCCGGAACAGACAATTTATTGATTATAACGTTTCACACTGTCATGGCGACTTCGTCAGCGCCATAGGCGCCGGTGACCTTGTCACTCGCTGATATTTATATATGAAAATCGAATTCTGTGTCCGGTCCTTTTTGAGATCGCTGTTTGATATACTCGTTCTGCAACAAATCGTATTGAGGCCCTACAAATGTCGAAATATTTTCCTGCCGCATTCATGGAGTGAAATGTTTTTTCTTCGTGAGTTGTTGTATCAAACGATTTGACACCCCTTGCTTGCTTTGAAAACTTACCAGTTTGGCCTTTTTTATTATTCTCACTCTGAGAGATGGCTTGCAGGTTTATAAGAGAATTATTTAGACAATCAGAATCAATGTGATCAATAACGAAACCATCCTCGATTGGCCCCTTAAACGCTTCATATACCACCCTATGAACATAATACTTCTTCTTTCCGGCACCAAATGTCAAATACCCGTGATTATTTACGGTACCAACCGGCTTCTTCAGTTTGTGGTTTCTAACAATGCCGTCGCGAGATGCCTCGTAATTGACGAGCAGGGGATGCGGCTGAAATTCTTGGTCCATTTATATAATAATACTACTTGTCTAATTTATTATTTGGTTTAATTATAAATCTTTCAAAGTAGTCTTGAGGAGTTTTGATGACGAAGTCAGCGGTGGGGTCAATGACGGCGTTTTTAATTCGCTTGTCATAATAGCGTTTTAGTTCCCTGTATCGCTTTCCGCCACAATTAATACACAACTGCGATTTTCCTCTTACACCAACGTGGCAAACCAAGCACGGGAGGGGGCCAAGAGAACCATTACGAACGCTTTGTAAATGATACCCGCAGAATTCACCTCTACATGATTTATTGCACGGGGTTGTCGACCCAATCATCAACCATTTGCAGTGATTCATTATACTATATTCTTTCATTTAAATACTTGTTTTAATTATATGGATGAGTTCGAGAGATTAGCAGCAATTAAGCCCTGGAAAAATATTAAGTTCAATCTCGATAGAGTCCTCAAGGACACACCAAAAGAGTTAATAAAGGATAGAACCCTGTTGAGTAAAATACGCGATTGTATCAATGAATTCAAGCGTGATGGTGCATCTCATAGTTGGTCAACATTTCGAATTGATGGCGTTGTTGATGCTACCATGAACGACAACCGCGCAGCAACGATAATATCACAACTTGACGGTAAAAAGTATTTCTTCAGAGTAAAATTCATTGTCCGGGTGGAATCAGGTGATTGGATCATACGTGATAAATTTGAACCAGTTCTCAGAGACAAGAAAACAGTCATTGTCAGCCGCGACTCCAAGCCGGGGTTGTTAACCGGAATTGACAAACCATACTATGAACGAGCGTATCCTGAAACAGCAGTTGTTTATGGAATATACCCGTTAAATAAGAAACCTGATATCGGAAAACTGAAACCAATGAGACAGTCAACGGGGATAAATTGTGTAGCAGAACGAGTAACAGAGCATTTTACAAATGCATGTCGAGGAAACAAATTGACTGATTTACGACGTAGCAAAATCAACCAGTGGGAACTAACCGTAAAAGAGCGTGGAGCAACCATCAGCGACATAGCGAGATTAGAAACATCGCTGAGATTTCCAATAACCGTTACAACGATAACCGGTGAAGTATTATACGAATCGAAGTATAAATCGAATGGGGCCCCAATCAAAATTATTGATCATAACGAACACGCATGGACGCCCGCGATCACAGTGTTTCCACGGGATAGAACAGTAAAGTATATCCCGGGGGAATTTATACAAGATGGTTTTCTCGCGGAGAGGAAACTATTTGATGCTATTGCTTGTTTGTGTAAAAACGACCCTGTATCAGTGTGGTTACTTCGCAGCGCTGAAAACGATGCGGATACCTTTGATCAGTTTGTAAGACCAAACGGTGAATTATATCGCACTGAAGCGTTTCACAACAAGATGAAAAAAACCGCCATGGAATTTGAAGAGCATGATGAACAACTGCTAACAAATTGTTTTACGATTCCATCGGTTGCGGCTCATGTTGCAGCAAAGAAAAATGCGTGGAGTCCAACGCGCAAGGAATTTCTACCGGATGTACAATCCAGTTGTTTGGAATACAGCCGCGACGCTATGATTTCCGTTGATATGGTTGCCTGTTATCCAGCGAGTTTTCTCGGGTATGGATCCGCCGCTGAGTATTTCAAACGATTTGGACACCCCAGACATGAAATGACTCGTGTTGCTATTAATGGACCACTGCCTGATTTTGATTTAACCGGATTCGCTCGCATAGTATCATTTGAGTTTGCGGCAGGACTTCATCGCTGTTGCTATATTTGGATCGGTAGACACATGTCTAAAAAGAAGTGGCTGCCAATAGCGCTGCTACGGTATATGATTGATTGTAAAATGCTAATTTCGTTGATTGTCAGTGACGCGATTATATCATACCGGGCGCAGACTAAAGTCTGGTTACCAGAACCGGAGCGTCTAGATAGCATAATTGACGAGTCCAGAAAACACATTGATGCCGACGAGGAATATATCGTCGAATGGTCCAGGAGGATATTCAACCAACGAAACATAGAGGCAAAAGATCTCGGTAGAAGAATAATCGGTAAGTTTACACAAGGTGGAAAAAACTGCGACTACAAACGATATTGCTCACGGCTGATTATAGATGACGCAGAATATGATTTCGTAATCAAGGACGCAGTGGCGAAAAATAGATACGTGAACTGCAAAACAGCTTTCTTGTCCAATGGAACGAGGTTGGGTACAGTTGTTACCTACAGCGACGGAGACAGCCCGGCATACCCGCATTTGAGGGCGTCTATGCTGGGTTATGCTTGCATAAATTTATTCTCGATGATAAATAAATTTCCCGACACCGCGGTTAGAGTAGCCGTTGATTCGTTTTATGTTGACGTAAAGTACAAGGAAAACGTAGCCGAGTTTACTAGTCCGGACGAGAGTTGGGGTACATGGAGAATTAAAAATGAAATACGACGCGATTATTCCCCGTCAGCAGATGTCACCGTTGAGAACAACTACTTACGCGGTGATAAATTGTCAGAATGGTCTAATGCACCACCGTGTTCTGATCCAATTTGTAGACATAAAACAGTTTATTTAAGCGGCTGTGGCGGGTCAGGAAAGACGACTCGGGCAATTGAATTATTTCGAACGCGGGCAAGTATAATCGTGCTTACACCGACCCATAGACTAGCGCGAGAGATAAAACAACGAAATGTTGACGCCGTTACTTATCACAGCTTTTTTCGATACAGCGGCGGTGAGTGGACTCCTGATCGAATGGGGGAAAAATTTATTCCTGAGGTTATCATTTGGGATGAGATATGTACTGTTTCGTTAGATGTTTTACAAATGTTTCTTGAGTGGTTGCTGCGCGCGAATACAGCGGTGATCATGTGTGGCGACCATGGCCAACCACCACCATTTGTCGGCGAGGGCCCGCATGATTGGTTGAGCGGGTTCGTGGATTATTATGAAGAAACCGATACTGATTACCGGGCACTTGATGAACAACTGCGCGAAGTTAAAAAATTAATCAGATTACAGCCGGATAGAATTCAATGTGAAATAATTCGCGAGGTGATTCCGGAAACACCGTTAATTGAATTCTGGGAAACATGGAGACCAAACGATTTGATTGTAGCGAGTAGAAAGATAGTCAGGGACACACTTCAACGGAAGTTGTTTACGTTGCATAAGGAAAAGTTTCCAACGCGCCCAGTGCCGTTATGTTATAGACCCGGGGACACACGGCGGCAGAACATTGAAGTTGAAATTCCAGGCCGGACAAAAAAACAAATTCTCGTGCTGAATGATATTGTGCTCGTTGATATCAGCGTCGTCGAGGACGCGCTACGTGCTGATAAATCCCCGTGGACGCTAGGATACGTAACGACAATACATTCCTCGCAGGGACTAACTATCACGGACAAAAGTGTTTGGATAGTTGATAATCGCATCGAATGGTCGAATCTAGTCTATCTTGCAGTGTCCCGAGTACGGAGGATAAATCAGCTTCGAAGAATTGTAGTTGACGGAGTCAGTGACGGAGTCACCATCGATGCAAGCGTCATTGATAGAAAACTCTCGGGTTACCGCCAACAGGATAAAAAAAAAACAGCGGCGTTTTGATATTGATGCCGAATTAATAATTGCGTTACGACAACAACAGAATAATCACTGCGCGAGTTGTAATGGTGTAATGCGCTGGCGTTATTCGGATAAAGACGCTCGCCAATTTACCGTGGACAGGATCGATAACAGTCTCGGTCATGTCAAAAACAATGTGAGATTGACCTGTCTTGAGTGCAATAGACGCAACGGCGCTAGTTAAGACCACGCGGGGGCAATTGAGTATCGTCAGGTATCACTTGTAGTTGCTCGCGTGTAAACCCCCGCTGTGGGGCAGTTGAATCCAGTCTATAGATCGGTGGTCTATCAGTTGATCGTGTTATCGTTGATATGTTATGTGTGGTAACACTCCAAATAGGATCAGTAGCTCTTTTTTTACCGCCTTCAAGCTCTCCTGGTTCATACAGATATCTAACAGTGACATCGCCGAGAATCGGCTTGGAAACGCTATCTATTTTTGATCTTCCGGGTATATACTTTTCTTTAATCGCGTCGCTGGGCTTCATGTTGATTGCTCGGGTAATCTCGTTATTTAACGCTGCAATTACGCCTGGCATCCTTTTCACCCATTCACGAGATCGTTTTTCTTGGATGAATTCCTTCGCGTATTGATATCCAAATAACCGTTCAGCGAGAGTCCGATTGAATCGTTCAACAATTGCCTGATCACGATGTAGCGCAGTATGACCTCGTCGTATCGCGACGCTATGATGTTTCAGCGTTGATAAAACAGCGCCGCGAAATTCACTACCAGGATCAACTTGTAATAGATTTGGCCAGCGCAGAGGGCCTCTTCGATAAATTCTTTCAAACGCAGCGGCTACTTCAGTTGCTGACTTTGTTTTTAACGGCTCCGCTTGTTTGTATCGACTCGCAACATCAACTACGGTTAGCGCGTATTTGTAACCGTTGTCATGCGGCAAAAATAGTATATCAGCCTGATGAACTTCATTGGGTACGCTGACATCAAAGCGCGAGAAGTTGATTTGTTTAGGCGGTGGTAGATAAATTTGCCATATAGCCTGTTTGGATAACCAATTAGCCGCAGTGGCCCTCGTTACTTTTGCAGCGCTTGCAAGCTTACCAATTGCGGCCTTCCCCTTCCAGTATCCTCTCGGAGAATAATAGATGGATTCCATGTTGTTATTATAAACGCTAGCGTTTTCAATTACCAGCGCGAGAAGCTCCGCTTCCAATCATTAATTTACCTTTCATAGCCGATTTTACCAACCATGAGGCCAATTTTTCTTTGACGGATTTATCAGGAATAGCATTTAGCGCGTGAACTAATGTTACGTCCGCGATATGACGCTGTTGCAGATCGCTACTTTTGTAGTAAGCAACATCATGAGCATGACACGCCTTATCGATAGCGTTTATTGGATACTCACCGGGTTTGGGCTGATTTTGATCATCGAGTCTGATATCTAATCGCGTTCCGGGGCCACAGTAGCTATATCCTGGGAGGTGTTTTTCTCCTGGATACTTTGCCCACGGGGTTCCGGGGAGTTTTGATAACTTGGCTGCGATGTCACCTCCTCGCTTTTTTTAAAACATCCCCGGGTCTAATAGAAATAAATCTAAATTTCTTTGTACCGCATTGTACACACTTGCCAGTAAGCGCCGATCTGTTATTTCTTGTTGTAACGGTTGTCATATCATTTGTGCCAGTACGCACTCTACACTTTACACAATATAGATCCATAATTTATGTATAGAGACATGAATATAATTGACTTTTCAGCGACTAAAACAAGAGAACCAGTTAAGCATGTTGCAGCGTTACCAAACTCGATCCGGATGATTATCATCGGACCATCTGGATCCGGCAAGACGCAATTACTACTTAATTTAATAATGAGATGGATGAAGTGGGATAAGTTGTATTTAATCGCCCCTAGCGTGGATGATCAACGATGCTACGAGGTGTTAAAAGATTTCAACGAGAATGCATCAGCGATCGCTAAAAAAAATGTCATCGAGTTTATTACAGATATCAATGATGCACCGGGTATCGACGATATTGATGGCGACGTTAACAATTTAGTCGTGTACGATGATGTTATGTTAGACAATCAAAAAAACCCAGCTAGGATATTTTCCAGAGGCAGGCATAAAAACACTGACGTGATATATGTCACTCAACGATACACTCAGATTCCAAAAGTAATCAGAGACAACTGTAATATTCTTGCTGTATTCAACGGCGTTGATACACACACGCTACGAAATATTTGGCAGACATGGTGCGGCGGTGACATGGACTTTAATGTTTTTCGAAACTTTTTTAGTCATGCTCAGTCGACCCCACATGGATTTGTAACGATAAATTTACATGACCCTCGGACACGATATCGTATCGGACTTGACCAAATATTCGGTTAAATTGTAAATAACCACTTAGCAGCAGGGGGGGGCGATGACATCGACGCGGTCGTCGATGTGTTTACCGGACGCTGACGACGCTAGGATCGGCGCGCAGAAGGTATTAATTAAACCAAATGACGTCCGGACAATTGTCGATTTGGCTCCTCGACGATGACAACGACGACGACGTCGTTTTTTTTTTACCAGGCGCTGACGACACCGGATCCGCTGAGTGCAGAAAGTATTAATTAAGCCAAATGACGATTGGACAAAATGTCGGATTCGCCCCCCCCCCCCCCTGCTGCTGAGGGAGAGAGATCATTCAATATTTCTGCACACTAAATGAAACGTCTAAAGCCCAAAACCATAACACTTCATATAAAAACTGATTGTGATCCGCAGCATGAACAAAACTGTTTCTCTATAGAAGGCTACACCAAAACTGCATTAGTGTTAATATGGATTGGCACACATGTCTATACAATAATCCAATGTTCTATTTAAATGTAAGAAATAATGGATACCATATATCTGTGGAGGCGTAGAAATTGATGTTGCGGTCTTGTCTAGCAAGGGAATAGCTTCCTCTGAAACAAATATAACACAAAAAAAATATCGTAGACAGATTTAGATCTTTATTCAATCATGAAACCACTAAAAATCATAATCGATCTGGTTATACCTCCATCATTCGGCTCCAGCTTAAATCGGCATCTTAGAAGTAGTGAGCATCTATCTTTTTATTAGAGCTTGAGCTGACAAAATGTAATATATCTTCGGATTACGGATCACTATTTAATCATGATCACACATTTCTAATTTCAGTTAATTAAACTTTACCTTTAAAAAACTAATTGTCTTCCTTATGAGCAGAACATCATAACTACCTTCTGAAAACGTGTATATCATTTTGGTAAAACAAAAGAACAATACCTCCTATAGCAGATTCAACAAATACTAGACACAGGTGTAATATGTATTCCTTCTTAAGGAACAACGGATCAATACGTTTGAATTAGTCTTAGCAACTATTATATATAGCTGAATTTGGTAATATAGGCAGCATAGCTCTCACCGAAACTGAATTTACACGATCAACAAAATGAAAAACTTAATTATGTACATATAAGTTATATACATATGTCTATTGAGTGAATAATGCACATCACTATGATATCAAACAAAGAATTTTTAGCAGTGGCTATACAGTCGGAACAATAACACAGAGAGGAGTGCATGATTTTTGGATCATACTTCCATGTCTACCCTTGATTAATAATAGGTTGAAGCGGGCAACCGAGCCGAAGAAAATGAATTTAATTAATACCCCATTCTCGTTCACTGACGCAATTAATGTAGGTTCCCTACTTTTGATATGACCGCATAATATACAACATCACATAACGGCCTGTAGATAATGCCACAAAACTGTACAAGAAATACAATATATAGATGTCAATTAGCGACAATTTTGTGGACACAAATCTAACACCAAAACGTAATTGCATGATGTAATTCAGGTTGTTTGCTGGTGCAAGTGTGTCATTATTTATATACATGTGTATAATAATAAATCTACATCATTCTTGCTTCATCCTTCAACATATATCATCGTGCTAGCTACGAATAGTATGGTTGTGTAATATGATTAATGCACTTGGAACAAAACTTGTTTCCTTGAACGTACATGAAAATGACTGTCAAAATAATCATATATAAAGATGTATATGCTTTTTAGAGCAATATTTATTTTTAAATGACAAATTAATGAAATTTTCAAACAATGTATGTTTCTGCTACAGTGATGGTGTTCAAATCGCTAGGCCCAAGTGATTACTCGAGTAGATGGAAATCCACGCATAGCGATAATATAATCAAAGAATCATTTCAAAGGAAAAATTATTCAAACATACCTATAAATTCGATGAATGTATCATTTGCATTCTCATTTGTTTGTTCTGAAAAGACAAATGATATGATAAAATAGTATTTGTTGACATGGATAACTATTTAATCTTTCAGCACTATCACTGAAGTATGCATTCTACGGCGCAGTCAATGAATGGTGTAATATACGCTATTAGAATCCACATCAAGAAGCAAGGAAATTCGTTTAAGGAACTTACGTTAATAAGTAACACATTTAAAGTCACAAATGTACTTGCATTGTTATGTGAAAATCAGTACTTATCGTAGGTATGTGTAGATAAAGTCACGTGATTGTATATAACTTTGTAAGACATATTTTGAAAGAAGTGGATGAAATGTGGAATGTTCGTCATGACTGTCGCCATGAATTTTTCTTCAATTATGTATATATGCATTCAACTTAAATCTTTCCAAGAGCCAATGAAGAAACTGACCTACAGTAACGCAAAGCTTAATGTTTTTTCGTTAAATATGAATTCACTTTCCGTAGGGCATCTAGAGCAAAGTATATACACACGGTACGACAGATTAAGCAAACTGGAATTATGATCCTTGGAAATGGATGCATGGCGACAGACACAAACTGGTTTGGACACAACTCTAAAACATCACCCATTGGTTTAAGCTATTGAAAAAGCCACCATTTAGAGAAAGGAATATATGTCCTACATAAACTACTCATTCGTTTAACTGCTTATGCGACTAAGCCAGGTGTAATAGGGACATTGATATGGAAGGTAAAACAAATAACAAACAGTTCTCAAGCATGAAAATGATGCCAGGAAGAATTCCAAGTTTTGGAAAGGCTGATGTAGTCTCCTTAACATCAATCCCACCTCAACTTGTATGTCAGTTCGTAAAATAGGTGCGTGAAGCGGACGGTAATTTATACAAAATTATATCATTCGTGACAATATGAACAGCGTTAACCGCTATTGAAGTGATCGAGTTCCTCTCCTTGAAATGTATTCAAGCATTAATTTCATCAGTATTCGTGAAACAAGGTACGTTATACTGAGACAGGGAAGATGAGCCCTCATGCCCATGAATAAGATACATGTCATCCAAAATTGCAACGAACTCAAGAATTCACACTATATTTCCATGTTGTATAGCTCCTCTATATGGTAGTATGTCTATGTATTAATCTTCGTTTGTTTTTGTTGTAATTTCGTTGTCGTCGCAAAATGAGCCTATTCCAATATTAAAAACCTCTGACCCATCATACACTGAATACATTTTTCACCTTCTCAGACACCATATATATAAACCTGCTGGGTGCAAGATAATCAAGTAATTCGCATACTTCTTGTATCTAGAAAGAAACTTCAACTTGTTTGGTAATTATTCGTATCTGCTATATTTCATCTATGCTTCACTATGCGTTTCCATGACTGATATTAGGTAGTTCATTTCCGTTGATGTTGACTCCACATAGTGCGAAAATAGAGTAATTGTGCATAACTGCACCGATTTACGCATTAGAAGTGACATGTCATCAGCGTTATTAGCCCCTTTACCTGAAGAACGTGTTTTGTTTTGTGTTTGGTTTTGATATTTGATCAAAAACTATTATACATCCCACGCAGCGGTATGATACACTTCGCTCTCAATGGTGTTTGCAGTAAACTGTGCACTAAGACATGTTCCGTATTTTTTAGTGCTAGTAAATTTCATTTCAGATATTAAATCGTCATGATATGCAAGACATTATTTGTTTTAGCGTCGACATCGTCATTACCAATATGTTACGGTTTTGCTTAAACCTTTTTTTCAGCAATTTTTACTACATATATCGACATGCAGAAACTGACATCATTTCCTTTTGTTTTCATATGGATGTTTTTTTATAAAATGTCGCCACTGCGGCTATGGTTTCTTTGCTAAACGTTAAACAGAACATATTCTGAAAAATCATAATCCTATTTCTCATATAGTTAGTGAATAATACATTCTCTCCCATATCCTCATATATCGTTATCAGTCAAAAAAATAATGACCATACTACGAAAACGTATTTTATACAGAATCAATTACCAGCTGTATCGATTGCTTATTCATTTTGATGTGTTGCGAAGTGATTTGAATTTTTAAGGTAGCTTTAACAAAATCAGTCATATCGCTACGATGTCGGCAATATGGCAGTTTATGGTGATGTCTAGCACTGGGGTATTATGCGGCAGATATGTAGCATGATGTCCCAACATTCCACGTTATCCTTACACGAGGACGACCAATCCTAAAACTAACCACTTAATGGTGAAAGCCAAGCGAGGCAGGTTATAGTACTCTTTTTATAAGTATTTGGTATGACTAGGGCGGGGATCGAACCCATTAACTCTCGCATTCGAGGCTGACGATGTAACTACTAGGCCTCCGGGGCAGTGCTTAATCAATGCTGAATTCGACATCTATGATACATTTTTTATTGTGAATTGGTATAAGTAACTTGTAAGAATATAAAGGAGGTTTTGCATTATTTCACACTCATTGTACGTTTTGCATACGTGGACATGGAGCAAGTGATTTAATTTGTATGTACTTAGATCCAGTATTGCCTTCATTAACTGATGTTATTAATACTTCCTTCTCATCTGGGGAATTCCCATCATTTTTCAAAACTGCCATTTTAAAGCCTCTGCTGAAGATACCAAAACTAGACCATAACGATTTAAAGAACTACCGCTCAGTTTCTAATCTCCCATTCATATAAAAAATCTTGGAAAAGATTGTTGTATCCCAGCTTGTATCTCATCTGAATTGGCAATGTACAATCGGCATATCGCCCTTGCCTAAGTACTGAAACTACTCTTCTAAAATGACATTCTCTCTGCTTTGGAGAGCAGAAAGATTGCAGTCTTCACCCTCCTTAATTGTCTGCAGCATTTGCAAAATAGACCATGATCTATTACTTCACCCTCTCCAGCATGTATTTGGTATTCATGAAACAGCCTGAATGTGGTTCATGTAATACTTGGTCAACATGACACAAATTGTGTCTGCAAATGGAATACACTCCAGCCCATTTGATCTATGTTGTGGTGTTCCACATGGGTCTGTTCTTGGACTTGTTATCTTCATTTTATACACTCAGCCGCTCACAAGTGTCATAGATCATCATGCAGTGTCTCACCAACTGTAAGATGGTATCACCCAAACATACAAATCTAGCCACCCAACTGAAGTTAATACTACCATCCAAGGTGTAGAGAGGTGCATTTCTGATGTGAAATCATGGCTGACATGTAACAAGTGGCAGATGAATGTTAATAAAACTGAGGTCATTCTGATCACAACACAAAGGCTTTTTCATTCACATTCATTACCTCAAACAACAAATATCAGCAACACTACATTAACTTCACACAGGCAGTGCGAAACCTAGATGTTACTTTGGACAGTACCCTCACATTGCACCAACATGTCATGAACATAAGCATGGCTGCATATCATAAGCTGAAACTCATCACCTCCATTGGCAAATATCTTTCAGTTGATGCCACTAAAACATTTGAGTGTTCATTGGCACTTTCAAGACTGGACTAACTCAATTATGTCTGGTTCATCTCAATATCTACTCCAGAAACTTCAAACAGTTCAAAACACAACTGCTCGGATCATACGTAGAGTATCATGATCAGAGCACACCTCCCTGCTGCTCTGTAACCTACACTGACTATCCATTCGATCCAGAATCAAACACAAAATTTGTTTACTGTGCTACGTTTCACTGCTTCATTCCAGTTCATCATATCTAGCCGACCTCACCAATGTGTACACACCAGCAAGATCCGTGCGCTCCGCTTCTGACAATTGTATACCCATTATTCCCGCTATCAAAACAAAGTCATATGGACATCGTTATTGTGCATGCCAGGGCCCAGCAGCGTGGAATGAATTGCCCACTGAACTTAGACACAAAGACACAGTGATCACATTCAAGAGGGCTCTCAAAGCTCACTTATTTCGACTGCAAAAACAAACTTAAAGACCTAATAATGTTTCCTACGTTAAATATATTCAGCTTGTTCTTTTATGTCTTCAAATTTCATGGTGTGTGATTTTGTTATCATATAATTACATATGTCTTTTTAATGTTATATGAGTTGTATAATGTTACAAAGCACTTACAGACTGCAAGATTAAGCGCTACACAAAGTCTTCATTCTTCTTCTTCTTATTATTATTATTATTATTAGAAAGAGAGAGAGAGAAAGAGAGGGAGGGAAGGATTAAATATATGCGTCATGCTTGCAAAAGAATGTTCTAATGAATGTGTATTTTATGGCCAAACTATTATAACTGGACTAATATTATAATTAATGGATAATTAGTCTTACCCGTGTGTGTAGCGTTTGGTTCCTTACTCATTTCTGCAACTGAAGTAATATATCAAGTATCATGAAAGTGTAGAATAACTTGTATGATTTAGTCATTTTTAAAACATTATTAAGGACTTTTGTTATGCGAAATTCTGCTTCTAGTAATTTTGATAAACATTGTCGTTTATTCAACGACGTATTCATATTATATGGGAAGCTGTAGCACATTTCAGAGGACAAATATAACACAGCATCTATTTATAAAAAAACATTTTTCAATTCGAGATGGTAATATTAGTTGTCTTCCTGTTTCCATATATTCATGAGAAAAAAAATTGGTATTTTAATGTATTTAAATATTATTTGTAGGATCTTCTATTTTATCTGAAGACAAACATCTTGGATATTATTTGCTGGAACTGAAAGCATTCATGAGACGTATGTAGATAGGTCTATAACTAAGACATCGGATTATTATACATTTGGTTGTTGCGCATATATTTAAACTAAGACACTCCTGTATGCAATGGTGCAAAAGTATTCCTAGAATGTTCTATTTATGGTCAATAAGCGCTGTAACTAACGATTAACATAGCTCACCGATTGTCACGGACAGAGTGATATAATTATGCTTGAATTGGATAACTATAAAATATCCTTTTGTTTCCTTGACAATAGAGATTGATATGATTTTACATTATACTCATTTATATATATATATATATATATATATATATATATATATATATATATATATATATATATATATATATATATATATATATATATATATATATATATATATATATATATATATATATATATATATATATATATATATATATATATATATATATATATATATATATATATATATATATATATATATATATATATATATATATACGCTATTAAACCTTAAAATATGTAGCAGAAAGGATGAGAAACCGACAATTTAAGTACCATGCAACTAACAATTTATTTCAACTAACAATTTATTTCACTTTGATACAAAAGCAAATTAAAGCACAATCCAGGAATTGTGAAAGACATTTAAAAATAATCTTAAAGATTGAATGAGAAGTGTTCAGTTATAATTCTAAGAATACTGAATGATTCTAATGAATTTCAATAATCTTGAAGGTCTGAATATGCTAATAGCCTCTGATGTATTGACATACCAATGATGCAATAATTATAAATTACATAGAATGAACTCACACAAATCCCAATAGAAAGTGGTAAACCATAGCCTACGATGACAGTCATTCCAATCAATACTTTAAATAAATAATTCCTCTTGCATTATATTTGAAAACATCTGCAAACTTTGAAAATAGATTACCGTCGACCGAAAATACGGGAACGAATTATTTGTTTATCATGTCTCTATTTATACACACTTTAACGTGACCTACGATATAAAAAATTGTTCTGAAAGTCGAACCATTTCAATAAAAACTTCCGCTAACTCTTAAGCAATGTTAGACCTTGAATTACAGTTGTAATCAACATCTGCATAAACAGTCATTGACAAAACTCGAGTATGCAACAGCTCCATCCATTACATTCAATCATGGACGAAAGTCAAGGACAGACTATAAATTGAATATACATACACTACATATAAAATACAGTCTTGTAAATTTTGATAATTTCATGGAGCTTTAAGATTCAATTGTTCATATGCAGTACTATGTTTTTATAGCAGTGTTTACTATATGCTAATATACCCACATATGCGCACGGTTGTCTACTATGTGAAAACATCATATGTCTATAATACCTTGCATATCCATGTTTATGTTTTATGTGGTTGAGAAAGGGAATACCTATGCACTGCATGTTATCATTTCGTCTCTGGAGAATATATGCACACATTCTAAATGATAAAGAACACCATTAAAATACGACAAAACACTGTATTAGCATTTGTAGTCGAATAATCAGGATTGAAACCTAGGACTGTAGGTCAAGGGGTATCACTGTGTCAGACTGGGGAAAATGTTCAGATAAATATAATGTGGATGGCGTCTAAATTAGTTTATAAATAACTGTATAACACAAAGCGTAACACACGTTAATTATTTAAAGTCAAAGCGACATATATAAAAGGTGAACATGAAAATTAGTTACTTTGATACTATAGCATGTTCCAAATAATTTACAAAACAAAAATAAGTTATTCAAATTGGTATACTTTATTACGGACAACTTAACCTAATAAAAGAGTTAAATAGACAACCATCATATGTTATAATTACATATTTCCGTTATAATCTTACCTAATATTTTCATTGCTCTGCACGATACGACTGAAACAATTGCTGCCACAGAACTAGCTATTACACAGGTCACCAACATAATGAAACCGCGAGGATCTTGCGGACTACCCCACTCTGTAACAACGCCGCGGGTGACTAAAAGATTAAATGCATATAGAAATTAAATATTAAATTTCAAAAATAAAAAATATTAAAAATAAACACTACATTAGGACCATTGCATTTGCGTTATGAAACTTTTAGATAAGGTATCTCGTTTAACTGATGCAACGAGTTGCAAACAAGATTTATCAGTATATTAAACGGGTATGGTCTTCGAAAATATAATTTTTACTAACTCCACAAATGCACAATTAAAATATTACAAAGTTGGTAACCCATAATTTTAACACGAAGTATTCGCTGAGAAATGTACAAGTATATTTTGTGAATTTAAAATTTCTGGGTCGACATAGTTCAAAACCTTTTGTCACGAGGATCACTTTCCCTTCACAATTGCTGTACATGGTTACTCCTAAATGGTCTTAAACGATTTAACAGGAAAAGCAAAACTAAACAGTTTTGTAAAATTCAAAAATAAATTAATTCTCTCAGTTAATATTTAAGAGAAAGTACATTACTGTGAAATAAATCCCAAAGTATAACATGTGCTCTATAACAAGTCCAAAAGCAGAGAATTTTCCAAACGAATTATAATCTGCTGATGCACGAATAGCTTTGAAGTTGACAACGTCTTATGGTATCAAAGAGATATAATCCAACATTCTTTAAATGAACTAACAATAATCTCAGATCCTGTTTTAGTTCAAAATACCAATTGGCATTTTCTAATTCTTCTTACTAATGTAAATAAATAAATTCTCTCCAAATAAACCTGAACACACCTAAGATGATTCCGCAAAAGCTGATATTAAAATAGGAAAGAATAATTGTGATGAGAGCAACCTTTATAGCCGCCAATTGCTCAATACAATGACAATGATGTAGAGAGAGAATTTTCACTTCAATTAAAGTTTCACGTTTTGAACCTCCTAAGGTCAAAAGGTGATATAAACACGTTTACAGATGTATTCTTAAATTGCAACAAACACTCATGGACACATGTTAGTTATTTAAATATGTCGTTTGAAAATGAAGATTATTATAATTCACAACCTATATTCGTGGTTATAAGGTAAGCACACACATATATATAAAATAACATCACAAAAATGTATTTAAAAAGCGGTAATAATTGTATGAAGATATAGATCAATATTTGTCTACCACACGACAGGAATAAAAAATAGATATCTTGCCTGTTTGTTTCAAGTGTAAACATTATTTAACTGATTTTTGACATTTTATGAGAGTTACGTTTTCATCATACGTAATGCCATACATCATTATACTGTTTGTAGAAATGAATGTCTTGAAGAATTTTTGCAAGCAGGAAGCAAGTTGATCCTTAACCTGTGAAGTCAATATCTCGATGGAAACATCTACTTGGTTTTGCCGGTAATGAATGACGAAACATGTTCATGGTTTCAAAGGTTCATAACAATTATGCTAGACCGTCTTATGGTCGTTTGCTCGTACCATGTCTTAACCCTAAATTTGAAGGCAAACATGTTTTTTGGCAATATAAAGTATCCATAGGTCCAATGGTATTATTTACAAACGAAGAAGAAAATGTATATGTGTCGGCAAACAGATAGAGACGTTATCTGCTTAAAGTCGATTATTTTCTGCTCGTTGAGGTACTTTTTCTGAATAGGATAACATCGCCTTATTTGGAAAATAACGTTGCATTTACAATATAAACCGTTGATATATTTGTGTTAGCTCATATCACGGACGGAAATAATAACACTTACAAAGACAGATCACAAAACGCAGCATTTATATAATAACTTATTAGTAACTAATCAATCTTAATGAAAAGCCTAAACATATAAACCAAGCGATAGTATATAATGTTATATTTTGAAGCCATTAATTGGTTGCTTATAGACGAACGTCTCGATAACACTATGAAAATAGTCTTTTATGAAGTTCCACCCTGAGTTTATGCTTTCGTGGCATAATAATGCCAACAATTAACATTTGCCAAGTCTTAGAACAAGAACACGTTTCCAAAAATGTATTTATGTCTGATACAAATCCATTATTCCATACCTTCCCGATTGTATGATTTTGCCTGATCCACCAACCACTTCAATCACGCAATCATTAAAATCTATTTGCAAATATGCTGATTTATTAAAACATCAAAATATAAAGTGTTGGTGTCATACAATGCAGATTCTGTTTCTAGTTATTCAAGTACATTTGTACGGCAACTGTATTCCACAAAACCTTTACGCTCACTACATGCTAAATCATATCCTATTACATCCATATACTGTTATTGTTTGATTAACTACAATCAAGTGTATGAATAGTATCTGAAAAATCAGTGCAATGGATAATAGAATCGCCCGTTTAACTACAAAATGTTTTTACATTAAATGCAGATAAGCATTACGGTAAACATTTATATTATGAATATTCTAATCGTTTGGTTGCTTTAGAGCATCCCAAGCGTTATAAGAGAACATCAGAAAAACAGAGACATAAAGGACCGTACATTAAATGCAGGGTGGCTACCTGCACATTAAACCTGCAAAAAGGAGAATAATTTCCAAAAGAAAGGTTTCTATGCAAATTAAACATAATCACCATGGTAACGTCAATCATACAAGTAGAATATTGCATACATTTATACATACACAATCAAAATCTCTAAAATTATCTAAATAATGTACATATTGGGGCACTGGTACGAAAACCCAATCCAAATAGACGTAAGGCTCATCCGGAACATAGTCCTGCATTCGTCGAATAATGTACCAGAATCATGATACAATGCCGGACCATTATTTAAGACCAAGTCATATAACCAACACTAGTTGGTCATAAGGTATCCATTCACTAAACATCCTTGGGGCAATTACTTTGAGAAATATTAATGCTTAAACCATAGTTAAAGTTTTCATAATGTTTGGTACACTTGTAGGCTTTCCAAAAACCTGTCAAGTCTCATCAAGAATTTCGTTTTATGTATTTATGTTCCAAGACGGAATGCAATACATTGACATTAGATTGATTCAACCACTATTAAAGGCATATCGAATTGGATAGATTTCATCAAATTTTGAAGAATATAGTTCAGTCATATTCCTTTGATATAAGAAAGATTGGAATTTCTTATGGCATTACTGTTGATGGATGTTATTGATTCAGTTCGATAATCATTGGTCTGTACCCCTTTTGAGATAGACTTTTACATACTGTCATTGAACCATTCAAGTTATTAAAAGAGAAACGTTTTTCAACTGCAGATTCAGAAAGAAATCTTCCTGAGTATGATTTCAAAATGCTTATCTACACGTTTCTTGTTTTATGGTTTATGTACCAGATTTGTTACGCCTCATCAATACTATTAGTGATGGCTTTTGCATATTCCACTGTTGGATCATGGTCTAGTGTTTGGTAGAACCTATTGTCATTTAGTTGTCTATTTTCTTCACTGATATAGTCGTCCCTGTTCATAACGATCACAGCGGAACCCTTATATGCAGCTTAATTATGATGTCCGTTCTGCTCTTCAGTTAGTGTGGGATATTTGTTTTTTCCTTTGTCAAATTAGAGTATCTGTTAGTTTGTTTGATGTGTATGGAACTGTCGTTTTCAACTGAGTTGACAACGGCTTCTAAATTTGGAACTGAGCTTTGTGGTGGGGTCCAGTTTTCTTTCTTACTGAATATGGGTGGATCGCAGCTTATATGTTCCTCTAATGTATATATTGGCTGCATGGGAAACTAGAACTGTAGACAATCCACCCACACACTTCCTAGTCTAACTCCTGCATCTTGTCCTAAAACTTAATAACTTTGAATTTAGGTAAGAAACCTACCTCCAAATTAATTGAACCGCAGTGGGTACAAAATGGCTCCTTCGTACGCTAATATTTGTTATGGGAGAACTGGCGTGTCAACATTTTGCATCGATTTAACATACACCATACCAGTGGTTAAAATTTATTGATGAGATAGAAATGAAGTGGCAGTATGGAAGAGAAAGTCTGGATGATTTTATATCAAAGGCAAACAACTTCCATCCCTCAATAAAATTGACGGCATAAATCTCCAAATCAAACCACGTCTTTCTGGATATTGGAACCATACTGGTAGAAAACATACTCCATATATGAAACCTACTCCAAGCCAACCGACAAACACCAATATCTCCTCCCAAGCAACTGTCATCCAAAACACTGCATTAGGAACATACCATATAACCAGGTAATGAGAATATGCAGTATTTGCTCGACGATGAAACATTCCTTAAAAGGTCTGAAGAGATATATAAACATTTAATTTACATAAGCTACGACAAAGACCTGATTACGGAGGCAACATAAAGGGTTAAACAAACAAACCGCGATGACCTACTCAACTATGGAAAGAAGGAAAAGGCTGGTCAGATACCATTTATTCCCAGCTACCATCCAAACAACCCCCAAAGTATGCAAAATCATCGGGAAACATTGGCCTATCGTGGAAGCGTCTCACGCACTAAAGTTAATCCTCCAAAACAAACCAGTAGTCGCCTACTGGAGACCAGAAAACCTCAAGGACATCGTAATCAGGGCGAAGCTAACGCCAATCACTAGTAAAGACCACCCAAGTGAATATGGCGCCTGTGGCGATAGAAGGTCCAAAACCTGTTAACGTATGATAGAGACAAGGACATTTCATAGTACTATGACTAGAGAAACTTATACATACATGGTCCAAATGAAACGTGCAAAACAAAGAATGTAATTTATCTCATCACATGTAAGATCTGTAGCCTTCCGTATGTCGAACAAACTGAGAAGCTACACAACATGACCAACCTTCATGGATCTGTTCGGACGAAAAAGAAGCTTTACAGAAGCCCGGTCGCAGAACACTTATGCTCCCCTGGACACACGTTCAGTGATGTAACACTTATTGCTAAAAATAGATGTCGTTATGGCTCATCAATTTCTTGGTCAATATAACTATGTTCCATTATCAGCAATAAGCTGAAATAAGGTAGTTGACGCATAATATAGTTGAAAGGTTGAATTCCTGAAGAAAGAGCCATGCAACGATTCGCAAACGCAACGGTTTTTTTTATGTTTTATTTGTTTGTTTTGTCTGTTTTCTTTTCGCCTTTGAAAAAAACTATTAAAGGGTCGAAAGCGCTCAGGCTAGCTAGATGCTAGTTTCGCACTGTTCATTGTCGGATTGTTGCATTTATCTTAATCAATTCTATCTCTATCTTTATATGTATATTATATATATATATATATATATATATATATATATATATATATATATATATATATATATATATATATATATATATATATATATATATATATATATATATATATATATATATATGTATGTATGTATGTATATATACGACTATTCTCTTAAGAAAGCTTAACTGTAAAATTATTTATTTTTACTTTTGAGGGGATTGTTACGCATATCTAGGTTTACAATTTGACTTTTACTTGTGAATTCATGAATGAGGGCAGAGTTTCAACCTACCAGACATGTGTCATTTTTTAAGATATTTACTTAGATTCGCTATTAATATATGGGGATATCTCTGCAAAACTATATTGCCTACAAGAGTTGTCATAGTAGTATCTAGAATTTATGTTCAAGACCTGACCCTGTGCATGAATTAGATGGAATTTTTCATTCAAATTTACCACTATTCTGGGCATCATCTTGTAACAAATGATAGTCTGATATGAATAGAAGGGCAAGTACAATTCATTCCTGTTTTGAATTCAGTCTGTGGAATCATTTGCTTGTTTATTCGGATATAATCTGAGAGGAAATAATTATTTAAGTTATTAGTTAGAATGACTCTTTGAACAGAAACCCTATTTGGAATTAAGGAGGACTCATTTAAAAACGTTATGTTTTATATAACTGTGATACTTCAAGACTGTTCTCACATCGACACATTCAATAATCATGGTACGTCAAAACATACAAGCTTCTGTACTTATGTTCTCAATGTATAACCTTTTGGTTTGGGTGGATTTAATTCACGATACTGAACTGTTTTATCAAT
The DNA here is from genome assembly GCA_028554795.2 of Sinohyriopsis cumingii. Classification (NCBI taxonomy): domain Eukaryota; kingdom Metazoa; phylum Mollusca; class Bivalvia; order Unionida; family Unionidae; genus Sinohyriopsis; species Sinohyriopsis cumingii. The sequence continues at coordinate 53,881,314 of CM068831.1, forward strand.
CTTCACCCTGTGTTGTAGGGAAAGCACATTTATTTATTTGTGCATTTTTTATAGAAATATAAATTATATTTCCATGACAGTTTGGTCGTGCGCGAGCTACTGTATTGCCTGACTCAACAGTGCAAAACGTCGCACATAGCCTCCTTTCACCAAGATAAGACTTCAATCTTTGGAATACATTTCATTTCAGGATACATTTTATAATCTAATAATTGTGTATGTACCTAACAGGGTGAGGGAATTCCACAATACTCAATAAGCAACCCAACGGTGGTGTATAATTATCTAGAAATAAATGTAGCTGTTTAAACAGTTAATTGTATGAGTGAGTAATCCATTAATTTCTCTGCTTTTGCCCATTTTATATCCAGTGTCGTGTCTGTCCAGGTGAGTTGATTATATTACACGTTATATTATAACATTGCTAAAACCTTATTAGTGATTTAACAACGTCTGTTACAGGGGTAAATTTGATTTCCATTTTATTCTAAAGCTTGATTCAATCAGTACGTTACTGACTTGTAAATTTTAAATTTAACATCACCCATGAACACACGGGTTTCGAACCATAAAATATAGGTATGTAGTGTGTGTTATGTGCGTGTGTGTGTGAGCGAGAGACAGTGTACAATACAAATATGCATGCCTGATAGAGAAAGAGAGTTAAAGAGCATGTCCATTCCGTGTTAACTTCATTGGAAAAAAACACCAAGGGGGATACGATTTGTGTCCAGTGAAATATCTGAGTTGCTGGCAGACCGGAAGTGTCAGAATGTTTTTCTCGTGCCCGCGCGTATGCGACGGATTTTCCTCCATTAAGAACAAACTATATTTGTATTATACAATCTCCCCTACAATTACTAATTCTGCATCTCAAAGGGTAATCATGTCATCAGATAAAAAATAGAATATGATGCAATTGACATTAATTCAGGGGTCGAATATGGCCAGGAGCCTATTCGGAGCACGCTGTTCTCATCTCATCACTACAACTAATGAACGCCATTCAAATGAAACGCTTCTTTGTGGAAATTTTTTGTGAGTTAGATAGTTTAAAGTTAAACACTGAAAAATGAAGGAACTTCTGTGGGATTTGATCTTTGACCACCACATGGGTTTGCCTCCCGGAACCGTTTTGTCTACTTCTTTACTCCCCCCCCCCTTATACACCAACAATCATTTGTTGATTAGCCTTTAATTACGGGTCCACTGTGAAAGAAGCGAATGAAACCAGTTTCCACGTTACATGATATTTCCCTACAGAAAGATAGTTCGTTAGTTACAGGCCTGTATGTTAACGGATGTTATGTAATTTGGATTATTAATTCCACTAATTTACACAAGATGCAACGTTCTTGTTTGTGAGCAATCCACTTAGTAATAGCGTCAAAGATAGAAATAAAAGATTAGTGTGACCTTGACATTTTAAGTGTCATGTACCTCAAGACCATTTACGAGGCAAAGCTCTGTAAATGTGGAAATTATGATGTGTAGTTATTTGAATAGTAACAAAAAAGAAAAATTAACTTTTACTTAAATGAATTCGATTTGTTTTAATTACTGTATTCCATTTCAGATCCAATTCGTGAAATAGCGTAATTAGGATGTACTCGAAAGATCCGATGAAGAGCTAATAGCAGTAAAAATACACAAACTAATGATGGTACAGTTGATTGTTATTGCCTACATACGGAATTCCAATCATAATAATTTAATTCATCTAAAGCATGGTGCAGCCACATAGAAGGATATATAATTCTTAAAGAATGCGTGTATGTGTGTGGGAGAGAGAGAGAGAGAGAGAGAGAGAGAGAGAGAGAGAGAGAAAGAGAGTTGTATAAATAAGCAAATGCTATCGTAGAGAGTGCATCTTTGTTAAAAACAGTAGGACCTAAACCACAAAATTTGCTTATTTAGCTAAGAATAGGAAACAAAGATTATCTAAGTGGCATGTGGAATTAAACTTCAACTGTCACCACAAGGTGTCGACCTTATGCATGCAACCAAGTTAATTTAAATACTTAAAAAACAAGATTGGAGCAACTGTTAAAGCTAAAATTCATCATCAATATTGTGGAACTAATTAACAATGCTAGTAACTATTATACATGTTATTTACTTCCAGTGACAGCGACATAATGCGTATCACCACACAAACACCCACACACATACACACACACACGCACACACACACACACACACACACACACACACACATACACACAAACACATATATATATGTGTGTGTGTATGTGTGTGTGTGTGTGTTTGTGTGGTGATACGTATTATATATCATATATATATATATATATATATATATATATATATATATATATATATATATATATATATATATATATATATATATATATATATATATATATATATATATATATAATCAATGATACAAAGTTCCAATAGCCTGTAAACAATATACGATAATTTTGGGGGTTACAAGGCATACATGTTGTAACATATTTAAACGCATTAATTGTGTTGTTGTTGTTCGTATTGGTTGTTTCTTAATCATATACAAATCCATTACTTTTAATTAAATATGGAAATGACCTTGTGACGATCGTAGCGAGATAGGGCGAAAATCCATGAAATGTAGAGGTATTGAACTTGGATTTTCGTTTGTGTTATACAACGATGTCTCTGGACGTAAGAATAATGGCACAAAATAAGTGAATCCGACAAAATGAGGAGAAAGAGAGAAAGAGAGAGAGGCTTTTGTGATTTGTATTTTTAAGGTAGCCTCAACGGTCACCAGTCATACTCTAACATGTTTCTTTTTATATCAGAATTGCATTACATGAATTAAAAAGGTTATACAAAAACATAAAACAATTTATCAAGTGTAAAGAAGAAATAGCATTTTAATTACTCCAAAATAGAGGTACACATCGCAGTTACTTCCACTTAGCTAGATGTCCAACCTAAAAAGGAAAACAACCGGAAATGACGTGCATATATCCACACAACACAAAATAATGCTTCTTGTTGTCGAAAATGCAACGTTTTAAACTATGGATAGTGATTATTTAGATAAAACTATTTTTTAAAATACTGTTCAGGCTTATATTGATACTGGTGCACGGCGCACTAGTTTGTGTCGTTTTCAAAAATATTTCATTGTCTCAATGTATTTTCAAAATCCCCGTTAATACACGTGAAAAGGAATCCATGCTGCCTTCTCTATGTCGGCCGCCTTTGCAAAAAAGAAAAAAAGAAAGTTGAACATTTATAAGAATCCAAAGGAACCATAGCTGGATTCATTTTGTCGGCCGAATTTAAAAAAAAAAAACAACCTGAGAGTTTGTTGCTTGCTCCCAGTTGTGTTTATGCATCACCCTGAATTCTATTTGTCTGCCATATGTACAGGGCCATAGAGAGCGATCACTGGTCCTGAGGTAAGAAACACACGGGCCTCTCCTAGTTCCTCTTCAAACAAAAGTGTTATTTTATAAAATTTAAAAGTGCTGTTCGGTCCGGGTTCACTTACGGGCCCGGGCCTTGGGGATATATCCCAGGTTGCCCCAACCGTTTTGTCGGCCTACAGATGTAATCATGATTGATACAAACTGGCATAAATGTTTGTGGGGTAAATATACAGCAATAACTAGCTTTAATAATAATTATGTAACCCATGCTAGAGAAAAGATTATCATTTGCACTCACAGTGAGTGTATTTTCAAATAATGATTTTTATCTGCCAGATACCTCCAATAATTAGCTTGGAAACAATAAAATCTAGGTCATTTTGCGCCTTGTAACGTATCATGCATGAACTGCATGTGCATTGAAACAATCGGGTGATAATCCAGTTTCATTTACGATTTTGTTATCTGACATAAGCGATACATACAACATTAAGGATGCATACGTCAGCCGGCATCTGCTACATGCATGGAGTTTGTGGATATATTGTTTTCTTTAATAAATTTCGCAACATGAAAAAGAAGGAATACATGATAACATTGCAAGGTTAGTTTAGTTTATTTTATTTTGAAGTAAGTGTTTCGTTTGTATATTGTATTTTACCGTGCAGTGGGGCAGGCAGAAATTCAACACATACTTATTTCTTTGCTTAAGGCATGGGACATATATCTTGCTGTAAAACGTCATAAGTTCTGGAACAGGAGAGTATTTCATTGCGCCCTGATATATACGGTAAATAAGGTATGACTGATTCTACAGAGTTGTACATCTATAAATAATAAACGTCCCGGAGTAAAACCGGATATTTATATTTTTAAATTCTTTCGAGTTCATATTGCCTATAATAATGATCAATAAAGAGTTTGAGCAAAGTCTACAGTAAGCACGTTCTACAAGTATTATGATTAATTAAAACATTAATATTTTACATCTGCAGTAACATTACTGTATTGTGATGCTTTATTTGACTATTTTAGTTAGCCTCTTTCGTTCCCTGTTCTAATATGCACTATAGAGCTTTCTAGAGGATTTAGGAGGATTTAGAAATTTCCGATCCTTCACATTATTCGATTCACATCTTCAATCCACTTTTTCTAGTAAACAGCGTGTTTCGGAAAAAAGAATGAACCCTTTTGTCTTATAATCACTCTTTTGGTTACATCCATATGTAACACAGTTCACAATATTTGCTGTGCAAAAGCACGATTTTAAGATATATGACATAGACATTTAAGAAGGGAAATTAAACACTCGGATGTCTTTTATTGATAAAAAGTATAAATGTACGTCAAATCCATTTTTTGCACGCGGAAACTACCGATTGGTAACGTAGATTACCGAATAAAGTTTTCATTTAAAAAAGCGGATTTTTAAGTCTGATTAAACATTTGTATGGTGTGTATACGAAACAGATGTGTTTCTTATGACTATAATACTTTAACAAGTTTGTGCAATACTGGCGGCCAGTGACCTTTAACAATTTTTCAGTCATACCGCTACTGTGTCTGCAGTGTGGCAGTTACAATGTTCTATTTCGTATGAGAGAGAGAATGAATGTCATGGCTAATTAGTAGTATTGTTTATTAAGTAAAAAATATTAAGTTAGATAAACTGTAAATATATTAAATAGTTTAACTACCTCTTGTTCGTTTGTTATTTTGCTAGTTTGTACATTACACTTATTTCCTTGCTCCAGAACGTGAATGAGTGAGAGTTGGTAGTGCTATATTTTCTTAATTAAACCAATTGTACATGCATACATCATAACTGTGTATTATATTCATTTAATTAAACTGAAGAAAAATAAAAACTCAAAAAAGAAATCAAACAAAATATCAATATGCAAAGGTGATTGTGAATATCCACAAAACTACATTTTGTAGCGGACTCTCGGCAGGGATATCAGGAGTTCATTAACTCTGTCAATATACCTGAAGTAAATCTTAACTGCGCTCAAAAGGCAATTATGTGTATTTCTGTTTAACAAAAAATGAAATATATGTGTAGTCTATAAATTGTAACACTGATATACCATTAGCTGTATATATATATATATATATATATATATATATATATATATATATATATATATATATATATATATATATATATATATATGTATGTATGTATATATATATGTGTGTGTGTGTGTATGTGTATGTGAGTGCGTGTATGAAGAATTATTTATAAAATAATTATATTAACAATGTTTGAAATCGGAAAACTTGTGTGTTGGGTCGATTATTATTATTTCAATATTATTATTAATTAATGATGATAATAATTTAGTGTGTATTATAATGAAATACGCCTTATCCACGCCTTTATCAACCTTTCGTCCATATTAACCTCGTGGTGAATTATAATTCTTTCGTAAACATATTTCCACGGTAAGTGGAACATAACTAATGTCGCTTCGTATCGGTCGATATAGGCACTGGAGTGAGATGCTTACATAATGGGTATTGCTCACCAGAAACAGTGATGGTAAATTCGTCCTCACGGTTTATGATTTGAATTCACCGAATATCTCTTGAAAGGAGCCTACCTTCAGGGGCGGTAACAACAGTCATCAAACAGCCCTATAGGTGAGAGTTAAGAGAAATTTGTCTAGTGGTATTGCTCACCAGAATCAGTGATTGTAAATTCGTGCTCGCGGTTTATGATTTTGAATTCACCGAAGGGCTGTTGAAAGGAGCCTACCTTCAGGGTCGGTGACATAAGCTATCGAAAAGCTCTATAGGTGAGAGTTAAGATAACTTTGTCTGGTGAGTGAGATAAGACAGAAAAATGTATACATTTATTATAGATATATATCCCATTAATATATTTTGACTTTTCGATTTATGTTTTTTTTTCTGGTTTTGTTTGTATTTCTACAGCAACTATGTAAGATAATAATTTGTCTTGTCACTTTGTTAAATACTTTGTTAAATACCTTTAGTTGTGTCTGAGTCGTTCTCCAGTGTATTGTTGTTGGTTTCAGACGAACGTTCCTTAGAGCTGAGAGAAAAAGACGAACAGAACCGATGGCAATCATCGGCAGAACAATTCATGGCTTTTCCTTGCGGACAGCAAAGTATTTCTGTATCGTTGAACGACGAATCGATCTCTATAATATTTCCTTCTGCCTGTCATAAAGGAGATAACACGCAAATTTCAACCAATCTACGTATATTTTATACATATATTTATATAACACATGTAAATGTGATTTAATGTAATGTATAACGTTCTGTTTAGTTTTCGTCCGTGGTGCTGTACAAATGCACAAATATAGAAATAAATTTAAGTAATGACGCTGAGTCGCAACCTTTGGATTTTTAATAGTAACGATGAAAATCCTAGGGTAACAAACCAGATAAATAAGGATTACCTCTTGAAAGAACCATTAAAATAATAAGCCGTGCATATTGACATATTGATGTGATGTAGTGTGTTTACTGGATTTATCAATAAGGAGTTTAAATGTTTTTTCCATTTTATTTTATTTTTATATTGTATTATATATAACAATGAGAAATTTTAGCAAGCATATACAACTCTATGCAAGTAAAATCACAAATGTTGTTTGCTATGAATAAGCAGCGAAGACTAATTTGCACATATTTCATTTTATAATGATACATTTTCAACATACCAAAGGTTCGAATGTTTTGCTTCTTTTCCATACTGCTGACATATGTGGTTTTCCACAGCCTGATGGCGAAATATCACAAGCGAGTTTCCAGTTATCTCCTGCAAAACGAATCTTGACCATGCACATGTCTGTTGGTGGTTCTGTATAAATTAATAGTGTATTATATTACAGATATTGTCACATAAATGTCACACAATATACGAAGATTTATCAACATATTGATAATTGTATTTTCGTGATCGAATATCACATTTTGTCGGTTTAATTTGACCAAAGGAAACTGGAATTGTCTTTCCATGAATATAGTTACAAATGACTTGACTATGCAGTTTGATTGTTATCGATCCATCCAGCCGGGCGCTTTGTTAAGCTTAAATGCTTTCGTGAATTGAAGATAATCTACAAAAAATAAACAAACCAATATTTGGAAGCAAAAGCAAACACTTAGTATGTTGCTTACCTGAGACCTGGAGGACAATACTTTGCATGCTTTCGCTCGTGGACCAGTAAAGCACAGGAAGTAATGTAAAAGTTCCCTCGTCATCTAGGGATATATTTTTCAGGAGAATCCCTGATTCTCCGAATCTCTGAATTCTATCCAGATAGGCAGGTTCTACTTTAAATTCATCTTTATCTGACACGATGCAAATTAATATGTCGTTGAAATACCACTCCAGTAATCTTATCTTCTTTCCGTTTAGATCGAATTCCCAATTCAGGACCAACGTTTGTCCTCTGCAAGCATTCAACACCCTGTGTTCCGTAATCCATCGTAGTTCTAAGTGAAAGAAAAATAAATGATCTATCTTTCGAAACTGTAATATATTTCTGTCAACAATTTCTTTACTCAGTATTGATGAACAAATAAATATATCTTTTCAGATGAGGGCATGAAGGCAAAACAAACTTTTCTCATTGTTCCCATCAGGTCATTGTTTGACTGATGCGAGTATCAAATTGTAGAGTCGTACATGGTCATTTAAAAACCTACCCTCCTCAGATTTGCAATCGTATACATTGTGCACAGAAAGATTATATGCAAAAACATGAACTACTTTTGTTTGCAACATTGATTTACTTTTAGACAGAAATAAATCACCGAACGTTTGTCTAAACATTGCTGCCTTATACTCTCAAATAAACCTCATTTTAAAGCTATTACGTTTTGAAATATTAAGCAGAATTACTTCGGATGAAGACTATCTTTGTATAGAACAAATAATAATTTAGTGCAATGAAGTATACTCATATAACTTTCAGGATCTTTTAACTTTACTTTTCTTTACTTGCATGTACATTTCATGTTTATAGATATTCACTATGTATAATATCTAATTTATGACTTTGAGCGTGAGCTTTATTTTCGTGCTCAAACGCCTTCGAAGTTAAAGATCCTGACGATATCTATGTTCAGAAACTTTAATCGCATCAAGAGTCAATCGATATCTATATAACACTAGATGTCGAAAAAGCAGGTTCCTTATGTAAGCCACATGTTAAAAATCAAACTAACCACTTTTACAAAATCAAACCGAGTGAAAATAATTCCTCAGGTCATTATCATGAACCGCTTTGACGCGCTACCAAATAACTTCATGTAAGAGTCGATGACCCTTTGCTAGCAAAGATTAGGCTTCATATTCTGCCTCTGTGTGAAGAGGCTGCTAAAAAAAACTATGAATCCAGGAGTATTTTTTTGATGGACATCGCTAATATGTTGATAGAACTGAAACACAATTGGACTAATAACAATTAAAATTATCATAACTGGGTTTTTACGAAAGTTATAGTTGTTACATAATCACTCATATTGTCATAAGTCCGAAGGAATAAGGATTAATTCTTATAAACGGCAAAATACTAGATTAGATACCAAAAGACAGTATTTCCTTTACCGTACCTTGTAAAGATGATGGGCAGTATTGTGTATACAGTTAAGAACATTTATGACAACTGGATTAAAATTTGTAACGTAGAAGAATTTTAAAATAAAATATGCTAATAGAGATACGACGGCCAGAATCATGCCTCACCCACGGTAAGCTAAAAATATGCAGTTATTGTTTCAATCCAGTTCTAAGAACACACTTACCTAAATTGCTAAAATTGCAAAACATATATACTCTAAGTTTAATGTCAATACGTATTTACAAACTTAGAAAGAGCAAGCTTACCTTCTGAGGAATTAACACCTTGCAATGTCACTACAGACATTACAATGAAACATGAAATGGCATTCATCTTGGGACATCTGAAAGGAAGCGTAAATGTGTTAAACAATTTACAACCTTTAAAATTTGAATCTTAAATGTTAACTAGAATGTACTTATACTTGGCGCTAATGGCGGCAGCAAAAGAAGACAAAGCAATACTAAGTATATCTGATGGCAAACAGCTTTTACACTACGCACTCCAATTGACGCTGGATTTAGGCATACAACCGTAAATGTGAAGCATGCAGTCATTTATAAAGAGTCACCTTTTTTCTCAAATTCAGCACCTGTGGATAATATTCAGGACCGACCAAGAGAACATAGCGACCGTCAATAATATTCAAGGTATGATATATCTTTATACTGTCGTTCGTGACAGCCAAACAGCAACTGAAAACATTACTTTATCTACCTATTCAAATAAACAAATAGTGGTCTTTTTAAAGATTTGAAAGGAGCTCAGTCCAAATATTTACACAATTCAACTTGGAAGGTCTGGAATCGACATTCAAAATTACAGTGGTCAGCCAAAATCATGGGAAACTTTCCGTATTCGTCGATTTTCGATTCTCAATGAATTGGTGTTATCTTTATTGTGGTTTGTGAACAAGTGATTGAAATCCGTAGAGGGGACAATGATTGACATACGTTCCATAGAAGAGTAAGAAAATCGTGCTGCTTTGACGGTGTCGCAGTGCATAGCACAACTTTGCTCACAGGGTACTGTATCATATTTGACTTCGTTAGAAGTTTGCTAGCATCAATATTTTTATCTGTATATAAGTCATATTCCTTAGTCGGATTCTGTACGGACAATGATCTTTCTGTTTTGCAACTCTATTCATACTGGAGACTGGTGTGTCGAAATGTAAAGTGTGGTGATTAGTACGTTTGACGAGTTTGCTATAGACGATCTGATACAGTCTTAATCAGTGTTTACTAACGATTGTGTGATCTGATAAGCGTACAGTTTTGTCAGGATCTATTATTTTGCACATGGAAATCTTGAGCTTGACTGAAAAGTCAACGTTCACGACATGACGTCAATGACAGTCTAGTGTCAATCAGTCCACTCTGCATTCAGTATGTTGGTTTCTTTTTTGTTTGTCTCTGCACTTGTAGCATTCAGTTTTAGTACTACCATTAGCAAAATTGAAAATAGTCTCGTTAGGAATTGTGTCTATGCATGCTATTAAACGTCGTCTCGATGCGTGGGAGACGACATCATATTGATCGATGTAAATGCATCTATTTGTGTCGAAATAAAGGACACATGTTCGTAAAGATACAAAAAATTTTAAGTGGCATAGACGGTCACGTACTCATCAGTGGTGATATTGACAAACTCGTGAATTGGTACCGATAAGACGTAACAATCGACCTATCGCGTAGTATGATTTGCACATGTTCAATGTGTTACATTTACTACTAATAAGTTAAATGTATCGGGTTGAACAACTACAGCATTAAGTCTTTGACAATATTGAATATCAAGCTAGTTTACCCAACAAACAATTCAGCACAACCTTTGAAAACGATCGTCTTCCTTCTTTTATTTGTACAAAATTAAATATGAAGCGTTCTGAGGTTTGGCATATATCTTTGAATTTGTCTGTATCATATGGAGTTGGATGTTATTTCGTTCGTTTTCATATCTATCACCAAGAGCAGGAAAGAATTTAGCACCCACCTACTTTCCTATCAAAGCGCATCCTTCGTCTTTTTGGTGACAAAACAGGTCGCGATAACATGTTTCAGCACACATGCGGCATACAATGAAATATCAGCATCCCTTTAAAAAAGAAGTAAATAAAATAGTATGGCACACATTCAGAAGACGCCAAACTTAATAAATGATATAGCCGTCGTACTGACAAATGTGTTATAAGTCCTTGTATTTGGCTAACATTTCAGTGCTACCGTTTGTTAATGGAGCATGTGTAAACACCCAATAATTTAAGAAACACGGAATGATGTATTTGATTTGATGTCATTACTATTTTCCCATGTCGCACAGCAAAGTTCAGCATTGGAACGAAGACCAATGAAACAATCTTGCTGATTCAAAGGTACCTTGTCCACCACAATTGTGCTCTGCTTTGATGCAATCACATTCCGGATCTATTTTGTAACGTCAATCTTGTTCCTACTGCTCTGAAAATAGTTCTTATAAGCATCATTTAGTTCATAACATTTTTAATGCTAATATTCTACGATCGTAGTATGTAAGATGAGTCATGCACGGTAAGCAATGCGTTAAATTCATGATATTCAAGGTTGCACATAGGTATTAGTACAAGTAAATGATACGTGATCCATAAAGGTCACTGGTTTTCGGAATGGACGTCTTGTTTCCTCAAGAAGGCAACTAAAGCATGTCCTAATTAGCTAGTGTGAAATACGTGACTCTTGCTTACTGAGGGCGAATTTCAAAATACCAGATGAGTCGTTCAAGCCCCAATACATCTTTCTCGCAATTGCGTGTTAGCTTTGTATACAACATAATTATTACGCGTAATCATTCATTAGTATAGCCATTACAGTTCGATTAAGAGTTATATGAAAGGATTGATTCATTTATTTAATTTCAATAATTCTTTGGAATCGCAGTCCTCTTACGTTTTAATATTAGACTATGGGAATATATATAGCAGTTGTACGAAATTCCGGTGAAACATTCAAGGGCATTGGAATTTACTACCGTGAATTCATGTAGATACATCTTTGAATATATACATAGTGATTATTATGTATTTTGGTACATCATTACAATGCAGACTTCTTTTGGAATTCCTTTGGGGACTCGATTTACTTGGAACTATTTCAATTGATGAAACGTTTAGGGCATTAGGAATTCATTCACCATAATTTAAGTTATATTTAATGCTATTACTTTGTATTTTAGCTGAATAAATTATATCTTCAATTATACGGAATTTCCTGATTATCACTCTTTCTTGTTACTTATTATAAGACTACAGAATCGTAACGCCACATTTCTTTAACTTTAATATACATTTGACTTTCCGCATTATGGCATCGTTAGTAAGCTATGTTTGTTCGTAAAACTCTCCAATGGTCGAGGCTGACTACATTTGTTAATTCTTCTCTTATTAAAGATGATGAACAAGATATCCGTGAAATAAATAACCCTAATATTAGTGTATCTTCTGTGAAATTTCTAAATCCCAACCGTCTATAGAATTAGAACCATATTTTTTTTACTGCTATTTCTAGCACATTATATCATCTTGTTTTGAGACTCAAACAAGCGATACAGTTAGAGCAATGCTTTGGCTAACTATTGACCACTGACAGCTTGAATGGATTGTGGCGATATCATAGCTAAAGTACCCTGGGGCACGGAGTTATTCAGGATCATTCATTCATAAGCTTGATCAATGGTATAAACGTTTTTCTTTCGGTCGATACATACATGACACCAATATTAGTCTGAAACTTTCTACATCAACATCGTAAAATGTGTACATTAGATCGAAATATTTCAACACTTCTTAACAAATGAAAGGAGTTGAAACAAGGCAAAGAAGGCTTACCGTGTTCTGTGTACGTAGAGTCAAATTTGTAGTGGTGTACATCTGACACACAGAACTTTACAATGTGCCGATTAGCTTTAGCATTAACAACGTGTGGAAAGGATCCAATGGCAATTTATTCATTTGAAACTTGTTATGCATTATACATACAAACATGGAAAAAGAAAACAAATGTAATCTTAACACTGAACGTATCCCACTTTTCATGCAAATGACTTTGATTCCGTTATTGGCGAAGGATGAAAATAATATACCCTGTTCTGCATAATTTTCCAAACTAAACTGTCCGGCTTGTCCGGATAAATGGTAAACCACGACTGTAGCACACTGATGACAATTCAAGTTACAACGGAGTCCTCTTTGCTTCAGGTTGTCGGTGTCGTCTTTATTGCAATCTGCAAATTAAACCAGGGAACTAGAGCCTTGGAATATATCATCTCGTCATCCAAGAATCATACACATGAACAGGGTTGAAATAACTGTTCTCGCAGGCTCTGTTCCCCAAAGGCTATCAGCTACAGAAAAATGTTGATATCTTTACCGGTTTCTTATGGACATTCAAGGTTAAGAAGGTGAAATCAGCACGCACGTTCTTTTTCTTTTTCTTATTATGGTCGTTGATAAATACTTTCCTTGAATACATCACTGATTGTGTAACTCGACAACTTGGTCATGATTCGATATATTTTGTCCTGAACAAACTTTTAACGTTTAGTTATTCGCACAAATATGTTGTCTACAAGTATTATGTCCACATTTATGCAATCCATATTATGAGAGGACATAACAAACTGAAGAATGTTTGTTTGTAAGCAGAGCAATGTATCCTCTATTATATTCTTCAGGTATGAAACGTTAAGGATCTGCACAGTCACGATATCATTCTCCAAAATTAATAATAATACTAGCATATATCTCGTCGAAAATTACTTGCGACGAGAGACATTAAACGCACGATATGCGCGGATATTTTACCCTGACTATTACTCGTTCTCCTATGGATTTAAGGTATATTCCGTTTCTAACCGACACTGGTCGTTTTGGATCTTATCAAGGAGTGAACGTTCTCCATTGTGTACTCCAGCCATAGTGGTAAGTGTTAACTTCATATTTTATTTGATATGTGAAGCTTATTGAGGTTTTAATCTCATATCGTGTAATGATGCATTTACTACTGCAAATATTTAAAATGTTTTGAACTTTGAATTGCAAGTTGCTATTAGATTTTATGTTATTAGCATATATCTAAAGAGTTTTCAGTATGACCAGTTTTGTTTTATTATAGCTGTTCAGGGCTGTATAGAGCTGTGAAACGCTGTTCAGGGCTGCTTAGGAATGTCTGAAGCCTTCAGAACTTTTCAAGGCTGTTTAGAGTTGACTGAAGCTGTTCAGAGCATTTTAAAGCTAAGTGAAGATTTTCAGGGCAGTTTAGAGCTACTGAAGATGTGTAGGGCTGACGGTAGCTGTTTAGGGCTGACTATAGCTGTTTAGTGCTGCCTGCTGTCTATACGTATGTGTATACGTGTGTCTGTACACGTGTTGGAGCCACGAATGTAGACGTGGCCATAACAAGGGTGATGTATGATGTCTGTACGTATGTGCATAGGCATGTATGTACATGTGGTGGATCCCTGAAGGTCCGAAACAAGTGTGGGTGAGTGTCCGCTACAAGTGTGGGCCAACTCAGGGACTCGGTGAAACTGTGTGGTTCGTCAGTTTATGAATCATACGACTGTACAAGTGTCAAGAGGCATATGTTTGTTACAACTGATGTCTCAAATTAGTACATTTTCAATTGCATGAGATTATTTTGAATCGTATTTGTATTATTGTAGATTACGTGAAATCTCACTTACAGTGCATAATATTATCTGAAACATATTTGAATTCCTTAAGATTATTTGAATCTTAATCGTCTTCCATACGTGAGATTATGTGAAACTCACTTCCATTGCATACTATTAATTGAAACGTAATGCAGTCCTTGAGGTTATTTGAATCTCACATTCCGTACGTTAGATTACATGAATCATATTTCCGTTTTCCAACTTGTGAATGTTTGTGATAAGTGATTGGATCAATCGTACGCTACGAGAGTGAGACATCATTGTAGTTATAATATGTATATACATTTTTATTAATTCATTTTATAAACTTCCATCGTCCATCTCATTGTGTTTGTGTGATTCATTTTGTCCAAAACCCACTCGGTTACAATTCTGTTACAATGGTGTCAGAAGTTGGATCTTTGGATTAAGTGAATCATCGTCATCTTGTTTGTGAAAGTCTGCACTTACTGTTTATATGTTAGGGTGTGCCCTTCTTGACAAGATAATTTTCAAGTAGGTGTTTATTTGTTTAGCCTTTCTAGGTCCGTGGGTCCATTACAAATTCATCCAAATAAATATTCATTTTGGTTTGGTTGCCTTCATGAGAAAGATAAGGTTAGTCTGTTATGTAAAATTAAATTTGTTATATTCCTATCAGTCATGTCATCTCTTAAGGAGTTGGTCGCCTTAGGCAGAGCACTTGGGTATAAGGGAGAAAGTCTAAGGAAATTTTTGTCAGGAAGAACAAGCCCGTGATAGGGATGAAAGGGTAAAGGCGATGGAATTAGAGAGAGAAGAAGAAGCCCGGGAGAGGGAAGCAGACCAACGAAAGATGCAATTAGAAATAAAGCGGGTAAATTTAGAAAAGCGGGCAAGATTAGAAATCATAGAATCAGAAAATCTTGCCGAGAAGGCAAGTATACACTGGGAAAGGTGAGCGGAGAAAAAGAAGAGAGAGTTAGAAAAACACGCAAAGTTGGAAGCTATGGAGATAGAAGAAAGATTAAGGCAACGAGATCATGAACGTCAGGTAGATTTATCAACAGATAGAAAAGGAGAACGCGATTCTACTCTAGCAAACTAAAGGACCCTAAATTACCCCCTTTGACGATGAAAAAGATAACATGAATAGTTATCTTCATCGGTTTGAGCGGTACGCCGAAAACCACACGTGGAATCGAACTGACTGAACACTGCATCTCAGTGCATTATTAAAAGGTAAAGTACTGGATACGTACTCACGACATCCTAGAGACGACGATTTCAATTACGAAGTCCTGAAGGAAGCACTTTTAAAAAGGTACGAGATGACTGAACAGGGTTTCCCTAAAAGGTTCAAGTATGAGAAGCCCGAGAAGGGAGAAACCTTTGGTCAGTTCATCGTTAGAATAGTGAACTATTTTCAGCGGTGGATTGAATGCGGCAAAGCGGCGAAAACCTCTGAGGAGTTGACTGATTTCTTGCTCAGAGATCAATTGTTGAACACAGTTGGTCAGGAACTAAGTCAATTTCTGAAAGAGAAAGTCTTCTCAAACGTAAAGGATACGGCCAAGCAGGCCGATTTCTTTGCCGAGTCTCATTGTGAACCTAGAACGTGGTTTCAAAAGAATTTTAAATCTGGAAACCAGTCTACGAGACCAATGCCTAGAGAGCTTGCGAAATAAGCTGAGGCAAGTAGGTCAGTTATGATACAGGTCGTCCGGGTGTAGAATGTTACTTGTGATTGGAATGGGGTCATATTCAAGTAACAAGTCCTAAAATGAAGGGACTTACACATAAGGTAGCCGTGGCTATAGAGAGTAAAGGTATGTTTGCTAGTCTTGCGCAGGTAGAACCGGGTATTCATCCATTTGGCACTTGTCTTTTCACCGAAGCGCGAGTACCAACCGCATGTGGTTAAAAGTCGTAGAATTACTTGACAATTACATGGGTCTAGTGATCAAAGGTAGCCTGGTACAGGATAACCAAATGCTCGGGTTGGAGTCCTCATGTATGCTACTGCATCAGATGATCGGTTTCATTCCCGTAGCAAGGATCACGGTTGAAACACCTTTCCTAACTGGAACTGTTGATGCCATTTCTATGGAAAACCCTATTTACGATCTGACGATCGGTAATGTTGAAGGTTCCCGTCTTCCAACCTTTGCAGATTTCAGGATACATGTGGCCCAGGCATTCGAAACGCTATCACAAACCAGCCGATATAAAAACGCGTTTCAGAAATTCAAAACCCCTGATTCGATCTCCGGAATTTCGCGTGACAAGTTCAAACAAGAGCAAGAACGCGACAAATCCATCAAAACTATTGTTGAGAAAATCGTGTCTGGCGCAATTAAACACGGCAGTGGTGGGGGCAGCTCGAGATTCGTTCGGAGGAACAAGCTAATTCATAGGGAGTTTATCACTTCGGAGGGAAAGAGGTATTGGCAAGTAGTCGTACCCAGAGGTACAGATCTCATGTACTTAGGGTGGCACATGAGTGTAGCATGGCACGACACCTGAGTAAAGTAGAGACCACCAGCAGAGTAGTCGCTGAATTCAACTGGCCTTTTGTTAATGGCGATGTCACACGGTTCTGATGGCCTTGTGACCTATGCCAGAAAACCGTATGTAAGGGAAGGGTCACAAGGGTGGTTTAGAACAGATGACATTAATAGATACGCCGTTTAAAAGAGTGGCGCAGGATTTTGTAGGACCAATACAACCGGTTACCGAAAGGAAGAACGTATTTATTCTTACTCTTGTGGATTACGCAACTAGATACCCCGAAGGCGTAGTGTTACCAGCTATTGAAACGGAACGGGTGGCTGAAGCATTAGTTGACATCTTCAATACGGTAGGGTGTCATACAAAATCCTTATGGATTGTGTTGCCAAATTTACCTCTGACCTCATGAGTGAAATAAGTAGGCTATTGTCCATCAAACAGCTGAACACTACCCCATACCAACCAATGTGCAATGGACTGGTAGAAACGTTAAATGGTACCCTGAAAAATATGCTATGAAAAATGAGGGCTGAACGTCAGTAAGACTTGGACCGCTACCTGAACGAGGTTCTGTTCCTCAAGAAGAACCTCAAGAAAGTTGAGGGTTTTCCCCCTTCGAATTGCTATACGGGAGAACAGTTCGAGGCCGGATGCGTATACTACGGGAAGTTTGGACAGGTGACGTCGCGAACGAGGAAATAAAAACTACATCTCAGTACGTGACAGATCTGCGAGAAAAAATAGAAAGTACATGCCAGATAGCTCGTGATGAATTAATGAAATCAGGAGGCAGATATGCCAAGTATTGTAACCGCGGAGCGCGAAATAGGAAATTTGTTGTCGGAGATCAGGTTCGTCTGCTTCTTCGTACTAGCACAAATACGTTACTAGTTCAGTGGAAAGGTCCCTACGAACTTAAAGACAGCAAGGGCGAAATGGACTATACAATTTATATCGACGGTAGTTTAAGGACATTACATGCTAACATGCTTATGTTGTTCATCAAGATACAGAGTGACAATGTAGAAAAAGGGGGATTGAATATCATTTGTATGACAGTCATCGACGACGACGTAGTAGGATTTTATAGAAAGTTTACACCAAACTTTACAGCCCTTGATAGCACACTGATCTGACAAAGAAGTAGCAACCAGACAAAGGAGAGTGGCGGCCGCCACAAGAGAGAGCTTTTTTGCGCGCTGAAAGAGAAAGTAGTCAATGCGCCTATATTAAAATTGCCGGATGTTAGCAAACCCTTTATTATAAGAACAGATGCCTCTGAAGCTGGGTTGGGAGCAGTTTTACTGCAAGAGCGAGATAAGAATAAGTTGTCCGTAGCTTAGTCAATTAGGAAATTGCTACCCAGGGAGAAAAACTATTCCGTTACTGGGAAAGAGTGTTTGGCTGTAGTGTGGGGAATTGTGAAGTATCATGCATATGTTTTTTGGAAAGATTTTGTTCTCAAGACTGATCACCGACCCCATGTTGTATTTAAACAAGGCCAAGGTCGCTAACGCTCGATTGATGCGTTGGGCGTTGACACTACGACCTTATCGCTTCCGTGTAGAGGCAATAAGAGGAGTTGAAAATATAGGGCCAGATTACTTTAGTAGGGAATGATTAGAAATTTGGTTAAATCTTTACCCAAAATAGAAAATCCAGATTACTGTATAACCTGTGTAAATATTGTAATATATCATTAGTAGTTATTTTTCTTTTATTCTGTGAAAGCCAAAGAAAATGTGTACATTTTTTTCTCTTATGGGTGAGGTATTGTCACAGACTAAGGCAAGACATAACTTGGTTTTGCCGTAGAACGATTTGACTATCTTTCGTTGTACATGCGTACAATGATCTCTAGGGTGAATAATTGTTTCTCCAGGTAAGCTTCTGTACTGGCATGTATTTCGTCGGAAATGACTTGCGACGAGAGACATTAAAAGCACAAAATGCACGGATATTTTACCCTGACCATTGCTCACTCTCCTATGGATTTAAGGTAGATTCCATTTCTAACCGACACTGGTCGTTTTGGATCTTGTCAAGGAGTGAACATTCTCTATTGTGTTCTGCAGCCATATGGGTAAGTGTCAAATTCATATTTTATACGATATGTAAAGCTTTTTCAGGTGTTAATGTCATATCGTGTAATGATGCATTTACTACTGCACCATTGAAATGTTGTAAACTTTAAATTGCAAGTTGCTATTATAGTTTAACGTATTAGCATATATGCAAAGTGTTTTCAGAGCCCATTAGTATGACCAGTTTGGTGTTATTATAGCTGTTCAGGGCTGTGTATAGCTGTTTGAAGATGTTCAGGGCTGTCCAGGGCTGCTTAGGGATGTCTGAGGCCGTCCTGGGCTGTTCAAGGCTGTTTAGATCTGAATGAACATGTTCAGAGCAGTTTAGAGATACTGAAGATGTGTAGGGCTGACGGTAGCTGTTTAGGGCTGACTGTAGCAGTTTAATGCTGCCTGCTGTATATACGTATGTGTGTATTCGTGTGCCTATACACTTGGTAGAGCCACGACTGCTGACACAGGCAATACAAGGGTGATATATGCTGTCTGTACGTATGTGTATATGTATGTATGTACATGTGGTGGAGCCGTGAAATGTGTTAGCAGCCAATAAAAGTGTGGGTCAACCCATGGACCCAGTGAAACTGTGTGTTTCATCAGTGTATGAATCATTCGAATGTACAAGTGTCAAGATGCATATGTTTGTTCCAACTGATGTTTCAGTTGAGTACATTTTCAATTGCATGAGATTATTTTGAATCTTATTTGTACGATAGGAGAATATGTGAAATATCGCTTACTGTGCATAATATAGGAGGTTAGGTGAATCTTACTTACAGTGCCTAATACTATTTGGAACATATTTGAATGCCTTAAGATTATTTGAATCTTATTCGTATTCCATACGTGAGATATGTGAATCTTACTTTCAATACGTAAGATTACATGAATAATATTTTCGTTTTCCAAATTGTGAATGTTTGTGTAGAGTGATTGGATCAATTGTACGTTGAGAGCGTGATATAATCGTTGTATTTATAGCATGTATATTAATTATTATTAATTCATTTTATAAATTTTCATCGTCCATCACATTGTGTTTGCATCATTCATTTAGTCCAAAACCCACTTGGTTACAATTCTGATGCAATGATGTCGAAGTGGGATCTTTGGATTAAGGGAATCATTGTCATCTTGCTTGTGAAAGTATACATTTATTGTTTATGTTAGAGTGAGACCTTCTTGACAAGATAACTTTCACGTAGGTGTTTATTTGTTTAGCCTTTCTAGGTCCGTGGGTCCATTACAAATTCATTCAAATAATGTTCATTTTGGTTTGGTTGCCTTCATCAAAAAGATAAGGTTAGTCACTTATGTAAAATCAAATTTGTTATATTCCTATTAGTCATGTCATCACTTAAGGAGTTGGTCGCCTTAGGCGACGAACTTTGGTATGAGGAAGAAAGGCTAAGGAAATTTATTCAGGAAGAACAAGCCCGTGAGAGCGATGTAAGGGTAAAGGCGATGGAATTAGAAAGAAGCCCGGGAGAGGGAAACAGAAGTAAGAAAGATTCAGTTATAAAGCAAGCCCCAGAAGGGAGAACACTTTGGTCAGTTCATCGTTAGAATAGCAAATTATTCTCACCGGTGGATTAAATGCGGCAAAGCGGTGCTTACGTCTGAATGGTTGACTGATTTCTTGCTCAGAGATCAATTGTTGAACACAGTTTGTCAGGAACTAAGTCAATTTCTGAAAGAGAAAGTCTTCTCAAAAATAAAGGATGTGGCCAAGCAGGCCGATTTCGTTGCCGAGTCCCATTGGGACCTAGATCTTGGATTCAAAAGATTTTAAGTCTGGAAACCATTTTACGGGACTGATGCCTAGAAAATTTGCGAAATCAGTTGAGGCAAGTAGGTCAGTTAGGGATACAGGTCGTCTTGGTGTACAATGTTACTTGTGCAAGGAATGGGGTCATATTCAAGTAAAATGTCCTAAAAGGAAGGGACTTACACATACGGTAGCTGTGGCTATACATAGTAAAGGTATGTCTGCTAGTCTTGAGCAGGTAGAACCGTGTATTCATTCACTTGGAACATTTCTTTTTCCCGAAGCGCGAGTACCAACCGCGAGATGTTTTGTGAGTGGTCGAGAAGTCGTAGCATCACCTGACAATGGTTGGATGGGTCTAGTGATCAAAGGTAGTCTCGTACAGGATAACCAAATGCTCGGGTGGGGGTCCGCACTTATGCTACTCCATCAGCCGATCGGTTGCATTCCTGTGGCAAGGATCACGGTTAAAACACCTTTCCTAACCGGAACTGTTGATGCCAATTGTATGGAAAACCCTATTTACGAAATGAGCGCGGAACATCCGCAAGACTGGGAACGCTATTTGAACGCGGTTCTGCTCGCGTACCGTGAAGTACCTCAAGAAAGTTAAGGGTTTTCACCCTTCGAATTGCTGTACGGGAGAACAGTTCGAGGCCCGATGCGGATATACGCGAACTTTGGACAAGTGACGTCGCGAACGAGGAAATAAAAGCTACCTACCACAAAGTGTTAGATCTGCGACAAAAGCTAGAAAGTACATGCCAGATGGCTCGTGATGAATAAATGAAATCGGGACGCATATATGCCAAGTATTATAACCGCGGTGCGCGAACTAGGAACTTTTTTGTAGGAGATCAGGTTATACTGCTTCTTCCTACTAGTACAAATAAGTTACTAGTTCAGTGGAAAGGTCCCTACGAACTTAAAGAGGTCAAGGGTGACATGGACTATACAATTGACATCGATGGTAATTTAAGGACATTCCATGATAACTTGCTTATTTTGTTCATCAAGAGACAGAGCGACAATGTAGACAAAGGGGGATTGAATGTAGTTTGCACGGCAGTCATCGACAACGACGTAGTGGGATTTTATAAAAGGTTTATACCAAACTTTGCAGACATTGTTTGCCCACTGTCTGATCTGACAAAGAAGGAGCAACCAAAGAAAGTAGAGTGGGGCCGCCACAAGATAGAACTCTGTGCGAGCTGAAAGAGAAATTAGTCAGTGCACCTATATTAAAATTGCCGGATGTTAGCAAACCTTTATTTTAAGAACAGATGCCTCTGAAGTTGGGTTGGGAGCAGTTTTACTGCAAATGCGAGACAACAATACGTTGCCCGCAGCTTATTCACGTAGGAAATTGCTACCCAGGGAGAAAACTATTCCGTTACTGGGAAAAAGTGTTTGGCCGTATTGTGAGGTATTGGGAGGTATCATGCGTATATTTTTGGAAGAGATTTCGTTCTCGAGACTGATCAACAAACCCTATTTTGTTTAAACAAGGCCAAGGTTGCTAACGCTTGATTGATGCATTGGGCGCTGACACTACAACCTTATCGCTTCCGTGTAGAGGCAATAAGAGGAATTGAAAATATAGGGGCAGACCACTCGAGTAGGGCATGATTGGAAATTTGGATAAATTGTTACCCAAAATCGAAAATCCTGATTACTGTATTTCCAGTGTAAATATTGTAAGATATCATTAGGAGTTATTTTTCTTTCACTCTGTGAATCCTGAAACTATGAGTACATAATTTTCTTTCTTATGGGGGAGGTACTGTCACAGACTAAGGCAAGAAATAATTTGGTTTTGCCTTAGAACGACTTGACTTACATGCATACAAGGTTACCTAGGGTGAATACTTGCTTTTTCCAGGTAAGCCACTGTATTAGCATGTATCTCGTCGAAAATTACTTGCGACGAGAGACATTAAAAGCACGAAATGCACAGTATTTTACCCTGACTATTACTCACTCTCCTATGGATTAAAAGTAGATTCCATTTCTAAGCGACACTGGTCGTTTTGGATCTTGTTAAGGAATTAACGTTCTCCATTGTGTTCTCCAGCCATAGGGGTAAGTGTTAAATTCATATTTCATTTGATATGTAACGCTAATTCAGGTTTTAATGTCATATCGGTAATGATGCATTTACTACAACGCATATTTGAAACGCTGTGAACTATGAATTGCAATTGCTTTTATAGTTTAAGTTATTAGAATATATCTAAAGAGTTCAGTGCTGCTTAGGGATGTTTGAAACCGTTCAGGGCTGTTTAGAGCTACTGGATACCTGTAGGGCTAACGGTTGCTGTTTAGGGCTGACTATAGCTGTTTAGTGCTGCGTGCTGTTCATAGGTTTGTTTATACGTGTTTATGTACACGTGTGGAGCAACAAATGTAGACGTAGTCAATACAAGGTTGATGTATGATGACTGTACGTACGTGAATATGTATATCTTCTGTACATGTGGTGGATCCGAGAAGAGTGTGAGTGGCCGATAAATGTGTAGGCCATCCTATGGACTCGGTGAAACTGCGTGGTTCATCAGTTTATGAATCATTCGACTGTACAAGTCTCAAGAGGCATATGTTTGTTCCAACTGATGTTTCAATTGAGCACATTTTCAATTGCATGAGATTAGTTTTAATCTTATTTGTATTATAGGAGATTATGTGAGATCTCGCTAACATTGCATAATATAGGAAATTATGTGAATCTCACTTACAGTACATACTATTATTTGAAACATATTTGCAATCCATGAGGTTATTTGAATCTCACTTTCCATACGTAATATTACACGAATCTTATTTTCGTTTTTCAACCTGTGAATTTATATATATATAGATATATAATTTTATTATTAATTCATTTTATAAATTTCCATCGTTCATCATATTTTGTTTGCGTTATTAATTTAGTCCAAACACCACTCGGTTACAATTCTGTTACACGCACGTATATATATATATATATATATATATATATATATATATATATATATATATATATATATATATATATATATATATATATATATATATATATATATATATATATATATATATATATATATTGTATATTTATAACATCAACAAGTGAAATATTTAGTAACTAATATTTGTATTTCAAATTCTCGTACATAAATTTTCTACGGGATAGTTCAATCCCTAAAACAAACACGTTTTAGTTTTAATGTATGCACATATTGAAAAAACATATTGAAATAGCCGATTTCTTACGGTATCTGTGCGATGTCAACTGTTTACTGTTTATGTTCCTCTGTGTTGTGTGCACGTTCGCAATGAAGATATCGGTAGCAATATAATTATTTTGCCTAACTGAAGATTAAGAAGAATATAAGCAAGACAAAGTGAAGAAATAATATATGCACATGAGAGAGTTGAACCTGATAACCTTGCCCCACAAGCGGACATGCTTACAACTTGACAAAATATATAACAAACTTTCAAATCAAATAGTTTTGTAATATTGTTATCAATGTTCATTGGCGCAGTGAAATGCTATTTTTAACATTTACTCCAATCATTAATCATATTATTTATCTATGAAATGACACTGAACAAACGTTATTCATACTTAGATTTGTCAAAATCAATTAAAGTATCTAACTCAGTAATCGATTGAAGCAAATAAAGGCTAAAACTTTCTTTTTTGAAAGTATGATTAAGGTCATTCGAAAAGATGATCAGTTTAATTATGAAGTTTAGTTCTTCACTGCCTTTTACACATCCCGTATCTTTGTTGGTACGTTACATTAATGATGTGACATCATCAAGTAGGTCAAGCATGCCGTTTTCATTACTTATCAAAATCTACTGGCAATGTAGTCCTACATGTAAGACGTATAACACGCTGTTTATGTTTAGTTGCTACGTCTTACTACAAAAAATAACGGCCTTGTATAGCGTGTTCCAATGTCGATAGACATTTGCACGAGTAGTCAAAGTTTCAGGAATAACTCACACACTTGGCAGCCCATATTGACACTCTTCTACAAATTCATATGTAAATAATATACTTAGTTTGCTGTTTTTATACAGATGGAATCAAAATCTGACACTAGCATATGGACGCATTTTCATGGTCCGTTGAAATACATTTTAATTTCTTGAAATGCGACGGCAATTGAGGTATGCCAAAGTTTGTTCAAGTAGGTTCATGTCCGGGAAAAGTTGCCTACAATTTTAATAGGCATAATATAGTTTGTTTTGTTTAAGAATAATATTTCAACCTAACCCAATTTCGGCATTATCTGCTTTCACCGCTTTCCAGTCAACTGAAACGTAGGCCAAAGAAACTTGAAAAAGGTCCATTTCTTTTATGAAATTTATTGAATTTATTAGAGGAATGACATCAGAGTAAGTAAAGTCTGACTAAAACATTAGTACTTTACTTTTTAGAAAAGTGTCGTTATTGGTTGCAAGTTGTGTGAGATATTGCAGAAAATCTGACTTTTGTTATGATGTTAGTAGACATCAAAATACGGTACACAGCGCCGTTAGGCAATAAGTCCCTGACACGCAAAACATAAATATCAGCGTCGAGGTCTTACATGTAGGACTACTGGCATGGAAGAAGATCATTTCGTTCTCACTCTAGATGTACTAAATTAGAGTTATACTCATTCCATGATAATGTGTTTTATGACTGTTTCTTGTTGTAAACATTTCCCTCAATACCCATGTGTCCCCAGTCAAGAAATTAGAAATGGCAGAAAAATGTCATATTTTCATGCTTTAAATATTCCGAAAGGATCCATACTCTCCGATCGCATTTAGATTACAGATAAGCAATAACACAGAGGAACCAGTCTATATAACATCCGTTTTACCTGTACACATTGTAATCTTCAATCGATTAACAGGTGATGTTCGTATAGTACGCGTAACATACATGTGCAATCATGCTGCGGCTGGAATCCACACTTCCTTGTCAATAGTTTAAATTTCAAATGTGGCATTAGTGGCTGGCATCACATGGGAGCTGCACGCACATACACAAACTGTGGGACTCAGTCCATAATTATAATAGCATTGTGCAGATTTAAGGGCCACCCGTAATTCCCTAACATTTGCAATATCTTCCTTGATCGGTAAAATATGTGACACGACATTTCTCGTAGGCGAGATATGAGACAAAGTCACACAATAGTTCACTTGTACTTTAAAAAAGGATGCAAATTTATTAGCTTAACATCAGTTCTAAAGGCTTCTTCTGTGATTTTATTTTACGAAGTACAGGGGACCTTACCGCAACCCCCTGAATATGATTCAAAGGTTCTTAGAAAAAAAGTAAGGGGTTAAAGAAGGAATATAGCCGGTGCGATATGAAGGCTAGAAAATCAAAGTCTAAAACATGTTTTCACACCAAATACCACGTGACAGAGCTGAGTTTGCAGCAACAGTTTAAATGTACCGCACTCAAGTTGTAAAAATTTTCCCTCGCGTGACAGTGTTAAAATGATCAATCATTACAATTTGCATTTCTTCACGTTCCTTCAAAACTATTACATACTGTCCGGCCAATTGGCATGACACAGAAGGTAGACATTAGCTGAAGTATCAAATCTTTTAGCCTCGTTGGGGAGTAAAACTTAGTGATATGGGCACCAGTGATTAAACAAATGACACATTTGCAACATTAATTTTGATTATCAGAACATTTTATTGTACTCTCCTAGAGTTGCAGATGCTCCAATACTTTCTTAAACTAATGAAGAGATTGTATACCAGAGCTCACGTGTTTGGGACGTTGAATGATTTATTGCTGACGCAAATTATTGAGAAATTCAAAAATAGTAATCGTGAAAATCTACTTTAATTTAAGAATAAAATTTTAGACTGAAATGTTGCAGAACATGATCAGTCGATGTGCACATACACTCAGCGATTAGAAGTATAAAAAAGCATTGATAGAAAACCAGGCAAACATGAAAGTCAAGAAATAATTATTCTTTGACAACAATAGTATTTGGAAGTGGTGAAAAGAGTAAAGCAAAATGAAATAAAAGATATCAGGATTAGCGCTTTATAGAGATTAGAGATTAGCTGACCGATCACTGTCCCCAATACCTAAATCTACATTCCCCACGACTTATCCCAACTCAGGATATTTGGGCAGACTCGTTCATCCGCGATGGTAACCAGCGTGGGTCTATAAGCGTGGACTTACACACGTTGTTTATGATTCTATTAGTTGTCTTAATGGATCTCCATATTTTCCAGGAATTCGTCTTAAACTTCACCCAGAAATTCTTCTGAAACCTTTTTCCTCTTTTAGACAAACGCTGTTGCATCAAATGTTCATGATTTTTTGTATGTTAAGATGTCATGATACTGCTTATTTAATGGCTCTACAAGACAGTCTTTCATGTTTCATAGTGTATTATCCACCGATGATACTTTTGTTTCCACATGTCAAATCCAAGTAGCACTGACTTTACGATGTCAATTAGAGTCTTCAGGTCTTTCTGGCTGATACCAGATGTTCATACAGCTAGCCAACATTTGCAAGTATTCCTTAAATGATATTATTTTGGTAGAACTGTATTCCTTGTATTTTTTCGATTTTTTTTTGTTGTTGCAAGAATGGAACCATGCGTTTATTATATTTCCGCAATTATTTTCCGCAGAAGGTCTACAATATTCGACATTGTGTATACTATTCAATGTTTCAAATAGAAATGATTCCGTTTGGGAAGCGGAGCTTTCCGCTCATGTTTTACTACTGGCCATATAAGTTAGCGAAGTGGTCGGTGGTTTTCTATTTTGAATAGTCTCGAAATCTGATATAATACTAGTTTTATTATCGATGTTCACCGAGTATTCATTTATAAGTGTATTGAGACATCTGTGTTGCTGCCACGAGAATTTCTGAGTAGATATGTATTCGTACATGTTATGGTTGCGAAAATAGTTTCTCACTGACAACTGTTACTACTGATATGGCTGAACCAACAATTTCAACCAGTGTGTCTATGAGCTAACATACAAACAATTTCAGCCAGACAAAGCTCAACCCACACATAATATCGACGACAAGACGCATGCGTTTGTATTTCCGGTTTTCATGGCTATTTCATCTCGCAGTCGTTGTTCTGCTTCGAAATTTTCTCAAGTTCATAGCTTTGAGTGTCCTTCACAATATTTCTTCAAAATATTCACCGCTAATATTAAAATTGCTCGGGAGGTTGGTATTATTCGAGTATAAAACGAATGTGCACTTCTAAACAAACATTTTCTTCACAGGCACTATAGCCATGAAATCATATAGCTCATTTTCTATGAGAATATTTGTATCTCCGTTACTTGTTCGGTCAAAGCGCAGACCACCAAGTTCACCTAGGTCTACATTGATTGCACCCTTGTTTTGTAACTCCAACGGTTCTCGTTTTCGTCCAAGAACCGTTACTGGGACAATAACTGCTATAGTGAATATAGCTCGAGATCATTCTTGTCATGACCGAGCCAATCTTGTTTCAGTATATAAGACTTAGAATTTTGTCGGTGAATTCCACATCATCGTTGTGGAAATAATCCCTAGGTGTAGTCTGCGACTTGGCATTTGCCCTTCCTCACGCAATGGTTTCAAACTGTTTTCAAGCTGGATCTAGTGCACCAGGATGGTTATATTTCTAATTTTGTAAGCAAGAGCGAGTTCTTTACAATAAACAATCAGGAAATAGGTAAGCTTGTCCTGTCACTATAACTCATGTCCTGATGTCAGATCAGTTGGATGAGCGTAATCTCAGCCTTGAAAAGTATGAATGAATTTAAAGCACTTAATACAAGAATGACCTGTTCTTCAGAGTGCAAGATCTACGTTCATGTAGAGAAATAGTAGTTCAAATATCAATAACTAAATGACCCTTATAAAACTAGTATCAAGATGATAATACACATAATATAGATATACATAACACCTCCCACCATTAAGTAATAAATGACATGTGCAATAAAACTTTCTTTTACATATTAGTCAAATTACGAATAATTAATATCGCATTGGAATATATCTCACGACTGACACAACGTGTTTACAGAACAAAGCAACAAGGTACCTATATACACGTGAACGTGCCTATGCAATCAAGTTTTGTTTCCCTTCATGCGCAAAACGTCGGTGTTGCATGCCTGCAACATAAATTACACATTTACAATCTATATGTCTTCTTTTTAGTTTCTTATTTGAAATTAAAGATGTGATCACTGAATGCAACAATCGGAGAAGGAGCGGAACAAATTACACTTCAAAGTGTTGCAAGCCAATATGAAACCTAAAGATTCCTTCTCGATAGTGGACTAATTTATATGATGCTAGTTTAATATTCTTTTTAAAACAGCACGCCATTATTGTATTCCTGTGTCAACACTCCATCAAGACCATCATCACGTGCATCAACAGGCTTTTCAACTGGTGCACTCATGAGTATAATCTTTATTATATCAAAAGCCTCCTGATATCTAACATAACATTGTAACTTGGTTTTGTCACTTAACATATTGGTCAAGAGTTACGCACGTATGGACAAATTAGAACAATATTCCCAATGATGTCAAGCCATACCCAGCAATCGCTTCACTTTTTTTCCTACTAATAAGCACTGGAAATTCAGAGATAACTTGAACTTTTTATTTCTCTATGTCTTAGTTCACCGTTTCACACAACATGTCCTAAATATATAACACAAACATAGCAAAATTTAATTTTACTTAAATTAATAGTCAAATTTGCATCAATGAGTCGATCATAGATCTTACGAATGGTTGTCGAGTGATCTTTTACGGTGTTGTTGCAGATTATAACGTTGTCAATGTAAGCGTCACAATTACCTAGACCAGATGTTATCATGTCCATCAAACAGTGAAACGTCCAAGGGTAACATCTCGTCCTGAATAGCATTACCTTGTGAAGGTAAAATCCACCTGGAGTAACGAATGATGAAGGTTTTTTTTGTGCTCATTCCGTAATTGGAATTTCCTAGAACCCCTTCATAATGTGAAAATAATTTAAATTCAGTCATTGCAATAGGAGATTCGTCGTATTGAAATTGAATCTGTGTTGGTGACACTGTTCCTTTTTATATAATCAGTATACATACGTAAAGTATTGTCTGGTTTCCGCACCAGGCTACCTGTTTATATGTACTTAGGATGAAGCCATTCTCTAACAAAATATTGAATTTCCTTCTTCAAACTGTCTTGTTTGAGAAGTTTCATACTGAAAGCATATTGCTTCACATGTGTAGAATCTACAATTTTATAGTCATTGTAGATTGTATTTGTTGATGTTGCAAATATGGAAACAATTGCTCATATTCCCTAAATGGATGTTTTAATTTGTGTGGCAGCAGATGCTAACGTTTCTTGTCCAGATTGTCCAATATTTCAGAATTGCAAAGATTGGTTACCCAAAATTCATTAGTCCTATTTCATGTCAACTATAAAATCAATACTGTGTGGGACAGGTATATATACATTGTTTGGATGATTTATATGGCTATCACTAGCAACATGTTCCTTTAACACGTGTATATGAAAAAAAAATCTGTATTGTCATTTAAGGATTGTTAATGTTGCAATGTAAGACATTTTCTTTCTCATTTTAATTTAAGCCATGTTCTTTCTAATTTTCGAATGAATATAATACCTATCCTGAAGAGGTTCTAAAACTGATTCCCTAACAGCAAACACCAACGAATGAAGATCATTGTTCCAATCAGTTTCTGTATCAAAGCAATACGAAGTAATTGTATTCTGAAAATTATGATGAAAGTTTAACAACGCCCCTTGGTTCTCAGGATGATAAGCATAAGATATAGACTGTTTGATGCATAATTAATGCACTGCTTTCTTGACACATCAAGACAGAGCTTTTGAGCCCTCGATCAGATTCAACAGACTAGTGCAGGCCACAACGTGTATCATTACAGAAGCAGTCGCCTCAGAAAGACCATAATGCTTGGCAAGCTCAATGACCTCATCCATTGTAAGGAACCAAACACATCCATGGGTAGGATCTGACAATAGTCCCCTACTTTAGATCGCATGGTGAAAGCTTGTTGATTTCACAATAAATTTCCCAAATGTGGGAAATTATAATACCAGAGACTATGACAATTTCAAAACAAAGTCAAATTTAAATTTCTAAAACAATTATCATTTCTATGAAATATTCTGAAGAATGTCAAATCCCGAAAAGAGTCTCAAAATTTTCCTTTTACAGCTCTATGGTCTTAGACTAAGTAACAAAAGGATTGTTTAGTAAGATTAAAGATATAAAACTATTTCCCTAACATACAAAGTGAAAAATTAAAAAATAACTTGTATAATGGTTAATGACATCCTAAATAGGCCTACATTTTCCGCCAAGTAAGAAGGTATCGAATAATCCAAAGGATTCAAATAGTATTCCGAATGATGTTGACTAGTGTGCTGATGTACCAAAAATACTAAAGAATCACATATAATCCAAAAATGTATTTAAGTGAATTCATAGCAACTCAAAAATTGTTATAATTGTAATGATCGAACAGTTATGAAATCAGTAAATGGATGAATTACTTAAATGAATCTCCTCAAGCAAACAACACATTTTCTTCGAAGACTGATATTCATACTTGGAATAAATAATTTAGTAGAAAAGCAAATATGATATAAATAACCAATACATAATACAAATGATAGACGTATATTCATTATATAAGGATCATAACTAGCACAATAAGGCCATACGCTTTTCATTAACCAACCGGAAATTAGGTAAGCTGGGTCTATCACTAGAACTCATGTCCTGAAGTTAGATCCCGTGATGCTTTCTTATATAAGAGTACAACTCAAACTTGCAACATATGAATGTACTGTACGCACTTAATGTAATGTGCACAATCTATGACCATATAGAAAATTAGTATTTAACATAACAATAGCTAAATAACCCATATAATATTATTACTATGAAAATAGCACACGTAACATAGACATACAGATATCTATCTATCTCTCTATCGATCGATCGATCTATGTATGTATGTATGTATGTATGTATGTATGTATGTATGTATGTATGTATGTATGTATGTATGTATGTATGTATGTATGTATGTATGTGTTAACGAATGCAAATCATATGGCAAATAAGAGTCCTTTCAAGTGTACTGGATCAAGCAAGAGATAATATTGAAGAATGCTAGCTTGACAGACCTAATATTTAAATGCAAATGATACAGGTTACAGATTTTTTACTTCGTACGTTACGGAGCTCCGAATCCAGGTATAGCTCTTTCCGTTCTGTCTGGTGTATATTTACAATTTTCTATAATTAAATCTATATACCTTGATTCCTTTCATAGGAATCCTGAATGACTGTAGATACATGATAATTACTAATTTGTTATGCGAGTGTGTCTGCTACACACGTGTGCATTTAACACTGCTTGAGTAACATAATTTTTGGTGATGTTTGCTTAGTCGTTAGGGAATATGGGGTCGTGTGTGCAGGAAAGGC
The DNA here is from genome assembly GCA_028554795.2 of Sinohyriopsis cumingii. Classification (NCBI taxonomy): domain Eukaryota; kingdom Metazoa; phylum Mollusca; class Bivalvia; order Unionida; family Unionidae; genus Sinohyriopsis; species Sinohyriopsis cumingii. The sequence continues at coordinate 53,913,872 of CM068831.1, forward strand.
GATGGGTACCGTTTATCCGCGGCCTGGGTTCGAATCCTCGTCGAGTACGAATTACAAATTATCTAACCAGTACGATAGTTTTATTTGCACTAAAATATTAATTCTGTCTGCTATCATCAAGCATTCTTCTATTGGAATCAAGGATATCACTTTCCGTTCTATCTGGTATATAGTTATAATTCTCTGTAATTTTGTATACCTTGATGTCTTTCATAACATTCCGGAATTACTGTGTAGATACATGATAATTAATTACTAGCTCGTCATGCGTTTTGTCTGCTTCACACGAGTGCATATAACACCGACTAAGAAACATCATTTTTTAGGGATGCGTGCTTAGTCTTGTGGGAATATGGGCTTGTGTGTGCAGGTAAGGCGATAGGTGTCATTTACTTGTGGACGTGGGTTCGAATCTCCGTAGAGTGCGAATTAAAAGTTTTCTAACCTGTATGATTGTAGTATTTGTATTGATATCAATTATGCCAACTATTATTATGCATTCTTCTATAGGAATCCAGGGATAGTACTTTCCTAGATATCTGATATGTATTTATAATTCTCTATAATTAATTATATATACCTTCATTTCCTTCATAGGAATCCTGGATGACTGTGTAGATACATGAGAAATAATTACTAGGTTGTCATGCGAATGTGTCTTCTACACACGAGTGCATATAACACACTGCATATAACACCGATTGAGTAACATCTTCTTTTAGTGATGTTTGCTTCGTCGTGAGGGAATATAGGCTCGTGTGTGCAGCAAGGCGATGCTTGCCGTTCATCCGCGAACCTGGGTTTGAGTCTCTGTACAGTACGAATTAAAATTTCTCTAACCTATATGATATTAGTATTTGTATTAAATATTAATTATGCCTACTATCATCAAGCATTCTTTTATAGAATCCAGGGATAGCACTTTCCGTTCTGTTTGGTGTATAATTACAATTCTCTCTCTCTCTCTCTCTCTCTCTCTCTCTATATATATATATATATATATATATATATATATATATATATATATATATATATATATATACACGAATTACATAATACACATCTATGAAATGCAAAGGAGAGCTAACGAAAGACCCATGTGTGGCTAGTCAATATGTTTATACCGTTTCAATATGGCGAACTGACAGCCGATAGAAAAGCTCATACTCCTACGATTTACTTACCTATACAGTGTCACATTCATTCTCATGACCTGCTTGTGTATGTGTTTTTTTCTGTTAATTCCAGAATTAGAAACTACGGTTTGGTAGTTGAAGTTACAGAATTCCTTGTTACAACTTAAATAATGAATACGGCAGAGAATACGAGTATTGCACGTTTACATATGGTAATTGGCTGCTATGTAACAAGATACGAACGAGAATGGCGGTTTCTTCACGGAATGAAACGGTGCATATAATAAATAAAAATAGCAGGTCGAATTTTGAACATGTATTTCAATTTTATGTTCGCGTGGTTTTCAGAGAAGTCAAATAATTGTTGTGACACTGCTTTGATCCATACAGTTAATATAGAGGACTGGAATACATAAATTGAGCATGATAAGGTCTGATAAATAAAATATTTGTAACAAATGAATTCAAAGAAACGAAAATGAAAGCATACTGTTCGTTAAAGTATGGCCACCTTGCAGGCAAGCGTTTTCGTAACATAAATATCGCATTACTTTGAATAACATATATGTGATAATTAGCAGCGCGTTTGTGGCAGACACCAAAGGAAAACAAAACTACATATTTTTGTCAACAAACTTTGAAGCAGTGTACATAAAAAAAGGAATTGGAATTCGAATTAAGTGAATATGAATGTCGCTGACAGAAATCATTGATCATATAAGTGACATCGGGAAGTGAATTATGATTTTACAAACAATTTAGCAGTTTTTTGCACATACTGTTAGCAAATAAAATGCATTTTAGTCCGTCCTGTAAACCTTGAGAGTAGCTCCTATGAATAATGGTATGGAGGCCTATACTGGCCAAAATCATTTCATGAAAAGACAGAATGACGCAATTGTATTTGTCTATTCATAATATCAAGCATAGACATAACGTCAGTGACAAATATCATGATCAAACCAGAGGTGAAACGTTTGTATGATTTTATTAGATTTGTTCACACGTTATTATGATTGTTATCTATCTATCTATCTCTCTATCTCTCTATATATCTATTTATCTCTCTATATATCTTTCTCTCTCTATCTATCTCTCTCTATCTAATATTATATCTATCTATATACGTGCCTACCTGGCTAGGTTCAATTTTAAGTTTTAACGAAACCATGGCAAATAGACCGTAACATTTCGCCGTTTCCATTTACGATTTTTAGTATACAAATCTACAATTGGTCACCATACTATATTATCTGGGAGCCCCGAGTGGCCGAGTGGTCTGAAGCGATCTCCGTTACGGATCATTGCCATTTCACCTCTGCCTGCGTGGGATCGAGTCTCGGATTCAGCCAATGTGGTTATGTCGGAAAGCTTGCCAGTAGCTTCTCGTGGGTCGGTGGTTCTTTCTGGGGTTTTCCCGGGTTCTTCCTCCATCAATAATACTGGCCGCCATGTATAGCATATCGTGTGCTGAAAAATGGCGTTAAACCCAACAACAACATCAACAACAACATCAATTATATTATCTAGTGTGTTCCCGCTAGTAAAGAGTTGAGGTTTTAGTTATGCAATTATTCAACACTCAAGCCTTACAATAAAGACTGCGTAACTTGAAACGTACAGCTACGTGTTACAGGATTCGTTAATAAAGGAAATAGGTCATTACTATTCATATATATATATATATATATATATATATATATATATATATATATATATATATATATATATATATATATATATATATATATATATATATATATATATATATATATATATATATATATATATATATATATGTATATATATATATATATATATATGTATATATATATATATATATATGTATATATATATATGTATATATATATATGTATATATATATATATGTATATATATATGTATATATATATATGTATATATATATATATGTATATATATATATGTATATATATATATGTATATATATATATATATATATATATATATATATATATATATATATATATATATATATATATATATATATATAAATATATAGCCATTTTTATGATCAGAGTTCCACACAGTGCCCATTTGTATTGAATTATTCATTACCAATTGCCCCTAGCGAGATGTAGTAGTCACAAGACGAGATATTAGCTCATGCATTGTGTCTATTAATAACTGAAGAGGACAAAAACACAAGGGGGAAAATACCAACGTTATAAAGGCTTGCAAGACATTAAATCGCAATATATAAAAACATCCTGAAGTAAATTATAGTCCACCGTGTCATTCCATGGCAAACCTCTCTCAAATCACAGACTGAACTCATTTGATTGTAGTTTACACATCAACGATGGGTAGCCAGACTGACAAACGCACCGCTCTATAAGCCTGAACTAAAACATTCCCTTACACCAATTCCACATATCCCATACCATACAACCAAAAGAGATAGTTGCGCAGACTTAAAATAAATTATTTTACTTTGTGTTACAATCCAACACACTATTACAAACAAAACACATACTTCATACCATCATATATTGGAGAAGCGAAACCTTTTTAAAAAACATGCTAAATTACATACAATCACCAAAATCCACCAACCATACTATCACACAAGCAAAGTTAGGAAGTGTTTATAGTCACTCTTTAAATCCGTACACACACACACACACACACACACACACACACACACACACACACACAATCACATTCTTACAAAATATTTTAAGGGGCCCCGAGTGGCCGAGTGGTCTAAAGCGCTCTCCGTTACGGATCACTGCCATCTCACCTCTGTCTGCATGGGTTCGAGTCTCGGATTCGGCCAATGTGGATATGTGAGAAAGCTTGCCAGTAGCTTCTCGAGGGTTGGTGGTTCTTTCCGGGGATTTCCCGGGTTCTTCCTCCACCATTAATACTGGCCGCCATGTATAGCCTATCGTGTGCTGAAAAATGGCGTTAAGCCTCACAACAACAACAACAAAATATTTTGACAAACTGATTAGTCTTACCTTTCTAGAGATCTGGTTAGCCCTAAAATGAACTGCTTTCCAACCCCGTACACCTCGTCAATTACTGCACCTGCTAGGCAAAGCAACACTCACACACACACACACACACACACACACACACACACACACACACACAATGGTGACTCCAGTTATTATACCAATCCAATCTTAATGATGGTAGCGCAGGTGGGGATGGCTGGCTTCACTATCCCAATTCCCAGTTTTAGGTATAGTGAAGTTTCTTTCCCTCCTTATTCTACTTTGTTCCTGCAGATGTGGACGTAGAGGCTCCCTCTCCCGTTACTCTCTATCCAGTTCTGCATTTCAATTCTCGATCTGGAGGACGGCGACTCTCGATATTGGTGTTTGACTTAGTGGTGGTGGTTGTGGTGTCCTCAATACTGGCTTTACGTCATATTTTTGACTCATGATGAGATGGTGCAGTACCCTTTCTTGTCTTTCCTCCTCTTGCTTTTTCTGTTTTTCTTTCTCCTCCATTCCAATCTTTGCCCTTTCATGGATAGCCTCCAAGGTCAGCTCTTTTAGCAGGCGAGCATATTCCAGGTGAATCTGGAGCTCGAGCATGTTCTGGATTATACTTACTTCTTTGCAGTTGACACGTCAACGATGGGTGTCCAGACTGTTGTTGTTGAGTTGAATTAAAGTGGTGTGCGCTCGCATTGAGCATGTACCACTGGTTTATGATGCCACAGGCACCTTTTTCATTACTCCTGGGGGAAGGAATAGTGCCACTTCCTCCAGGCGTTTATGTGTTCACAGAACACTTATTGATTGGGCCGTCAGGTCGAAGTACTATTTGTGTATGTATCGATCTAATTGTAAGGCCTAAATTGAGTGTGATTGGACCCAGCACACACTTAGTGTTCAGTTGCATTTTGCTGAGACTAGTGGGATTGGACCCGATGTGTCCAGACTGACGAACGCACAGCTATATATTCGTGAAGCGCGGACCTGAAGGAAACCACCCCTCACCCAACAATACACACACCACACCACATTGAAAACATCATTCATTTTTTCATTCGACCCTAAGTCGCTATACAAACAAGAGGGTTTCTTTCGCCACTCATACGTCAAACAGTTTTAGTAGTGGCTTCCAGCACATTATTAACCGCCGAATTACCGCTAACTTCACATTTTGTAGCCCGCCTAGAGGTTTGCAGCCCGCCAAGTAGTTCGACCTGCATATGTGGACGAGCAGCCTGCCATCCAGTTTGGGAGGTCTAGGAGCGGGCCTAGCAGCTCGGCAGCCCGGCCAGAACTGATTCCATACAGTTGACACCACAATAACTAGGAAACGTTTGGAAAGGGAGACAAAACAATTATTGTGCAACATAGGGGAAATTATCTATTAATCCTTCGGGTATTGTATTTTGTGTTGCTGAAAAATCCATCACTACTTTTGACCTTTTTCTGCTCCACCTACTCTTTATATCGTCCATTAGTCTTAACACTCAATTAACAATCAAATAAGTAAACTATGCTTGCATTAATTCTGATATTTGTAGCAGTAATTAAAATGTAATTAATATGCATGGTGAACTGAAACTTACAACAGGTGTCAGGACTCATACTGACATATACCTGAGCGGAATCCTTGCAAGTTAGCAAGACTATGCAAACCACTTCAGGATTTTCCGCCAGTGACTCCAACTCACCTACTGATTAATTAATTACTAAAACCATACTATTCCCGGACAATTGTATTACAATAGCCTAAAGCATGGAGAATTATCACTTATATTATACAAAAGGCAATAGGTAAATACATTATTTATATTTTTCTCAATAATTATTTAAGTAACTAAATATGAAATCATAGAAAGTAGCATATTGGCTGACATTTCTAACACATCTGATTGAATTGTTGATGTTGTTGTTGTGGGGTTTAACGCCATTTTTCAGCACACGATAGGCTATGCATGGCGGCCAGTATTAATGGTGGAGGAAGAACCCGGGAAATCCCCAGGAAGAACCACCGACCCACGAGAAGTTACAGACAAGCTTTCTCACATACCCACATTAGCCGAATCCTGGAATCGAACCCATGCTGAAAAAGGTGAGATGGCAGTGATCCGTAACGGAGAGCGCTTTAGACCACTCGGCCACTCGGGGCCCCTCTGAGTGAATTAATTGGAAACATCGCACACTAGGAAATCAATCAATATGAGCTGAATCAGGCACTCTGTCAGGAAAACAAACACGCTTTTGAAACATTTGGAAATTAAGCCCTTCCCCACTCAGTTACTCAACCAACTCCCCAGTAAGGTTTCACAATAATAAAGATGGTGATCTTACTAGCGGTCAAAACACCCCACCATCACCCTAATCTTGTATTGTAACGTTCGCTCCCTTATGGGACAATCTCAATCCGGTGCAACACCCTCGTGGTTTTAGAAAGAGCTTTGGAATTCGTAGTCTATATGCCGTCTCTCTCTGATGACCCGTATTTATCCATGTGTGGAAGCGGAACATTTCAAGACAAAGCGAACTTAGATGATACCATCCCAATAATCCCTACAGATTGCAATTCAATGGACATGGCTAACCAAGTGCACGACCCAAATACCCCGATGAATATAGACCAACCAAGCGCCTTGGAAATACTTCCTCGCAGCCCATCTAAGCTACTCCCAATCCGGATAGCCACATAAATTAAAGTATGTAAATCGGTAGACGTCACCCAGCCATTACTGACAACAGAAGAGGAAATTGGGATCCTGGATAAAAGTAAAATAACATCACCAGTCAGAACCTACGCCGAAGTGGTCAACTCAAACAAAACCGCACAACCCAAGACTCCAAAGCAAGCTGCAACGGTTAATGTAGCCCCGGCAACAGACTACCTTTTGAAAAGGCCATTGGACTCAGATGAGAAAAATAATAACCCAATGAAAAAGGAAGTCATGCATATCTGCCAAATCCCTGGACAATCAATAGTATTAAAAAACTACCAAAGACAAGAAGGCATCGAAACATAAAAACTCATTGACTCATTAAGCCCACCACGTCGAAAAAATCCTTACCACCAGCAGTACCAATATCAGTAAAGCGGTTAAATATGTTGACATGGGAAAACCCCCTATCAATGACCAATCTAATACAAAGTCGATAACTAAGAAAGGAAAACCAAAACCAAAGCAGGCTAAAACTTCCCTAAGTAACATACGAAGCAAAGAACCAGCTACCCAGGCAATCTCCGATGGCACTTCCATTTAAGGAAAGGAAAGCAGTTCCAAAGAAAAGAAGAAGACTACCCTTCAATGGTTAACAAGTCCACAGATCTGAAAAATGGAGCTGAGATATATATAAAAAACTGAAATATATATAAAAAAACGAAAGGCCACAATCAACAGACCAGTAAATACCACCCCAGGGAACTTACTATATTTATGATTCCCAGGTACTCAACCTTAGCACTAGAACTATTGTTACATCTTTATCCAACGTCCATGGAGTAGAATTTAAACTAATTAGGCCGAAATCGCGCCACATTATACTATAGTTGTGTACTCTACAACAAGTGTTCATAACAAAAGGTAATTAACCGAATTGGTCACATAACGGTGTCAGTAACCAGTACACTGCTCGTAACATCAGGTCACAAAACAACAACCAGAGCAAAAAGAAAAATCATAGCCAAATCGGAAAAGAACAAGTAAAGTCAAAATCAACTTGTACATACAAAAAGGTATTCAAACTAAGCATAAGACACCTACAAATTACCAATGCCGAAATTACAGACGAACTAATACAGCATGGAGCTAGCATGAAAAGGTCAAGTAGTATGAAGAACAAACAAGGACCAGAAACACAATCGATATTCGTTGAATTTTTTATTAACCCCACCCCTGCTTGTTAGATTTGGCAATAAGGGGCAATATTACAAACTGGAGGATTATGTTAACAAACTCATATTTTGTAGTAATTGTAAGGCATGCGGACACCACACAAGATAATTCACTTACACAACAAGGTGCAACACCTGTGGCGGCCGCCATGGTGGCAAGTGCAAATATTAAGGTAATATAGTGCGTGGACTGTCAATAACCTCATCATCCTAAATAAGTGTAGTTATACCACCAGGGCAAAGAAAATAATCCACCTCATGGAAACGGACAATATATGATATGAAAAGGAAAAATCCTCAGAGAGGAAACTTAATCAAGGGACATTAACCGATACCAAAATTAAAATGGTAACCAAACCAAACTCCTTGACACATCCAGAAAGATCACCAACGATCCAACTTGCAATGCAATGATATTAAAAATAAACAGGTAAAAACACATAGCAATACAACTAAGAAAACAGTTGATGATTTCATAATATGCAATGACAGTATAGAACAGGAATAATTAACATTTCCTATTAAAGAACAATTAATAAGCAATATCAATGCACACAAAACAAACAGGAACCCATACCCATGTTACCTCAAGTAACGGTTGCACATGTAGCACATTAAGAAATGCGAATGGTCACGAGGTGAACAACAAAGATGTTATCAGTTTAATACACATTTCCCACTAAGCGGTATACTTAAGAGTATCGGAGAATTTATAATGGGTACCATACAATTAACCCAGAATAATGTATCCCTAACCCAACCCACGTCTAGACTATTATCCGAATTACTTGAAGCAAACATTACTAAACAAACTTATCTTCCGCAATGTTCCTTTTATCAACAAAACAGGCTTCAACACCACTTGGAATGCAAGACCTAATTTAAAAAATATAAATGGGTCTTTCCCGAGAAAGGTCCTCTCTAGATCAATTATTCCGGCTGGAATGAGTGTTAAACTAGCATTTAATGCTATAAGTAAAAGCGACCGCAATCTGATTCGATCTAGTGTGGACAAATGGTCTAATTGCGAAACTAAACCACTACGATATCAAATGCTGTATGCACCAGTGGATACAAACATCCTCACCGGACGAGAAATTAGGACAAGAACAGATGACCACTATTCGGACCGCTATGTATTAGAAAATGTCACCCCACAAGTAAGTATCTTATGCCCTACCCTCTTCAACATTATGGTTAATGATTAGAAACGCGCAGTCGACCTAAACAAAATAGATGTATTCCAATTTGCAAACAACAGCGGCAAGTGCAACGCAGAAAACCTTGCCAGCAACTAAATTATCAACGAAATCCACTCGGGCTTGAATTAGATTGTGAAGTGGGCTGATAAATATTTAGTTTTTAAATCCCAAAAGGAAAAACGGTAAGAAGACTATTTACACATATTACCAAGACCAAAGTAGAAAACCCAATCATTTACATTCAAGATATACAAATTATATTTGAAAGGTCACCAAATTTTTTGGTATGTAAATTGATGAGCATGTCACCTAAATATATCATATCCAGGAATTTATTCGAAGATGTAGCCTGGACTAGAACCTCCGCATAAAAAAAATTAAATGATTAAACCATGTTACCTTCTTAATCGTATACAGATCATTAACGAGATCTAAGATGGATTATAGGTGCGATGTGTATGCCTCGTCGAGGTCGTACCTATTGAATACACTAGATAATGTTCATGCAAAAGCGCTTAGCATATGTGCAGGTGCGCACAAATAAACCACACGAGAGGAAATACAATATTAAAAGGATACCCCTTTACGTCTACGAAGAGAATAACTATTACTAAAATATGCGACCACATTATCGATCCATGAAGACTCGCGCCTAACCAAGACAAGTAAAGCAAAATGTAACAACCCCTCCAGCTGTAGGTTAGTCCCGAATCCACCAGGAGGAGAACAAAATCATAAATTAACTAAACGTCATGAAATCCCAAGCATACAAGCTGACAAAAGTGCAGATCGTGATTTCATACCATGGACATGCAACACGGCGCATATCAATTTAAGCGCAACCAGGCTTTGACCCAAAAATGAAATACCTCTAGAGATAAGCTCTACCATATTCTTTAACATAGCTATCTCATATCATGATTATATTATGATTTTACACTGATAGATCAAAACCAAACGATCCTGTCAAAACAGCAGCCGCTATAGTAGTACCGAAGAAAGGCCTAGACCTTGGAGCCAGACTCACAGATGACTGCTCTATTTACACATCAAAATTCTGGGCCATCATTAAAACCATTAAATGGATGCAAATCACAAATATTCGCAAGGTACTAATTATCAGTGACTCGTCTATTTACTTAAAAGCACTGAAATCCCGCATCTCTACCTGTCGTGACAATTTCGTAAATGAGACCAACCTGTTACTGAGACAAAAGGAAAACAATGACAGGAAAATCGAATTTATGTGGGTACCATCCCATATCAACATCCCGGGAAACGAATAAGTTTGCCAAGCGGCCACAAACAAACTTCAAGACAGTGATCATACCATACTCCAGTACAGCTGCAAATAATACGTTAGCATAATCAGGAAGAAAACTATAGGGAAATGGCAAATGAATGGAACAATAATCAAAGGTCGCACACCCTACCTTAAACAAAAGGAAGTATCCATGAACATAAAAGCGCCGATTCTTTCTAGAGAAACATGTCCATAACGCTATCAACATAATTAAACCTTGAAATACGCCATTAGCCAGCATTTTCGGAAAATATCTTCAAAAGAAAAGTGTTAGATACGTGAAATGTCCTCATTGTAATTTACACGCTGCATTTAATGTGTCCAAAAAATATCATGCGCAACGTGACATCTTTAAGACCCAGTAAAAACACTTAGCAACCCAAATAACTAGCAGGAACTCATGCTGTCCAGTAACCCTAATATCAATATAATATATAAGACTATCCTATCTTTCTGAAAGAAACTGGCAAGCAAGGGAACATCTAATCCATGAATGATCTTCCCCTCACTCCATTTTTTGAAACTCATATCCTGATTACCAAAAAGCAATGCAATGGTAAACTACAACGTCCCAGACCATATAAAAGTCAGACAGACTTGATCCCTGAGGCTAGACCAGCAGTAACATTATTAACAGGAGTATTATTAATTGCGCTAACAATGGCCTTGTGAGGGACAGGGCAAATGTGTCAAGAGATATCGGAGAAGCTGGATAGCAACCGCTTAGGAGTGGTCTGATGCCTGTGCGCCTAAGACGGACCCTATACCGATTGAGACAGACATGCCCCCTGCGCCGAGCTGTGGCTGCAAACATTACATCAATCAATAGAAACAATGGCAGGACTAAATAAATAAATTAAAAGTAATGAATGTAATAATAAACCATGTACAAAAACTATACACCTATAAAAAATAGTATTAGAAATAAATTGAAAAAGGGCGATTGTTGCCTGTGCTGGGGATTGGGGGAGGGGTGACAAATGGAACATCAAATAAGGAAAAATACGGACATCAACCGCATAGTGGAATGGTATTATATCTGTGCATGTGATGGACCCCATACCGATTGAAACAAACCTGCCCCCTTGCGCCAAGCTGTGGCTGCAAACTCTCTACCTAGCATTGGCAGTAGTGACACGTTCCAATTGCTAAATATAATGCAATATAAGCAGTAATAAACTATATAAACTAAGTATAAAATGAAATAAACAATAATGTACCTAACTGGTAGGTAAATGATCCTAAATATCCATAATCACAGATATTTAACATTTTTTCACAAATAACAACGTTTGTCTTCCGTCTTCTGTCATATATCCCATACTTCTTGACTAAGTGAAACGGAGTAAATATATGATATATATTCAATATATTAATTTGGTCAATACATATCAGAAACTATAAGGTCGCTAAGTTCCAGCCATCAGGTCCAGTCGCAGAAAGTCAGAAACAAAATAGTCAAAATAATTGATGCAAGAATCTCAAACTAAGAACTGTAAGCTAGCCAAATTTCAATGGGAATCAAAACCCGTTACCAGATTTCAGGTGCTGCAATACCCCAAATTATAAAACACCCAACTTTATACAAAATGAGCACTTAATACAGTCGGTGTGTTTTATCCACCGAGCCCCTCTTGTTTCCACACTGCTGAACAGACTGTTTTGTAGACATTTATTTTATACTGGTGTGTTCCCTTGCTGTCGCAAAACTTGCGTTACCACGAATAAACTAAATATTGAAATTGTCGTAGAAGTATTTTCCTATTTACTGAAAGAAACAAGATATTCAAGTTCTGATTATTTCTGTATTGAGGTAACATGCAAATACATGAATGTCCATGCCAGCGTTGTACTTGAAGTTATAACTTATTTTATCGAGTTGAACATACAAAATGGAGGAAATGATTTTCTCAATATTTGAGCCAGGCCTGTTATTGTTCCTAGAATATAGCGACTTACATGTACCATTTAGTTAATATTAAAGTAAAGGTGTCTACCACCACGGATAGAACACGCAACTTCAGAATTCCCACAAAGAAGGAAGTTCTAAGGGGGAAAAACAGAAAGCTACAATACGGTTTTTAGAAACAAATGGACAGTAGTAACACTGAGAAGTATAAACATTGGAAAGAATTAGAATCCGCTAACTGCGGTATTGTTAGTTGTCCACATGGATTATTTTCACGGTCACAACGGCTTCATACGTTCATAAAGCATGGCGTCCGAGAAGAATGACATAACGGTACATCTACTTTCTTCGCTTGGCCTGCAACAGAGTGGTGTTCAAAAGGCCAAAGGGCCATACTGACTTTTCTCCACTTAGGGAGGATGTATTCACAACATAAGGAAGGTATATTTTCGGCATCAAAATAGATATCTAAGCAATAGCAACAGGATATGTAATTATTGCTTTTAAACTGCATTTTAACCCTTCCTTGCCTTCTCGAGTACATATTTATCTTCATTTACTATTTACATAATCATTTTGATAACTTTAATTATGGGCTGATGGTTTTAAGGCATTAACAAAGAGTAAAGGGGAACACTAATTGTAAGACGCATGTAACGCAATTTCTTTAACTTCCCGTTTTATTTGTCTACTTTTAAAACTTTCGCTGTGCTATATTGTCATATAATAGGTGAAGCACACATTTCCCATGGGCAACTTAAGTTGCAGTAAATTTGCCGTGGGTAAACGTACTTATGAAACTTGCGTTGATTATGTCTTAACATAATTGTCTTTTTTAAATCTCATTTTCTATTTTAATAAGTTACTTGACAATTTAGATATCTTGATATTCTTAAGTTTTAATTGTGCACTGTCTAAACTTGATACATATTTTTGTTACAATGGTATTTCTCATTTAGCAACTTGATGGTAAGCTTTGTAAATGAGGTCATGAAGCTGAAGACTGTACCTTAAACTTAAATTTTTTCATAGGATTTGTATATTTAATCTCGTGTATATGTATATCGATAGTTTTAATTGCAGATACATTAGTTCATATCATTTTAAATAAATATCTTCTCGTGTCTTTGCAGGACAAGATAAACAAGAGGAAAAAGATTATTGTGGTTCTCGGGTTGATGGTAGTCTTTGATTGTGTGCAATTAGTCCTCACAATGACGTTCTCACTATGATGGCAAAGTAAGAGTAGTCCTCATAATGGTGAAAAAATTTACGGCTAAAAGGAAGTTATACATATATAGTCTGTATGGCAGTTAATCTTACTTTCAAATTTCTGACCTATACTGTCATTCCTTCTTACGGTCCTCGACATGTAGTCATATGTCAAGGTCCTCACAAGCATATAAATACAAATGTGTCTGTTTTCCCTCACAAAATCACTTCTCCCTACTCTAGTGTGTGTGTCAATGTAATGGTTAAGATGTGTGTATATAAATTTGCTTATGTGATAAGGTGTGTGGTTGTACGAGTTTCTTGTATTATAGTGTGTTTGTATGTAAAAATGTGAAAACTGTGTTTAAATTAGGTACGCGCGGTTCATGTTTTAGAGAATGATGATGATGATGATGATAATGGTGATGGTGATGATGATGATGAGGATGAGGATGAGGAGGAGGATAAGATTGTATTAACGTCGCTTGCTCACTTAGTGCATGAGTGACGATTCAAATTCCAAAGTAGCGAACTAACTGTTCGCTGAGGACGAAATAATAGACTCAACACCCAACGCTTTAATGCACACAGAGTGTGCTATTTAGTTGTATCATATTTCTGGACATGGAAATCCCACTGGTCAAAAGACGAGCGGGAATATAAGCACGCATGTTCATCGTTAGTAGTCTGCATCCACTGCTTCGCTTATTGGGGGATTATACCCCACTTATAGTGCTACTTCGGTACCGTGATGTCACTCTAGTCGGGGTAGAAGGTTTAATGCGTGCATTGCACAGCATGATTTAATGTCCGGACCAGGGTAGGATGGTAGTGAGATAGTTAGGAAGGGAACCGTTTGTTACATCCAGAGTTAATTTAGATCCCAGTTTCCAAATAAATAGCGTCTTTCAGAATTTTGAAAGATAGTATTTGTGCTATTGGATATAGTGAAAAGAAAGTAAATAATCATTTTCGTGTGAAGTTGGTTTTAGGTTATACTTGATTTTGATAGGGTTTTGTTTATAACCGTTTGCTAGTTTGTGGTTCTATGTATGAAGTAAAGTAGATTCCAGTAATACCTGTCAAAGGCGGAAGACCTTTCCTTCTTCTTCATCCGAATTTTCTGTTTTTTCTTTAAGATTACACATTTTAGGACACGCCTCTTTAGCGGTTGTTGAAGCCCCACCAAAGATCGAGCCTCGACGTTCGAGGAACCGATCAACATCCGTCAGTCGGGAGATGATGGATACTTCTCGCGTCTCTAACAAAGTTAACGCTTCATGTAGCGGATTCCTCCTTCCGTTTGGGGATGTAGAGCACTGCCACCATGGGTCGCGCCCTTCCTTAGGGGAGGCAAAGCACCGATATGGCGGGGTGCGCCCTCCCATTGGGATGGTAGAGCATTACCATAGCGGGTTGTGCATGAGCGACGATTTAAATTCCGCAATAGCGAACTAACTAACAGTTCGCTGGGAAGGAAATAAGAGACTCAACCCCCAACGCTTTAATGCACATAGAGTGTGCTACTTGTTGTAGCATATTTCGGGACAAGGAAATCCCACGGGTCAAACGACGAGCGGGAATATAAGCACGCATGCTCATCGTTAGTAGTCTGTATCCACTGCTTCGCTTATTGGGGGATTATACCCCACTTATAGCGCCACTTCGTTACCGTGATGTCACTCTAGTCGGGGTAGAAGGTTTAATGCGTGCATAGCACAGAATGATTTAAAGTCAGGACCAGGGTAGGAAGGTAGGGAGATAGGTAGGAAGGGAGTCGATTGTAATATCCGGAGTTAATTTAGATCCCAGTTTCCAAAATTAATAGCGCCTTGCAGAATTTTGAAAGATTGGAGTAACCGATCAACATCCGTCAGTCAGATACTTCTCACGTCTCTAACAACGATAACGATTCCGGTAGCAGGTTGCTCCTTCCGTTTTGGGATGTAGAGCACTATCACCATGGGTTGTGCCGTCCCGTAAGGGAGGTAAAGCATCACGATGGCGGGGTGCGCCCTCCCA
The DNA here is from genome assembly GCA_028554795.2 of Sinohyriopsis cumingii. Classification (NCBI taxonomy): domain Eukaryota; kingdom Metazoa; phylum Mollusca; class Bivalvia; order Unionida; family Unionidae; genus Sinohyriopsis; species Sinohyriopsis cumingii. The sequence goes on from CM068831.1 coordinate 53,929,529, forward strand.
TTGGGATGGTAGAGCACTGCGATAGCGGTTGTGCCCTCCCTCTAAGGAGGTTAAGCATTGTCACAGCTGGTTTCAATTTGTTGTCCACTTCCGTTAGAGTGAAGATGATGTAGTTTTCATCTATCATTCATCTACCTCACTGTACGGGGAAAGGGCCCGGACCAAGCTTCCCCCTCACCTCCCTCCACCATCTCACCCTGTTTAGGATATACAATCCATGCACAGGATTGAGGGTTGGGATTCGGACATTTTCGGTGTCCCCCCACCCTATTACACATATGTACCCATATGTGATGTGGGGCCTTCCACCGCAGGGACCTTGGTTGTTATGCCCCTATTAACTAGTGTACCTTGCCATACCGATCGAAGTGATGCTGCAGCTCTTGTCCCACCATCTCCTCATCATGTGGTTCCCTTTCTAAAGGCTAAAGGTGTTACAGCATCGAGGGAAGATGGACGTGCTCGTCTCCCATACGCACCTCCTGATCAACCAGGGACTGGGACATATAGTATTCCTATGCCCCCGTTATCAATGGACATACTGATGCCCAGCCACTCTCCAACTCAGAGAGGCCTTGACTATACGAATGACATTACTCTCACCTTCTTCGTTGAATCCGACTAGTTTGAGACAGAATCTGTGGCAATGACACCTTCACTCAAGCCTACTCTCTCACCTCAGGTGGATGAGGAAGAAGTGAAGATCCGGTTCTTTGATAAGGTGGTAAACGAAGTTTAATGTTTGTTACCCCCATACTTGTGCCGCAAACCATAGGGCACATTTCAAAAAGATCATTTTCAGTTGGGTCTGTTCCTCCTTCTACGTTGAATCCCCTTATATCTTCTTCAAGCTATAATGTACGTTCCTCGAAGTGCCCTATTAAAACTCATTCTTAGGACGATAATGCGCCACAAAGTCAGTATTTCTTCGGGGTCCTGATCATGACTTCCCATGAAAACAATTGATGCCATAGAACAAAAAAGTCAGGTTACTTGTAGCATTATTCTAGCTATTTCCTTCAGTATCCTGAGAGAGGCTTCCATAAATCAAACCGCACATATTACAATGTGTGCTGCAGGATGTTGCTAACACATCTCGTCATGCACTATATGTTGCCATGTAAGTTTGGGCGGGATTTCTGCACATCCGCTGTGATGATGCATAGGAAACGTCGAACATCTTGCTTAAACACAATAAAAACCTTCTAAGGGCTGCTTTTCTAGAAGCCGAGACCCTCTTTGGAGGCCTCATTTTTTTGGAGCTTCTCAAGATTTACTCGATCATCACCATCCATCTTTTGCCTCCGCTCCTGGTCCATGGCAATCAACTAGGAAACGAGGTCTAGCAAATCGTCGTCAGTGACCTCTGCCAAATTTTTCATGTAGGCCCAATACCTGTCCTGTCCATAAATTCTTTCTAGACAACATGCTCCCCCATAAGGCCCACAGCCCCTAGATGACCGCAGATCGAAGAAGAAGTTTTCTGACTCACCTCAATTTCCATATAGGGTAGGAACTAGGGTTCCAGCCCTATCAAATTACCCCTTTCCTGCCGTGCTTCCATTTCACAAACGTTCCAGTATGTGCTTGTCTAGGCCATTCCTAAGAGCATTAGTCATGTATCACGGACGATGATTGGGTTCTAACCATTGTAAACTAGGTGTATCGACTCCAGTTTCGGAAACAACACCCACTAACAAGGACCCCCATTTTCTATGTCCGGTCCAGTCTGGTGGAATTAAGTAAAGGTGTGCACACCATTTTGCAGAAAGGGGCAGCCACGTAGGTTTTAAACAATCAGATTCCGCATATCTACTCCAGAATCGTCCTTGTCACCAAGAAAAGTGGGAAATTTAAATCATTATCGATTTATTCCTGCCCACACAGTTTATGTCTGTGCAAAACTTTAAGATTTAGACAACCTACTCAATCCGTAACATTCTCCATCCGTCCTTGTGGAGAGTTTCCTTCGACCTTCAGGATGCATATTTACACGTCCCAATTTTTCCTCGACACCGAAAATATCTCCGTTTTTTGCTGAAAAATTTCGATTTTGGTTTCTGCCGTTCAGAATCTCCTTCTCACGTAGTCTTTTTCCGGGTTTTTGGAGTATTAGCGTCCTACCTTCGAATGCAGGGAACATCAATTCTCCAGTATTCCGAAGACTGTCCGATTCACCATGTCCATGTTCAGTCCCTTCAGGATCTATTTCGCTCTTTGTCTGACATAACTTAATTGGGTCTCCTACCCAACCAGGAGAAGGACGTTTATTACCAGGGTATGAAACTTCTCACGAGCTAAAACTTTGTCCGGGTTCCCCTAGATCTGCTAGATAGAATCATGGCTCTCGTAGAGACGCTACGAGCGGACAACCTTTCATTCGCTTCACTTTATCAGTCTCTATTCGGAACCTTTAACACTTCTGCCGAATTGGTTCCTTTAGGATGTTTTTACTTGCGTCTTCTATATTTCCTTATTCTGGCAAGGTGAAAATCTCCCAGAGACTCTCTATCCAGCCCGATCCCTCTAGGGCCAGTTGGTCACCACCATTTGCATTGGTGGATGACTCAAGACAGATTTCAGATGGAGATTCCCAGTCATGCACCGGATTCCCATTCACATATGTTGACACATGCGTCCGATTCAGGTTGTGGAGCCCATTTAGAGCTGGAGGGCATATTTATCCACGGTTCATGGACTCCGGCCGTATTATCACTGCATAGCAAGGACTTAGGAATGAAAACATTATTTCTAGCAATGCAAGGGTGCGTAGACGTACTAAGAGGTCTTTGTGTCATGGTTTCCTCAGACAACATGTCTGTCGTAGCCTATCTACGAAGTAAAAGAGGCACACATGCCCCATCTCTTTTTGCGTGAATTTATGGATTCTTTTTCACTGGAAATCCTCAGAGAAATGCACAGTCCATGTTCGCCATATTCCGAGCTGTCTGTCCAGAACAGACTTTGCCGTCATAACTAAATGGTCCCTTCACCATTCAGTGACATAGTCCCTGTTTTATATATGATGAAGACGTCTAGTGGATCTGTTTGTGATCAAGATCAACAACATGCTTCCCTTTTACGTGTCTTTTGTACAGGATCAGAAACATGAATAGTCGATGCATTCACATTCCAGTGGGATCGCCTATTATTAGCATATGATTTCCCACCTTTCCGACTGCTACCACAAGTTCGGCAAAGAGTACGAACTTCCAAAGCTTGGATCATTCTCATAGCCCCATTGTGGGTCCTATGACTATGGTTCAACGACCTCCTAGACCTGTTGATGGATCGACCCAGTTCTCTACCATACATCAGGGATCTAGTGTCACAGCACCGGAGATCTCTTCTCCACAACAGCACATACATTATGCACCTTCACGCCTGGCTCAACTCAAACAATCTCTCCGCCAGAAAAAGTTTTCGGACAGAGTCCGAGTTGCATCATGTAAGCCAAATGATGCTTAGTATCCACTAACAAAGCCGATGTAGTTTGCATCTCAAGCTCACATAAATTCTTGCATGGCACTGACATCGGTTCAGATCCACATATTGCCTATCTTATAAAGGCTTTTTTGAGTTTCAGAGACCTGTTTCTCACACCAACATGCCTAGATAGAATCATTCCCGTGTATTTTGCTCATGAACCAAAATAGCTTATAAACCATTGAGTAAAGCTTCCTTTTTGATCCCATACTCAAAATTGTGTTCCTTCATACTCTTGCCTTAGCGAGACGAAGAAGTGAAATTCATTCCTTGTTCATTGATTCTTGCTGTTTTAGGTTTAATAGCAACTATGAGTGCGTTTCCCTTCTCTGCCAGCTAGGTTTTCTTCCAAAACATCAGTTACCTTCAGTAACCCATTAACCCATAGAGATTTCCAATATCAGTAATATATGCGCAATGGGTGATCAAGATAGACCTTAATGACCCGTGCGTGCTCTTTGCTTCTATCTTAATGTTTCCAAAGCCAAAAAACGGTAGGAAAAATCTCCCGGTGGATTGTCAAGACATTCAAATGAGCATACGAGTCTCCCACCGATCGACACCTCACCTCTGTTTGACTTAAAGCCAATGTGGCTCTAGCCCGTGATAGCTCATGGGCCTAATTTAATCATTCCTGTCTGGAGGATATTATAATAAACAGTCTTTTGGTGCGCACACAATACCTTTTCCTCCTTTTACCTCTGCTCAGTAGCACAACCGAACTCATGTATGTTTTATCTGGGTCTCACTGTTACAGTACAGCATGTTACTCAAAAAGACATGATTATTCTGTACAAGTGGACGTCTCCCTCTACGGAGAGTACATTTAATTTCTCTGTTTTTGATCAGTTTGATATAAGGCTACTGAGAAATTCAGCAATAGCAGCATGATAATTAAGTGCTGATATTAAAACTTTAGTTTTTCGGGGAAGGATAAAACTAATAATTTTATTTATGTAATACTTACCTGTCGTTATTGCTGAATATCCTTCTTCCACCAAACAATCTTGCGTAATTGTCGTCTGTGGAAAGTTGACACATAGGTACATCTACCTGCTGCGCATGGCCTGCGGCGGAGTGCTGTGCAAAAGGTCAAAGGGTCATACTCACTTTTTCTCCAAACTGTGGGGATGTATTCCCATCATACGAACGTTATATTGTCGGCATGAAAATAGATAGCTAGGCAATAGCGACAGTTAAGTATGCATGATTAAAGCTAGTCATACTATTCCCACCAAACAAACTACATATCTATGCATGTGTATGTACATATATAAACATGCAATGGTTTTGAAATAGCTAGAACTGAGAAAGAGAGTACAGAGAGGAGGGTGGATTTTAGGTAAAATAGATTGAACTGAGATATTTAATACTTTTCTTTGATAGGGTTCATTTGATTTGCTTTTGGAAATGTTTAATTCACTCTTGTATGCCTAGATATGAAAGAGATTAATATGTACATTAATCAAAATTAAACTGTATGGAATGATTTATCGTCTTAAAACTAAATGATGTGAGGACACCGACATCTCCATTTGCTTAACAATAATCATCTAGTCACCTTGAAGTTGGCGGCATGCATTTAAACTATCTCTGAAGAGCAGACGTATGAGATGGAGATTAAACTTTACACAGTTATATGCCTTCTGTAATTGCCATGTGAACAATCAGACGATAGATGATAAACAGGTTGCATGTGTTTAGGTTGATTGATTACGCATTTAAAGAAATATAAATGGTTACTCATTATGAATAAGTGCGTTTTAAGCATGCCTGTATTAGAAATCTCACAGGAGTTACATTATTAACATGATATGAATGAATGAAGCACTAATGAAGAAAGTAGAGCACTACAAACACATAACTCAATCATTGACTTGAACGCAAAGCCCTTCACCTACCAGCACAAGGAAATTAGTGTGGAATAGAAACTAAGCGAAATGACGAATAAACAAGAGGCAATTAAAATACCTTAATATATTTACAGTTGATTTAAGTCATTATTCTGCTTTAATAACGGTACTAACAACCATAAATTTCTCCCTCTCTCTCATCCTTTGGTCGCTTTGTATTACATTTTACAGTCTCTTTGAAGATTTTCGCCCTTATATTGCTACTATTGTCCACAGAGAGAGAAAGAGAGAGAGAGAGTGAGAGAGAGAGACATTGTGGGCAAGGGTACTGTGGACATTTTCATAATTAATAATAAATTGATTTTAGTACAATATAATAGGTTTAAGAAAAAACATTTAAACGTTAAATACATCACATCATGAACCGCTCCGTGGTTAGATCATCCGCCTCGGATGCGTCAGTTCGCATGTTCGAACCACGGCAGAGTCATACAAGAGACAAAACAAAATGGACTAACAGCTGCCTAGCTAGGCGCCCAGCATTAAGACGTTATTGTTATTACAGGTCGGAATTGTCTCAGGAAGATGTGATCGGAAGTGTCACATCGTGTTACATGTCTGTGTGTTGATGCCCCAGTGCAAGACAGACAGCCACAGAGCGGATATCGTAGCAATATGATTGAAATTTGTTAAAGCTACGTTAAAAATTCATATCACGCACACAAACATATAACAGTAAATGGTTGTGAATCATGCGATCTAGAAATTTAACTTATAATATTTTAACGGTTTGCAATTTTAGATCATTGATTACATACACACTGTAGATAAATCCCAAGACAAGTGCACGCATACACATACGACGAACCATATTCGTGCAGGTTAGATGGACTAAGTCTAATTTCAATATTTACATCTAGCACAAATTATTTTTCTCTTTCACTCCAGGTTTCTGAGTATTTTGTCCCTTATGCAAGAGACATTGGATGTCGCTGTGAAACCGATCCAAATAAACTTAGCGGACAATGTCCTTCTCGTTTTCTGTCCACATGGAGACCGATGAGAACATGATCCGTTCCCTCGCGGGTTTCCTTCTGATCTGAGGACTAATCTTTTACATCCATTTGTGATGACTACAAGCTTTTGTCAAATGACGATATCGGTCGCCTACGGCACTCCGATTCCCGATTATCCTGTCACGGTAACCATGCGGAAAAAGATTAACTCTAGCCGCGGCAATGTTTAGATTTTCAAAACACATTGCGGTAGCAATTATACATGCCCTAATACATGGGCGCAAATGTGATATATATATATATATATATATATATATATATATATATATATATATATATATATATATATATATATATATGGGACTCATTTAGGAAGTAAGCACTGATTATAATCAATTTTAAACATCACTGAAGTCTTTAAAATGAAACCCTTGTATGATAACTAATCATATACGAAAGGGGCCCCGTAGTCCGAATGGTTAAAACCGCTCGCCTTTATTGATCACTGCCATCACGTTTCTGCCCGCGTGGATTCGAGTCTCGGGTTTAATCAGTGTGGGTTGATATAAAGCTGGCTAGTTGATACCCGTGGGTCGGTAGTTCTTACTAAGATTTTCCTATGCACCTCCTTCAATAGTTATACTATCCGCAATATATAGCCTATCTTGCGCTATCAAATGGTGTTAAACCCCAAAACAGCTACTAAATAGATACGATACAATGCGTATATGTTTTAGAGGTTCTCTATTTTATACGGGGCTCTGACGAAAGGCTTATTGTTAATCAAAATGTACTTATTGTAACTTTTCCATTGAAACATTCTATCGAGTTATTTTATATTTGTACATCTTACATCACAAAGTTCAAATGTCATTCTATGTATAACATGTATAACTGTATCGTGAATAACTGCCCATTATAGCATACATCAGTCTCGTCCTGAAATCAAGCGTAATGGATATAGAACACGTTTAGTAACAATTGCACGGAAAATAAACATGAAAATAAATGACACTGTATAAAATAGGAGAAAAATATCTCTGAAGGTTTAGAGCCCTGCGAAATGCCCTCTAGAGCTGATAACTTCCGAGTGTTTTCTGAAAGAATTTTCCTTGTTTGTTTCAGGTTTGAGGACTCTATTGTCTTAAATTGTTACAAATCAGGTATAAACATGAGGCATGGGAACATTTTAAATATCCCAATACCCGTAACTGTTTGTTACTGGATTTACTAGGCCAACGAAGTCAGTCATACCTAATACTAGGCTTGCACAACATGATATCTACAGTGAATGTACATTTCCCACCTTTTGGCCGTGGCAAATGATTGATTGCTGTTTAATGTGCAGTTTAGAATTTGAATGAACGCTGATTTGCGATGTATTTAACTCTTTAACAATATTTATATGACCATCACCATTGTTTGAAATACAGTTGGAATGTTATACTTTCATTTTTTTGTGAAAAGAAATAAATTCTAACTTGCCTTTATTATGTTAAAATTTATTTCAACAACGTTAATAGGTCTCTCCTGCGGTACCAATTGAAAACGGGTTTTATTGCTATCCGTAAGGCCAATGCCAAACATGGTCAAGGCTTTGATAGTTACATATTCGTGCTTAAGGTCATGGTATAAATATTATAAAAGAATTTATTAATCTTTTCATTCATATATTAACGTCAAGTAAGGTGACCATTTTTTCCATCATCGTCATTTATATTCTTTATTAATAGATATGGTTCAATTATAAATGCTAACATCGATAGAGCACTTATTATAATTGTACCTGGTTTGTTTAATTTGATGCATGCAGCAATTACACTCTTTATATACATGTTCTTCAATCATTTTTAATTGAGCTGAAAAGTTACTGAGACAAATCTTTTCTACGTGAATCCTGATACAAAATAAATATAATGACATTTTTCAATGAACGACTCATAACATCTTTACTTTATCTTGATGACAAATTGCACGAGGTGGTCAGGTCTTCTAGACTTCTTCAAGTTATGTATTATAAAATCTGAGCGAGCCTTAGAGCATAAAATATATTCAGATGCAATCAATATCAAGGAAAAAAAAACAGAATACCCTTTAAAATGAATGCAGTAATTGAACAAAATATGTATAATTGTGTGAAGACCCATACAAAATATATTTCGAATTCTGAATTTGATCAATCATAGCAAACATTTGAGTCAATTCAATTTGATGGACAAGCCAGCTGAAGACAGTGACAGTGTCATTACTCTTTCTCTGACATTAAGCTTCCTGTATATTTGTCACGATTGGGAAAAAAGGTTTAAAAAGTGTTATTTTAATAATTAGAGTCCGCTCAAAAATGTATGAATAGCGCTCCAGTAAGTACACTTTCCGTCCGTCAGCCCTCATTTTAAAATATATTCATGTACATTTAGATTATTGGCTAATAAAACTAAGACAATAAACCGAAGAAAGCTGTGAAGAAGAATCAAAATGTAAAAAATGAAATAAAATTAATAAATGTAGATAAATCTAAATAAAAAGGCATTTCGATACAGCTTAATGCATCAAACAAATAGGAAAGGAAGACATCAATTATGAGCAAATGCCTTATTTATTATTTGTACAACGTTCATAGTTGTTGCCAATACAAAATAATTTATTTTCTTAATATGGTGAGCAGTCGCGGAGGTTGTGATATCACAGTGGATGATATATCATTAGATCGAATGATTCATCACTCAATAAAGCTTTCTAATTAATTTTTATGTTAGACTCTTTAATGTCATTTTCTAGAGCGGTCAACACCCAGAGTTAAAAAATAAATTATTAAGTTGATAATAATTCGAATATGTAATTTCTTATAATTCAGTATCGAACATGTCTTCCGATTTGTGTAGATGGGCTAACAAGCATAACTGTAGATTTCATATTCGTCCTCAGCGCAATTATGCTTTGGCAAAGTTATAGTGTGCATTAAATAATGATACGAAAGCGGTCGATAACATTTTCGAATGGCCTAAAATGAATTTCTGAGAAGAAAATATTTACTATGATATGTGTGTTTACTATAAAATATAGAACAATGTATTGCCATGAATGAACTAATATAATAAAGTATACTGTCCTTCCATTTTTGCAAAAGGTGCATGGTGATTGTGATTTGTTTCATGAAAATATATATTATATATAAAAGTCAAAGTATGCATTACACAAGGTCTGCATTGTGCCATGTTTAGCATCTTTCCATTTTTGCAAAAGGTACATGGTGATTGTGATTTGTTTCATGAAAATATATATTATATATAAAAGTCAAAGTATGCATTACACAAGGTCTGCATTGTGCCATGTTTAGCATCGTCAAATCTTTAACATAACTGACGTTTCTATTTAGTGCTAAATAATGTATGTGTTATATGCATCGCATATATGTTACTGCACAATCACATACCTTTAGAAACACATCCAAAAAAGACAGGTTTTGTGCATTTTCTGATCAGAAGATGATTGAAACAATGTATATTTCCTTTCTGGATTTTGTTTTCTCTATTGTAAATTTGCAAACATGTATTGTCTCAAGTATGTTTGCTTTCCTTATGCACTGCGCACATCTGAATTTCTCGACAGTCCAAAAATGCAATAGTTATATTAGATACATAGACCTTTACATTGATCAGGTGAGGACCGAGTTTATTTATTACTGTTTCCTATATGACCATTTACATATACAAGGACACACACACACACACACACAAACACATACACACACACACAGACATATATATATATATATATATATATATATATATATATATATATATATATATATATATATATATATATATATCCAATTTAGTTTCTATAGCCCCCACACATTCCTTATAACGTTCTTCTTGATTGAGACATATCACAGCCGACAAAGATTTTGTTACAAACGACAAAACAAGTCAGTAAACAAACCCACATATTATTCATCTGTGCTCCGATATTATATATGTACGGTAAAATATTTGGAGATCAGGCCGATAACATTTTGTTCTACGTCCGTATTTATGACAACGCTACATACAACTTCAACGTTTATTATCACCTTTAAGTTAAGTTTCTTTCTCGTTAAACATTTGACTTTTATGGGTAACAATGCATAATGTAAGTACCGGTTATAGAGAGTTTTTCGTTAAGCACGCATACAGTGTTGATTTATATTTTACACTTTATCAACACGTAAAAAACAGTCTATGCATAGCGTCTCAGTTTACATTTTAACCAGTGATTGTGTTATGACATCTACCTTATGAGCGAATTAAAAGAATGTACCGTCAGTGTCTAATACACATGGATTACGATAAATGATAATTCTAATAACACAATCTGTAAAGATCAACTGTACACGCTAACTGTCAAAGTTTTATATTTTTCATGGCCCTGTGTTCTTGCGTGCATCAAATGAATTTGCTTCAATATGCCTTTAATCTAGTTGGTCATTCTTATGTGCTAATTTTACCTTTTGTCCCTTAAAGGAATGAAATGCCCAACATGTAAACACTGCAGGTAGACGTTGTTCGCTAAATATGGGATGAACCTTTTAATTAATGAGACCTTTAACGAAGTTGGATCTCCTCTATTTCACGCTATTATTTATTCTAGTTATGTCACCTCCTTACATTGTTTCCCATGTATGGCATTCTATGGATGGAAAGTGTTTGTATGCAATGTTATACTAACATTGACTGTGTACGCTTAGCGTAGCTCTTGTAAGTTTTGTTTACACAGGATATCTTTTACGCAGATGAGATGTATTCTAACTCAATTGTATGCGCTGCTCATGAATCTGAAATATAAATCTTACCTGAATATATATATAAGGTATTATGAAATCATGTAGTAACTTTTGTAATTGTTATAATTATTGAAAAGAAATATCTTCGATTTTAAAATAACAGTTATGAAAATATTTAAAATATGCACCATTAACTGCGTTCATAAATGGAGGCGCACACCATTATGAAGTATATCTCTAAACGGCTATACACACGAATAGATAGTATTTTTCTGTTGCAATAAAACAGATATTAGAGTACATTGAATAATTTTCCCTTAAACGAGGAAGGGTTACAAAATTCCAAATTCTATTTTGATTGTGAATGTAACCAAAATCTCTTCCAACAGGTAGCCTGCCGCACACACATTAACAATCTATGATGCAGAGTAGTTCCTTGTAAAATGCGTTTGCTTTATGTATATGTGTTATATCTGTATACACGAATGCATCTTATACTTATACAGAAGAGCATACAATCCTGTATGAATTGTCTCCACTTTTATTTATACAATGTTCGATGATCATGCAGTATACACTTGTTTGTTTCTGACAAGTAGGGAGTACAATTGGTCCTAAAACGTTAGAAGACACATATTTACCAAACGTTATTCAGTAAAGTCGATCGCACAAACCAATATTTAATAATGATCAGTTTGTCAACAAATTAGGTGTAACTGCAACAATACATTGCCGTTTCATCGCGAACGTGAGTGAAACTGCAAGAACTAATATCAGTTGTTTTAATAACATTTATGATATTGCAACAATACCATTCAGTGTTCCCACTAAAAGGTGTGCTACTGTAGCACTGAGAGTCAGTTTTGTCATTACGTTGCGTGCTTAACAACCAACACAAGCCAGTTTATTTGTTGCAACGTGTGATGTTGGAATAATACATGTATGATTAACAATATTTTGTGCAGCTTCATCAATAAAGGTTTTTTTTTCACTAAAATATCCTGTACAGCATCAAGCAAAGTCAAAGTTAGCAGGGTCCTTTTGCTTAATGCTATGCTAATGCAACTACACGAGGCACTTTAGTTACTAAATTACTCCATACTGCGATACGTCATATCTGCCACTAAAGTGTGTGGTACTATAACAATAAGTCAGTTTTCTTGTTAAATATCTATCTACTGCAGCAAAAATGGTCAGCTTTTTAACTAAATTATTTAACAACAGAAAAAGCAGTTTTTCATTAAGATGAGTACCAATTTATCCGTTTGAGTCATTCTCTTCACCAAATGTAAAATTCAGTTACATCGAGTTGTAATGTTGTAAAAATAAAAGTCCGTTTTTGCAACACATATGCATAGTTTCTTTACTAAACTGTCCGGTACACTTGCAGAAAAGATAAATGTATTCACTAACATTTATGCTATTGCAGTAATCAAATTAAGTTATGGACTAGAAAGGGTGCTATTGAAACCATTAAAGCCGATTTCTTCACTTAAACGTACCGGTTACACACATTGTGGGCAACATAATCTGACCGTTGCAATAGCACGAGTTTAGCGAGGAAAATGAGTTTAACTGCTGGTGTAGCGGAAACTTTATTGACAAAACATTGATTTGTATTATTGCAGGAGACCAAATTTAGTGAACACATTGACTAATATTGTTGCTGTAGCACACTACTGAGCGAAAAAAGTGACTGTTAGTGTTAATGTAGCATATAAATTAAAGAGGAAACTCCCTTAGATTGTTGAAACAGCATATATTGTATATCACTGGGTTCTGAATAGCAGATCTATAGGTGATGGTCACTGCAATAGTGCTTTTGATAAATAACGGAGCGATTGTCAGTCAAAGTGCATGTTAAACATACGGGTATTATTGACACAGCATTTCTGATCTATTCATTATAATCGACATACATTTTTAACATAGAAACAGTGTGATTCTCAAGCGACATTTGATACATCTCGTATGTCTATTCCCATCCCTTTGTTGCCAGAAATATAAGCAGAACACAAACTTGACAGATTTGGTGAAAGATTTTGAGATAATGAGGTACATATTAATTATGTGTGAACTTATTTGTTTGTAAGTCTACTTAGGTGTATGACTGTAAAAAGCAAACCTTTTTTGCATGGCTACTTTTAACAAGAATTGTTAATTTACTGTAAAAGTGGAAAACACACAAATCCTGAAAAAGTATTCAATATTATATCCATTAGAAAGGTTTACTGCAACTGAAACTCACGTTGAATACACTTGCAACGTATTTGCTTTTGCTTTGCAAATACATCAGCTGAAAACCTTAGCGTGAGAAAGTTGATATTATCAGAGTGCGAAACGTTAAACATGTTTCAAATTTTTTGAGACTTTGTTTCACAGTGCGAGGTATGATAAAATTGTTTCTTTAGAATTAAAAAAAGGCTCTTAATGTAATATAGATATAAAGAGTATACTTGAGTGTCTAAATTGCATGTGTTATGGATATTTAACGTTTGTCTGTAAGATATATAATAAAAAGATTACAGATTGTTTCATTGTTATGAGACGTTCACCAGACATGTGTGGGTCAGTCAACATTTACAATCTGAAAGAGTTTTACATGAGATTATTGAATATAAATACTTAAACGTAATGCTGGTAAAAACGAAAGGTTTTGTTATTAATATCGGTTTAATCTACTGGTATTTCTAGTTTATTTTATCGCCACCATCACCTGATACTATCATTATTGAACGTGTGAACCCAACTGATATATTCCGCCTCATTGATAAGGTCTCTTTGAAATTCAAACATACAAAATGGCTAACATTTATTCCGCTAAAAAGTTTAAAAATTTAATTCATATTATTTTTGTCAGAGCATAAGAGTGTTGAAAACATGCTATTAAAAAAAGAGAGATGTGGATTGGATGGACTGCTAGAATTCCCCTTAATATATACAGGTCCAGGGCAGATGGAAATGTCCTGATGTAACGCCTACACGTAAATACAGTCATTTGAAACGAAATTATTTTGTACAGCTATGCGTTTTTCCCATTAGGTATATCTTTAGCAACACTTAGCATTATCAGATATGAACAGGATAATCTAAATACCACCAGTACTCCATGAACTTTAATTATACAAACATTCAGAGCGCATCAGTTCTGTCAAACAATTTTGTGTCCAACATTTGAAGTGTTAATTTAAAGTGGGTTGTAGGACTGTGTACGATGTCTCGATTATACAAATTGTTAATAAACGCACAAAATCAAGGTCAGGCACAAGTGCATATTACGTTACACTAGCGATAAAAAGATCTCATAGGTTGTTCAGCAATTATATATAATCATCATAATCCCCAACCGATCAAAGAACCGTTTCTTAAAGAAAGTACTTGCAATGTTTTTTTTTTAATAATAAGCAACACGTTGTTTTTAATAAAAGACTTACCTTGTATAGTCTGCCTCTGCACTGACTGCATGATTTACTGTTGAAAATGATGGCTCATACGGCATGCGTCCTTTCCTTTATGGCCACAGAAAGCGTGTATACAAATTTGAACATGTAGTACAGCTTTTGTGGACAAATGTGCCACCCAATCTTATCGTGTTTTTTTTTTTTTTTTTTTTTCTCGTTTGTTTCTTATAATTATTTTGTTTTGTTGCTTGTTTGGTTAAATGATAAAGAAATAGCACAAATAAATGGTGAATATTCTACGCAATACTATTCAATATAATTTGTGCTTCATTCTTAACTTATTTCCATTTTTTGTAAATATGTAATGTCAGCAGTTTCGTGTATTGCTGCGGTAGAAGATGCGTGATTTTTTGTATGTTTATTAGTATGTCATTTGAGTATTCAATACATATCCTGTTTCTTTATTCAGCCGAAAGTTTAATTTATATAATATGTAGCTAACATATTAAGACAATATGCAGTGTGCATACATATATTGGAATATGTTTATAATTTGAAAATTGTATTACTGTTAAACCTGGATATGTATACATTTTTATAGAAAATACGCGTATACGGACACAGCAGAATTTATAATAATATGCTCATATAGGTTTGTGAAAGATCATAAGTACAAGTCATACAATATATCGTCTTATGTTTGCTTAGATGTAAGAGCTGGAACGTTTCTATTTTTTTTGGCATGCCCTTTTCTACGCCCTCTAATGTTTGCAGCCGGGTCATCTTGATTGTTCCATTCACTCATCTGTACAGCCATATAATGTCTGTTTGTAAAATCCACCTGTCAATCCCATGAATCTTCATTACAGTCTAATTAATTGATTTTATTTTTATTTTTTAATATTTGTTTGCATTTTCCTTTTGACATGATTTCAAAACACACATTGAGAGCATTACTATGTATCAATAGTTTAGATTAACAAATGAAACTAAATACGTATATTTACTACATGTTGATGACGTGCTTAGATTTTCAGGTCATTGTTAAAGTATTATGTTTTTAACGAAATTCTTTCAAATATTGATCCAACCTCAAGTTAGATAGATAACATATATGCGTATTACCATTTGATGTTGTTTTTTGGCCATTTCGAATATTTTATATGAATAATTGCATTGTGGACATGGCTGTTTTGCAAACAGAAATGTTGCTTTTAATTGTAACTGAATTTAGTTTTACTTATTTTGATCATCCATCTATTTGTAATATATTTCCGAACTAATGTATAAACCAAATATATTAATTATTCCAAATCGGCTGCATTCATATCGAAAATCTGGATTTTTTGCTTTCAATGCATTGAAGCTATATTCATAAGTGTAACCAAACCAAATCAAATCAATACCACTGAAATTGTAAATTTCATGTCGATATATTTCAATTGGTGTTTAGAAATTGTGTTAGCATATGCACTCACTGGAACTATGATATACCTAAATTGTCAGATGCAAAACGATACCGATATGATGAACTTGCACTTGCAATGAGGTTAATTGATAATGTTTAACTCTAAAGGAGATATATTGTCCGAAACCTTATTTAAGTTGTAGTATATCCCTGCGTAGTTCTCGCCCAAAAACGTATGTAGACTCGTACTATGAATGGTCTTTTTCCTCGTACTTTACATATGTTGCTACTTCAGTTATCACTGAGCTTAACAAGTGTTGATTGGCAATGCACTTGATTTATGTTATCCACTTGTGCGAGAATACCCATAACACAAATACGAGATACATTTGTATTTGGATATTTCAGATAACTTTGCAGTGACGATGGGTCGACCCAATATCACATTTCCGACCGGTAAAGGTTACACCAACTCCATACTCATAAAAGTCAAACATTCGTGGAAAGGAAACACGGAACCTGAGCAAACAGATGGCAGCAATTATGATACAAGAAACTAGCAAAAATGTCAAACATATATTGCATATTTTATAATTTGAGGCTGACAATAATATCAAAAGTAAAACGCCACAACAAAAATTATCTGCTAGCATATTTGTCTGTCTTTCTGTTTTGTTTTGTTGCTGTACTTTTTGTTTGCTCTTGTGGATGCTTTGTTTTATTTTGTTTTGTTTTCTGTTGTTTTTTCTAAACATAGTTCTGTCTGCAAAGGTAGTTTATTTTTATTTAATTCATTGTAGCATATTTGGAACTGCCTATTGCCGTGCAATGTATGGTCTCAGTGTTCAAATCGATGAATGTTTGATTGCAGTAATATTATTGTAGCCAAAACATTCAAATATCTTTTCAACTGGAAGGATATGAGAGAACTTTATTAAATGTTCATTGTGAGAAGAAAAAAGCTTATCATGACTCTGTAAGTTATTTTTTATATCACGCGCTTAAAGCATTCCACTCAAGCATTAGTTCCTTTTTATCGATTTCTCTTGTTTGTACGCCGTATCATCAAATATAAGTATTTCCATGGTGTTGGGTTAAAAAGGCACGAAATAGTTTTAGAACATAAGCGAGATATTCCGACTGCATCCACTTCAACTTTCATATCCCCTTTGGCTAAATACACTCTGAACTAGTCCTCTGTCGTTCCTTATGCTAAAGCAAAGCACCAACTACGGACATGCCGGGGACAAGGCAGGCATCTATAATGCATAATGAGACAAGTTCCCACATTGCAAAGGACTATAGGCTGGGAATGATGCAGAAGGAAGTGCCGGTGATAATACCTGCAACAACAGTTGAAAAGGTGATAAGATATGTGAAATTGAAATCATTCGCAGGTGACAGAATACTCGCTACAGCATCAGCAGTACTCGAGCTATCACTATTAGTCAAGAAAGTATCCACTGTAAGCGCACCCGAATACAACGTCTTATTGTTATAACATACGCCTTGACTGAATTACTTTATACAAATTCTGACAGAATGGAGACAATCAGAAATCAAGTGAGTCTATATGATGACAATAGTTATTCAGTAAGATTAACAATGAGGGTCTGTATGACGTAGCGTAATACATTATCCAATTGTATTGCGTTAAGCCAGGATGTGTTTTCTATCTTTCATTCAGAATACATTAGACGTGACGTCACTTTCAATAAATATAAGCGAGTGAATATACGATGTATAAGAGCAGAGACAGTGCAAATATAGTATTACATGGCTGAACGAAATACATATAGGGTGGCAAAATGTAGTTTTAACAAGCTGAAGAACCACCACACACACACAACTCTGCTGCACCTAATACTTGATGGTTTTGCAACAAAACTCTTCCTGCCAGTGTATATCAAACAATATTTAAACATTCAGTGATAAAATCAAATCTAGAATGATACAAATGAAACTACCATATCTTTTGTGAAGGAGACATTAGTCGCACTTTAACACCTCTTCAAACTTACCAATAACTATGTATAGCAAGTTGGATCCACCAGCTGATTCACGAGTGGAAGGGTGCACGCGACTGGACAAATCTTGGATGCGACACTTGAAAACAAGGGTGACTGATTCTGTGTGTGTCTGTGTGTGAGTGTGTGCGTGTGAGTATGTGTGTGTGTGTGTGTGTGTGTGTGACTGATTGAAAAACAAGAACGTTTTTTCTTGAAACGTAAAGTTGATACAGCATTAAATAAAAAACATGAACTGTGAATATTTTGTTACAATATAAAATAACCTTTGTTGACTTCTAAATTTGAAGAAATCATAAACTGTGTTTTTTAATATAAATACTTGCTGCACCATGAAGAAAAACGTTTAATCGTGTATAAAATGTGTTGCAATCTTAGCGCTTATTAAATGATATTTCATGAGTAACTGCTGTAACCCCCACTGACTTTGGAAAGTTCATATCGTCAAGGCTGAGAGGCACTGCATCTTCGCTATCCCTGTATTATGCTCATTGCTGGCCTAACTGGTCGAGGCCAATCTATTGTTTTGTCTTTACAAATAGCATTAGTCATATTACACGTTACTCCACGAAAATCAACGAAAGTCCATTTCATTTACGACGAAAAATCGTTCTGACTCATAAAAGTATTGTGACATCTTCGATGACACATTAGGAGAAGACAAAGAAGAATTTAAACTTTGGTTGCACGAAAAGTCATTATCGGAGAGCTACCGATGTTTACACTACTCGGAATTTATTTCAAAAAGGTAAAGATATCGTATCATCAGTCTCTCAAAATTCGATATTTGTGTCATGTATAGCTGTATTTAGTATCTGACTTTGTCCAAAATCATGTACAGGGTGTACCTGACCAGTAACATTAATTTGTACACAACAAAATACATAGGTAATTGTTTTGTCTACGATTGTGGATTATATCTTCAGACTATTTTTTAATGACTAACATGTTTATGGTATTGATTCTGACCGAAATACTTCTAGAATGGAAACTTCTGTTAAGAGACTAAGTATATTTAGAAAATGGTAATTGCGACCCAATTCAAGTAGAGGGGTATATAATTTTGTTTACCTAAGAAGTATTCATTCTTGCCCTAAGATCTGAAGCAGAATCATTCTTACGGTGGTGTTCAGTTTTTCTTTTGGGCGTATTTATTTATTTAAATTATTGTTCGCTGGAAATACAAAGTACTCATCAATAATATTTTTGGACAAGAAGAATAATTATGAATGTAAGTGAATTCAGACAAGGACAGTTTGGATTATAATATTGTGAAGCATCTAATGTCTGTCAGATATCGTTACACTCAATACAACTGGCATATTAGCACGTTTGAAATCTACCGGGGCAACAACAGATTACATTTTGGAATTGATCTGGAATACCACTGGAAATATAATTGCGACATTAACATTTAGACTTCTGATAGAACTTTTAGGACTCTTTGGAATTTAATTCACAATGTCGTTTGTTTCATTTGTCAATGTTCACCTTGAATTCACTGACAATATATTATTTGTTGAATTTTGCAAAACATGTTGGTTTTCGCTCTTTTAAGACTATAGAATCATAATAATGTTAGCACATTTTTAATTTTATAACAGTTTCATGAATGTTTATTACTGCGTTTAATGATAAGTTGGCATCAGTTATATGCATTTGAAAACCAATTATAACGACAAGTTTTCTATAAAATCTGGTCATAGTCTGTTCATCTGTATTTCATACGTCATTTACTGTTTTATTACCTTTTTAAATTATCAGTTGCAATATTTAATGGCATATTGATATCAGTTGTATTAAGCTGAAAGACATTTACACAGGGATGATTTCTGTCAAATTTAGACAAAGTTTATTTAGCATTGTTTTTTTCAGAATCACTTAAAAGCTGTGTCTGTTCTTCTGAGCAACAACCAACATTCATATATAATGGTGAATATTCCTAATTGGTAAAAATGTGAAAGGTCTTCATACTAGGATGTTCTCGATAAATTGTCAAATTCTATTCAGAGTTTTTGGAAAAGACGTAGTCTTTTTTCTTTATTTGTATTTTCTGCATTTTAGTTGCATTGGCCATATTAGATGGCAGACAAGCATTATGTGTGCAAAGTTGAAAGGTTTTCATACAAAAATGCTTTCTTTCAACTTGGTCAAATTAGGAGAAGTTTTATCTTTTGCTTTTAGCAATATTGACTTGGATAATATTTGTATCAGTGACTATAATTCAGGACAGATTTATTTAATTTTGTACAAACTTGGAAAGGCTTCCTGCAAGGATGCTTACTGTTAAGTTTGATAAAAATCTGTGCAATGGTTTGTATGCTTTTTGTGGTCATTGCTGCCACTATTGGCAGATCAAGATTATTTGTATAAAAAATGAAAGCCATGTATGTTAATATCAGTATCAAATTCAATACAAATTTTGATTCTGTTCTTTTTAAGGAATAACCATAAAATATCATTTGTCAGCAGTAACATTGATCATAGTATTTGATGCACGAAGGAACCATGACCGTACCATCAGGTCACGTGGGTTTTAGCCATGTGAGCTAAAACAAAGAAAAAGCAATGTACAATAATTGTACAGTTCTAATGTATGTCACGATTTTAACATACATTAAAGTGAATTATGGCAAATTATTAGGATGCTCAAGACAAGTTTCTACTTTTGCAGAGAGAGAAAGTGAACAAAAAGGCCGATTAAAGGAATCAAGAACCCGTATTGCACAAATTAAGATTAACCAACATCATGGACCTTTGCGCGATTTTTCAATAAACACAAATCAATAATGAAGAATAAGAACTGCAGCATGTGATATGGATAATACTAAAATATTTATGTGATCAATCCCAGCCGTACTTAATGTTCATATGGCCTTATACTAAGTAATGTAGTTTTGTATTTTATGTCAAAGTAACACAAATATGTTATAGCTGGGACAGCAGACACAAGGCAACACACAAGTAGCCAAACTATGCTGTCCCAATGGTAAGATATTAATTCGAACAGACTTAGATGATTCCAGGATAATAACCATCCTCCATGGCTTTTTCTGAGCTAAGCAATCTGCAGTATAAAGTGGATTATAATAATGAAGGATAAATACTCTCCATATTACTGTTATTCCTCATGAAAAACAACCATGTTCTGATGACAATTTTATTCGTAATCAACAAACATGTAACAATGATGACACAAATGAAGATATAAATTTAAAAGTGTCATACCTGTCAAAAATTAATATGAGAATAAAACAATCAATATTCAATTGTTTAAAATCTGTTTCAATCTTATGTAAATATTAGCATTTAAGAAACACTTCCAGAAAATAACAAATATTTAACAATAAAACCTATTCTTTACATTTGCAAGTATATCTTGCTTATTTCATTGTAATAATTAAATGTATTAATTGTATTTATAGTATGACCTGTTGAGAAATCGTTATGTATCACATTCATGGCTGACTGTCAAGAAAGCCCAATAGGCATATTTTGTATGACCTCCCATTTGGCTTCATATGGTAGCATACATGCATCTGAAAACGAGACTATCATTTAAAACGTCTAACATTCCACAATTGGGTAAAAACTGTAACAAAATGAAATTTCTTAAGTAAGAACAGGTTATTCAAATATAAGCACTAATGAAACATTGAAGACTAATTAAATTTTATAAAATAAACATGCCTGGAATCTCATTTAAACAGAGCTTTTGGTCCCTACTGGATGTAGAATATGTAATTTGTGCATCCAATATACCGATAATTCTCTATCTTTCAATTTCATTTTACTGCTAGAAAGCTCTGGATCAGATTCTATAATTTTTGTTATGTGACACTCAAAGCAATGTGTTTTGCGATCATTCTAGCTAAAGTGTTTAGGGAGCTGGGATCTCCTCCTTATCAAATGATTGCTTAATTTAGAACTGATTCTCTGTGCACACATGGGAGGATCTTAGAATATATTTTTGCCGATTTAGGTTCACATCCTGCAAGTTTGCACAATTAATGTTAATCTGTCATCTAATAAGGCCAATGTGACTAAAATGGAGAAAATAGAAAAAAAGTAAAAAGATTACATGTCTTATTAAAAAACGCTGAAGTAGTGTACTTTTATGAATATTTAATTTGTATTATGTGCCGGCTCTTTTGTACATGATAATTTGTTAGTTATATTTAATTTCTATAGGGCGACTGACCTTTATCCTTAATTGAGGGTAGGAGTTGAGCTCGCCTAACATTGTCATTTTTATAAAGAACATATTGTATAGCTAATTATTGTCTTTGATCTTTGATTCCATATAAAGGCCATTATTACTTTGAAATAAACAACTTTAATTGACCTTCTTATATTGGAGGATTCTAGAAGGGACATCAGTTATGAATGTTTTGAGAAAAATACCCTCATTCTGGTTAACAAAGTGCTCAATAATATCTTCGGACTAAATCATTTTTAGGGATTATTGTGAGTTCATTTAGAGTCATTGTGAATTAGGTTATTTTGATATATCAAGACAGTTAGCAAATCAATCTTATTTCAGGATATTGGTACATCAGCACTTTCAAGATTTTAATTCATTTGGAAAACTAATGGTTTCTTGTGGAACACTGTATAATTTTGAACCTGTGATAGGACCTTCAGGGCTATTTGGGATTGAATTAAACAAACTGAAAGTTCTTCCTACATTCTCACATTCTTCCCTGGGGAAATATATTATTAGTTGAAATTTACAAAACCTGTTTGCTTTCACTGTTTTATGATAATTAGTTAAGACCACTTATTCTTAACATTATAAGAAGTGACATCCATTAGAAGAACTCATCCAGCAAATTGTCAACGGCTTGACGTTTGAATTATAATAACCATAGTATCCTTAATATAGGAGGGGGAAATTTTAACGAATGGTTTGATATGTTCATCTATTAAACCACTGAATTTTCAGTTGGAAAATTATTCCAAATGCTAGGTCACCCCAGAATGTTTTCAAGAATAAGGCTTTTATGTATTTTCAGAATGAAGTAGAAAAGTGTAGGTGTTCAGAAATTTTCAAAAAGGTAGAAATTTAGTTTAACTTATTTGCCTCCACATTCCTTCAGGTAGTACTTTCTAAACTTTAAAATATCAATAAATCAACGATATCTACATTATCAGATATATTTCACATTTTCCACATACTTATTTAATATTTTGTACACAAACTGAGAAAGCAACCTGATATCAAGTAATCATTCCAAAATGGTGATTTAAGGTATATATCTACACTCTGCTCATTTACGTCAAATATTTGGATCATTAGACCTCAAAAAGCGTTTTTATAAGCTTTTGGTACCACTCAGCTGGATTTCAAACCACTGAACTTCCTCATCCGAGGCGGAAGCTCAAACCACTTAGGCCACTGGAATAATCCACCTGGGATAACTATTTACTTACACATTTTTTACAAATCAAGGATGTACGCTTTCACACCTCTTTTGTCCTGTGCTTTGTGGCTACAGAGTGCTTAAGCAATCGGAAAAAATATCAAGATCAAAGAAGCTTTGTCAGAGACATCTTTTTAATTATGTGAGTCATTTTTTAATTGTCTCCCAATAAAATAGTACGCAAACAAAACCTATTCACATTTGAATTAAACTTAGTTGGCAACACCTTTACTGATTTTCTGACAAAGAAATGATGCAAACATCTGGTCCAATAACCTTTGAATTTACTTACAGTTTTTGTTTGAGAGATTAATATATAAACAAACCAATAACTATCGAATTGATAAAATAAAAATAAAAGTATATCCAGTTGCAGATGTCTGTTTGTTCAGCATATATTTGCCTGACAACATTGTTCAAGATATATCTGACAAATACAGTGATTTCAGGATTTCCAGTATTATTTAATTTCATTCTGTTTGTTATGATTGCACATTTGGCACATTACTGACTATACCACGCTTAGCAAATAGGACCCGGTGCATTTGCAAAGAACATGCAGAGGAATCTGACTTGGGATGATAGCAGTGATCCTATAATTACAAGTTTAGTTCACCAACTAAGTTCCCATTTCATACATGTATCACCATCACAAGGTTAACAAATATTAGTTACAAAATTATTGGTCATATACAACTTATTATACAGATAGAAACAGGGAAACACAGCAATTATTATCTTGTTGTACATTATGTTAGAAATATTATTAGCACAGAAGCCACTAAAACAAGTTCTTTGTAAGAAAGAAAAACACTACAAATTAAATATGTTTGCTACTTTCAATTATGAAGCAAAAAACATACAATGCATTGAAAGAGCAAAATGTCACTTACTGAAGAGAAATGGAAATAAAAAAATGTTCATTCTGACTAATGTTGAAGGAAAAACATAACAAATAACATATACTTTCCATGTCATAATGAAGGAAAACCCAAACATATCTTTGCGAGAACGATCTCATTGAAACTTAATTCTCAAATAGCTAATACAATCCCAAAAGGTTTTACACTGGTACAGTCCAAATAGACCTAATCAGTATTAGCTGCACTGATTTCAATGTTCTAAACACAAAGTATTTATTGAAAGAATCCCAGATGTATTCTATATTGCTCACCAGGATAGTTGACATGTCTGTGACAGTCAAGTTTACTCATATTGAAAATGCAGAGGATTAAGTGGTGCTTGGAGCACATAGTTGCTTCATGGTGAATTAATGGTGGCGTCATTTGTATTTTATATACAAATATAATTACTTTCTTGATATAAAAAGATGCCAATGATACAACCAGCATGGTTACTTCTATTTATTCTTGCAACTAAAGACTATGTAAAAATTCATAACTCAGAAACTGTCTACAGCCCTGTTCAGAAAGCGTATACACTTGGAACTTGAGTTAGCCTGTGCAGTCAGCATATACGTCTGGGTCTGCACTTACACTACTAATACACTACTAATACACCATTGGGATTTTAACTTGGAAACCATTCAGACCCCACCCAAGGCAGCTGGGTCAGTGGACAAGGCATTACCTTTATGACCAGAAGTCTGTCTCTGATTCCTGCCATATAATCAACCTACAGTCATCAATATATATGGACCTTGCTCATCATAGTTAATCGTGATAAAAACTGAAATACCAGGTTTCTTTGACATCTGATTAAAATTATGGCCTATATAACATTCATAATCTAAACGAATCAGGTGCAAAATCACCTCATTAATGTGTGAATGTTGTTCATAATCAAACACCTCTGTCATCTTGCTGAAATAACCTTACATGTCAATTCTCATCAAATATATGGCCTCCACAGTGTTCACAAGCTTCAGCAATCAGATGCAAGACCACTCTCAACTCAGTTATGAACAGAGTTGCTGTTCATAATCAAAGTCTTCCAAAATATTAAAGATATGAACGGCAAGGCTCATAGAATATGATCCTAAATGAAGCTTCTGAAGGATAAAAAAACAAGTAAAGGCAGACGACAGGTGATGCACGTCAGATTCTGACAAAAGAAAAAAAAACATAAAATCAATTTACCTTTAACCTGGTGGCTAAACGTCAATTAATATTTGTTAATTTTAAGATTCTACTCTGGGTTTTAAAAGCTATTATACCTTGTGCATGCATACATTTTTAAATATAAACACCAAAAATGATTATGATAATGTACTGTAAGTGACATTATGACCATTGATTAATTACTTCAATTGGGAGTGAGGTGACATTATATTTTGGATGGATCTTAAATACTTGTTAGATGTTTAAATTGTATCCTTATTTTATGTCTCACTAATAATTATGATAAGGAGATTGCAGTTTAGCAAAATATTACAATATTAGCTTAATCAATATTTACTGGAACTTGTTACATTCAAAACGTATATTCATCTTCCTTGTAATAATTGCTCTGCAGAATGGACACTGCTGTGAAGAGGAACTGCAGATGGCACAAGTCGCTGCATGGTTACAGGGCATAAAAACCATATTAATTTCGTTTACAAAGCAGAGCTTACAAAGGGTAGCATCACTCAATGCACGGAACTCTCTCGTAGTTTCTGAATCAGTATTGGTTTTATGCTCCGTGGTTTTTTCTTCTGTCTCATGTCGTGGGTCTACAAAGAAAGTACACTTCTTTGTAAATTTTTACCTTAAATAATAATTGTGCGAGCCATTCCAAAACTTCGTAAGTGAGTATGTACCAACTATTATATCCAGGTACATGTGCGAATGTAACTTACCAGTTCATTAAATGCATAAAAAAGTAAGACATGAATACATTAGTAAACAGGTGATTTGTAACAATTTAACCCATGTAACACAAGGCTGTTGTGGTTTTAATGGCATTTTGAGCACTTGAAATGCTATTATATCTGGTTGAGGAAGAACCCAGAAAAATCAACAACACATTTGAAGCTCCTTACAAACTTTTTCACATACAACATTGACTGAACCCACCACTGAAGCCCACATAGACAGAGTTGAGACGGCAATCATCATTAAAAGCGAGTACTTCAAACCTAGTGGATATAGTGGATACCTCTATTTTCAGAACATATATAAGCCAGTACATACGATATAAAGACATATAGACCTGCATGTCATATTTCTAAGTAAAGATTACTGAAGAAAATAATAACATAATTGCAAAATACTAGAGCTATTCTAAACTATGTCCTTCAGGAGCCTTATAAAATGACTATGATCGTTAGAGAGCATGACATTTGTGTTCATTCTAGAATTGACTTGCTGAACAAATTGAAAATTAAGAATCAAATTTATACACTTCTCCGTTTGCAGAATAGTTAAAAATATAAAAGAAATTGCTTCTTGGCAATTCCTTTTGTATTTAAAAGATGTAGATAATTGGTTTATTGACTTACTATTATTTTCGTTTCTTACCACAACCCATTCATGATGCAGGTGATGTATCAGTGCAGTTTGAAACTCTTTGAAAACTGATCTTTTTTCTTTTCCTTCCATACTCATGTCCTATTGATCATCTTTGTATTTCTACTGTTTGTCTTCATATGTAATGACATTCTTAAAATTTCTCATAATAGATATATCCATTTTGTCCAAAGCTTTCTTAAGAAACAGTTGAAGGTGGGGCAACAACTGTACATGCCATTGTGATGTTTCTGTTTCTAACAAATATGTTCAATTTATTACTGATTGCAGCTTTAGTTGTGTCACAAATATGATATAAGTATTAGGATGTAATTCCAGTATTCATTGTTCATACCAATGGAAAATTTCTTTCAACTGTTTGTAAGGAACTCTATGACGTCCTGAGGAATAAACGTGATGTCCTTCCAAAAGATAGCATCAGTTTTTTCTTCACTTCAACTCCTAAAACAGGCCCATCTATAATTCCCAAACAAGGCTCAGTCATTTTGGCTAACAATGAAGTTCGCAGCATTGGATGAAACCCTCCTATCGGAATGGGCACTGTTTTCTTTAGACTGATCGGAATTTTCCTTTTCACCATTTGTTAATGAATGTGGTAATTCCATCCTAATCACTGTTTCAGTGTCATGATCAAAATATACCATCCTTTCAAATGTATAACATTTACAAGCACTTTTCGTCTATTTGGAATTGCAGTGTTGGTCATAACTGGATGGGCAAATGTTTGCCTGGAAATAGAGTACTGAATTATATCTTCTCCTTCGGGAATAAAACGTATAGATGCTAAACTCATCATTTACACTCAATGAATTGTGTCATGAGAAATAAAAAATGTGGTGCGGCAATTGCGCTATAGAAAATGCCATCATCCGGCACTCAGGATGGTTTGATTTTAAGATCCCTCGCCTATGTACTGGCAGTGTGGGGATAGTTTGTGTAGAACAATATAAATATGGTGTTATTTATGCTAACGATTCCTGTATAACAACATCAAAGACCATGTTAATGCTCAGCAGATGGCACTCAGTATACGTGTACACTCACTTTGTCTTGTTTGTACATATTTATATTGTCGTAGTAACTAGAGTACATCAGTAATTCGCTCGAGTCAAGGACCAACATGTATATAATAGTTGAGTTAAAGGTTTGACTTTGTTGAATGAACATCAATAAGTCTGGCAGTTAAAAGTTTCAGCATCTTAAAATGCCAGGAGAGCCACCTGTTGACACATTTAGTCTTTCGCACCTTCCAGCCTCACTAAATCCAACTGAACCACTTCTTCATGTTTTTCATGGTTTGTCTAGTATGTGAATATTTCATCAGTTTGTAAAAGTCCTTCTCAAAGTCTGTCTTCACCTTGGTCCCAAGATTAATGTTGAGCTGAATGTATGACACCATCCATGAATTTTGATCACTCTCCAGCAGACATTGTACATTGTTGATGTGTACTTGGGTATATGCTCATTGGTAATAAAATGATCCATAGTGTACACATTTACCATATACACATTATATGTCAATGATTGCAAAGGCACGTGATACTCGTCAGTCAACCAGTTTATGCTACGATGGACCCTCATTAATTGCTTTAAATGTTCACTCCTTGGCTCTCCACATTACATTGTGCTCTAGACTAAACGAACTGGGACAGCATTGATCATTACCGAAATGTAAACAGAAGCGAAAAAAAAAAACGTTGTTTCAGAGCTGGCCGGCGTAGAACAGGAAGAAGAATTCCAATTATATCCCTTATTTCGGCACAACTATTTTTTTTAAAAAATTGACCGTTAATTTAGATAATCTAATTCAAATCCCAGCTAATTCGTCAACCTTTGTGTCAATATCCAAGAAATACCTCTGCGCATTACATTATTCAATGGCCAATCAGTAGGAACACCGGCAAAGCGCACATAAATAGTTAATTTTATCAACGTCCAAAATGTTGACATATTTTTCTTGACAGAAACATGGCTAAAGACATCAGGCGATGAGCCCATGTGTGCGGATCTAACACCCACTGGTTACTCCATCAAGTCGTTCTCCCGTAATTCTCGCGGAGGTGGAATTTCTGTCATCACAAAGAACTCCATGATGAAACGTCTTAACTACACCACAACATTTAATTTCGACCACACATCGTTTGAACTAATCCAAATCAAACTCACACTGGAGCAAAGGTCAATACATTTTTTCTGCCTATATCGCCCTCCTCCTAGTAGATAAAAACAAGCTGGCTGACTCTCTCTTTTTGGAGCAGTTTCCGAATCTCCGGTACTATGTAAATTCGATAGGTGTCAACCTGATTATTCTTGGAGATTTCAACTTTCACTTTTACTGTCCCGGAAAATTAAATACATCAAAACTCATAGATTCCATTAATGTTTTCAACCTCAAACAGTCAGTTAAACAACCCACCCATAAACATTATCACATTTTAGACTGGATTCTTCACAGACCTGATGATAACATTCTATGGTCCTCCCTGGTATCCCATGACCTTGCATCCTATCACCTCTGCATTATATGCCATCTTGACGTATCAGTCCCTAACCCTCAACCTTTATCTGCTACTAAGAGAAACCTCTGTATGATAAATAGAACCAAATTAATGCACGACATCCAAGCTAACCTAATAACTTGCTTACCTCCTACCGCAGAACAACTCGATAACTGTCTGCGTTCAGTACTTGACAAACATGCCACAGCTACCAAGTGCAGAGTATCAATTCAAAAGTGTTCTCCATGGTATAGAAGTGTTAGGAACCAGCTTCGCATTGCTGAAAGAGACCACCGAAAAGCTGAGAGGCTCTGGCTTTCCACCAGATTCACTATTCGTAAGCAAATCTATGAAGTCGCTAAGAAGAATGTCACAAATATGCAGCGAAATCAGCCCACTACACTGATAAGATCATGGAAAGTTCCACCTGCAAAGAGCTCTTCGAGATTACTAACAAGCTAATGTTAAGGAACAAATCAACACCACTTCTAACTATCTTCTCTCCAGTCGACCTTCCGGACATGTTTGCAATTGTTTTCCGTGACAAAGTACAAACCATTAGAAATAAGTGTGACACCACAATTTCAATTGACTCGTCGTCACCATACAGTTGGGATACAGAATTTGAGCAGCAACCATTAGCAGCATCTCTATGGATTTCGTACGTACAATCGTGATGAAGAGGGCATCAAGGTCATGTGAACTTGATCCAATTCCAACAATTCCAACATCACTGCTCCTTGAGTGCTTAGATCCGGTATTTCCTTCACTAACTGGTGTTATTAATACCTCTCTCTCATCTTTGGAATTCCCATCATTTTTCAAAACTGCCATTGTAAAGCATCTGCTGAAGAAATCAACACTAGACCATAACGATTTAAAGAACTACCGCCCAGTTTCTAATCTCCCGTTCATTTCAAAAATCTTAGAAAAAGTTGTTACATCCCAGCTTGTATCTTATCTAAATTCAAACAGTCTTTTTAGCAATGTACAATCTGCATATCGCCCTTTCCACACTACTGAAACTACTCTTCTAAAAGTAGGTAATTTCTCTCTGCGTTGGATAGCGGAAAGATTACAGTCTTCACACTCTTTGATTTGTCTGCAGCATTTGACACAATAGACCAAGATATATTACTTCACCGTATCCAGCATGTATTTTGGCATTCATGATACAGCCTTACTGTGGTTCAAGTCCTACTTGGTCAACAGGACACAAATTGTATCTGCAAATGGAATACACTCCAGCCCAGTTGTGGTGTTCCACAGGGGCCGGTTCTTGGACCCGTTCTCTTCATTATGTACACTCAGTCGCTCTCAAGTGTCATAGATCATCATGCAGTGTCTTACCAATTGTACGCTAATGACACCAAAATATACAAATCTAGCCACCCAACTGAAGTTGATGCTACCATCCAAGGTGTAGAGAGGTGCATTTCTGATGTGAAATCATTGATCACTTGTAACAAGCTGCAGATGAATCATGTTAAAACTGAGGCCATTCTGATCACATCACAAAGATTTTCTCATTCACACCCTTTACGTCAAACAATAAATATCAGCAACGCCAACATTAAATTCACACAATCAATACGAAACCTAGGTGTTACTCTGCACAGTACTCTCAGAATGCACCAACATGTCATGAACATATGCAAGGCTGCATATCTTGAGCTGAGACGCATCGGCTCAATTCGCAAATATCTTTCATCTGATGACCCAAAAACACTTGTACTTCATTAGTACTTTCACGACTGGACTATTGTAATTCAATTCTGTCAGGTTCATATCAATATCTACTCCATAAACTTCAAAATGTTCAAAACACAGCTGCTCGGATGATACTTAGAGTACCACAATCAGAGAACACATCCCTGCTGCTCTGTACCCTACACTGGCTATCTATTCGATCCATAATCAAACGCAAAATTTCTTCTCTGTGCTACATTTCACTGTCGGACTCTAGTCCAACATACCTATCTGACCTCACCCAGGTGTACACACCAGCAAGATACTTACGCTCTTCTTCTGACAATCGTATACTCATTATCCCCACTGTGAAAACAAAGTCATATGGACAGCGTTCTTTTGCATACCAGGGCCCAGCAACGTGGAATGAAATGCCCACTGAACTTAGACACAAAGACACAGTGATCACATTCAATAGGGCTCTCAAAACTCACTTATTCCGACTGCAATAACAAACTTAAAGACCTAATAATGTTTCCTACCAGAAATATTCTCAGAATGTATTTTTTTATTTTTTAATGTTTTTCTAATTTAATGTTGTTTGTTTTTGTAATAATATTATTATAATTCTTATCTTATAGGCGTTGTCTAATGTTGTAAAGCGCTTAGAGCTTCTAAAGTTTAGGCGCTATACAAAATCTTGATTATTATTATTATTATTATTATTATTATTATTATTATTATTATTATTATTATTATTATTATTATTTCAAGAGTAGTGTTGAGCTGGATGATCCAGTAATTGACTGCATAGTACCCATTTCTTCGCAGGCTGGGGATTTATACCCTAGATCATTTACTCAGCCACAACGATAGCTGATCACCCAGCTCTCTGGGACACACACCGTCTCTAAGGCCAGTGTGTATATACCGTTCTCATCAAGCAGCTGCTCAGAACACTTGCGATTCACTTCAAGAATGGAGTCCTTTTACATAGCTGCGATAACTGATTAAAATCCAGGTGGTTTAATACACTTAGAACTCCATACATGTAATTTCTGCATCATGGCCTAACATACAGAAGTTGTTGGAAGTATGTTATCCAGTCTGCTGACTTTCTACATTTCTGGTGACAAGACTGCAACTCACCACTGAACTTCCAATAGATTCCCCTCTCAGTACAACTGTAAATGCATGTCAGCAGCACAAGCCTAACACCAGTCTTCATTAGGTAGATTCGCAGTTCATGCCATGTGAAATGTAATAATGGGCTGTGTAAAGACCATATACTTTGATCAACGTGTCAAGAAATGTCATAGATGAATCCAATAGCAGACATGTACCTGTAGCTAGAAACCCTGGTAGTTGCCTAGGCTTCTGCAGTCAAAATCAAGCAACAATGTCAGTGTATTCGCATATTCCTCTTCTATGATCCTGCTAAATTTCAATTGGGTATTTAAAAAATGCTTCTGCTGGAAGGAGCTGGGTTTCTTCGAAATGCTTATCATATATTTATAAAGGCAGATGCGTTTCTTATTTAGCAGGACGATATTTCCCATCGCTGTGCCAGCAGGTGAGTCTCTGTTCCTCATTTATTATGATCTTTAATGTGATGGCACGGATATATTTTACAATCTGAAGACTGTCAATAAACTCCTCCATTGGAAAATGTAACTTATCCACGTTGAGTCCTCCATCAAAGCTGTTCCAATGGCCTCCATGCCTGTGATATGGCAACAGTCAGTCAAAGGATTGGTCACCAGAGACACTTGACTTTCTGGAAGGCACAATACCACCTCATCTCTGCGATTTGTTCTTTACAAGAATACAATTCCACAATCATGGGTAGGAAATTCTGAACTGTGTTGATGGTGTTTTCATTTCACATGTTTTGCAAGGGAATATTAACATCCTTACTTGATGTTTGAATAGATGAATGACAATATACCACCTGGAGTTACTATGATCTCCTTAAGATAATTTTCAAAAGGGTTCTTCCAAAAATAGCTTGGTAACTTACGCCTTTCTCAAATTACACAACAAATTATGGCAGCTATATCAGTTCCTTAAACAAAGCTTTTCTAATAACAATTTGAGTCAGACAAGATGACATAATATGCGTCCCTGGTGTTTTAATCAACAGATATCAGAGACATATATTATTCATCATATAGTTCATGGTTTACCAAACATGCGTGAAATGAGATTGTAGTTGATTGACCCAGTATGGTAATTCCAGGCTTAGGTACAGGAATCATCTATGATTGATGCCATTATTACAGGAAGTGGCCAATTTCCATATTTTGTTGTTGTTGTAAAAATGTTTAGTAGTGTATAGAGATCTTTACCATGTGTTTCAAAAGTTGATAGTGGATATAATTTGGTGTTCCTTTAATATAAATGGCCCTATCAAGACAGTCTTTTAATTCTGTAATGATAGGTTCATTGCAATATTCAGCGTTTCGAGATAGAAAATTTACAAGAAACTTTTCTTTAAAGTTCATGACATAGACGTTTTGGAATAATTTCAGAGAATGTTTTGCCAATACCTTTGGGATTTCTGGTGCTGATGTGACAGTTTTATCACAATTTAAAAAAAATAATATTTGTTACAACTGCAATTACGTTTTTGATCAAATGATTTTTTTTTTTTTTGGTACTCTATCCAACATTGATTTAATATAGACAAGAAAACAAGCAACAAACATAGAATCTTCATTGTTTTCTCTTACTGTACAATGAGCCTTTGATAGGGATATATATCTATATATATATATATATATATATATATATATAGTTTTGATTTTTGGTGGTTGTGGCGACATTGAACTGTTAAAGGAGCTTTTTTATCTGCCAATACCCTGACCTGACAACTTTCCATGCATTGCCAAGCCATTGTGTTAAGACATGTAAATCAGTAACGTTATTTTATCACCAGAAACATCCTGAAGTATCTATGTAAACTTTAAAACAAGATAAATTACATTGTCAAAACTATCAGCTTTTAGATGTGACTTGCAGAGGGACTTAAAGGTCTACCAATCTTCCTTGTTCAGTTATCATCTCTTCACTAGATTCCCAAGAGAAGTAAAGTAAAAGAGATTGCAGATGCTCAGATCTAAGAATGACTAGGATCCTGAAACAGAATTCATGTAGGTATATGACTTATCATTAAGAAGGTAAAAGGTTCTATTGTAAAATGAAGTCCTATATTTGCTTCCATTTCTTGATGATGTCTTCACAGCCTCAAATTGTATGGTGCTCATAATAGTCAACAAATAGAAGAACTTGTACTGGCACTTGTTTTAAGATGGTCTACATCCAATGTTAACAAAGGTATTTTGTATATGAGGGACAACTAGTTATTCTTGTCAAAGACGAAAAAATTCATTTTCAAAAAAATTCCAAATTGACTGGCTAACTGTTTGAAAGCTTTGATTAAAAAGATCGATTTAATAATCTAACATGTCCAAAATTCCAGCTGACGACATAGCTTGAATTTCAACAGTTCAAAGATCAACATTGAATCATTTTGAAGTTGAATTTCTGTAAATATTATGCATATTTAAATTGGTTTGAATAGACAAGGCACTCTTTAAAAAGGGATTTTGCAAGATTAACCACTTACCTTTCGGACAAATAAAATAAGTCATGATGATCTTTGAGCAATTGCAATGAAGTATGAAACATAAACCACAATGAATTAATCAGACAATTACAGAACAAATGTGTCATACATTCAATGCAGAATTCATGTCAAGAAACAATAAATATTTCCTAAAATACTAACTTATATAAGTGCCTCACATGTAGTCATTTATTTATAAAATGTAGTATAGCTACTTTTGATATGGTGTACTTAATATACGGGGGTGTAGAAAATGCCACATTACTGCACAGAAAATGTTGCATGACATACTAATTAAATACATCAGGCATAAGAGGTCAATGGGGTGTGAAGTTTTGGGCATGGTGACCTAATTTTGACATCATTTAGTTTCTGCCAATTCTGCATCCATCTACCGAACTAAATAATCATATAAAAGTGTCTGGATAAATTGTCCGAAAGAAATGCAGATTTTAAGTTATTTCCTAGAAAACATGAATCACCTTACAAACGGGCTTAAATCTGAAGAAACTGATGAAAGACTAATAATGATGAAGAAATATGAGAAAATGTATTATGTGCCTTGGAAAGTGATGTAACTTGTCAGCTGACTCAAACTGGTTTTGGGCAGAGAACAAATCCATTACCCATTACATGTGAGTGTAAGCTATTGATTTGAGTCATTACCTAAAGATATTAACTGGAGAAGCTTTTGGTTTTGACTGTTAGAAATTTTAGGAATATGTAATACATGGTTGGATAGAGATACATAGACACAAAAAGGTCCTTAAACATAAACCACAATCAACAGATCAATTACTTATATAATAATTGTATC
This sequence comes from Sinohyriopsis cumingii, assembly GCA_028554795.2. Lineage (NCBI taxonomy): Eukaryota > Metazoa > Mollusca > Bivalvia > Unionida > Unionidae > Sinohyriopsis > Sinohyriopsis cumingii. The sequence continues at coordinate 53,965,007 of CM068831.1, forward strand.
ACACATTCAGTGCAGTATCCATGCCAAGAAACAAGACATATTACCAAAGGGACTAACTTATATGAGTTCCTCACATGCAGTCAGTTATGAATAAAGTAGTGTATCCAATTTTGATATGGTGTAGTAATTAATATAATCGGAAGTAGAAAATTCGACATTACTGTATATAAAATGTTGCATGAAATATTTATCAAATACATCAGGTATTATTGGCCAACTAAATGTGAATTTGTTGGCATGGTGATCTAATTTTGACATAGTTAATTTCCTCAGAACTAAATAATACCAAGGTTCGTGCATAAATTGTCAAAAAGTGATGCTGTTTTAATTTATTCCCTTTAAAAGATGAATCACCTTACAAGCAAGGATATATGTGAAGAAATTGATAATAGACTAATATAAATGAAGAAAGGCTGGGGCAATATGTAGTCTGAGTTTTGGAAAATGATGCACATTGTCAGCTAACCAAAATGGGTTTGGGACAGATAACAAATCCATTACCCACTAAAACTGAGTCTACGCTATTGACTTTGGTCACTTTCTAAAGTCATTAACTGGGTTAGCCTTTTTTGTGAATCTTAGAATTTATAGAAATAAGTAATAACATGGTTGGAGTGAAATAAATGACACAAGAAGGTCCTTATATTCCAGATGAAATCTCAACAGCAAAAACTCCATGAATACTACATGCGTGATGATACAGTACTAAAGATACTGGGATGTAGGCAATGCCACTGTAGATAAAGAGTTTCAAGACATACTAATCAAATGCCCCAGGTATAATAAGTCAATGTAGGGTCAAACATTAAGCATGGTGACCGGCATTTTACTGCATTTGATATGAGTTTTCCTAAATTATGCATCCATTCATTGAACTATACAACCATATAACAGTGCCTGGATAAAATGAATTAAATAATACAAAGCTTAAGATCTTTCATATGAAACAAGAATTCTGAAAACATGCATCCATCTGGAGCATCACATAATACAGAGTACAACATACAAAGACATGCAATTGTCATCATCAAATGTATCGTATTTGCCGGTCTATAAGACAATAATTTTGTACCATAACATCTTAGCTTTGTCTTATACTCCGAATTGACTTATATATGGATTATATCATCCAATTCGCTTTTTCATATTTTTGTATGGAAAATAATTCTCCAAGACTACGAAAAATAATGTGCAAAAGATATTTCATTTTGGGAAAGAGATTGTGTATGAACAAATATAGGATATAACAGTGAGTATTTTAAACAATTACATGATCATCAGTATTAAAAATTAACATAGATAAGATCAATTGCAGCATTCACCAGTAATGTATGTTGTTTGAATTATGATTTGTTTAAATTTAATTACATATATGTGCGTTAGAATTTACAAGACAGAAGATGCATAACCATGAAAACACATATTCCATCACAATTTTCTTCTTGCACCTAATGAGCAAGTAATCCGTATACCCCATTGAGGTAGAACGAGAGACAGACAGACAGATGTCTTCATGATTGTAAATCTGTGTTGTTCACTTCCTTGAGAACTGATTTTATATGTATACAAGTGCACTACCATATTCCATTATCAATTAATGCCACTATGTAAGCGATTCCTTCTCATTTTTGGTTCCACTTCCATTATTACAAGAATCACATGGCTTTGTACTGGTCTTTGTATGCAAATTAAATATCCTAATAATGTATTCTGTCATTCCAAGATGACACCTGTTTGAGGTCAAGATTATGCAGACCAGATCTGATTAGAGCTGCTACTAATAGGGAAATGAGGTTACCCATGGGTATTATGAATACCGTACCATATAGTTAATGGAAATGACAGGTGGTTACTATTGTAAATTTCTCGGCCAGTGACATGAGCAAAGATAAAAAAACAGTTGTGGCCTAAGTGCAGGAAGAGTACGTGCACTTTAAACATAAACTGAATTGTTGGTAATGGAGAGGTCGTTATACTTGCAAAGAAAGTTAGCATGCAAAATGGTCATTCTTGGGATTTAGCCTAATGGAGACTATATGGATATAACTTTTGTGAATATTTAAACCCTGAAGTAGTTTGGTATGTATTTTTATAGTTTACATTTACGGTTTCATTTATTAACAGCAACAACGCCCATGAATACTACTAGTGTGATGATGTAGTACTAAAGATACAAGGATGTAGGCATTGCTGCTGTACAAAAAGAGTTTCAAGACATATTAATCAAATGCCCATGTATAATATATCAAATTAGGGTAAAGAACTAAGCACGTTGATCTGCTTTTTACTACTTTTAATATGGTTTATTTGTCCTAAATGGTGCATCCATATATTCAGCTACTCTACCATTTAACAGTAGCGGACTAAACTGAATCAAATAATACAAATTTAAGCTCTTTACTTTGAAACAATAATCCCTTCAAAACAGGCGTGCATCAGGAGTAGCATATGTTACATAGTGCAACAGACGAAGACATGCAGTTGTCATCATTATATATATGGTGGCTCGGTCAGTAGTTTAGACTCCCAACTAATGGGCATAAATTCTGTCCAAATTCAATTGAAATGTATCACTTCACAAGGCTTATAATTTGCATCGCCTCAGTATGTCTTTGTATGGTGCACTCTAATATATGCTACTCCAGATGAATGACTCAAAGTAGAACTACATATGCAAGACAGTGTAGTGTATAGATTATTGCTATTTTGAAGAAGAAAAAATGAAATTGTCAAAACAAATATTTATTTATTTTATTTATTTATTTTCTTTGAATGTACCACTTACATCTATACGACTGTTGTCACCCATATAACAAGTATTAAATTCAGTGTGATATTCCAAAGAATTTGGAATTTCGTCTTGATGTTACCGTCCTTTCTGGTTATTTACTGGATAAAGCTATATAATACTGTTAGTATGATACAGTTTGTAAATGCAGTGTTAGTAATGCGTTTTCTGAGTTAAATCCCATACTTAGCAGCCAGTGGAGTTAAGTATGTTTGCTCAAGCATACAAAGCAATGTATGTAATATAATTTGTACTAAAGAGATATACAGAGTCATGATTTATCTTTCAACTAAACCAAAATATCTGATTTAGTCAAACGGCAAGTGTTTCACAATATGTAATAAACCTTACACATTATCTAAATGTATGTTTTCTCTACAGTAATGGTCCTAAAACGGCTATGCCAAAATTGTAGGACTGATTTGATGGATGGCCACACATGGGTTTCTAAAATGGAATTTCTTAAATGAAACAAGAAAATATGTTTACCAGATAATCGGGTACGAATACAATCATCTTTCTCTTGTAACATGGGTGCCGTTTCATCTGGAAAACAATGACAATATATCATTTGTAAACATACAATGGTCGATTATTATAAAACTGATGGTTTTCTCGTTGTGTTTTATACCTCCCACAAAAAGCATGGGAGACGATCTGTCCCTGCATCATAGCAACATACACCAGAAGACATATGTAGGGGCTATTTATGGATCCCCAGAATAACTGTAGCTATATTGTGAAAACGAAAAGTCTGAAAACTAAAAATGAATAATTGTACAATAAATCTAAAATTAATTCTTTTGAATAAAAAAAACTGTGCATTATTTACAACAATGATTTCTCCTGTTTATTAACGTGGCTGAATTTGTATGCCAAAGGGTAAATTTTGGTTTCTGAAGGCACACGGTTTAGAAACGGGTCATATTGGACAGATTATGTCCGTCATTATATGGGTCTTTTAATTTTATACTCAAAATCGATTGTCGTCCTCGAAAGTGCTGACTCATTTGTGGAAGTTCTAAAAGCACCCAAAATTTGTACCAGATCTAGCATGTGTTGGTACAATTTACCAGTTGATCCATGCACACTAGATCCATTGTCAAATTTATGTTACTAATGGCCTATAAAGTTAGACCTTCTAATGCTCACCACAATCTGTGTTTAAATCCAATGTTTGGTAACATTTGTCAATAATATATCTAGTATGCAGAAGGAAAGTTAGTTTATAGCAAAATATAAGCTATACAATGATGGTCTATTCCACAATAAAAATTAAAAAAGACTATGAATTATCAGATGTACTCACAGTTTTTAAAAACTTGAAACTATTTCTTAATTCTGTTCTACCTTATATGTTGTTACCAATCAATGGAAAATTGGAATGTGCTCTCGTAATGACAAAATAGCTTGAGTTTCAAACAACAAACCATGAATCACTCTGAAATTGAATTTCAGGAAAATGATGCGTATCCAAATTGGGTTGTAAAGACAATCACTCTTTAAATTCGGATTTGTAGGCTTAATCTTTTGCCAAATGAAATGTGTTTATATGACTGTTGCCAATAACAATATGGACTACAAGGACATACTTAAGACATATTGGCATGTTTGCTAACGTGGAATGAAAACAAGAATAAAGAAGTAATCTTGCCAAAGACACTGACTTATATGAGTACATCACTGATGAATAAACTGTAATAATATGAATACGTTGCTGCAGGTAATGCTTTATATAACGTTACAGGACACTGATCGAGAGTCAGTGAAGTGCCAAGATTATGCATGGTCGCCTACGTTTGGCATGATTTAATTTTCTCAAGTTTTGCATCTATAAGTTCAAATTCGGAACCCTTTAAGAGCACCTGACTGAACTTAAATAAAGTAATACAAATATTAAGACAGTTCGTAGTAACCATTAGTTCCTTTGCCCAGAAGTATGCATCTGATAATATGCAAAGTACTAAGGATGAGGAAATGCTGACGCATTGGGAGTTACGAGTATTGTAAAGCGATGCACCTTGATATAAATTATTAAATATTAGTATGGTTGGATGTAATTCAAGCTGATTACCTAATAATTGTGAGCCAAAACTACTGACAAAGCTTTAATTTACAAAATGCCGATATTGGCACAGCAATCAGCTTATTCACTTTGGATACAACAACAGTTTTATCATCTTTTGACTATGACCAGTGTAATTACTCCAAATGTAATTGGGCCAATGATACAGAAGACATGGAAAAAAAAAACAATGCTGCAAGCTTGGCAATCAGGTTACATTGACCGAGTTTTGGTACAGCTGATATACTATTTAACATGTATCTGCAATTCCTTATGCATGGGCAGAGGACAAATAGGTGAAACAAATGGATGTGTGAAAAGAACATAGTCAATCTACCGTTATAAATGTGTCAATGCGATCTGCTTTTGATGTGAGTTCCTTTTCTACAAATGCATACAAATATCCATTTAGAGAGGGCTGGTAAAATAGTATGTACGATATTGGTACATAAGCATCAGAAATCTAAACGGACCGATCATACATAAACCTCTGATTCATTAATATTAGATGACAGAGAAATACTTTAGACATAATATATTTTTCTTGACATGAAGCCACATGCAATTTTATATGTATGTTAGCTAGTGTGGGATATGTAATAAAACTCATGTAATTCTTCATACGTTTTACACACAGATGATCCATAAGTCATAATTATAGTTGTGTACTAAGCTTTGTTGTACACTTTGTATTCTAACATTAAATCTCCTGTGTATATCAATATAACCAAATGGTGTGGTGTTTGTGTAAGACTGAATATTATCTGAAGTATTGCTCAGATATTTACATCACTGCTGAACCCGTGACAATTTTATTGAATAAGAAAACCATTTTGTATTGGTTTGACAAATATCATGAGGGTTTTGATAAATTAATGGCCGTTCTTAAAAGTGAACCGGTTCTCATATTTCAGTCAATCATTTAAACTAAGAGCTGATTCAAGTGATATTGGAGTTGGTAGATTATTGTTTCAAGAAGACAAATATGCCATGGATCAGTCACAGTGCTATTTCTCTGTAAAACATACAAGCACCAAAACAATTATTCTGCAAGACTACTAAACGGTTGGCTTTACTATTTTTTTAACACGTTGCAGTGTACATTATTTCCTCTACGTATTTGATTATTATAGTTAGTGATCACAATCCCCTTCCTTTCAGTGGCACAATCATAATGTTTAAACTGATAACTTTATCCCTTAGAACGTCGAAAGAGGCTGCCAAAGTGAGTCATTTTCTGATTTAAACATTGAGCCCCAAAGGTGCACACCATGGCCATATGGTCTCACATAGTGGTTGTTCACAGCTTCTCATGGCTAGTGGACCTTATGTGGGAGTATGTTGATGCGTTCAAGTGATGTTATTATAGAAGCATGAATGAGTAAGTGCTCTAACGACATAATCATTTTATTTTCGAGTTGAGACATATATCAGTACTAGTAGCGTTTATCATCCTTTTGTTGTTGAAATTTTTTATTTAATTTCTCCATTTATTTCTATCCAGCCAACAATGATGCACATATTCATAGAAAATGCAACATTTAAAACAAGAGCTGTACCAGTTAAAATACCGAACTTGGCTAAAGATACACTTGAATATTTGAAGCTTTTGTTCAGCAGCACATCCTCTTCTTCTTGTTATCAAGTAGCAATACCTGTTTATGCTGTCTCAGACCTGTCACTTTGCTCATTTTGTGCATCATAGGTATAAAAGAAAGGTTTGATAAGACCGTTTCCCACATTATGTCCCAAAATTGTAACACAAGCATGGGAAAACTCGCTTTAACCTAAATTTGTCAAATTTGCATCTCTGAGCGGATCAATTATTTTTTCTAATGATTCAAAGTGACTTATCCAGGTGTCGTTGTAGTCGACGATGATGTTATCAATGAACGCATCACGATTATTTAAAATTCTTAGATGTTGGATTCCATGCGTATTTTGTTCCTATCAAAGTATGAAACTTCACTGAAGGAGTGTATTGTTTACCGATACTTTCATCTGGATCGTTCATATACAAGCATGCTTGTGTTATACACACTATCTGAATATATCTGAATATATTCTGGGCGGTAACAATCTCCTTTTGTAAGTACTGTCACGGAATTGTATAAATTATTTTATTTATTAAATACGCGCACTTGGGTTTCATTTATTGTGTACAACGATACCCGAGGGTGATTTATTTATATTGTGTTGTATTTCGAAATAGTGACTTCGGTTCTTCCTATGCAGCACGTGTGAAGTGCTTTCGATCGGAAGAACCGTATGCCTTCAGTGCACAGATGATATCTGTGTGTAGATACATCACCGTTGGCAAAGCTCTTTACATTACGGATAGCCTTGTCAGTCAGCGGTCTACTATAAGGACTTGCTGTAGAGGTCTGTAAGTTTTTTAAGTTCTTGTGTATAAGATATAGATATTGTACAACCACGTTTATTTTTGTATGTTTGCTATGTGGCTTTGATTTACTCAGTATAATGCACATATGTATATTCTTGTTTGCGACTTAGCAAGGGATTTATATTAGTAATATAAAGCTACATTTGTAAGAAATGTAGGATTCTTATCAAGCAGGGTTAGGTTTATTTCTGAAAATTGTTATTTTGTAATTATCGTGTCGATAATGTAATCAGTATAACTTATCCTGTATAACATCATTACGTTTTTTATGCCCGTGCCATGTATAGTACACAGTATTGGATATATTTTAAGATGTTCGAAGTGTTCGGAGTATTCGGAGTGTCCTGAGTGTGTAGAACTGTACGGAGTCGAGAGTTTATAGGTGTCTAGTGTGACCAGAGTGACCCGAGCGTTGAAAGTTATCAGAGTGATCGGGGTCGACGTGATGCAAGCTGTAAAGCCAACCACAGGAATTGACCGTAAGAGCTTTGAAGCTGAACTGTAGCAGTCGTGGAGCTGAAATAAAGTGTGCTGATCACGGAGTGTATCTCCTTACATATAATCAATTAGCCGTTGGCTAATTTTGGGGTTCGTAAAATCCATTGTATCTTTTGGGACTGTAAAGATAAGATGTATATATGTCCTTTGTTGACATCATAATTTCACTACCTGAGTAAATTAAATTTACTACATGAGTAACATTCTACATTGTTTACTAGCTGAGTAAGCTATAGCCATTTTCTCATTGTGAAATCATTGTGAACCATTCACCCCTTGTCTTTGTATTTGCAAGGTAATTTCTTTGTAGTTTTCATTATCAAGTTTTTGCGTTCTTATGTTAATTAATCCAATATTTGGATTATATATACACGCACATATTCATAATAAATTGCTCATTCAAATCATTCATAACTGAACATTGTATGTATAATATCTTCAAATGTGTTTTGTTGTCAATCCGCAAATCCCACCCGGCTATCTTGGTACAAGTACATGCTGATCAAAATCGGATTCAGTATAATATTCTCTACAAACAGATCGAGACTGGTTTGTCTTTGACAACGTCAGCAATCACAACGTAACTGCCCCCCCCCCCTCCATTTAGTATTTATTGTCTTTGATTTTTTGCATCAGCGAAAACAGGAACGGCACACGGGCGAGTAATGATCGATATTAGTACTGCATCACCGGTACCCTTATATTCAGTGTCATGAAGTGATTCGCCGGTTGTTGTCTTTATGACTATTGAGGTTTAAACAGAGGTTTTAACTCAGCGACATAGTCCAAGTAAACTTTTGTCGCAGTGACCTTCGTTTCTCACTCGGCTTTCTCGTCGCCTAGGGGTTAAGCCGAACACCCGTACTGCATTTGTAAAATGTACACGGCGAGAGCAGCCACACCGTTACCTTTAATCTGATTAAAATAACTTTTATTGAGTGGATAAACGACAAAACTGGCTGCTACACGAACTTCAGTCATTATTTAATCATGCTATCAATTTTCCATGCAACATCTAGCATATATATATATATATATATATATATATATATATATATATATATATATATATATATATATATATATATATATATATATATATATATATATATATATATATATATATGACTACCTATTAACCTTAAATTTCTGCTTCGAACCGAGAAAAAGCACTTGAATAGTCAAAAACTCTTTGGGATGGGTCGTAAGACGTAAGATATATTTGCGGAACCTTTCTATCTAGGTCAAAGATCCCCTCGTATTTAACTATGTGATCGTATGTAACACAATTTTTTTCCTGGATAGGAAGTGTTATTTCGTAATTGCTTATGCCTATAGAGAATGACTATTATTCCTCACAAACTATGAATTTTTGTCCCGGACAGTGATATTTTGAAATTTTCCTTTTCCAATTAGGAAAAGAGCAAATTTGTGTCTTTTCATTCGCATAAAGTCCGAAAAAATGAATTAAACTTAAGATGCATTTATACTAAAGTAATGCAAAAATGACCACAAAAGAATTAAATTGAGTAGTTTTTCTATATTTACGATTATACTGTCAATCACTTTTCTCGAATCAGTCCAGGAATGTTGTCTCCCATCATATTATCCTTATAATTAATGGAAGCTGTATCGATGCTCCTACGAGTGCGCTCACATGTTCTCTTTGAATTCGTCAAGATGAGCATCAATGATATGGATTTTGAGGGACATCATGAAGCCCACTGTGCCGTAGTTCGTTACCAGAGTCTCAACCAGCTCCACATAGTTTAAGCTTTGTGTTCGCCAAGGAGACCCCAAATACACTGCGCAAAGCTGTTCCAAGCGTCTTTCTCCTTAGTAATGAGCTTTTTGGGGGAATTCATTTTACTCAAAAATCTTCTCTATATGTAGTCAGAGGAAGACATCGGATTTCAACATTGCTTTATACAGCTTAGGGAATATAGTTTGAAGGTACCTGAAGGTTGACGATTCCTGATCTAGATCTCTGACCTATTGTATTATAAGGCTCAGTTTAATGTGCAGTGGTGGCATGAGCACATTCCGGGGGTCCACCTTTGTCTCCTACTTGACACTGTTCCCCTCCACAAATAACTCCGTCCGCTATGTCCAGACATGCCTGTGGTATAGCACATTGATGTCCCTGCTGTTCCAGAGGCAAGGATAGCAAAGAAACTTGGTAAAACCGCCTTGGATATTCACCAGGATCGCCACCATCTTGATGACTCCGATGACCTCCCAGGCGTACTCATCATACTTCAAGGCGGTCAGCAAGATCTTGATGATGTTGTAATCCTCTTTGAGGTGCGCCGAGTGAGCCAGGGTAAGAGATCGGTATTTGCTCCCATTATGAAGTAGTACGTCTTTAGGCTCCTGGATGAACAGGCGCCAGTCATTTTGGTTATAGTCGAATTCCATTGCCTCGAACAGACTGGTCACATTATGGCAGAAGCAGAGCAAATTGTGACCGGTGAAGAAGCTGGATAAAGCCTGGAGACGCTTCTGATCTGCTACTTGTACTCTTTCATCCAAAATGTTCCAAAAGTTGAGCCTAGACGCCAAACACCTGGCATTGGACTTGGTGAGACCCATATCTCTGATCAAGTCGCTGAAGTCGTTTTGGTTGAGGTAGTATTGGTTTCTCTCCACAGCTACACCTCTGAAATTGTCATCTGGATCTACAACGCCTTCCTAGTTCTCTGACTTGCTGTTGTCTTCTAAAGACGGCTGACTCTCTCGGGAGGAGTGGGTACCAGGAGCTCAGGGCCGTGTGACACCTGAGCGATGGATGAAGGAAGTTCCGGATATATGAGAGCAGGTGAATTCTTGCCAGTCCGACGTTTGGAAGGGTCCATCATGCAGAAGTTGTAGTTGCTTGAATGGTCATTATGTTCCCACCAAAGTCTTGGGATAAGGAACTTCATGGCTGCCTTTTCTCCTCTGTACCATTCTACAAAGATAAATTTTTCCATCCATGACTAATATGCAAGAGATTTTCACAACATTTTTTAATGCGTCGGCCGAATGCTTTCAACTTCTTGATGCCTAATCGGAAAAATGCAGATTGGTATATGCTTAGTCTGCTGGAACTAAACTACTATTTATATTGCTTGAAGGTGTTAGAAAGTTCTAGAACTTTATCAAAGTTTACTCAGTACTGAATTTATTTGGAATGTTCTGGGAAAGTGGTTAATTTCAGAATATCACTGTTCTGATCACAAAAAACAAAATGGGGGGAATAGTAACCATTTTCTATACTTTTGAGGCATGGATGACATATGTTAGTCTCAAGATACGATAGAAGTGAGCCCATGAGAGATGTCCCTGTTGGTGGTTGTGCGGCGTCTGTTGTGGTTATGTAGCCCAACACGGGAATAGAAGTGCTTGCTGCACTTGCTGCACTTGAATGTTGAGTTTGGTTTGGCATGCTTCTTCCTCTGAAGAAGCTTGTCCTCACCAGCTTTCAGACCAGCGATCAAGGTCTGTCGCCATCTGAACCTGTCTATGGCAAGCTCTTTCCAGATATTGACAGCGATGTCAATGGCTTTCATGTCGTTCTTGTAGATATCCTTGAAACGTATAAAGAAGGTCTTTGTGGATTCGTTCTTTATCCATCCGACGTACATGGTCCAGCCATCTGATGCGACGTTGGCGGAGGATTGAGCAATCTTGGCACGTTCTAGCACATATTTCTTTATTACTCGATCGCTCCAGGTGATCCCGAGTATAAGACGGAAGTATCGCATGTGAAAGGCGCTCAAGTCTTTTCTCTTGTGAGGCGTACAGTGTCGTGGTTTCTCTAGCGTACAGTAGGGTGCTTAGCACACAAGCACGGTACATGGAGATCTTAGTGTTCAGGGTTAGTAAGCTGTTGTTCCACAATCTTTGCCACTGCCTGGAGAGAGTTATTGATACCTCAAGTTCCTAGTTGTTGATGATGATGCTTGGAGGTCTGCGTCTGAGCCATCACATTTGTTTTCTTGAGACTGATGGTCAATCTAAACTAATCGCATGCTTTACCAAGTGGTTCCTCAGACGCTGTAGTTCAGCGTCTGTATGAGTGGCTAGATCTGCATCGTCTGCGAAAGCATGTCCCTGATGGTTCTTTCGCGCACTTTTGCTCTTTGCCTTCAGTCGTGCCAGTTTGAAAAGTTGGCCGTCTGATCGCGTGTGCAGGTATAATGCAGGTATATCGCAAAGGCGTTCTTGAGCAGTACAGCGAAGAAGATATCGAAGAGAGTGGGCAATGAAACAGCCCTATTTCACTACACTGCGGATGACGAAGGGGTCGAACGTTGAGCCATCATACTACACTGTGATTTCTATGTCACAGTAGAAGGACTGGATCATGCTTTGCATCTTTAGAAGTCATCCAATCTTTGCCATGATTGTGATGAGTCCGTCTCTGCTGACCAGATAAAACGCCTTGGTAATGTCTGTAAATTCAAGGAAGAGAGGTCTGTGTTGTTCTCTGCATTTCTCCTGAAGTTGCCTGACGGAGAAGATCAATTCGATTATGGACATCTCTGCGCGACTCTGGATAAACTCTGTCGACAAGCGTCTGCAGTCTGTTCGTTATTACGTGTGTGAAGACTTTACCCACGATGCTGAGAAGGGATATGCCCCTGTAGTTCTTGCGGTCCCTTATGTTGCCCTTGTTCTTGTACAACGTTAGCGTCTCTCATGTCCTGAGGCACTGTACCCTCATACTACTCTGGCAGTGGAAATCGCCCATGTGTGAGAAGCACGCTGAAGACGCACTTGATGACTTCTGCTGAGAGGACATCCTTCTCTGGGGATTTTACTTAAGGACAGTTTCTCTTAGGCCTTCTTTTGTTCTACCACAGTAGGCTTCTCGTCCAGTTCGGGGAGATATTCAATGGCGTTGAGGGCATCTTTGGTCACGTGGTTCTCTCTGAATAACTGTTCAAAGTAGTAGTCCACCCAACGCTCCATCTGCCTGCCATTGTCGTCGACGGTATTGTCTGTGGCAGACTTCGGTGATGCTGTCACTTTTTTCGTGGGACCCATTGCTTTCTGTATGCCATCGTAATGCATCTGATGTTTCCGATATATTTTGCTGACTAAATCCACTGACATAGCTGAAGCCAGTATTTATTGACACACTGCCGTCCAAACCTCTGAACTTTGCTTCTGGTAGACATGTATGCCCGTAGTGTCTTCTGGCACGGGATCGCTCTTCTATGGCTGCCATGAGTGTGGCTGAGTTAGACTCAAACCAGTCGTTATTCTAGCTTCATAATGGCGCTAACGAGATAGTGTCATTTGTTATCTGTGGTAATCGCGCCTTTAGCTCCTAGATAATCTAAATGATATTTTGCCTTCTGACCGAACCGTGAGTTTGCCTTGTGTTGTGCAAGTCGCCGGGTTTATGTGAGCTTTTAGACGTAAATTATATGGCTAGAAATTGCCTTAGGAAAAAGACCAGTATAAATTTTCTTCTCTTCTCTTTCGACAAACAGCTCTTAAACAAATGTTTAAAACATAGATGTCGTCCATATCACATACGATACTGTTTTGTAAGTTTCCACTTGAAATATCATTTCACAATTTTACATTCCTGCGACTGATGAGGATGCAGTTACATCCAGTTTCGTTTATCACTGATATTGGCATTATATACATATAATTCGATAGCCAACAGGACATTTGTAGTTGTTTAATTTTCGTTTGTCAGTTTATAACGTTATAATGTTGATACCACTGGGCTTATCTTGCTTTTCGACCACTATGAGCAACACATAACGGTAATTTTCCACCAACGCCAATGTAACATACCTTACGCATAATGTGATCATATCCCTTTCTATCTATGACAGCGTATATCTAACAGTATTCCTTTACACTTTGCTTGTTGTCCACAAAGTACCGTCTTCCCCATAAGTTGCTATATGTACCAATCTATTCCAGTCATCATTATCAGACTTTAACCCTTCTAGTTAAATTATCTACCTCACACGTACATTCGGATTATGTTTTTTTAATTGATGCTGTGTAGTCTCTCGGAAGCGGGAATTTGGAGTAGTGGAGGGTGTGATTGCTGGCGAGATGGCTTGACGGTGGTAGGCCCATCTCCATACTGCTTGAGGACCATAATATTTAACCTAAAGAGGAATTTGATGTATGGGCATATGAACCAAAAATCTATCGGCAAGCTGAAAATTCACTTTCTGGTATTTCTGTAATAGCTTAATTTCAATTTTGATTGATTAGAGTGAAGATGAGTTCATGCTGCTTTACAAGCCGTTAATGTCTTATTTTTTCAAAGAGAAACATAATCAAGAAGATTAGTTTCTGAATCTTAGGTTGTAAGACTTTTTTGATAGCTTTAAAATTTCACGGATGGTATGTCAAAGAACTATTTGAAAAGGAACAAATACTTCTGACTCTTGAAATGATTCCATAACAGCAAACACGGGCAAATGAACACATTCATCTCAGTCGTTTCCAGTATGAAGAACTATGACGAAATCATAATCTTCATTCTGATCAAATCTTTCCAACACCCCTTGGCTTTCAGAGTGATAGGTAGGCGCAATATTTAAACTGTTGCATGCCTAATTCATTCATAGCTTATCAGAAGACTCTATACAAATTTTGGCCCTTGATGAGACTGGATCGACGTTGGAACGCCAAAAGAGTAAGCAAACTTTATCAAAGTTTGTAATATGTTGTTAATTGTAATATTATTCAAAGTAATTCTCTCCTAAAATCTTGCGGATGCACATATTAAGCTTATAAAAGTTTGGTTGCCTTACTTGGTGTTATTTGTCGGACTTAAATAGTATATAGTATTTATATAGTATACCATTATGCAGGTAAAATGCTGACAAATGAAGCAGTAGGTTGCAAAAGAGCCTTATGTAGTTTCTTATGGGGGGTAATACCATTTGATAAGTTTGACAGGATCTAAATTATTTAGAAATATTACTTTTAATTTTAGGCCAATGAAAATGATACAACTTCTTAACATTAGTCTTGTTGACTCAAACATGGCCAGCCAATCGAGTTTCTTGGGATGAACTTATACTAACTTATCATTATTACTTTGGAATAACAATGTGAAATCGGTATGCTTAATGAACAGTCGACGCATACGAATATTTAATGTGTCTTCAGTTTCACGTAAGGACCCAGATTTCACAAAATAGCATATGTGGACTTGTGTTGCTTCAGGTTCACTAATACCATCTGAAAAAAAAAAACAAGAGATCACTTGATCTTGACCCTATTCGAAAGTAATTGGTTGCCTTTTGTCAAGCGGGTTAGAAGTGATCAATAATAAGGAGAGGAGCAATGTGATAATTTTCTCTTAATTTGTCGATGCCAGGAGCAAAAGTGACCCCATCAACAATATCACCAACAAGCGTGTCAGCTAACTGAATAATGTCATGGTCAATATAATTCTCAAGCTCTCTTTTTCCATGGTTCTAGTAACTGCACAAGCAGTTGTATACGTCGAGGATTTCATTCTCAACTAGATCACCTCTTTCTCTAAACTAGGCCTGTCAGTTACAAGTGGATTAACGACACCCTTATCTCCAGCCATGTCATTTCCAAGTAATATACGAATATTCTTAATGAGGAAAAATGTCATTGACCATAGAAGTTTCAGGTATTGTGACTAAGTGTCATACAAATTAAAATAAGGGAGAGGAACATTAACAAAGCTGCACACTGCTTTATAAATAAGAACACTTTCACTAGAAAAGGACTTCTCAGACAAAGGCAACGTACCTGATAAGGAAAGACTATGATAAGCTACTATGTTCCTTAATATTTTAATAGGACTTGGCTTTTCAGAATCGTCAATATGTCATATAGAACCTTTCGAAAGGACTGGTTCATAATTATCCTTATTAAAATCAGACTTGCTTTGTTTGAGCCTGCCAATTATTTGCCTCATATACGAGACTCTGACCTTGATCTCTTTTAAATCACAACATTTTAAACAGTTCTGTATTTATATTTTTAAGCTGTAGCAAACGCAATCAAAAATAACATAGAATTTATTCTTGCAATAAATTGGCCTAAGAATAGATAAGGATTTCTGATTAGCCTTTTCAGAAGTTTGATTCCTAACAGTTGTCCTAGATTGAGACTTGGAAGTACTTAAATGAGACTGAGATTCTTATTTACCAAAATGATTGGTGAGTAGATGACTTACAGACAAATGAAACTTTGTAAGTAAAGTAATGTTCATTAGCTGTGCGAACAGCGTTTTGCAGCATTTCTACATTTTGCACATTAAGATAGGCCATGACATCACTATCTATGTAATGACTGAACTCTTCAACTAATGTCAGCTGTCTGAGGGTATGATAATTTTGATCAATCTTCTTAGCTGAACACCAAATTATAAATTAGTTGTTTTTATCACATGCATGCTCCAAGTGGTTTTATTCAGTTCCTTTCTGAAATGCCTAAGACTTTGTCGGTAGGCATCACGTAACAACTCATATCTCTTCGAGATACATCCATTAATGACATTATACTAAGCACATTATTGTACCAACAAAGAAGTGTATTTTCAACAATTTTGTTGTTGTTGTTGTTGTTGTTGTTGTAGGGTTTAGCGCCATTTTTCAGCAGGCTATACATGGCGGCCAGTATTAATGGTGGAGGAAGAACCCAGGAAAACCCCGGAAAGAAACACCGACCCACGAGAAGCTACTGGCAAGCTTTCTCACATATCCACATTAGCCGAATCCGAGACCCTGAACCCACGCAGACAGAGGTGAGATGGCATTGATCCGTAACGAAGACCGCTTTAGACCACTCGACCACTCGGGGCCCCTAACAATTTTGTAGGATGATGTATTTATCTACTTCTTTTTATAAAAGGGGCAACTAATCTAATATTTATAGTAATATCAAAACCTGAAATTATGTCAAACAGAAAGTGATATATACCTGGCAGTTAGAATTCTTTAAATCTAAATTGCATTTCTCTTTCTCCTTTTTCTGTTTCTCTGTGCATTTGTATTTGCCTCTCCCTTTTGCTATTATTTCCCCTCTCTGAGTTTGTATTTCTCTTTCCTTGTTTTTCTATTCGCATTTGCATTTAAATCTCTTCTCTTCCTCAATCTATTCCAGTCCTAGTTGTGAACTTGCATTTGCAGTTCAGTTTCTTTTCTATTTTGAATGTTTTGTAAGCATATTTCTATCTGGGATTTTAAATGCAACAATTTTAATTTCCTATCAGAGCCAGATACAGACTTATTAATCAAATTCATTGCATTTGTATCCAAAACATTATGATCCGAAAAAATACTGCAACAATATATCCGTTTTGTTAATAAAACGTATCTTCGTTACGAAGTATAGACTGAAGCATCTCGGCCTTTGTCAAAGGCTCCAGTCGGTCTTAGTTAGGGTTAGATACAACGTACAAAACCTTAAATGATGTAGCGAATGCTTCTTTGTTTCACTTGAGATTTCTTAAATATGTGAAATTAAAATCCTTTCCAGGAAGGAAGCAAATGCAGACACAAAGTCAAGTTTAATTTCATAAGCGATTAAATTTCTCTGAAGTATTTAAAGAAATTGGTTTCCTTGATGAACCAGCAATTTCTTTTGTTATGACTCTGTAACGAAGTAACAGAAAATCAGAGCCAAAAAATTGTGTAAACGTCAACAAATAACTTATCATCAAAGTCGTAAAATGAACATTCAAGATGAACCTACAATATTGTGACTAAAATCCACCATACTTGCATATAATCTATCAAAAGTGCAAAATAATATTCCTTTAGATGAACTCCAGGTCTTCAATAAATGTATGTATTAATATCATTGAATGTGTTATTGTGCTAAGTCTTACTATATCACAATGATGTAATACAGAATGTCTTAGATGAATTCATAATAATCTTCCAATATTATTTTCCCAGTCAGTCATATCAGCTCTTTGCAATTCCAAAAGCATAATTGAAATAATCATTCACCTCACAATGAATCTAAGCACAAAAGTAAACATATCTGATGCTGAAAACCAAACCAATTAATGTATATATACATATATATATATATATATATATATATATATATATATATATATATATATATATATATATATATATATATATATATATATATATATATATATATATATATATATATATATATATATATATATACATGAATACATACATACATACATACATACATACATACATACATACATACATACATACATACATACATACATACATACATACATACATACATACATACATATATACATACATACATACATACATACATACATACATACATACATACATACATAACAGTTATATAATAGTATCCACTATATTACAGATAAACTTTCCATTGCTGGTGGAATAAAATGTAGAGCTCAACATTTTTCGAGATTCAGCCAATTAACCACAAGTTTCAATTATGAACTTCAAAATCTTGAATATATGCACTATAGTTGTTGATAAAATGTTTGATTTTAAATATGAATAAATCATCTTTGTGCAAAAATCTTGTCAGTTGGGATATATTTCCTCTTATTATTCGTGGTCTGCAGTTTTTTATTTCTATCTAGCTGTGTGTCATTTGAACTAAATTACTTTGCTTTATCATGATTCAATTCATGCTGGAAAGAAATCGAATGATAATAGTTTTCCAATACGAAATAACGACGAATTTGTATTTACAGTCTTTGTGTGGAGTCAGCAGATTAGTCTAAATGTCTCTCATGTTATTAACTCAAGAGAGCGTGTATTGCACCAAAATTCATTTTTCCAATACAAGGCCGTAATCTTGTTATTTTGTGCGACAAGACTGTCCCTCGATAATCTCTCATATTTGTATTTTTCCTACATCCCTTTCCACATTTATCTCAGTCTATACACCCTTTGGTATCATAAATATTTCCTGGTTTAAAGTGAAAGCATATTATTTGCTTTTCATCTTACCCTTGGTTTCTTTTAACATGGTAATGTGACTGTAGTTTATGATTTGTGTTTCATTGTTAATACAGTGCAATACTTTATACTATTAGAATTATAGTATTCATTGTTTAAATTATTTTCTTGATCCAAGATCAGTAAACATACTGCAATTTATGGAAACGACTGCATCTGTGCCTCCGTTTATTCAATGAAATAAAGTATCAATATGACAGTGCCAATTTAACAAGAATGTATATAGCGCTTTAGCATTATTTCTTTATCAAATCGTCAGTATTTAAGTGCAATTCACTCCATTTTACTTTTTTGTTTTCTGTGTTATAGTTGCGGCCGTGTTATTTTCAATAGTGTATGTCTCAGTGAAAAGATTAATCAGCATTAATATAATCTCAAAAACTCAATGTAGCGCTGCATAGTTGGTGGACCGGTTATTCTACCTATCAATCTGTATATCTAAGTATTTATCTCTATATTATATTCTACTATATTTTTCACAGATAGATATATAGATAAGTGTGCCATATGCATGTGTTCGTGCGTGTTTGTGATTTCTTTTTCTGTAGACTATATGCATTATCCCTAGAGTATCGGATAACCTGAAATGTCTGATTGTAACGTGACCTTGGGGTGGTTCCCTGACCCAGCGGTCAACCTTATCGGGGGATTAATAACATACATATATATATATATATATATATATATATATATATATATATATATATATATATATATATATATATATATATATATATATATATATATATAAAAGCAGCAGGGAGGGCGAACAGAAAAGTTAAATCCAAATTTAAAACCTTCTACGAAATAATTCTTCGTAGAAACTTTTAATTTAAATTCTAAAGGCTGCTACGGGTGCTTAATTTTGATCAAACAGACCACGGTGACATACATGTGTGTGTGTCATTGAACACCGCGGAGACAAATTTATTTTTTAAAATATTTGGTCAAGACCGACTAGTAATTTTTTTTTGTTATTATAAATTAAAATCATTTGTATATTAAATATCATGAGTGTCGGAGAACCACATTCCGCCAGATTAGCACGAGAACGATTAGCGGCGATAAAACAGTATTTTCCAGTGAGAGAATCTGTCAAAAGAAAAATACGAGAAGTTGAGGATGCAAAACTTCATTCAGAGATTTTTCAACACAATTATTTGAACCAGTCACTGCAACTACCGAAAAAATTCTGCTCGGAGATGTTAAAGATCCTGACGTAAGAAAACGTGGTATTCTTCCTGTGTTAAAACAAATTGAAGAACAAACTCGACCTCAGCCTGTAGCTGGGCCTGCACCTACTCCTGTAGCTGCGCCGGTGGTTCGACCTAAGATTAAACAAAAAATTGGTTTTAAACCACGGGCTGGACTTAAACTTAAAGCTGGTAAACCTCAAACTGAAGCTGAGGTTGAAGAATTTGAGGAACAAGAAGATCAAGAAGAGGAAGAAACTACTGGTGGAGTTCGCGCAATTGATAAATTTACCAATGATGCTATTACTGGCATACGAAAAGCTAAAAATGATAAACAATTAGCTTATATTGCTTTAATTTCACATAAAAAACGACATACTGCTTTAAAACCTAAATATGCCGATAAATCTGTATCTAGTAATACTTGGATAAAATGGATATATTATGTGCGTCATGGCGTTGATTGAGTTAAAAATGATGATCCTGATTTTATAAATTATCTTCGTTACGTAGACGAATTGGAGGAGGAAATGAAATTATCAAAACCGACACCTCCACCTGTACAAATTCAACAAATAAAAGAAGAATTACCTGCGGTTATGTTTAGCAAAAATTCCCTTACATCTCTAAAAGATTTATCTAGAACCGCTGAAATTGCTGCATATGATTATGAACAGCGAGAAAAATATTTACTAAAAAGACACGTCGACAGGGTCACAGAAGATAAATGGCCAACTTACTTGTATTTTACTTACAAAAATAGCATGGTTGATCTAAATGATCCAGATTATTAAAAATGTATTGAGAAGGTAAATATATTAAAACAACAACCTCAAGAGGAAGAAGAAGAAGAAGATTTTTCAACTCCAGTACAATCGTCAAGTAAAACCAAGGAAGAATCTCAGGATGAACCACCCTATGCTTTACTAGGAGATATTTTCAGCGAAAAACGAGGTGCTACCGGTAGTGGTTATAATACTATTTGTCCTGATAGCGTTGTCAACAACGTATCTCGGCTAGAGGTTCTTATTGGAGGAAAACGAGCTGGAAATAATTCACATGAAATAATCAACGAGGCATCTGATATTTGTCAGCGATTATTTCGCGGCGGCATCATAGATGTTCACATTTATAGAAATCTGATTGATGAAATCATCGACGAATACAGCGATTAGTTGTTAAATAAAGAATTAATTAAATAAAGATGATTATTCACAAACATCATCGTAGACCTACTCAGGTTAGAGTAGTAAATTCTCGATTGCCCGTGTATAAATATGTTCACGGTAATGGACTCGGCGACGTTGTTACGAGTCTTGTTACAAGGATAGCTCCTAAAGCTGGATCTTGTCTAAAACAAATGGCTATGAAAGCTATAGGTGTAATTGGTGATAAAGTTGTTTCTGGTGTTGGTGATTTATCTGGTAAGGCTCTTAGTGCTGTCAAAAACAAAATATTAAGTTTAATAGGTAGAGGAAAAAAAGCTCCAGTTAAATTACCTAGTACCGATATAATGCCTAGCGGCGTTAGCAAGATAATAAACGGTGCAGCAAATCAGACATTATTAGAATTAGTAGATCAAGAAGTTAGTAAAAAAGTTAGTAAATAAGTTAGTAAAAAAGTTAGTAAAGAAGTTAGTAAAGAAGTTAGTAAATTAGCAAATCATAAAGTAAACCAAGAAATCAGTCAACCAATAAATACTAGCTTTATATCAGGAAGTGGTCTTCGTTTTAGAAGATAATCTTTATAATAAAATGTTTTCACGGACATCCAATGAAACATGTAACATGGACGAACCCGTAAGCAGAGACACGTCAGTGCGTGATTATCAGTATTTTTCGTATGACGCGGTGACGCCAAATGCTACTAGCCGTGTTGAAATTCAAGTTAATGATACAACCAGATATTTTATACCATCTGATGCGTTTATCGAGGTTACCGGTGAAATCATAAAAAATGATAACAACGAATATGGCGATGATTTCAAGGTAGGATTTGTCAACAACGGTATAATGGCGTTATTCAAGAGTGCCACATATATGATTGATGGAAGAGAAATTGAGGCAATTGCTGATAATCTTGATATTGCTACAACAATTATAGACCTAGCGAGATATTTAGATGATTTTACCAGATCAGCTGGTCCGAGTATGATGTTCGCCAAGGATAATAATGACAATTCTGAACATGTACTTTATATTATAAGGCAACCAAGAAATAACGCTAACGACAACGTTGATGTTGAAACAATGATTATAAATGTCAACGACAATTATAATTTAGGTTTTTTAACGGGCAAGGCAATGTTAACACTGGATTGTAGAAGATTTTCTTGTGCGATCCCGTTATCACATATTTTTGGATTTTGCAGAAAGTTTAGGAAATTAATTTTTGGAGCTAAACATACAATTGTGTTTACTCGAAAAGGTGACAGCAATGATGCAATTTGGCGAGAAGGTGTTGCTGGTGATGGTGATGCTGTTAATAACGGTAAAGTAATATTAAATAAACTTACCTTGTGGATGCCAGCAATAACTCCATCAATAATTGAAGAAGAAAAACTACTTTCCTTCATGGAACAAGGTGGTAAATCAGTGATGTCGTGGTTAACAACAACAACCGATAATAGCACAGCTAGCAACTATAACGGTATTTTTAGCTGTCATATGGCATCACAACAAGGTGTGTCTGCTCCTAGGCATATATTTGTTGTTATTCAGGATGATTCTAGATTTAACAATCAGCAGCGTAGTCATATGATATTTGATAGATATGGTGTTAGCGAAGTGTCGTTGAGAATAAACTGACAACAAGAACTATCTGAGGAATTATCAATAAGTTTTGCTGATAATTCAGTAGCTCGTGCATATCATCGCCTGTTAAGTCTTATGGGGCGAGATCAAAATGTTGACACGGGATTACAAATATCACAGTTAGATTTTACAAATTTATCTCCGATCTATTATTTTTCATTGGAACATCTTGATTTGCTGAAACAATCTGTCGTCGATATATATTTTAGATGTAGAATAAATAATCCAAATAATCACATTATTAGAACAACCGCGGTAATACTTAACGATAGAACCATGCTTCTTGAAGGCAACAGCGGCCGAATGAGAATCATTGACGCACCAGTGGAGAAAATGTGATCTAAATTTAAATCAACCTCAATTATAATAATGACAAACGATCACGTTAGTGTCACTCTAACTCCGGGTCAGATAAAAAAAACTTCAGTCGAACATAACGAAAACTTGCGGAGTAAAATTAACGTTAAAAAATGTTCAGATTCAAGGTGGGCCAAATAAATTAGCGTTAACTAAAACCCAACATAAACATTTTACCAAAGCTAAATCAGCGAATATTGACCTTCAAGTTGATCTTAGTCCGAGCGCCATCAAAGACATGGTTAAGGTTGGTGGATTTTTCCCACTATTAGCTGGAATAATACTAGCATTAATTGCAAAAGCAGCCATGGCGGCTCCATTAATAGCAAAGGGAGCCGTATTAGGTGCGGCCGGATACGCAGGTAGCAAATTAGCAGAAACATAACAGGAGGGCGATATGGTAAAAAAAAAGATCGCGGTTTGAGGTTGCCAGGAACATATATGTAGCAATGTCAAATTTAGATTTATCTAACGAAGTAAAAAATAAAAAATAAAATTCTTCAGAGGTGTATTTATGCGAGATAAATTACCGGCCAAACCAAACCGTAATGAGACAGGAATTATAAATCTTGACTTAAGTACCGGTCCAGGAACGCACTGGGTCGCTTATGCGATAAATCCACGTGAAATTATTTACTTTGATTCATACGGGTTAGCGCCGCCGAGAGAATTTCTTGATTATGCGAAACAATTAAATATTCCAATTTGGTATTCGAGGCTACCAACGCAGACTTTAACTGATGCACCGATATGCGGCCCTGAAACAATTAATGTTCTTGATGCAATATCAACGTCGACTAAACCGTACCACAAAGTTGTACTTGATTATACGTCTAATAAACTAAATCTATCTTAGATCTAAAATATCTTATAAACAATATGGTTGACATTTATGGGAGATCTCTATATAGAGCAAAAAAAAACATCGACGTTGATTTATCTAAATATGCAACGCGAGAAGACCTTAATAATTTATTAGCAATATCAGGAATAGATCCCGATGAGGTTGTTATTTTTCAAGATCAGCATTTAAAATTACGAACAAGTAACGTCAAATTAGATGATATAATTAGACAAGACGAGTACCGCGCACATATAACTGATTTTACTGGCATTCGAGAGACTATTAGAAAAAATTAATGAAATTTCCGTTGAGGTAAATAAAAAAATATCTGAGATTAACACAAAATTAACTAACATCGACACTATCGAGGGAACTAGCGCGTTAATTCCAGGAATTATCACCAAAACAAGCTTTGTTAAATTTCCACAAGTAACACCATCACAAGTTCACAATATAACATTCACGACGGCATCAGGATCAGCGACATGTACACCAGAAAATAATAGCTTCAAATACACCGCGCCGGTCACTGGCGTGTATCAGTTATATATTTTCTCCTCGGTGAGATTTCGAATAATCGCTGAAAAGTATAAATGGCGACATACCAGCCACAGATTTCTTGGATTTTTAAATCTTTTAATGAATAAAAACGTTGAGGAAACATTTACGTTAGAACCACCTGAGCGAGCAGTGACGGTGTCAACAGATTTGTGGTGGTTCATGGAATTTATCGCTGAATCACCCCAATTATTTAGTAAATAAAACAATAATGACCGCATCAGATTACCGATAAAATCAGGCACGCTCATGGCAAGATTCGCTAAAAAAATAGCATAGATACATACCAGGTAAAGATAAAAAAATATCAACGTCGATTAGTTGTCATTGACGTAGTTGTTTATTCGGTAAGTGCAGCTGTTGCTGGCGCGGGTATAATATTATCCGCGGTAACAATGATGGCGCCGGTCGCTGTCACTATTGTCGTCTGTGCAACTACGGCAATCGCAGGCGCTCTTAATATTATCGCAAAAAAATATCATCATGTACCAATGAGAAATTATAATCGTATGTAAATAAACTTCACATGGCAACAGCGGCATATTCTAAATTATCGTCGTTGTTGTCAGACAGTCTCAACGATGGAAATATATCTGATTATGAATTATCCGCGATGATAAAAATTTATACCGCAGATATTAAAGTTACAGATATTAATAATGACAGAGCTACAACAGATTGTGACGAACACAACGCCGTCAAGAACAACAATGATCTCAGCAAGCTCGACTAAACCAGATTTTAATATTAATTTTCCAACACCAATATTCGTCGATGAAATTGTTATTGGAAAATTGCGAGTCTATTACAGTTGGCCTAATATCAGATGTAAATCATTTGGTAGCTTATTATCAAATGATTCATTTGTTTTCGCTAATAAAAATCGCGCAGATGGCACTCTAGATTGGACCGTTGTTGGATTACCAACTGGCAGTTATCAGGTTGAACAGATTGAACAGATTAATGAAGAATTAGTACTTAGAATAGCGAATATAACCGGAGAAGAACCGGGCATAAAAATAACTGCACACAAACTAGCGTTAACTTCGGTTATTGAGGTAACCAAGCCGTATCTTGTTGATATTTATCAATCCACGATTAGAACGGTTTTAGGTTGGCCTGAGATTAGACCACCAATTCCACCGATACCACCAGCACCTAAAAAATCTGATTATAGCTCAGATAAAGAAAATTATCATGGGCTAAAAAAGAACACGATTGTGTATTAGCTGGCGTGGCTGATGTAAATGATGTTGATTTTATTTTCTTAAGTAAAGATTCAATGATATGGCAAACAGCTGATTTCATTAATGTTCTTAATCGAGGTGGAAAAACTAATGTTTTTACTCTGGATGACATCAATAAAATGTCAAAATATTATAATCAAAAACATAGAGAATTACTGCAGCAACTACGACGATATTTTCAAGGCTGTATTTTTCTAGTGTCAGGTTCATGTGACGAGATTATTAAAACCGTAGAGATGCTAAATCAAATTGCACATGATATGGGGTATGTACACTAGAGAATAATTCAAGTAATAATTGATGATAAAAGGGGAAGTAAACAAAAATTTTTGACCGCATACGAACAAATCGAAGTGTCATTGCTAAATTTTAGATTTCGCGGTTATACTGAGCCTAGCAAATTAAGAAAATCAATCACTGACATCATTGATGAGTTATTTCCTCAATTACACGATGCGTGGGCAAAACAATTACCACCAGCATCTTTACTAGGACACAATAATGATCCACATGGGCACGGACGACATATTTCACCAAGCATCGTAAATATAACGAATGTTATCGCGGTTAATCTTCACGCGGATGTCATCGATGGCATTTACCGCGCGGACGTATCAATGTCAGATCGTGTTCAGCAAGGCTTTATTGTTTATTCATTTTCACCAACAACTCCGCCAGGTTCTTTGATTGTGCAAGAAAAAAATTAATCCAACATATCCTCGGTGTCATAATCGATAATTGTCGAGAATTAATTTCAGATTGACTAACCAAGACGGAAATTTACTTGATTTACGTGGAGAAACGTTAAATATTAATTTATTAGTAAGATCCTAAGGATCTTTAATCTTGAAAATCTTAAGAGTTTTAATCGAAGATTCTTAAAATGTTCAATCCTCGCCGCAGTAAAAAAAATGATAAAAATTATAGATAAAATACAATAAAAATTAGTAAAAGAATCATTTTTTTAATTCTCAGTGGAAATTTGTGTAATTTTCGCTGAATAATCTAGAATTTTGTGATTTTGATGGGGTATTTATCCGTCAAATTTAAGAAATTTATATATTTTTTAATTCTGATGGGGTATTTACCCGTCAAATTTAAGAAAGTTATATATTTTTAAATTCTGATGGGGTATTTATCCGTCAAAGTTAGGAAATTCGTACATTTTCAGTAAAATAATAAATAATTTCAGTAAAATAATAAATAATTTCATTAAAAAAAAATAATTTCAGTAAAATAATAAATTAATTTAGAATTTGTAAAATTCTTAATTTTCATTTATCATTTTCTTTAGTTGCCTTGCTCGGGTATTAATTACTTTTCTTGATTCATATTCGTCGGATAACTCTGATCTAATTTTCTCGACAAAGGTAGACAGCGCAACAAAATCTTTAATATGCGTCTCGTTGTCGGATGCCAGCGACTGATACATCGCTGACTGAATTCGTTTTATAAATTTATATTGGGCCGGTAAAACGTACCTGCCTTCGTGTTTGTTTTGCGCGAGCGTATCAAAGTCACTGACGATCTTATCAGTATCTAACTCGGCTGATAGTAATAGTTTTTTTTGTTTTTAATTCTTCGATGGCGTCAATTACATTGTTGATATTTTCCTCATTCATTATACAATATTTGTATCTTTAATAAATGAAGAAAAAAATTATGTTTATAATATTAGAAATATTTTAGTTATCTAATATCAGTGGAACGGAAAGAAAATTCGATCCAGTTATCAAATGTATATGAATATGCTGAATTAATTATTCCATCTGCAGCCCTTCTCACTGAATAGGGGTGAATGCCAAAATGTTTTGCAGCCGAATACATCGATTTAAATACCATCTCCTCGTTGGTTTTCATGTTTATTCATTTAGCTGCCTTACGAACTCCAAGACATCTACCGGCGTTACCACGTGAAGAATTTTCACTCTGAGTAATAGCTTGGAGATTAGATAATTTATTGTTTAGTTTATTTCCGTCAATATGGTCAATCACAAATTTATCTTTTATTGGTCTGTGAAAACACTCAAAGGTAAAACTATGATTTAGATAATTTTTTTCTCTAGCTTTGAAATGATAATGACCAACATTATTAATACTACCAACAGGATTTTTTGATTTGCAGTTTCTAACTACGCCGTCGCACGATGTCTCGTAGTTATTGATAGTTGGATGTCTTATGAATATTTGATTCATATAGTAACTGTTATTTGTCTAAATTAATGTTTGTAGGAAATCTATTAAGATAATCTTCCTCGCATTTGATTATTCTATCACTGATGTTATTTTTTTGTCATAATGTCTCTTTAGTTCTCGATAGCGCTAACCGCCACATTTTATGCATAATCGAGTTTTTCCTCGAATACCAACGTGGCATTTTATACATTTTTGCGGGCCTAAACTACCTCATCGAACCGCTGGCATGTGTTCCCAGCAGTATTTGTTTCTACATGATTTATTGCAGTAATTTAATGAACCAATTGGTAGCCATTTGCATTGATTCATTATTATTTTGATATTTGTTTAAAATATAGTATGAAACTATTTGACATTGACGAGGCTGAATATGATATACCAGATGCTGATCGAGCCAAGAAGGAGTTTTTCGATGATGGAGCGGTTCATACTTGGACAACTTGGAAAACTCCCACCATTGACAATACAATGACGGATGAGCGAACTAAAAAAAAAATTTGATTTTATTCGGACTTACCACGGCCATGAGCAATTTATATTTGGAATAAAATTTATCGCACAGATGCCCGACGGCGTATGGATTATTCGTGATAAACGCGACCCTGTAGTTAAGGAAAGAAAAAAATGTTATTTTATCTGGAAACAGCCGGCCTGGATTATTAACAGGTATAGATAAGCCGTATTATGCTAGATCATACCCGGTAAGTGCTGTTGTTTATGGAATTTACAAACTAAATAATAAACCAGATGTTGGAAAATTACCTCTAATAAAAGTATCTTCAGTTATAAATTGTGTAGCTGAGCGAGTAATGGAACATTTAAAAAATACAAAACGTGGATCTGGTTTAACCGCGCTAAGATTGACGAAAATAAATACCGGGGCGAAGTTGGTCACCAACGGCGCATCAATAAATGACGTTGCTGCGTTATCAGGTAAGTTAAAATTACCAATGATAGTTTAAACGTTATCGGGGGAAATTCTTTACGATTCCCCGTACAAATCTAGAGGAGGAGAAATTATCGATCATAATTCCCACGCATGGACATCTGCGGTGAAAATTTTTCCACGAGATCGTGTTGTTAAATTTTATTCAGCAGAAAATTCTGCTACAGAAAATTATGCTACAGATTCCTTGGAGATGTTTAAATTTATCAAACAAATAAGTAAATTAGATCCAGTATCAGTTTGGTTATGTCGTAGCGAAGATAAGTATGATCAGTTTGTGCGGCCTAAAGGTGACATCTATAAAAATAAATTATTACATGACTCGATGAGCGAATTAGCAAGTAAATATTCGTCAAATTTTGATCAGTTATTGGTTAATTGTTTTACTGTTCCATCTGTTGATGCTCACGCTGCTAGAGAGAAAAATCTTTGGAAACCAACGCGGGGTAAATTTCTCAAAGATGTCCAGCGAAGTTTTGTCGAATATGGTCATGGCGGATTATGGAATACCAAATATGACCGCGACAATATGATATCCGTCGACATGGCCGCGTGTTATCCTGGAAGTTTTCTAGGATTAAGCGAGTGTGCTGAATATTTTGCTCAGCATGGCCACCCCACCAGTGAGATGACTAGGGTGTCGATAAATGGTCCATTACCAGACTTTCCTCTGACCGGATTCGCCCGCATTATATCATTTGAATTTGCTGAAAATTTACATAAAATCTGCTACGTTTGGTTTGGAAAACATTTTACACGTCAACGTTGGGTTCACATGGCGTTACTTCGATATGTTAGATACGGCCATGCTGACGTCGTTGATAGTCAGTGAAGCAATTATTTCGTATAAAAAACAAACTGAAGTTTGGTTACCAACTGATAAAGATTTAGGTAGAAAAATAATAGGTAAATTTACCCAAGGTTGCGTTTATGATCACCAAGTACATCATTCTAGGTTATTCATGGATGATGCTGAATTAGATTTTATAATCACCGATACAACATCGAGAGGTATATTTTGTAACCGAGAAAATATCAACGTTGACGGAACAAAGCTAGGTACCGTAGTTAGTTATCTTGATGGAGAATCACCACAGTATACTCATTTAAGATCGTCGATGCTCGCATATGTAAGCATTAATTTACTTTCAATGATAAATAGATTCCCTGATACTGCAGTTAGAGTAGCTACTGATTCGTTTTACATCGATGAAAAACATTCGTCGTTGTTGGACAATTTAATCAGTGATAGTGCGTGGGGTACTTGGAGAATAAAAGATGAAGATATTCATGGTTATTGTGAATCTGCCGACGTTGAAGATCATTACGAATATCACCGCAATAAAACACTAGAAATTTCATTAGCGCCATCTGTGTATGATCCAATATCACGACATAAATTTACGTATATAAATGGACCAGATGGTAGTGAAAAAAACTACACGAGTAATTGAGTTATTTAAATACTCAGACTTAGTTGTGCTAACGCCAACACATAGATTAGCGAAAGAAATGAAGCAACGTGGAGTTAAATCCTGTACTCATCACAGTTATTTCAAATACAGCGGCGGCACATGGGATTCCCTAAGGATGGGTGAAAAATATATAAATAAAATTATAATTATTGATGAAGTTTGTACGTTAAATTTAGCGACGTTAAAATCATTTCTAGATTGGTTATCGCTGAAAAATACCGCCGTAGTAATGTGCGGTGATCACGGCCAACCAAATCCAATTGACGGTCAATCACCGCATATCTGGCTGAAGAATTTTGTTGATTATTACGAAGAAGTCAATACTGATTATAGATCTCTCGATGAATCACTAACTGAGTTTAAGAAATTAATTCGACTACAATCAAATAAAATTCAATGTGACGTTATGAGAAAAATAATTAATGAAACATCAATAAAAGATTTCTTAAATTTATGGCAACCAGGTCATTTAGTTGTCGCTAGTAAAAAAAATAGTTCGTGATGATATTCAGCGACAATTATTTAAGCTTCAACGTGAAAAATTTCCAATGTTGCCGGTGCCGTTATGTTATCGGCCGGCAGATACTCGACAACAAAATATTGACGTTGATTTACCATGCGGAGAAAAAAGAAATTTAGTATTAAATGACATAATCGCCGTTGATATTAATCTTGTCGAAGATGCGTTAAATGCAGAAAAATCTCCGTGGAAATTAGGATACGCAATTACGATTCATTAATCGCAGGGTCTGACTATAGATGGTCATGTTTGGATCGTTGACGATCGCATAGAATGGTCACATTTAGTTTATTTAACCGTATCCTTAGTTAGAAAATTATCTCAGTTATCACGAATTAATTATCTAAGTGATTTAGGCGGCAATTGAGTATCAGCGGAAATTACAAGTAATTCTTCGCGGGTAAATCCACGTTGAGGAGCTAATGAATCTAATATATAAATTGCAGGTCTTCCTGTTGACCTTGTTACCGTTGATATATTATGTGGTGTTACGCTCCAGGTGGGATCAGTTGCTCTGTTTCGGCCACCTTCAGCCTCGCCAGGTTTATATAAATATCTGACTATGATACTGCCTAGAACAGGTTGTGTTGAAAAATCTCGCCTAATTATCGGTATAATTGATTTTGTAATTGCTATTGCTGGTCTCATCGCTATTGTTCGTGTTGGCTCGTTATTTATTGCATTAATAACCTCAGGTAATCTTGTTACCCACTCCTGAGATCGTTCATCAGAAATAAATCCTCGCACGTATTGATATCCGAATAATCGCTCAGCTAATGTTTTATTGAACCTTTCAACGATTGCCTGATCTCGGTGAATTTCAGCATGCCCGCACAGTATATTCGTGTTATTTTTTTTATCAGCGATGAAACAGCACCAAGAAATCCTCTACCAGGATCAACTTGAAGAAGATTTGGCCAAGTTAGTGGTCCTTGCTGATAAATTCTGTTAAATGTATTTGCAACTTCAGTAGCTGTTTTAGTTATTAGCGGTTTTGCTTCTTTGTATCTGCTAGCGATATCAACGACAGTCAGCACATATTTGTAAGTTTTATCATTAACAGTATCGTGGGGCAAAAACATAATATCAGCCTGATGAACTTCATCAGGAACACTAACGTCAAAATGTGCATGGAAAATTTTTTTAGGTGGAGGAAGATAAATCTGCCAGACAGCTTGTTTTGATAACCACGCAGCTGCCACGGGATTTTTTACTTTAGCGGCCTTCGCAAGTTTGCTAATCGTTGATTTTCCTCGCCAGAATCCTCCTGGAGAATAATAAATTGCATCCATGTTATTTATTACCTGCGCCGAACATTAATTTACTTTTCATTGAACCTTTGATTATCCAAGTAGCTAATTTTTCTCTGAAAGATTTATCAGGGATAGAATTTAATGTGTGAATTAAATTTACATCAGCGAGATGTCTTTGTTGTAAATTATCGCTTCGATAAGCAATATCATGAATGAGACAAGCATCATCGATGACATTTACAGATTTTCACCTTGTTTCGGATTATCATCGCCGTTGAGTCTGATATCTAATCGAGTACCAGGACAGCAATAATTATATCCAGGTAAATGTTTTTCTCCAGGATATTTTGCCCAAGGAAGACCCGGTAACTTCGTTAATCCTGCGGCAATATCACCGCCGTGTTTTCTTCGGTATTTTTTATAGGTTGAAAACTAAATTTTTTTGTTCCACATTTCGCACACGCACCGGTTATTGCTGGCTTATTATTCTTCGTAATAACTTCAGTTATTCCTATCGTTGGAGTGCGTGATCGACATTTTACACAATATAAATCCATAACTATTATTATATCATGAATGTAATTGATTTTTCAGCCACGAAAAAACCTGAGCAAGTTAAACAACATGCGGCATTGCCAAATTCCATTAGAATGATAATAATAGGACCATCTGGATCTGGTAAAACTCAATTATTGTTAAATTTGATAATGCGGTGGTTAAAATGGGATAAATTATATTTAATTGCACCATTTGTTGATGATCAGCGATGTTATCAAGTACTTAAGGATTTTAACGAAAATACGTCCGAGATAAGTGAAAATGTTATTGAATTTATCACAGATATCAACGAAGCGCCATCTGTCGAAGATTTTAATGGAGAAATCAATAATTTAGTTGTATACGATGACGTGATGTTCGATAAACAATCGAATCCGGCCAGGATATTCTCTCGCGGCAGACATAAAAATACAGATGTTATTTATGTAACTCAACGATATACACAAATTCCTAAAGTTATCAGAGATAATTGCAACATTTTAGCAGTATTTAACGGTGTTGACACGCACACGCTGAGAAATATTCATCAAACTTGGTGTAACGGTGACATAGATATTGTTAAGTTTAAAAATCTATTTAGCTGTGCTCAGTTAACTCCACATGGATTTATAACGATAAATCTTCACGATCCACGATCACGATACCGAGTCGGTCTTGACCAAATATTTTAAAAAATCAATTTGTCTCCACGGTGTTCAATGACACACACACGTGTATGTCACCATGGTCTGTTTGATCAAAAATAAGCACCCGTAGCAGCCTTTAGAATTGAAATTAAAAGTTTCTACGATGAATTATTTCGTAGAAGGTTTTAAATTTGAATTTAACTTTGGTCTGTTCGCCCTCCCTGCTATATATATATATATATATATATAGATAAATAGATAGATATAAAAATTGTAGATAGATAGATATGTCGCTTGATAGGTAGATACATAGTTAGATTGATAGATCGATAAATATATATATATATATATATATATATATATATATATATATATATATATATATATATATATATATATATATATATATATATATCGACAGATATATAGATATATACATAGACAAATAAACAAATGATTGCGTATTCTCAGCGAAACTAGTGATCATTGGTCATTGGACTGCAACGCTTCTAATGGATTGTCTAGCTTCCTTATCCGTAGATATCTTGCCTCTCCGTACCTGAAGTTATATATGCATATAATATTATGATAGTATCGAATTGAGTCAATCAGCAGTACAGAGTATATTTTTAACTATATCATATATATATATATATATATATATATATATATATATATATATATATATATATATATATATATATATATATATGTGTATATGTAGTTGTATATATGTATGTATATATATACAGATATATATCTATACATATATATATATATATATATATATATATATATATATATATATATATATATATATATATATATATATATATATATATATATATATATATATATATATATATATATATATATATATATATATATATATATATATATATATATATATATATATATATATATATTTATTTATTTTTTTTTTAAGCATTAACATTTTTTCGATTAACGTCACTTAAACAAATGTTTTCCTTAGCACTTGTAATAATGGACTATTGTACTTCTATCTGGATCATATAGTTTTTCTCAGTAACGAAAACAGTTCAAAACACGAGGGCTCGGATTTACAAAGAAATAATCACACCTCCCCTTCTTTGTAACCTTCACTTAATACCCTTTCGATCAATTACAAAATATGTTCAATATGCTAAATTGATTTGGCTCTTTCCAGTCTAACATACCTATCTGACGTCACCGTTGTGTACACGCCACCTAGAAACTAATTCTCCTCGTCTGAACCACGATTTTCTCATTGTCCCCACTGTTAAACAAATGTCGTGCGGACAATATTCCCTTGCGTACTAGAGCCAATCTGTGTCGAACGAATTGCTCATAAGTTTTAGACATAAAGATCTGTAATGTCATTCAAGAGTGCCCTCAGATTCAATTATTTCGACTAACAGAACAGACTTAAGATTTAATATTTACTTTTTTAAATTATTATCAGCATGTTCATGCTTTGTAATTTCATGGCATATACTTCTGCCATTATTTCGTTTTATATGATTGTATGGGTTATCTGCCATAGTAAAGAAATTAGAGTTTCTAAAGATTAGGCGCTATACTAAATCCACATATATATATATATTTGAATATCTAACTAGAACAGGACACAACATTTTTTTATTTCTTACCATAGAAAGATCCGAATAACTTACAAAGTGAAGATATGTTTTTTAGATTTGGACTTTTTATCAATTTATAGATTTCTACATGGATAAAAACAACATAGTGCATTTAAAGAATTTCGTAATGTTCTTACCCAGTATCTTTATCTGTCTGAAGGTTAAGAAAGAAAACGATGATGCCAAGGAGCTCACGATTACGCAGATAATCAACATAATAAAACTGTAAGGACTGTACAGTTTGCTCCAATCTGTATCACAACTGTCGGAGACTAAAGGAAATAAATGGTTAGG
Source organism: Sinohyriopsis cumingii (assembly GCA_028554795.2). Lineage (NCBI taxonomy): Eukaryota > Metazoa > Mollusca > Bivalvia > Unionida > Unionidae > Sinohyriopsis > Sinohyriopsis cumingii. Next base: position 54,000,243 of record CM068831.1, read on the forward strand.
CCTACGAGCAAACATATCACATATCAGGTAAAATTAAAAGATGTATTATTCCATAGTCCTAATAAGGATGCATTATAACCATCTAGTTTGCATTTTGGAAACGCTGAAAAAAAACTCTAGTTCAGGTGATGCAACAGTGTAGGACCAAGAGTCGTAATTTGATCGTAACATCTGATGAACCACCAAAATATACTATAATAACTATAAAAAGGACATTTTATTACCAAGTAACTAAGACATAATTTTAGCATGACATCTTGGTTTTAATAAGATCCTACGGCTTAGAAATCAAAAACGTATTTGGCTGAGTTAAGGGTTTAAGAAGTTAAACAATTAATCTCTGGCTCACATATATTAAAATTAATTTTCTCCAAGTATCATGTTTCCTTCGTATTGGTTGCACATAACCTTTAATCTTAAAATCACATTTATCATTTGATTGTATAAAAGCTTTTGCTCCGAAGGGAATTTTTATTTTTCTAACAGTTGTACATAACATTTTGCTTATAAGCTGAATGGATGTAAACTTATAAATTTGATAAAGAAAATATGATATTATTTGACCAACGTACATGGAACACATAACATTAAAAGACACGTATCTGCTTTACCTTAGTTTTGCAGCACATACAACGCCGAGCTAAGAAGAGAGAATACTCAGACAGTATGCTACAATATTGTGTTTAGAAAATAACATTGAAAATATTTAAGGTAGATGCGTCTTCGGTATTCACGTCAGGTTTCGCAGCCCTATAGTTCATGAGTTGTATATATGTTGTTAATTAACATCCAACATGTTTCAGCAACGATCCCAAATGTGCACTAAATTCCGCAAGGCCAACGGATAATAACTTATATTAATAGCCCTTAAAACCCTGACCTACCCATTCTCAACGAAGCTGTACACATGGTCAATTTAACACAGTTTCAGCATGATATATGGTTTTCTCGTAACGTCATATACCTTTATAATGTTCAATTTTAATTTCATCTATCGTTTGTTACCTGATATGCAAACGAATGTAATTTTGGGGTGTTTAATTTGCCATTAAAATGTTTGTGATTTTTAACTTATTGTTCTGATAGTTTAATCAGGTAATAACTACGAAACGAACAGATAATCAATATGTAGCTGTAATTGCAACTATAACGAATACAAAGTGGTCACATTGGTAGAGTATGGTAACTCGCACTGACTTTATTTGTTATTTAAGGCAAAAGAGGTGTTATTTATCTCTGGCTTTGAATAAATATGTTTTAGTTGGTTTCGTGGAAAAATCTGAAAATCCAAACATATCAGCAATTACAGTTCGAGCAAATTGCAAGTAATACCATTGAATAACTTTGTCTTTTATTGGTGTTTGCTTTACTATACCTGCTGCTGTGTTTAGTTATTCTTTTCTTGTGTTGATTTGAATGTTCTGAACGTTTCAAAAAAGTCGATCAGGTTCGATTCTATATTTTCCAAAACAAAATTACGTTTGCATAATTAATAAATCGGACTTATTTTGTCTTCGTTTATATGATATTTAGCTACTTTAAATTGCTACAAACATGCAAGTTTAAAAAACAAATATATTATACTAGAGATGTTGATGGTAAGTAATATTGTTTTAATACGTTGGTATTCACTTACCCAATTCAGAAATATATTAATTAACAATGTTGCTTCCAGGATGAAAATATACGATAATGAGCTTCATATTTATGGATTCTCCAATTATTTGTACTACCTTCCATTCTGTACTGCTGTTGGTTTTTCACTTCAAATGGACATAAATAGCTTTTTCAAATTATTTATCCCTTATTAAAAGGTAAGAAAATTAAGAAAGGTGATAAGCATTAAGGATATTTTGAAATATCTAAATATTACGATAAAGAAGAGCAAAATATAATGGATCTATGTTGCCATTAATTGGAGGAAAGTCACTAAATATTTATGTAAGGGGTTGTTAATGATAAAGGATGTTAGATTAGAAAACGAAATAAATGATGTGCACGTACTAAGTGTACATCATATTGTCGCATAACCTAGATCTGTAAATTCGTTTATTTGGAGTCTTTATCACTTGATTGACAATATTTAGTGTTTGCAATGATCCCTATATTATATATTTCCATAAATCAAGACAAACATAGATAGTTAAATTGATTTAGGTAATAATTTGGCAAGCATGCTGATTGTGTGTTCATGCTATTTGTTGGAAGCGCAAGCTATTGCTTTGCCTAGTTCATTGCAAAACCTCATTTGCCCACGATAGGACTTCAAAAGTTGGGAAAACGAGCGCTTGTTTTATGGATGCCTGTTATAATCTAACAATTCGGGCCTTGATTCAACAGGATGTAGGGGAATGTGTGAGGTATGATATGAGGGTCATCGGGGGTGCAGCTGAACCTGGAAATAGTACCAGGTAACTATCACTCAATTGTATGTGTGCATCATTTGTGAACCTATATGTTATCATCTATATCTCGTTTTTGTTTGGTCCAGAGTATGAGACTTCCCTTGCAACGTGTATTAGTATGTAAAATCTAGTTTATAATGAACGTCTGTAATAAAGGATCATTTAATTCTTGTGTTGCTCCTCCGAGATTGCGTAATAGATTAATTTCTTGAAAACAAACTTTGCATCACACGGCAAATTAGAACATCATGCTTTAATTAGATATGTAGGTGTGTAATGAAATGCTGAGTCATCGGTGTTTGTGTTGTTAAAGAGAATCGTTGTTTTATATTATTTCTTAATAGGCTAGCAGGATTGAATAATACAACACAATATGATATGATTTGCAGCTAAAGACTAAATTCAAATTCATTGCAAACATGTGAGACACAGAAGGTATCATTGTCTTATCTTGCTTACAAACATGTATAGGGTTTAGTCACATATCATAAACAAATGCTTTAATATAAACTCTTCCAGACAAATACTCAGCCTGAATATCAAATATATTCTTCTCCTTGCTTATATGAATGAGCGCAACGTATTCGTTGTATACAGATGATTAGCATTATACACTTTATGTGCATGCAATGTCTAATGTAGGCTTCGACTGAGGTCCATCACAAGGGATTTCGCCCCAAATACCTTTCGGCTACTAGTTCACAAACTTCAACCCAACCTCGCTGCCACAAGGCATATATATGTATCCACACTACTTAATGGTCAAACTGTGAAAGAGCATGTAATTCAAATCAGTTATTACGTTACGTTTATATATCCGTGCGGGAAGACAATTATTTAGCAATAGGTTAAATGTAAGATAAATGAAACATGTGGGTGAGATATAGAGAATAATTTATCTGTATAAACATTATATATTAACGGAACGTCTATTTCAATAACATGTTTCGTTTTCTATTTGTTTTCTTCCTTCTTTTTTTATTTAAGAAGGATTTATATACGATTGTAATTTGTACTGCTGACTGAATAAATACCTTGCAGTACACTGTTGCCGGGTTGAAATTGACTTTCATTAACGCTGAGATAAATAGACGCACATAATCGCTTTGAAGAGTCATCAAAACAATCACTGGCTTTTCCTTGCAGACAACATAGTATTTCGGTGCCGTTGAACGTGGAATTCATCTCTATATAATTTCCTTCCCCCTGTCATAAATAAAACATTATGCATATTGCAATGAATATATCAACATTTTATTCATAAGTTTAGATTAAACATTTATATACGGTATAACTAAACTGTGAAATGTTTTTTTTTTCTTTCTCTAACGTTAACCAATGGTGCCTTCGAAACCAAAAGAACTAACGATAAAACATTTCCTAAAGATGAAGATGCTGATGAAATGAACTTTTGGATCTTCACTCGTTTGAAAGAAACCAAACTAGCAAACCAAATCAATATGGACGACATGTCAATTATCAATGGTGTGTTTGTTTAAATTTTCTTTCTTCCTTTTCAACGTACGTATAATAACATAATATATCTTCACACACATGTTCCTGTTTGGTTTTTAATAAGAAAAGATTACGTTCTTTATATTTCATTTTCTGATTAAACAATTATAAGTACCAAAGTTTCGAGTGTTCTGCTTCTTTGCCAAAGTGATGACATCTGTGGTCTTCCACAGTTTGATGATGAGAAGTCACACATGAGTTTCGAGGTTTTATCCAAAACACTGATCTTGACCATGCACATGGACGTCGGTGGTTCTGTATAAATTAAACAGTAACATTGTACGATAAATTAGTGTCATAAATACCTATTTGGTCATAGCAATAATGCAACATGCAAACAATTAATCCAATATTTAACAATTGTACTTTCATGATAGAATTTCGAATGTTAAATATATATTTTAACCTACAAAAACCAATAGGTTTACTTGAAACATTTATGCATGCTCTGACGAAGCAATGGCATGCACATAAAATTCCTGCTTAGAACAAATGATTTGAAAAAGTCAAAACCACCTTACAACAAAAACAAACAAAAAGCACATTTCTTACCTAAGACTTGCAATGAAATGCTTTGCATACTCTCGCTTGTAGACCAGAAAAGTACAGGAAGCAAGGTAAATGTTCCTTCGTCATCTAAGGATATATTTTTCAAGCGAATTCCTGATCCTCCTAATCTCACTATTCTGTCCTGATAGGGATGTTCAACGCTAAAACCGTCTTTAGTTGACTCGACACAAATCAAGATGTCATTGAAATACCACTCCAGCATTCTTATTTCTTTTCCCTTTACATCAAATTCCCAGTTCAGGTCGATAGTCTGCCCTTTACACACGTTTATTGTCCTGCGGTTTGTAATCCATTGTAGCTCTAAGAGACAAAATCTGACATATGTATCGAAACAATATTCTCTGTCAATATTAAATATTTAAACAATATTGATGAACAACTTTCATCATCTACTCTTTTGCAATTTCAGAGGACGTCACCAAAGTAATAAACAGTTCACAATTATGTTTCTTCCATCATGTCCTGGTTTGGCTAACATGAATCTGAAACACTCTGTATTATATCTAATTTGCATTTTTGAGCTTGAATTTAACTTTTGTGATAAGTTTCATCGTATGAGACTTGTATATATAGATGGTATGAAACTTCAATCCCGTCAAGAGTAAGTATAAGGGATGGATAGAGGGTTGTGACCATTAAGTCATTGGTTCGATAATTATTATAAGGCCGTTTAAAGCCTAATTATGCTCATAATATTTGCATAACTTGCAGGGCATCAGAAGTAGCACATTAAAAACAGGACTTCAATTACTTCAGCTTGAAACCGATATTTAATACAGCAGTTGTTGCTAGGCGATAATATGTTCTTTGAAACCCTGAGTAATTCTTGAATGTAATTTTAGTAAAGTATATATAAATGTGTTTCGCATAAGATGAGAATAAACATACCTCGTCCTTCCAGTCTTCTCAATGTCTGTAACACTTTCACCTATAATCCAGTCAGTGAACACCTAAACACACCGGACAAAATACGCTCATGGTCTGACCTAAAATTGCTTCATTTATCGCACATTGACCTTTGTAAACTAAAGGCATAGCAAGTGGAATTTTATATTAGTAATGATATTATAAATGTTTCGTCAATTCACTTTTCAAGGTGGATTATATGTTCTATCACTTGCTCTGTGACAATAGGGGACTTGGGAGTAAGACTTATATTAGCAAGGAGAAAACAAGGTTCTAATTTCCAACGGAAAATATTCCAAGTTACCATTGTCGAGAGGGAATGCGTAAATACATAGAAAGACATCAGGTCAAAATTTTAACACATGACCTGTCACGTTATGTGAAGAAATATATATATATATATATATATATATATATATATATATATATATATATATATATATATATATATATATATATATATATATATATATATATATATATATATATATATATATGTGTGTGTGTGTAAATTATTTAATCATTGCAACAAATTTCAAACAAAAACCAATCTATACAACTACTTAATTATTGTTTGTGACATTCAGTATTCCTTCGGTGTGATTTCTTTATTTCAAGATGTTTTCCAGAAACTGGTTTTCCTTCTTCATAGAAGTGTGTTTTTTAGTAAAAGTAGTAAAAACGGTTTCCTCCGTTTAGAATCGATATCACTTAGAACGTCTGATGGGCACTGTTTGCATATATCGACATAAACGTCTCTAACAAATGGAATGAAATTTGTAATCTCGATTAGTTAGAAGAATACAATACAGAAAATGCTAATGCACGCTCGACAGACACAAAGGGATATTAGTCCCAAAGGTGAGTTAAAATACATTGTAGTGGTTGTCAGGATCCAGTTCTTTGGAAGCACTTACTGAAATTGTAATGGTATAATATACATAATTTCAGTTTAATATCGACTCATGTCGTACCGATATCTTCATGTAATTTGTAGCTACGAGCGCATCAAGATAACGCTTACCTTCTAAGGAATTGATACCCCGTGATGCCAGCATATCCATTAAAATGATGCATGAAATAAGATTCGTCATGGGTTGTCTGTAAAGAAGAGTGCTTGTAATTGATGACCTTTAAAAAAAAGTGAACTTGAAAATTAACAAGACACGTGAGGTTCTATTGTGTTTAGGGTACGTTATTGATAAATTTGGATTTAATGACGGGGAGGAAGCGATAAATCATTACTAAGTAAATCTGGCCTCAGAACTCTAAACACGCCAATCAAAATATTTGTTTGTTTGGTTTTTTTTTTTTTTTTTTTGCATTTAGGTATCAATGTACAAGTACACATTTATAAATGTATCTGAAAGCCCTAATGTGAGAAGAGTTAAAACTTTGTATAGCGCCTAATCTTTAGAAGCTCTAAACGCTTAAGTCATTAGAAAACACCTATAACATAAAAACATATCTACTGATATTATTACAGACATCAAACACCATGATATTAAAAAACATAAAACATGCTGGGAATATTTAACGTAGGGAACATTATTAGGTCTTTAAATTTGTTCTTGCAGTCGAAATCAGTGTGTTATAAGAGCACTTCTGAATGCGATCACTGTGTATTTTTGTCTAAGTTAAGTGGGCAATTCGTTCCATGTTCCTGGGCCCTGTTATGCAAAAGAACGTTGTCCATATGACTTTGTTTTCGTAGTGGGAATAATGAGTATACGATTGTCAGAAGAGGAGCGTAAGTATCTTGCTGGAATGTTCACATGGATGAGGTCAGATAGGTATCTTGGACTGGAGTCCGCCAGTGAAACGTAGCACAGCGAACAAATTTTGTGATTGATTCTGGATCGAATGGATAGCCAGCATAGGGTAAATGCATGGGGAGGTGTGCTCTAATCGTGATACTCTAAGTATGATCCGAGCAACTGTGTTATGAACTTTTTAAAGTTTCAGAAGTAGATAATGAGATAAACCAGACATAACTGAGTACAATAGTTCAATCTTGGAAGTACTAATGAACACAAAAGTGTTTTAGTGCCATCAACGGCAATTTATTTTGCGAATGGAGCCGATGCGTCTCAGCTCAAGATATGCAGCCTTGTATATTGTCATGACATGTTGGTGCAACATGAGACCAATGTCCAGAGTGACACCTAGGTTTCGTACTGACGGTCTTAATTTAATGTTGTTGTTACTGATATGTATTGTTTAAGGTAAAGGATGGGATTGAGAAAGACTGTGTATTGTGATCAGAATGGCCTCATTTGTATCATCATTCATCTGTAGCTTGTTAAATGTTATCCATGATTTCGCATCAAAAATGAACCTCTCTACACCTTGGATGGTAGCATCAACTTCAGTTGGGTCGCTAGAATTGTAAATTTGAGTGTCGTCAGCGTGCATTTGGTGAGATACTGGATGATGATAAATGACACTTGAGAGCGGCTGAGCTGAGTGTATAGAATGAAGAGAACAGGTCCAAGAACAGACCCCTGTGGAACACCACAACATATGGTAACTGGGCTGAAGTGTATTCCATTTGGAGACACAATTTTTGTCCTGTTGACCAAGTAGGACTTGAACCACAGTAAGGCTGTATCATGAATGCCAAATACATGCTGGAGACGGGGAAGAAATATATCATGGTATATTGTGTAAAATGCTACAGACAAATCAAGGAGGATGAGGAATGTAATCTTTTCGCTATCCAAATCATAGAGAATGTCATTAACTACATTTAGTAGAGTAGTTTCAGTACTGTGGCAAGGGCGATATGCACAATGTACATGGCTAAAAAGATACAAGTTGGGATAGAACAACCTTTTCTGAGATTTTTTATATGAATGGCAGATTATAATATGGGTGGTAGTTCTTTAAATCGTTATGGTCGAATGTTGGTTACTTTAGCATAGGCTTTAAAGTGACGGTTTTGAAAATTGATGATATGTCCCCGGACGAGAAAGAGGTTTCAATAACATAAGTTAGTGAAGGCAATACTGGATCTAAGCACTCAAGCAGCAGTGATGAAGGAATTAAATCAATTTCACAAGACTTTGGTGCACGCTTCATCACGATTGTAAATACTGAATCCATAGAAACAGGTTAAAGTGCTGCTAATGGTTGCCGCTAAAATTATGTTTCCGCACTGTATGGTTACGACTAGTCAATTGCAACTGTGTTGTCAAGCTTATCTCTAATGGTTTGTACTTTGTCACGGAATACATTTGCAAAGACGTCCGGAGGATACACTAGAGAGAAGGTAGTTGGAAGTGGTGTACAGTTGTTCCTTGACATTAGCTTGTTACCAAGCTCGAAGAGGTCTTTGCAGCTGGAACGTTCCATGATATTAGTAGTGTAGTGTGCTGATTTCGGTGCATGGACTATTTTGTGACAGTATTCTTAGCGGTTTCATAGATTTGCTTATCAATAGTGAGTCTGGTGGAAAGCCAACGCCTCTCATCTTTACGGCGGCTTCTGTTAGCAGTATGGAGCTAGTCCTTATCACTGCAATACCATGGAGAACACTTTTGAATTGATACTCTGACATGGTGGTTGGGGCATGTTTGAAGAGCAATGAACGCATGCAATTATCGAGTTGTTATGCTGTAAGAGGTAGGCAAGTTGTTAGGTTTGCTTAGATGTCATGCATTAGTTTTGTTCTATTTATCATACGGAGGTTTCTCTTAGTAGCAAGTAAAGGTGGATGGTTAGGGACTGATAAGTCAAGATGGCATATAATGCAGAGGTGATACGATGCAAATTCATTGGATACCAGGGAAAAATGTAGAATATTATACCGTTAGAGCTTGAAACTATTAATGGAAACTATAATTTTATTATCAGGTCTATGAAGAATCCATTCTAAAATCTGACCATGTTTATGGGTGGGATGGTTAACTGTTTGAGGTTGAAAACATTAATATAATCTATGAATTTTGATGTGTTTGGGTTTCCTGGACGGGCAAAGTACAAGTTGAAAGTTATGTCGTGGTTAGGACGTATGATCATGGATTTCTTTGTGACCAGTGGGTGTTAGATCTGCGCACTTGAGCTCATCGCCTGATGTTTTTAACCATGTTTCTCGCAGGACAAAGACGTCGATATTCTGATTGTTCATACAATTAACTATTTCTGTGCGCTTTTTCGGTGGTCGTACTGATTGGGCATTGAATAATGCAATACACAGAGGTAAATATTGGATAGTTAATACAAAGGTTGAAGATTTCATAGGGATTTGAGTTAGGTTATCTAGATTAACGGTCGAATTTTTAAATTATTGTTATTGAGCCGGAAAGGTCCTAAGGTAGATAACTGTAATTATTCGTCCTGTTCTACGCCAGAAAGCTTTGAAACAATGTTTCTTTTTTCACTTCGGTTTACATTTAAGTAATGACGAAAGTAGTCCCAGTTCGTTTAGTCTAGAGTACACTCTAGTGTGGTGAGCCAAGGAGTGGTCATGTCAAGCAATTAATGAGGTTCCATCATGGCATCAACGGGATGGCTGGCAAGTATCACGTGATGACGGTCTGTTCAACAACAAAGGGAGTATTAGCATTTGAGCAAGAGAGCTGAGAAAATGTCAAATTGTTCTTATTTCCTAAACAAGGAGATTAAGAAACACATACGAACTTAACAGTCAATGCAAGGTGAACACAAAAACGCAGACAAAGACAGACAAAGACAGGCAACAAGCGCATATAAAATAAAAAACTGCACAAAAAAGCAGCTGCTTCAAGCCATTTAAGCGATAGCGGTCATCTTGTCGATAAAAACATTTTAAATTCTCAAGTGTTAAGGAACGAATGACTAGTCTTTCCCAAAACATCAATAATATATCTAATTACAACGCAAGACAGATACCCGGATATGGGTCAATCATCTGGTAAAACCTAATTGATATATGCAGTTTTCACGTACTCCAATTATGGCCTCGATTCCTTTTTAAGAATCTTACTCTGGAAATAAAAACGTTATTTACTACAAGACTTACTGGTTTCTGAATCAGGTCTGAAATAGATCACCATTAGATGTCTCTATAAAGTTGTTTACTTCAAAAATTCAACAAAAGAAATCAGTTAGAACTGAACTATATATCAAATCCAGTAAATAAAGTTACGATACAATATAATGTAATGGGATCAGAAAATTAAACCTGACAAACAATTAAATTAAATCAAATATAAATTAAATCACATATACATAAAAATTAAAGATGGCTGGTTAGGGCTACCCCTCACATTGAATTTAGAAATACCAAATATGAATATATTTACAACGTTCACAGAAAATTCTGACAAGACTCGCATTGTTTTAGTAATTTGTCATTTTGCCAGTAATATACATTTCGCTTTAAATATATTATTCATAACTACATTTCTATTATACCATCGTTCTCCAGAGAGCACTTTCAAAATAAGACAGTAGAAGGGGAGTCGATGACTGTTTCATGAAAAAAATATATTCATTATATCCACACACAATACAATTTGATCACTGTAATCCCACATTATTGAATCAAATAGATGCTGCATTTATACTCAGAATGTCGATAGCATCGTCTTCAAGCCAGATGATCCAAAAGAATCGATACATTCTAAGCTTTGGTCGCTGGGAAATTAAATGATTACTTAATGGCTTCCTGAACGAAGTCTGCTTAATATATTACATTAGGGTTTAAAAGGTCGTATTTAGCACACAATAATATATTCAAGGAAGCTGTGTATTAAATAAGAATTAAAATCTAATGAAGCCCTTAAGAATTCATTTTCATAATGATTAGTCACGTTTTCAAACTTGACCTTTTACTTAGCAAACATCTGCCCAGTAAGTAGCTGAAAGGGCAATCTCGATATTATAAAAGTGACTCGACGTGTTTCCTCTTCTCTGGTAGAGCAGTTACATTTTAGTCGGTCCAGTTAGTTATGGCATGTCCGTCTGAACGCCTGTAATTGACTGGGATTCCATCTTTAGTAGGTGGTATCTAGAATGTGCAGATGAAATTCAATGAGGTTCAGATGAATGACATCCCTTTTGAGAGAAGCATAACAATGTCTTGCTGCATCGCTGATGTTATGTTTTACAGCATGACTCGAGTTTCAGGATTTCAAATCACATCCAAATTCACGGAAGGTTTGGTACAGTCAGTCATGTATCTTATATGTCGAAGTCATCTTTCTGGGTCAGCGTCTGTACTGTCAACGATCGTTGTCTCTTCTCTATTGGACATTTTTCTGGAGAACAGTGTACCCATCACATATGTGGTGTGCTCAGGAAGTAGCGCTCATGTCTTATATACTTTCCTAAGTATTTAGCGTTCAAATTCTTTATGAGTGAGTTTTCTGTTAAGACAATACCTAAATCCTCGTTTCCTCAATAACCGGTATAGGTGTCCTGTCCATCGTGAGTTTAGGTTTAGCATGATGACTTAGTTACTGACATTTTGAGAATATGAAATAAATTATCATTAGCCCAATGTTTAATCATATTTTATTATTATTTTCTTTCAATTGTACTCACATGCTTCGATTGATAACATAAAAGGAAATCATCAACATATGGGGGAGCAAACTACACCAGGAGATAACACTTGGTAGTGCTATTAAGTTTAAGTTTGATGTTGAAAGATGTTACAGGTCAAATACTGCCCTGGGGCACACCCATCTCTTGCACTTTTAAACATATATATTAGAGAAGGTGGAATCCACTTGTACTTTGAATTGTCTGTTTGAAAGTTTGATACAAAACGCGGTAGACAGTCTTTTAGACCTAGATTTCATATATCATTCATTATTCCGTACCTCTTTGTTTTATCACGGGTTTTTTCTAAATTAAAGAAAAGAAGTAATACAATTTCAGAAGACTTGGTAATTCATTATTCTGCAATCTCGATTGGTATTAGGGCCATATCGAAAGTCACTTTGAAAATGAAATAACAAATTATTAGTCTCCAAGTATCTAACAAGTAGAGAATCGATTATTCATTCCATTGTTTAACACACGCATCACATGAAAGCAATGGAACAGTAGTTAGTAGGTTCTTTGTGGGTATTTATGATGCTTCATTCAATATTTGTTGTACATTACCAGTGATACGTGAATCATTGAAAATTTCAAAAAAGAGCGACTAAAGATGGTCCATTTAGGTGATTCAAAAAAGGTAATGTATTTCATTAGGTCCAGCGAATGTATCATGCGCCTTATTATAGGTTACATAAGCTCCATGAGTGGAAACGTTCTGAGATATGTGAATGTTGTAATTGTGTCTTTACCTTTTGGCTTTTTAAATGTCTGCTTGATAACTAGACGATGGTGAATTTTAAGAGAAACTATCAGCAAGTACATTGTCTATGACATGTTTAGAACTGAAGATTTTATTGTTAAAATTCAGATGTCGGAATGATGCTTTTCTCTTTATAATAATGTTTCGTGTCGTGTCCCTCTGTTTTCTTCTCGAGGAACCAGCCTTTAAAGTAGAAATCTAACTTTCTAAGATGTTCGTGTTATAGACTTTAATTGCTCGCAGAGCTTAAATTTAACTTTTCGGGCTTTGGCAATTATTAAATTACTAAATTCTCGGCATTGTCTAATGGTTTTATGTTACATATTTAAGTGATCATTATTGTACAGCTTCGATGAGGACCTGGGAATGGATTTTTCTGCAATCTTGATCAAAATAATAGTAAATTGTTGAATAGGATCATACACGTTTGGAAAGGTATCTCTGTCAAATCTGAGTTTACAAAGATTATCCAACTTGGATCAGTCGACCTTCTTTAAATACCAATGTGGAACTGGCTTAGCGATGGCAGAGTTAATAATCCTTATAGAAATGGGAAGTGGTCACTGCTGTGAAAGTCATAAACAACCTTTCAGTCATAATCGAAGAGCAGCAAAGTAGAACAAATTGGCAGAGTGATGCTCATATATGTACCCGTTCCCGGTTGTAAATATTGCGGTGATTTGGCATTATATAGACATAAATTGTGTCTAGGAATGAAAACCTCTTCCTTTTTGCCTCTGTCATTTATGTAATTTGATCCCCACAAAATGTTGTGGACATTGCAATCCCCAAGTATAAAAATGGGGCAGGCAGTCCCTGGACGAGGTTGTCTAAATCATTTGGTAGCAAATCGGTGTTCAGTGCTACATACATGGAACAAAATGTAAAGTAACGCTTACATAAATTGATTGTAAATTCGCATTTAAAGGAATAATGTTATGTGTGACCCTCTTTTTCACAATTACGGAAACTCATCCTGAGACTCTATCAACATTTAAAGACTAGGCATTACAAAGGAAGTAATTTTTGAGTCTGATGTTGTCAGAAATGTTTCCTGCATGATTGGCAGTGGAGATTCATGCTGACTTACAAGCAGAATAATATCAATGTAGTTGGTTTTAGGTCTTCAACAATTCCATTATATGATGGTGTTTTTCATTATTAATTAAATATAATTATGATGTAGTAACTATGTTAGACCTTTTGCGTGGAAAATCGAGACGTTGTATTCATCAGGAGGAAGTACGAGGTTAATTTTTTATCGTTGGCTTCGAGCCGCCTTGAGTACATGAAGCAGTCTTTATGCATCCATGTCCTCGAAATCTGCATCTTCATTGGATCATCTGACCCCTTGTGCTGCCTGTTATGGTTCTGTTTCTTTTCGTTTGGGATTGGGATAATGTTAAAAGCTGTCTATTGGCTTATACTGTGTGACGTTTGAAAATATCGTCGTATTGGGTAAATCTATGTTGTCTTTGGACTGTTCTTTAATATGCATGTAAAGGATGGGTTGTGTAGGGAGATTAACGATTCCACCATCTATCTGGCCTCTAGAAAGGGATGTTTACTATATATTTTACCCTCTGAATTTCCATCCCTCGTTTCCAGGTTCAGTCTTTTGAATTTTGTTTAGACCTTTGACAAAGCTTACACAATGTTGGGTCGCTTTACATTCTGCTTCTCGATGGTTTGAGTCGCCACATCATCCACACACAGGAAGCTTGAAGCATCTGCATTCGTGGTAACTATACTTCTCACAATGCAATATGTAAGAAGATTTAGAATGTATGCCTCAAGTGTAACCTGCAAACCCCACCTTTTACTACCTTAAAAGTAGTTGTTTACTAAAGGTAAGTAAGATGGTGTTGGTTTCCTGCAATTGTCCGTTACCTTTGATACGGATTCGACGAATTGCAGTGGCACATGGTTTCTTCCTGCTTACGATAATTGCAGTGTTTTTGACACATTTTGGTATGCCGTCTAATCCATGTATAGTTTCTCAGATAATTAAATGGAGATAGTGCGGCAGATGGCCTCAGTGTGTATGAAGCCTGAATGACCATGAATTGTTGAAATGACTCCACGCTACATGATTCATCTTCAGAATCCGTTAAAGGTTCGTTTTTAATATGTATTTTAGAAGATTTGTATTATGTCATTTTATTTATTGATCACATTTGTTCGCCCACCCGCCAAGGAATCCAACACGTTGACTTGTTTCAAGTGCCGGTGATGCACAGGTGTTATACCCAGTAAGTAATATAACATTCTCATTTACTGTTGAGTAGCGGCTTTCTATGAAACCTTATGATAGGAGAGGGAAAACCAAAGTTAGATTGTAGAGGCAACAGTGATATCAATAGAGATATAAGAAAAATAAGAGAAGTTATTGAAGACTGCCTGAGCCTTGACAAGACCAGCTGAATTCTCGAGTGCAAATAGTCTAGAAGAGGTGAAGGCCAATGTAGTGAATTTAATTGGAAAGTCTCTACTCCACTACTAATATCATTTATTCCCATAGCAACCAATTTGCCTTCGCACAGTCGCCTCTTACGACATGCAACGAGGACGCATCTGGCCAACTTTACAACTCGGACCCTTCCGGGCGAACATAGTGTCAAATAGGGATTGATCAGTGCGTCTTCAATATCCCTGACATGAATTTCTTCTAATACTTCTCTCATCGTATGCGATAAAACCAAATGTCGTTGGCGCTTAGCTACTGCTTTCTAGTAGGTATGGTGTGCCATTTTTACGTGGTGATTGATAATGCGAGTATCAGTTAACTAAGTTAGGTCTCTCTTTATATATAGCTACTCTCTCTCTTTATCTCTGTGAATGTCGCAATGTCATGCCGTACATATAATTTTCATTATTCAAAGGATTACCTGAAATAAAAGGTTATGTTAGTTTCGCCATTCGTAAAAATCACAACGAAATATCGCAATCAGCTTTCAGCGTGGCTATATCGTCTGTCCAATATGTCATGAAAAATTAAATCGACAGTCCTTCCACCTTTCTATAAGTGCAGCACATAAAAATGATATTTTTACAACAGAAAAAATCATAACGTCAGACTAAATCCGTTAGCAAATTCCCCCATACTCCTCCACCAATAAATATGCCATAAAACGACACTGGAAATATGTGGAATGCCAACGAGACACTAAACCCTGATTTGTTTCCAGGAAACGATTGGAGGCGATAAAATATGAGAAGGTGTTTTTGCGAGAACAGATACGCCCCTTGAACGATCCACGCACACACACAACCTACGCAGTATGAGCTCATGGAGGACTCGTCATCTCTGGCGTATACCACCAGCGCCAACATATTTGGTTCCTATAGCGTACTTTTTGTCATGTCGCTGTCTACAAAAGCTTATCAAACTTTCTATTTTACATTTGAACTGAGTGGTGGTATCATTATCTATTCCAATAGGTGACCAATTCAAATCTCGTGGCTTGTGCAAATGATGGTGTGATGGGCCTGTGATTTTGACTGACCACGCGGAAATCCTTTAGATCGCTGCACAATCGAAGTCACAGTAACTGGAATCAACTTGGTGAAAATCCACAGGAACAACAGGGTCCGTCCATAGGAGACCATCAGACTCATGTAAAAGGGGTCATGATGACCCAAATAAATAGCTTTGACCAAATGGTTGGCATTGCGAAAATACAGATCCTCGACAAGCAGCTGTGCGTCCCTGTTCGCTTGCAAGGGACGTCGTTTGCGGTGAAAACTTGAATGTAGACACGCAGGCAATAGGAATCTTGACCAGCTTTTTCATTATGTTGCCTACGCACATATAACCGGTGGCCCAGCAAAGTAATGGAGCGGCAGCTTAGCAGCCCTGATGAACAGTTGGCGAAAACATACCGACTGTTGGTGAACCAGTATTTTTGTCAGCATGTCATCAACATATGCTAATTTTGGATTTGGAAGCATGAGAGCGCTGATTAGATTGTCATTGAGCTAAGGCGTTATCCCAAACATAAAATGCGTCAGTAGTGAAAATGACATACTAGGTCGCATCTCTCTCCTCGGTGAACACACTAGCGTTAATGGTCAGGATCAATTGCACAATGGCTTGCTCCATCAATGATCTTGGCTCCGTCATTGCAGGGGTCATACAATTCCGGGAGATCATCTGATCTGTGTCCACGTCCGCTTCAACACCATCATCCGGTCATATAGGGATTAACAGCTAGACGTCATCACCTGCATCCCTGTCATGAAACTCTTGGTCGCGAATTAACAATTAAAATTCTAATGAGCCTGCTAATCTAGGAGATATGGGCCTGTACCTAAAGCTCGACGGCCATCAAGAGTTTTGTCTAAAACATCTTGGGCAAAATCAGGCATTATTTTATGTCCCCAAAATGTTTTATCTCCTTACACGTTTATGGTCACATGTTTGATGTGATGGCATGTTGGGCTCTAACCATTATTGCTTTTCACGGTTGTGCCCTTCCAATTCTGCTAGTCAAAAAACCTATTAATATGGTTGGCCCTAAGCAGCATTTCATATATTCTCCCACAGATAATGTATGTATTAACATAGTTCGCACTGCTAACGAAATGCTTAAAAGAATATTAAACCAAGAAAAATGGAGATACAATTACATTGAGGGTTTTAAATACGATGCATCTGAATTACAAGTGGTAAAACTTGCAAGTGACAAATCTGCAAACTAAATAACTTGGTCGTAATGTTATCAGTGTATATTGATGACAGTGAAAATTAATTGCAATTATCAAAATATTTATCTTGGACCATCCACTAAATCATTGAAGAATATAATATAATAATGCATGTTTACGCCCATCATCAAAGTAACTACAAAGCATGCTGACATAGCTGATTGCGTAAATACCAAAAATGGCTGTTATAGTTATGTGATTGGTTAGGCAGAATTGAAGAAGATTTATTCACGCTAAAATGTACCAAAATCAATGAAATGTTCTTATTCAGTAATGACTTGTGTTATGTATATATATATATAGATATATATATATATATATATATATATATATATATATATATATATATATATATATATATATATATATATATATATATATATATATATATATATATATAAATTGTTAAATTTGTATTGATGACTGCATTGCAATGAACATGTATTGCAATATATTTTACATGCATATGTTATATTGTACGGTATTAAGAACATACGATTGCAATAGGATCTATAAATACATGATTACGTACGAGTTTACAGTAACAGTTAATAAAATTAAATATATTGATATGTTTGTGGCTGTTTCCCATTGGACACGTAGATCGGTAGGTTCTTAGAAGAATGAAGTTCTTTCCCTTTGGATGGGGCAGATCATTTGGGTTCGTTTACGTTGTAGGATACTTGCAGTGTCACGTAAGAGGTGGTGGATAACTGCGTGGTTTATCTTTTCCACCTGTATATAAACCCTCGAGCTGAAGAATTTTCTGATTCTTATATATTGTGTTTTGGTTGTAACACCAAGTACGCAGACGTATTTTGTATTGTTTTAGGAGTTGCATGAGAGGAAAACAGATTTAAGTTAATTATTCATTAGAAATAGAAGGTTGTTATTGGACTACAGTATTAATCTGAGACTGCTGTGAATTCTTCGAAGGAGTTCTGGGCAATGCCATTTTGACACGTTAGCACTGTCGGCAGACCAGTACATTCAGAGTCTGACATTTATATGGGACATTTCATTATTTTTTACCTTGATATAACTTTATATGATCATTTTAGATTCAATTCATAATATCATAACTTCCTTAATTTTGTCATTTTATAACATTTTGATAATTAAATTGTTTTTAAAAAATGTTTGCAATCGTTTTGGTTTTGCTGCGTTCTGATACTTAGTATTTAATCGTACGCTGCGAGATTGTTGAGATATCATCATTGCAAATCATGTAACCTTGGCAGTGCCTTTACTAAAACAAATCAGTTTTCATATTGTAAACGATCTATTCCGAATGCAAAATAGATCGTTGACATAATCCATGGCACTGCTCAAAGTCCAAGTTTATTTTTCTCAGCGGTTTGTTCATAATTGCTATACATTACTCCCAAACATGCGTATTGATTATAAATCAGGTCACACATATGGCAGCACTGATCTGCTAGAGAGTGAAACAAAAGGGCATAATGATGTTCACTGCGTAAATAGTAAATGAAAGTACTAAAAACTGCTTGTATTCTGAAACAAGTAACGTTCTAATGATGTCGTATTTAAAAAATATATTAACTGTATTCTTATAAATTCCTTTCAAGATAATATTCTCTCCAACCCATTATATTATTCTCTCCTGCTAATATTTTTCACCCAAGAGAAACATTACTTCCGTTCAACGGCCTTTGCTCATTTTCGACAAGATCAAGTAAATGCATAAATGAGAGACAGAGAGACAGATATAGCATTTGTGAGAGAGAGGAAGTAGGCATTTGAAGTATGATAAAAGTGGATAGAATAAAATATGTTTAACTTTGATATGGAATGTCGTTAAAACGAGAATTTCCCAGAGGTCAGAATACAAACGTTGTAGTGCAGAGATTGAAGAAGATATAATACAATCATTTAACATTTTTTCTATTCAACAGCTTCCTTCAGTTATTGTTCTTTAACAGATACTCTTTCTAGCCAGCAAAAAAAACAACAGATAAGAACCAAACCAGAACACAGTTACGTATGAGCACCTTACACGTAATCGGCTATATCAAAGTGAGTATTTACCATGGCTCTATAGACAGCTTTTCTCAAACTAATTTGAGGAGAACGCTAGTCCGATTCATGACTAAAATATTTATCCCGATATAGGCAAAAACACTTTACGTCAGTCCTATATTCAAGTGGCTCTGATATTTATATAACAACAATTGTTCCCTCGTGCAATCTTTACCCCATTCACTTTTTATGACGATAACTAAGCCCAATAAAGCGGTGTCCTACAATGTTTTATTACTCTATAATCAATCAATATCATCAAGCTATTTCTGAACACTTTTTCATATTTGCACTGACAATTATTTTGATTTAATCCACGTATATATATATATATATATATATATATATATATATATATATATATATATATATATATATATATATATATATAACCGTTTGCCACCTGCACAAATAAATAAATACTAGGATCATTTGTCAATGGGTTTAAAAATACAGCTGCCCATTAAGTGCCATAGCTGTGGTACCAGTTTTATATTGCGTGGCTACGCTATTGAAGAATTAATGAGTCATATGTGTGTATATAAGGTGTTCTTGATTGTTTTAAACAGGTTCCGAACAATAGATCCTAATAGTTTCAATATGGAGAATTGACGGCTATAATAGAATTTGCTTCACTGTTCGTAATAAAAAAAAACTACATACCTGTAACGCATGTCATTTCAGTCCTTTCCATAAATAGAAACACATGATTTCGATGTGAAACTTATATTCCCCATTTATAACTTAAATATTGTAGAAACGTGCTGTAATACATGTCGACAGATAGTATCAGCTAGAGAACTATCAAGAGAACTAAGTATAAGCTATGATCGTTACCAAAACCCAATAAACCGGTGCTCTACAATAATTCTTACTCATTCAATATGATCAAGCTATTTTTGACCACTTTTTCATATTTTCTCAAAGAAAATTATTTTAACTCATGAATTTAATCAATCAGAGAAATATAAAGGACTGTATTAATATTATAAGTTCGAAACGAAATTATATTTAAATTTTAAAATATTCGAAAAAACGAAAATGAAAACGACCAGATATTTAAAATGTGTCCGTCTCGTCGAAAACAAAGCGTATTTGGAAATTTTAATCAATATTGCATTCACTAAAGTATTCTTAATAAATATCAGCGAATACGTGGACAGATAATTAATTGAAAACAGTAAAAATCATATATTTATGTCGATACTTTCAGGGAGTATGCATCGTTATGGAGTTGGCATTGAAGTAGAAATGTGAGTGACAGCTATGAATATTCCATTCAGTGGCAAGGTGAAGTGAGTTTTGTTTAAACCATTAGGCATTTGAGTATTAGTTTCTTTTGATGCAGAAACAGGTTGCAAATAAAGTCCTAAAAACCTGGAAAGTATATTTCCCTAAAATGGTATAGAAGCAGCACTGTCAGAAGAAACACAATGAGACAATTACACACATCTGATGCTAATAACAATAATGAAAATAATGTCATTGACAAATATTATGATGCATAAACTGAATTAATATTTCTGTCCCTCTATCCATCACTCCACCCACCACAACCACCACCTTTCTCTCTCTCTCTCTCTCTCTCTCTCTCTATCCCTCTCTCTCTCTCTCTCTCCTTCTCTCTCTCTCTCTCTCTCTCTCTCTCTCTCTCTCTCTCTCTCTCTTTCTCTCTCTTTCTTTCTCTCTCTCTCTCTCTCTCTCTCTCTCTCTCTCTCTCTCTCTCTGTTCAATGTTAGGTATTACCGCATATCTGACAAATGCACAATACACAGATTCGCCAGTTCCTATTTATGACTTTTAGTATGTAAAATTATGAGTGTTACTCTACAATCTTATGCGTTCCCTTACATATAACCTTGAGCAGAGATGTAAATATCGTAATCTTGCCGATATTCCACGTTTCTTTAACCATCCAAATAGTCTACATACTTTGATTTTGAAACATACAGCTACGTGTTATGGGATATTTTACTAATGGAAATATGTTGTCAAAATAACCAAACTATATAACCATTTTTCCTAATCCAATTGGCATCACATATTCATCTGTAATGAACTGTGTATTACCAATATAGCCATTAGCAAGCTGCAGCTGATCCAGTGCAGCTGAGTTTCGGAAATATGATCAACAACAATGACTACTTCTAAATATCAATTATATGTTTGTGTGGATGTATGCAACTGAATAGATAAAGAAACCCAAAACTAATGAGGGCTTGCAAGAAAGTAGGTCGTCATATATCAAAGCGATCTCGAGTAAATTCAGCTGCGCTCAACTTGTTTGTAATGTCTTTGTTTCAAAGCCATGTATAAATCCATTTGTTATATAAGCGATACCATTTAGATATTTTGCATGCCTATTGTGAAAACTATTCCTACTAACATCCATCAGGTGTCTCAATTAATGTAATCAGATACGATTCTGCACTCACGCTCCAGTTGTGTTCAGTTCACATTGACGCCAAATATTACATACACAGTATTATTCATTAAAACGTAACATAGGTCGTCGCTAATGTAAAATGTCTATATTCAGTGTATGTATGAGTTCGACTAAGAGTGGGTGTGCTGTATGAATAATAAAAACGCGCAAAACATGAATTCTATACACAGTATGATCGTTTGTACCATAGGGGCTCGTATAGCTGCTTACAATTACCTGTCAATCATACATGTACTATACATTTGTGTTTACTTGTTATACGAAATGTATGACGCATAGGTACATTGTAAGAAACAATACCAGTCCCTGTGTTGTGTACGGTTGCTTAATTTAATGTGAGGTGATCATTCGGTTAAGTGAAGGTCAAAATGTTTAAGTTCTCAACGCAATATGCGCGAACTTTATATTAATTTTATTGAAGGGATTCCCTTGCATTCATTGAACACAGGTATGTTGTTGAAGAATCATGACTTTTTGGTTTCAAAGGTTTGGTACACCTGAAGGAAATCGGAAATATCGAGCCATATATCGTAGCATTGTATGGGACACATCAGATCGCACACAAACGCACACAAACACATGCATACATACATGCATACATACATACATACATACATACATACATACATACATACATACATACATAGATACATACATACATAGATACATACATACATACATACATACATACATACATACATACATACATGCATAATGTTACGTGTTTAGGCTCGAATAAACAGTAATAAAAGAAAAAGTGAAAAAAAAACAAGCTTTGAAAAATTTAACAAATATTTATCACCCTGGAAAAAACTCTGGAAAAATTTGAAAAAATAAGAACTTGCGGTTTTAATAATCAAATCCAAAAATAATCCAAGAATAATCCACCAACAAAATGTTGAAGTCATAATAATACAATTTTCTAATGAATTCAAGTTCAAGTCCCGACGAATAAACCAAGATGGAAGGCAATGACGTATACTGTAGTCAGTATTGCGTTGTATCGTCTACAGTTCATTGTAGAAGCACAAGAAATAAGATTCCTGTGTTGGAAATCCGAATACAATATTTAAGAAATTTCTTTGTTCAAGAATTCTGTATGAGCACTGAACTATTTCCAGTGAATCGAATACTTTTCTTAGAATCCAAAACATCTGAAGAAAAATTAACATGAAACTTGTAAACTTGAATCAGCAGAAAAACCAATTTACATGAATTATTTTGAGCCCAGACTAGGACATTTCTATCTAAGCATCACTATTAAAACTAACTAATGTGCAATTTCGGAAATCCCAGAATTGCGAAATGTAGGCTGTTTACATAAAATAAATCACGTAGCCCCCGTAGGACCTTGATAAAAAACCAATAATTTTACTCTAAGAATATAAATTTAAAACGTTGTTTACTTCAGGAAAACTATTTCCAAGTCTAGGGTCACGTATGCAAAACAGCCTCGATGTAATCATTAGTATTCCCACAATAAAAGTAACAATGAACGTGTTTACGTGGCTCTTACTAATTTTAAATTAAGGCCAAGCACTAGGTCTGTATAAGACCTAGTTATGTGATTACCATTAACTCTAAGGTCAAACTAATTTCTGGAAAATACCAAATTCCTAGTAAACAAGACTACATTACATTGATATGTAATGAAATAAAAATAAAAAGATTGTAAAACTTACAAAAACAATTAAATTAAATCAAATATACATAAAAATACACACATACATAATTATCATTTCTATATTGTACTTATCGTATTTTATTTATACGCAACTGAAACTAAGTTATTATTTTTAGGAATAAATCGGTGATTAAGATTTGTATGTCTATAAATATAAGTCTGGCATTTGCATTGTTCAGAATTTAAATTAACGAAGCAAATGGCTACAGTAGATACTTATCCAAAGATTTGTCACCGCTAAATATATAGGAGGTATACAATAGAACATTTACAACTGTGGCTATCGTGTACTCAAGTCATTTACGTGTGTTAAATAATCAGTCAATACAATAGATTAGATGACATTGCCAGAAAACGCCTCAAAGTTGACAATGTTTATATGAATAGTATCGACTATTGTAGTCAATTCAGCCTGTACCTGTCTATTAAGACACCGCAATGCTTGGCATTTGAAAAGAGTCAATTGTACCAGAATATTCTGTTCAAAATTATAATAAGTTCGGAAACACCGGATACAATTCCTGTGTTTTTTAATGTTTATTAACGGGGCAATGGAATTTAGATATTGTCAGCATTTCGGTTGATTAATTAGGTCAGGTTTATAGATGGTTTTACAACATTCAACAAACAATGTCAGTAAATGACAAGATATATTAAGCAAACTAAACTGATCGTGTAACAAAATAGTAAAGTTCAGCATTTTGTATAAAACAAAGCTGAAGAGGACCAACAATTAATTGGATGTAATGTGTTTACAATTTCTCGTTTATGGGGAAACGATCATTAAAGATCTTAGAAACAAATTATATGCATATGAATTTCTTGAGAATCTCGTTCTAGCGGCAAGTTTATATTTGTATTTCAGACGATAAAACAACGTATGGGACAACTTGTTACGGTATACATGTCCATCTTTTATATAATGTACTTGTTTTATGATTCTAAATGATACATAGTAAATAAGATTGTCTGGGTTACAAGTTCTCGAAGGTCATGTAGTTAGTCTTCATATTCACATTTAGAAATCACATTTTCATATGCAATTAGGGTATAAATGTCGGACATTTTTGTGCACTTGTGAATATCTCTTCTTACAAAAAAGACAATCGTTTCCTCTTGATACAAAATTGGACATTCGACCAAAACCAACACCTCATTCAATGTTTACATGAATGCCATATCGTTGCGCAGAATTATTCGACGCACGGAATCGGCCGCCTTAGTGGTGCATATAAATGTCCATGACCATGTTCCTTGTCTGAAATACGTCGACATCTCAATTTCATTTTAATTTTGGGTGAACCATAATAATATATAATTTTCCTTGCTTATTTTAAAATGGAATTCGACAGACTTAATAGGTCTCTCCTTTGGTACAAATTGAAAACGGAACGTTTGAGTGTTATCAGAGAGGGCAACAGCAAACCTGGTCACAGTTTTGATAGTTAGATCTTCATTAGGTCACTTTATCAATATTATGAATGCATTTTTAAATATTTTCTGTCATAAATTGGCGCCAAATAAGGCTACCATTCGTTTCCCTAATCTTCATTTATATTCTTTAGTAAAAATATGGTTCAATTATAATTGCTGACCTCGAAAGCGTGCTTACTATAATTGTAGCTAATTTGTTTTTTTTTTGTTTGTTTTTATACATGGCGTATTTACACTGTAATATTTATATATAAACTATATTCTTCAATCAATGTTAACTGACTTGGAAACGTTAATAGTGATATAAAATAATGATCATTGACAACGAAAGACGCGAAACATCTTCAGTTCATTTAGGTGACAAATTGATCGAGTTGGTCAGGTCTTGTAGACTCCTCAAATTATATATTACAAAAATGAGACTACTTTAGTGAGCAAAATGTATTCGCGATATGTTTGTAGCATTTTAAAGTATGCATAACTGACAAGCAAATAAAGGTGTAGATTATTTGATTGGTCATTAGTTGCTGCACTACAAAGCTGTTCTGCTATGTGGGGATTCTACCATGTAAAGGAAATCAGCATTATGCATCTGAAATTATATTTTAATTAAGAAATATTCAAATTTTATTTCGTTTTACTGACACTTACAACATAATACTCGCGTGCAATTCTATACGTTAGCAAAACATACCCAAGTGGGGTGATTTCCTGCAGGTCCTGACCATGTGATCCTACGTGTCGTACAATTAAATTGCATTCATATCCTTTCAGTCTCGTCCGTGCGCTTATGTTGTATTTTCCCCAACAGTATTTTCGATGAATACATTTACTATTAGAGGATAATTTAAGAAACATATCGAACAATTAGATAAATAATGTGATTATTCTCATACAATTATATCATTGATTTTTTCTTTTCTTATACATGTCTGAATATTGAAAGTTAGAACATCAACGACCGTAATTATATAGTGTTTGCTGCGTCAGCAAATATGTGAACCTATATGGTACAAAAAAACAAATAAATAAATGAAGAAAACAATTAAGGTACATATGATATGCCATATAAAAACCAGTGTCTGACCATTTGCATGCATACCTAGACACAACAATATTCTTTATAAGTTGTAGGTTACAGTAGTCATATACATAACACCTTGACTCCGATATGGCAGAAGTAGGTACTCATTTGTCAGTACTTAAAGAGGTGAGTTTTACGTAACATTTGACTTAATAGTTCATATATATTTTAATTTTTTTAAACCGTATAACATCTACACATTGTACGTACCTTCGTGTCATGTTTACTTTAGTCTCTCTTTCTCAGTAAAGATGTTATAATTTTCATTCCGAAAGTAGGTCTTAAGAATGTACCTTTTCTAGTTCATTATGCAAGGCCTGTACAGATACATATGATAGACAAGGCAGCAGCAGACACAAATGCCCAACTAAATAATTGACAGCTTTGTTATATCATCATACTGCATGGGCATGGATTACAATTTCTACATTATGCTAAATGCTCATCAATATTGCAAAACAACTGTGATACTCGAAGCCACGCTAGTATAATCAATACTGCTTAAATGACTCAGCTGCAGCAGCTGTATATAACGTTCGTTCAGATGCAATCAACATCGAGAAAAGAAAGAAAACAACATATATTTTAAATGAATGCAGTAATTGACTAAAATATGTATAATTGTGTGAAGACTTCTATGAAATAGATTTTTTTATTCTGAATTTGAACCATCATTGTATAAGTTTGAGAAAATTGAATTTTGTGGTCAAACCAACTGAACTGATTTTACTCTTTCCCTGATATTTCGCTCCCTATCAATTTGCCACGAATGGAAAAAAATGTTTTGCAAAGTGTTGTTCAAATAATTACAGCCCGCTAAAATGTATGTATAGCGCTCCAAAAACACATTGCCCGTTCATCAGTCCTGATTTTAAAATATAATGTTTTACATCTAGATTAAGGTATATTAAATCTAATATATTATATATATTAAAGCTGTGAAGAAGAATCAAAAAGTAAAATATTAAATTATGTTAATTAATATGGCTAAATATAATTAGAATGGCTTTTCGAAGCAGCTTAATGCACACAAGAAATTGGAAAGGAATACGTCTACTAAATTATGGCAAATGTCGATTTGATTATTTGTACAACGTGCATAGATGATACAAATTAAGAATTTATTCTCTAGATATAACGATCTGCATCGGTAGCTTGTGCAATCCTGTTGCAGAATGTCTAATTAGACCGAATGATTGCTAACTCAATACCGCTTCCCATTAATTTTCATATTGGACTATTTAATTTCATTTTCTAAAGTGGTCAATAAACAGATTTGAAGAACAAAGTTATTAAAGTTGCTAGGAATTCAAATATGTACGTTTAGAGGGTTCAGTATCGAATATGTATTCCTATTTATGTGGATGAGCTAACATGTATGTACAAATAACTGTCACCCAATATAGTTTTCAGAAGCAGTTATTGTGGATTACAAATTCGTAATCAGCGCAATTATGAGCAAGGGATTGTTTTGTTTTTTTTTTGTTTTTTGGGGGGTTTTTTTTGTTTGTTTTTTTTTTGTTTTTTTTTGTAAACTTTTATATTGTGCATGAATTAATAATACGAAAGCGGCCGATGCAATTTTAATACTGCCGAAAATGAACATCATGTTTGATCTTTTTATGGCGAACTGAGAAGAAATTATTTGCTGCAATATTCGTATTTATTATAAAATATAGAACAAATTATAGCCGTTAATATACTAATATGATAAAGTAGTATTTGGTCTTTCCATTGATGTAAAATTACATTGTGATTGCTGTTTGTCTTCGTGAAATATATATTATATTTAAAACGCAATGTATGCATTTAGCAACGGCTGCAGTATTACATGTTTAGCATCGTCAAGTCTTTAGCATAACTGACTTTTCAATTCAGTGCTAAACAATATATATGGTATATGCATTGAGCACCATTTGTTTGGTCTACATCACCAGTGTGGCAACATATTGCTTTCCGAAAGATATGTTTATGGGAGTAATTGGATTTTAAGGATTACTGATACAAATTAAATTACAGCAATGTATAAAAGTGTCAAAAAAGTTGAATTAGATCACATTGTCATACAAATATAGTAGTAATATAAGCCGGCACATAATATGCACTTTATGTTTTCAACAGCTTTTCTTTTCCTCTTATGTCATGCTAAAGATATTACATGCTAGAAACAGTTGAAAGACACTTTATTCATGACTAAAGTGATATAAAAGCGCATATCCTTATTATTTATGCACAATTCATTTGACTAACATCCTTGCATGAATTATCTATATGCAAATTTACAATATGTTAAGATGAATGAAATAGATTTGATCCGTTCATAAATTACTTACTGTAGCGATACTTTTTTGAAAAAAATATATGGTTTTCAGGCTCTTCATGTAAGTTTTCAGATCATTTGAGATGTCTTATGGTAAATATCATTGCCAATTCGATGCCTAATGACACATAGTTCATGTAGTCCGTAGTATGTATATTAGATACTGTAAACCTTACCATCATTCTCATATAGATCTCTAGTGATCTATAGACACGACACTAGAACTAATCCACTCGTAATATGTAAAGCAAATAAGACTGTTATGGCCTACAATATAGGTGCAACTGCCTTATATATGTGTAGATTGTATTATTTTCTTGAAGTGGTGTAGAGACCCAATGAAATGGAAAGATTTATGAAACCTTATGAGCAATGCACAGAATAAAAGCCATTCTTTGTCAATTCGATTTAAACACTTTAACTGCCGTCCCATTATTATGACATTCGCTTATGTTAGAAGGTAAACCTATTCAAACGTACCCTACTGAAATTATTGAAACAATATACAGCGAGTAATCTGATTTTCATTTCATATTTTTCAATAGTGTTTTATATTTGGACAGTGATGGTGGGGTTGGAAAATGCTGCATGTTTCCATTACAAGATTTCTCACAAATGCACGCGGTAGCGAAAAAAGATAGTCACTGTGACAAGCTGATAACAAAGTTATGCGATCATTGATCAAGCAATGCTGGTCTGGAATTGATAAGTAGATATATTAATTTATATTTCATAAGAGTTAAATCATACTTCATTACGTGTGAGAAACACATTACCGAAATAAATGGGCAATTCGATTCAAGTAATTAGAACACAAGCATTGCAAAGCAGCCTAAAACATAATATGCAAACAAATAATGGATATATATATATATATATATATATATATATATATATATATATATATATATATATATATATATATATATATATATGACATCTTATTAAATTTGAAATCCAGATGTAAATTTTGCCAGTTATGGCTGAGACGATATTTATTCTAACAAATCATCAAATTCAGGCAAGCAGTAACCAATACAAGAATGCATAACTTTGCTAGCATTCGGATTAAAAGAGTACTAAATAAAACCATAAAAATATAAATTTCCAATTGTCTAACACGGTGTGTACCACATACAGTTCGGTATAGATTATGCAGAGCGGTTATATATTTTGGAATACCTCGGGGTACAGAATGCCAAAAAAAGATTATAATGAATACCATTGTCTGAGTTAGCAGCCTTTGCATTATTACTAAACAACGTCATAATATCTTTACCAGTGAAGGTTCGACTTAACTAAATGTGGCAAATAGACTGTGGCATAGTTGGTCTGTCTATTATGGGTATGGAGCCCATATATACAAATATTAGAAAGTTTGATCCAATGATACTTTAAATACAACAACAGTGATAACGTCTTTAAGAAATTCGATTCCAAGGTGTCACAGCATCGTTTTGGCTTTAGAGAATTTATTAGATTTAATTCTCTGTTATCACAAATTTAGTTTTCACAAAATAACTTTACCATGACTTATGGCTCTGAGAAAATATATGCATGTATCTTCATATTAATAAGACTCTGAATGTTGAGCGTTTCATGGCAGTATTTACAGGAGGCACAGCCCGTGATGCCGGTGACATTAATGGATGAATCAGAAAGATGTTTTTATATGTCACAGTCTACATAAACGAAGACAATGCGATAATGAAGGGATCTGTCTCTCTTTGAAAATTAACTTTACTGCCTAAAGTTTCTTTTGAGCTGAACTCATGCCTCTGTAAAATTAAACATCATACAAGTTAAGAGTTTCCTAATTTGTTTTAGAACATGTTAATATAAACGTTGCTGCATAATCAGATTACTGTAGAAAAAGTCCATATAAGAAAGTTTTCGTGCATTATGTGACTAGAAAATGAGGGAAATGGCGTGTATGTTCCCTCGTTTTTGCTCTCTCTATTGTAACCTTTGACATAAATATAGCCCCAAGTGTGTTTGCTTTCCTTATACTCTGCTCACATCTGAACTATTCATGTCTGTGCAAACATGTACTCATCATATTGGATAAATACACCTTTTCATTGATATCAGGGCTGAGTTTTTTTATCGTATATATATATATGCTATGCCTCCATTGTTGTAGGTGTGGTATGGTTGAGATAGTGTCCTACCAATATACTATTTAAATATTTATAGAACCCAGGATCGATTCAGTTTGGAAGTTAAAGTCACAATAGCTCCGTGTCTGTAATTCTCTGATATATAAAGATCACATAAAAATGAAATGTTTCAACTTATAAGCTGAAATAGTTCACAAACACCTAGAGTTCGTGAAGATTCAATTACATAATTGATAAATAATCGAGAGAAAATTAATTTCGTGGGGCCTGCTTTATTTAAAACTTGTAGGTCACGAACTGTTACGGAAATCCCACGTGACCACAAAAAAACACCTCATCTTCGTTCAAAGGGTGGGTTTATGAGACATGTGGTTCTCATTGAAATTTCTACTAGAAACAAGCAATGGCTGACGCACGTGAGTAAGAACGTACAGGTCGCCTGCGCTTGTCGCTTTCAGAGAAGAAACGTTGAAAAGCTGTCAGAGAAACCGAACGGGACTGATCTAGGATTCGTCTTGCGGACCAGATTGTTCGATGGAGAGCATTGCTTGAAGGCTTAGGGCTGGCAGCAGACAGTGAACTGGCTAAATGTTTTATTGGACAGATTTGCCGATGTCTACGTATAAAGTGTTCTCCGATTGTTAATATAATGATCCTATGTTTGAAAGCACGCTGTTTTATTAGTACTATATTTGCATTAGGTTATTCGCTTTGAAAGATTCCCTAAATAAATGTGATTTGCTTATCGATATTTCACTCGGTGATTGCACTGTGTGTATTATATATCTTGAGGTGGATTATTTTTATATAACGGCGTACTATAAATGTCATTTGTAGACATGTCCGTTAGGCTACCTTCGTGATGATACGGGTTCTTTAAATACCGTTAGAGAACTTAGATGCATACGAAAGCGATATGAATATGTATACCCTCACTCTCCCTCACACACACACAAATTAGGTTCATGTGACGAGCACAATACTTGCACAGAAGTTTAATAACCTTATCATGTAAACGTGTAGAACAAATTATACACGTTTAATATTTAACTTTTCATAGGGTTTTATGTATCTGAATGTGGAACTGATCCAGTACAATTTTAATCTCATACTTAAAATAGGCTGGATGCCAAGATTGTATTGTACATCTTTCAACTACTAGTAATTTATTATAAAGCATTGTATTGACTACAGTTACAAAAGGATCTATAGTCATGAAAGGAAAGGATGTTGTAGTGCTACCAGCATATGTGGCAGGCAGCTTGTTTTCTTATCAGTCAAGGTTTATAGCTTCAGGCAACTTAGTTTTTTGAATGTGAATGTTTTAGACCTATTATTGTGTATTCTTGCTAAAATTAAGTATTTCAGTTCTAAGTGTTTAACACAATGCACAAAGAAACAGATTCCAATCATAAATTATAATAAAATAAATATTTAATTGATATTTTTAGTTACGAATTTACAACGAATATAGCAAAAGATGAACCCATGCGTACAGTACCGATGGCCAGTACATAGTTATACTTCATATCAACACCTAGCTAAGTGCTTTTACAACATGTATTTGTTATATCGAGGGTGGATGTAACAAAGATAATGCTGATAAAGGACATTTGTTCCCACTTTATCATTTTCTTAGTTCGAGTTAGAAAAAAATATACCTTCAATTTCACTTTCTGAGAAGTGCGTGGGGTACTTCAACTATCCCACCTGATGCATGGAAAAAGGCATAATTTGAACTGTCATTGTTTTAGTAAGGCAAAAAAGATCCAGTATCCTGTGCTGGTTAACCAAATAATCACAGCCGGGTTTCGATTCCCCACTCAATATTCAGAGGACAAGTGATTGTATATTTTGGAATTGTATATACATGAACCATATGCTTTCTTTATGCAGTTTCCCATTTATAGCTATGTCCCACATACAGTTCTTGCTAACACCCTCTTCCCATATATCCTATAAGATCATGATGAATGTACATAGGACATATTTAATTTTATAACAAAATGCTGAGATAACGGAGTTGACGTTTCTTTCCGAGACACCATTGTAATTTAATTAGAACTTTATTCATTATGTCTGGTCATATATCTTATTTGGGATTTAATTCACAATACTTTTAGATTTTAAAATTTTCGTTTTTTATTACTGGGAATTTGATGATTTGTTGATTTTTACCAAACGTGTTGGTTTTCGTGCAAGACTGTCAGTAGCTATAAACAATTTGAGGTGAGTTTTCATAAATTGTATTTGAAACAGCTATGTGTAAACCATTGCTACTGTACACTTGTGTACGAAATCAAAATTACTATGCATAATCCTTATCTTCTGATTTCTTTTACTGCATATATTTTCCATATATATATACATCACCAAATCTTCCACGTATGTAGTCTATTAAAAGTAATTTATTTGAAATGTCAGAGTAATGTGGAGTATTGAAGGAACAATGATGCGAGTAAAACTGCAATCCTGCTACATTAACTATTAGGTAAATCTACGACGTAGTGTTTGCTTAATGATATAAATCCAACTGTCTTGTAATATATCAATCTAATGTAACCATGACATAAGAGACCAGGTTTAGGTGCTATAGGAATTGTTTGTGGCATTATTTCAGAGTATCTGTCCTACATCACATCACATATACACATGAGTAGATCGCCTCACACGGCCAAGACATAAATAAATGCATACAGAAAACATTGTTGGATAATGAAGAGCGGACAAAGCCTTGGCTTTATCCCAAGAAGGATGCCAAGTTGCTGAAAACCTTGGCACAGGTGCTCTTGGACCAACACTTCCTAAACAGAGTGGAGTAGTACTTACATTTCAGGTATGCCATTCCAGGATTGTAACAATTGCATGGTTATTTAAAAGAATAATGTTAAGACCGCTTTAAATGTTTTTTAATCGCAACGTAAGAATAAGTTACTGTATATATTTACCATCTGAAGATCTGAATAAGTTAGCATTCAGAGATTTGTGCACATGATACATGTACAGTGACTTTCCTTCTCAAGTCTTCGGTCTGTTCAGGTATAATACATGCACATCAGATATAACTAATTCCATGACAATCTACCAATAAATACTTCAGTAAAGATTTTATGCATGAAAACTTTACCAACATTAATGACTATTTAATAATTGTATTAATCTGTAAGCAGATTACAAATGACATGTGTTACAAGATACTTGCTTTTGATAATTACAGACGTACTGCTGAGCTTGAAGTTTTTCATCAGCAGACCATGATGTACTGTGCCAAGAGATGTTCATACATCCCTCCTGTGTACAGCATTAAGAATGGGCTAACTGATTTGGATCGCATTATCCATAGTGACAGAGGTGTAATGAGAAACAAAGAAGTGGAGATAGTGTAAGTTTGTTTCACTACAGGGAAATAATTTTATACTTTGATTGTACAATATGATCCCTGCTAGGACATCAAGCCAGTGGAATAGTATTCACATGTACAAGTCATGAAAACTTTGTATTTGATACAAGCCATGTTAACAATAGGCACACATTTTTTATATTTGTGGTAAGGAATCTTAATAGTTTCATGCTAACAGATCTTGTAATTAGTATTGTTATCATTCTAGTGGATATTTACTTTGATTTTAGCAATGCAAGTCTAATAATTAGATCCAATGATATGCATATCACTTTCCTAGGGGAGTGACACACTTTATTAAGGATATATGGGGTTCATGGCATTTCCTCAGGATATCTGGGGAGGATGCTGTCATCATGATGATTGCTAGCCAATGCCTGTTCATGAAAACATTTTGCCTTCTGAAGGTATGGGAAAAATGCATCCTGTCTCACATAGTACTTTGTACATAGAACAAATAAGAACAAAACCAACCCCTCAACAACTCCATCTTGGGAACTGGTCATAACGCTATAATACTGGGTGAAAGGTTAATATGGGTTAGCATGGGGATACTTGTCCCTCAAAGTAAGAAAATAACATTTTCTTTAAAACATGTATCGTCGATGTTATAACAAAAAAGGCGACAGATGGTCCATCTACTCTTGCTAGGAAAAGATAATATATTTCCACATCAGGGAGCTTATATAGAAAGACCTCATCTGTCGACTAGATGGCAAGCAGGGTATGAGAAGGAGAAGAGAACGGAAGGAAGATGATCACAGGAGAATTTGTAGAACCACTATCAACTCTAGTTTTGGTGAAGGAGAAGATCTCTCGATTTTAGTTATGTAAAACATTGAACAGTGTCTGATATATGTAGTTGTCTGCTAAGGCAAATTACACTTTATATAATATCCTGTAAACATCAGTAGTTGAACATGAAATAATTTATAATACTGTATCTGCAATTGCTGAAAACTTTTTATATTGATTATTTCTCGTCCACATTAAGCATAGGCAGAAATAGACTGGTGTTTAAAAAAATCTGAATGAGGGCATTATTGTTTGATGCAATATTATGTACAGTTACAATAAAATGATTGAAGTTAACTGTATTAATTTATATACAAATGTCTACAAGCAAGAAAGTGTTTAAGCTCATGTAAGCCTAGAGGGATGAAGCGAGTGTATTGTCCATCCGGATATTTGTCATGTATCTGCCAGAAACAGCAAGATGGAATTGCATGTCTCTGTCCATACCAGAGACTTATATGTTGCTGTAGTATGTAATGCCTATAGGCAGCAGGTATGTTGGTACTCATCAAGTCATCTTTATCATTGACGACAAGAACACCCCATTTGTACATCCTAGACAAGGCAAATACAGCTTCATCAAGGATTAGAACTTGAAAATCCTGGGAAAAAAATTCAATTTGTAATATGCTATTTCTAAAATGTAAAAAAACGATATATGTTTAAAAACAATAGGACCATGCACTTATTCAAATCTTATTCATCTTCGATCAGCATATTACACACATAGATCAAAATTGCATATGGATTTTATTTTGACAAGCACTGAGAGTTCCATTGCAACTAGAACTGTACTTAAGTGTAGTTTATGTTAAGATGGACAACTCCGAGCTTTTGGGGACCATTTCTATAAGTCATCAATTATCATTCTTTGCAAGTCCATTTTGGAAATGGAAGTCACTGCAAATGTTGTATTGTAAGAGTAACTAACACAGTTTTAATTCTGTATGTAAATGGATACAGCATTTTGATTGTATCGGTACAAAGTGCAATGTACACATTCATAGGCAACTGCTATACATATGATGCATACAGAAAGAGGTTTTCTGTAATTTACCCCACAAACCTGTCAAGTTGTTCATACCTTTTGTGATATACATTTTGTACATAAAGAGTTTTAAGTTTAAGCTATAACACGTGTTCAAGGAATACATAAACGTTACTGGAAAAATTAAAGAAGTTTCAAAAATTGCCATTGAATCAAGTACAATTTTTATTACAGAAATCATCTGCAATAATCACCAGTTCAGAGGTGGAAAAACTGAACGCAAGCAGACCGGGAAATTAAAATTCTTAATGAAATTTTTATATCAGATATGAAACAAAATATGTTTCTTGCAAAGCCGTCATGTTAGTATAAGGTCTGGACAAAAAAAAAAGCGTTTTAGGATTATACAGTCCTTATTTTGATCATGATAGTGCATACATATTATTATCTTAACATATTTTGGAGCTTTAGAAATACACCTTAAGGCATCCATTATATTTAAAACAGAAAAATAAACGTTTAGTATTTATTTTACAAAACTTAAATGGCTATATTAATTTTTTTACAGGTCTAATTATTTTAAAACAGCAATCTAGCCATGTCTAACCGCTCACCTCCTAAGATTACATAGACTTTTTGCTACTTTTTTGTATTTTG
Organism: Sinohyriopsis cumingii; assembly: GCA_028554795.2. Taxonomy (NCBI): domain Eukaryota; kingdom Metazoa; phylum Mollusca; class Bivalvia; order Unionida; family Unionidae; genus Sinohyriopsis; species Sinohyriopsis cumingii. The sequence goes on from CM068831.1 coordinate 54,036,605, forward strand.
TTTAAAAATAAAAATAATACATTTCTTACTTAAATTGGAAAAAGAACAAGTCAATCGTAACAGTATTGAATAGTTAAATGTCACTAGCGCAGACACTACTACCTATATATGAAATAATTTTAGCTTATACACCTTGAGGCCCTTATACAAGGGAATTTATCATTCAACTGTATCTGTGACGCTACTGTATATATTGGGTTTGGAAGAAGAAAACTGGAATACTTTTCCAGAGCTAAGTTCCAGAGTACTGGAAACATTTTTTGAATAATTCCTTATTTGTTATGGGAATTGTATACTGTTTGGTAGACATGGATCGCAGGTGAGGAGTACTACCAGGTAGCCTCTACTGGAATTGTGATTGTAAATATTCAGGAGCACTATTACTTGATATCCTGTATATTAATTTGGGTTTTCTCAACCGGATTCGGTCTTTAATGGCTAAGAATGTTAACTTATCAGCCTCATTTTCCTTGCATTCTTTCTGGATTGATATTTTCCTGAATGCTATTCTTTGAAGATGTGCTAGTTTTGCTATGTTTTTATCATTTGAATTACTCCACACTGTGTTACAGAAGTCTAAATAGGGATGTATGTAACTGTTATAAAGTAGTTTTCTGCACCTCTGAGGGAGAAAATGTCTCATCTTAAGGAAAAGACATCAACTTGAATTAACCTTTTTACTGACATGCCTGATATGTTCAGTTCATGATAGGTTATTATCTACCAAAACACTAAGTAGTCTATCATGACAAACTATTTGCGAATGTTACCCTTCCACGTCATAGTTCATCACTACCAAGATTTGTTCGTTTTTGCCATGTTGAGATAAGTAATATTTTAGTTTTACCAGTATTTACCACCATACCGTTGCAGGTGAACCAGTTATCCAGTTTGCTTAGGGCATAAGGTAAATAAATGTCTAGTTTTTGTTTGTGTTTTTAATATCTAACAATGCTGTGTCATATGGACATAGATCTGTAGATGAAATTGAGTCCCTTAGTAAAACGTGGTACGCCATTAATAAATAATATCAACAGTAATTGACCAAGAATTGAATTCAGACAGAACATTATTTATATAAACATGTTGAGTTCTCTCACTTAAGTATAAAGTAAACCAGTTTCTTCAAAAGGATTTCATGATCTATCATGTCACAAACGTTCCTGAAATCTATAAATACAGATCCCATTATTCGTTCGACTTTGATCAAATGATTGAAGTCATGTATCAGTCGGAGAGATCAAGTCAATCTCACGTGAATGTTTGTGTCTAAAGCCTGACTGATTAGGGTGAAACCAAGTGTTTCGTTAAATAGGACATGAACGAATCATAGACATGCCCGTGTCATCAGTGAACTTGGTGTCATTTACCAGAAGTAACTGAATTTTATTTGTCTGATCTTTGTGCTTTGCTTCAATGAGTTCATTGAAGACTTTTCAAATGGAGTTTGTGTTGCTCTTTTTGTTTTCAAGCATTGATTGATAAAAAGGTTTTCCAGAGCCTTTTAATCATATTTATTATGTTATTCCCCGATACTTTAAATTGTGCATGGTTTCCCATAGCCATCAAGTGGTCTCGTGTCGTCATATTATCTAGGATTTCAGTAGCAAATCAGTTACGTTGGATTTCATAATTTACTCGATGTACTTTCAGTGGTGCATGCTTAGAGACTACATCCATAAATAAGTCAGTCCATATCCTTAGAGCATCATCTATGCAATCATACTTTTGGATAATATTCCATTGAACTTTATCAAGGTCATCTTGAAATTGTTCTATACTTCAATTTTGGAAAGATCTATGAGTGATAGCTTTGTGTGTATTTTTCCTATTTCTCTAGCATTTACCCTTTCTTGTAAAAACAAAGTAGGATAGTGGTCACTAAGACCAACATTTGTTACATTGACATAAGCCACATTGTCTGGTAACATGGTATAAATGCGACAGCAAGAGTGATTGATACTTATGTTATCCTTGTGGGCTCATTTACCAGCTGCACTAGGCCTGATGATTCAATAAATTCCATCCAGTTACTCCTTATCTGAGTATTTAGTAGGTCATTACTTACATTGCCGAGTATATATTTTCTTTCTCCTGTGCAAGAACATTTTATATTTGTTTCAAAACTTTATCATTCCAAATTGCTTTGGAGGAAGGTGGCCTACATAAATGAAAGCAACTAGGAATGATTTTGCATTATTTTGTGAAATTCCACCCAAATGCACTCAATTTCTTGTGACTCCAAATCAGGTTGCCTTTCTGCCTTTACATCGTCCTTAATGTATATAAAAATTTCCCCTGCTGTCTCTCTGTCACTGTGTAATGGTTTATTGTAGCCTTGACAGTGAAATAGATTAGCATTGTGGTTAGCATTTAATTTGGTTTCAGTGAGTCCTAAAACATGTATATTATTTTCCTTTGAAGACAACATGAACTTAATCTGTTCTATTATTTTCACATTACTTTGTACATTTAAGTGACACATGTTAAAAACGTTTTGTGTTTAGTTTCATATCATTTATATGTATATCATACAATAGTGTACTCTGTGAGATTGTCTCCATAATACGTTTGTCATTTTGGTATTATATAAGATAGCCATATAAATGAGGTTACCTCTGTATTTTCTGTGGTATCTGTGCATGGTCTTCCTTTATCAAATAATACTGGGGTGGGGTGGTGAGTAGCAACAAAAAGCAACAACAGTTCAAATATACATTGTTTGGTAAAATAAATAATCCTATAATATAAGTATGCATTTTTAAAGTTGTGGAAAACACTATTGACTTGTATATTATAGTTTTTGCAAGTTTTTTATACCAAACATTTTTCATTGTGTACCAATACTGCTTTTGCCAGATATAAATGAACAATTACCCTCATTCTTGTCTGCCTTGCTTGTGTATAGATTGGTCAGCTCTGTTTTCAGGCTGCACAGCATATCTTCTCCTCTTCCAACCCTCTGGTTCTTGCATCACGCCTTGTCTTTCCTCTTCCTCTTCCTCTTAAAGGTCGCTCTGGAACTGAGCTTGAAATTGAGCGATTTACGTCTCTCCAATGACTTCTAGTATGTAAAAGCATTTCATAATTTGACAACTAACATATTCATATTACATATCAAACTTTTAGGAATATGGTGCAAATTGAGAATCAGAAATTGATACATGAGAGGTTCTGATTTGATGGAAGATTTTTGGGTTGAGTCAGGTCATGTGTTGGAAGGATGGGTCCGAAATTTCAAAAGGACCCCGACATTCCTCAAATGGGCACAGAAGCAAAGTTTAAGTATATAGCTACTCAGTGTGCGTAATACTCAATAAACATGCGCAAGAATTAAACGGTGGTCAAATTTCAAATGACAAGTGACTGTACGTTTGTGTGTCTGTACTTTTTATGATCTGGCCCCAAGCTGTGGACTTGGAATCCATCCTCCATTTAAAAAACAAAAACTTCTTGAAATCCTTGTGTATATAAAATATTAATTCGGAGAAGAAGAATACGAATTATTTTCCGCTTTGCTTGAAACGCCAGAAAGATGAGTGTTAGAAGTCCACTGTTGACAATCTGGTTAGAATGTAGAAAAACCATTTGACATCAATTATTTTGAGCCCAGACTGAGATATTTCTATCTAAACATCATTATTAAAACTACCTAATGTGTAATTTCGGAAATCCCATAATTGCGAAATGTAGCCTGTTTGCATAAAATAAATCACGTAGCCCCCGACAGGACCTTAATAAAAAAAAACAATCATTTTACTCTAAGAATAGAAATTTAAGTTGTTTACTTCTGGAAAACTATTTTCAAGTCTAGGGTCACGTATCCAATACAGTCTCGATCCAATCATCAGTATTCCCACAATGAAAGTAAAAATGATTAATATATCGGAAAAAAGATAATTATTCTATTTTATATCTTTTGTGAACGAGGAAACGTTTTGATATATATATATATATATATATATATATATATATATATATATATATATATATATATATATATATATATATATATATATATATATATAATGATTATAGAAGTTTCCTCACCAACGACGAAGCCTTGAAATGGTAAAATAATCGTTCTATCAGAATTATTTTAACAATGATTACGATGATACATAAAGAACGAAATTATATAAATAGTTTAATAAAAATAAGCGGCATAACTACTTAATACCTCTACAGGAGAGAGACACAGTTATCTCTTAACAAAATTGAAAAAAGAATTTATTGCTTATATTTCTTAGAGCAGTTTTGTATATTTTAATTTATTGATGATAATGCTCATGCGTGGACTAATATAGTAACAATATTTCCACGAACTCGTACTGTCGAATTTTATCAAGGAGATATTTTTAATTTTATTAATGAAATAAGTTAAAACGATCATATATAAGTATGGTTGTTTCAAAGTTTTGAAAACGATTATGAATTGATGAAACCAGATCGAACTACTTGTATCAAAGAAAAAACAAGTTTCATCAGTTTATAAGTCCTAATGGCGTTATTTATCGAACAGATTCTCGTCATACAAAAATGAAAAATCTTGCATTAAAATATGCCGATGATATTGAACAATTACTCAGTAATTGTTTTGCTATTCCTTCAGTTGCGGGTCATTTTGCCGAAAAATTCGTGGAATCCAACTCGGTTTGATTTTCTCAATGATTTATTACCAAGTTGTATCGAATACGGTCAAGGTGGATTGTGGAAGAGTAAATACGATCACGGAGCTGTTATCTCAGTTGATGTGGTTGCATGTTATCCGGGAAGTTTTCTTGGAATGTGAGGGTGTTCTGTAGATTTTAAACAATTCGGTCTTCCGACACACGAAATGACCAAATTATGGATAAACTGACCATTGCAAGGGTTGGACCTGACTGGTTTCGCCTGTATCGAGTCGTTGGAGTATGCTAAAGGCCTATTTGTTATGTTTGGTTTAGAAAAAATGTGGGCACAAACAAATATTATTACTGTATATGTTCGATACAAAATACAGATATTTTTGACAGTAAGTGAAGTAATTATATTATATCGTCCTCAGAAAGGAGTTTGGTGACCATAACAAGAGAAATATTCTGATGATGAAAATCCTGATATAACCGATTACGAAAATAAAATTGCAAAAGATCTCGGCAGAAAAATAATTTACCCAAGGAGGATCATACGATCATAAACTACGTTGTACGAGATTGATTATAGAAGATGCTGAGTTAGATTTTATAATCGCTGATAAAACGAAGCAAAATACGTCTATAAGTAGTGAAATAGCTTCCATGCCAAACGGAACTAAATTATATACTGTTGTGACTTATTTGGACGGTGAGTCACCACAAGTTACTCATTTAAGATCTTCAATGCTGGCTTATATTTCAATAAATCTATTATCGATGATAAACAGAGTTTCTAAGTTTGCTGTCAGAGTCTTTACAGATTCGTTTTATATCAATACAAAATATTCAGAATTACTGCAAAAATTAAATATCGACACTTATGCATCATGGGGCGAATGAAGAATAAAACAAGAAAATATACTCGATTATTTTGAATCAGCCGATGTTGAAATGAGAGATATTTATTGCAGAAAATATCAGACATTAAAGCCATCATCTGCACCATCAGTGTATGATCCCGGAGCTAGACATAAAACAGTTTATCTTAATGGATCAAATCGTTCTGGTAAAACAACTCGCGTGATTTAACTATTTCGGAATTTTGATATGATTGTTTTAACCACTAAACACAGACTCGCAAGAGATATGAGAGAAAGAAATATTAAATCGTGTACTTGTCACGTTTTTTGTCGATGGAAAGGAGAAACATGGACTCCTGGTCTAATGGGAGAGAAATACATTCCAAAGATAATTGTTTGGGATGACATATGTACAGTGTCGTTAGAAACATTATAAACATTTCTTGATTGGTTATTAACAAGAAATAATGTTGTAATAATGTGCGGCGAGCATAGTCAACTACCACCTTTTGTTGGATCGTCTCCACATGAATGGTTAATTAATTGTGTAGACTAGTATGATGAAATAATCGCTGATCATAGAGCACTTGATTCCGAATTAAGGGAGCTTAATTAATTAATTAGACTATAACCGAATAAAAGTCAGTGTGAAGTAATGCGTGATATCATTTCAGAAAATCCTGTTAATAAATTTGGGAATTTGTGGAGACCAGATGATTTGATAGTTGCAAGTAGAAAGATAGTTCGTGATACACTTCAACAACAATTATTTATGTTACACAAAGAAAAGTTTTCAAATCTACCCGTACAATTATGTTGTTGACTGGTTGATACGCGACGGCAGAATATCGACGTTAATATAACAGGATCGTCAGAGAAATAACAAATTGTGTTAAATGATATTGTTTTAGTTGATGTCAATGTTGTTGAGAGCGCGTTTTCTATTGTCAAATCTCCGTTGACGCCAGTATACGCGATGACGATTCATACATCTCAAGGTTTAACTATTTCTGATACCCGAATTTAGATCGTCGATGATCGTATAGAATGGTCAAAATTAGTTATAGACGTTACAGAAACCACTGGCGGCGTTATTAACAATGGTGTAATAAGAAAAACATTAGTTAGCCATAAACGTCGTCACAAAAAATTGAGAGCAATCTTCACCTTGATGCTGAAATTAAAATGATGCTGAAACAACAGCAAAATAATCATTGTGCGAGCTGTAACACAGAAATGCTGTGGCATTATTCAAATAATAATCTAACACATTTTACTGTAGACAGAATTAATAGCAAGTTTGGTCATACAGGCGAAAATGTAATGCTGACCTGTCTTGAATGTAATCGACATCGATGTGCTATAGAAGTGAATGAGGTGGTTATTGTGTGTCTTCACGAATTACTTGTAATTGTTCACGTACAAATCCCCGTTGAGGGGCAGTTGAATCTAATCATACATTGCAGGTATACCAGTAGATCTTACCACGCTAGATATTGTATGTGTCGTTACACTCCAAATAGGATCAGTCGCTCTTTTATAATACTGCGTTGAAATTCACCAGGCTCAAATAAAATCCTGACAATAACATTACATGATACTGGTTATTTTGAAAAATTATTTCGTTTTATTGGTATGTGCTTTATTGTAATCGCACTAATAGATTTCATTAATATGTTTCATAGCAGTTGTTTGAGCAATTTCATTATTTAATTCAGCTATCACATTAGGCAATCTTGTAACCCATTCGCGAGATCTCGTATCTTGAATTATTTCCTTCGCATACTGATATCCAAAGAACCGCTCAGCGAGTGTTCGATTAAATCGTTCAAACATTGGCTGATCACGAAGAATTGCAGAATGTCGTAGTCTAATTTCGACATTACGTTTTTTCATCAGAGATGATACTGTGCCAAGAAATTTCTTGCCAAGATCAGCTTGTAATAGTTGTGGCCATCGTAAAGGTCCTCGTTCAAAAGCAGATACAACTTCAACAGTTGTTTTAGCTGATAACGGCTCTGCTTCTGTATACATTCTTGCAATATCATCGACAGTCAACGCGTATTTATATGTTCATTGACGTCTACCAGTTTTAATAGTATTATGTGGTAAAAACATAATATCTGCTTGATGAACTTCATTTGGAGTGCTGACATGAAAACGTGCATTCTGAATTTATTTAGGTGGTGGTTGATAAATTTGCCATATTGCCTGTCGTGCTAATCAATTTGCGGAGGCAGAACGTTCGACACCTGCTGAAATAGCAAGTTCATTAATTGCTGCTGTACCTCACCAATATCCCCTTGCGCTATAGCACATTGATTCTATTTTGTCAATAATTCGTTGGTTAATTACAGACTCCGAATACTAGTTTACCTTTCATTGCAGATGTTATTATCAATCTAGCCAATTTCTCTTTAAAAGATAAATATTTTATGGAAATTAATGCATGAATTAATTCCAAATCTGAAATATGTCTTTTTTGTAAATCATTGCTTTTATATTCAACATCATGAGCGTGGCATGCTTTATCATATCATTTATAGGATATTCTAAAGGCTTTGGTTGATCTTGGTTAGCAAGTCGAATATCAAGTTGGGTACCAGGCCAACTATACTCATTTCCTGGTAGATGCTTTTCTCCTGGGTATTTAGACCATGGTGTTAACGGAAATTATGACATTAATGTAGTAATATCACCACCGTCTTTACGTTGTATTTTAGGCAAAAATGGAACATAATTATGTTACCTATTGCACATTTTCCACCATATGTTTTTCACTTATTTTATTTTAGTAACAGTGACTAAATCAGTGGTTGGAGTTTTAACTCTACAACGTAAACAATATACATTCATGCATATTTATAATATGGATGGAATTGATTTCTCAGCGACACGAAAGCAAGAGCCAGCAAAACATATTTTAGCATTACCAAATTCCATCAAAATGATTATAATAGGTCCATCTGGGTCTGGCAAAACGCAATTACTGCTCAGTTTGATAATGAGATGGTTAAAGTTGGACAAATTGTATTTAGTTGCACAATGAGTTGATGATCAGAGATGTTATGATGTACTTGGTGCAGCGGAGATATGAACATAATTAGATTTAGAAATTTATTTTCAAAAGCGCAATCTGCTCCACACGGATTTATAACAATAGATGTACACGATCCATGAACAAGATATCGTGTAGGTCTTGATAAAATATTTGGTTGCAAATTATAGCAGCAGAACAGGCGCGACCACAAATAAGTGTCTCGACGGGTAAACAAAGTTTTAAAAAAAACCCAACTGTTTGAAGTTATTGACCTTCGCTTTCATACGAAGCCTTAGTATTCAAAAATAGATCTTCTCACAGTAATATCTTATTTTTTCGTAGGAAGTCTTAGTTTTCACAAATAATCCATCCAGCAAGTGGTCTGTTTGCCTTGTGTGCTGCTTTATGTGTTTTTGTTGTTGTGCATTCTACGGTGTATTACAAATCCCTCAAAGGTTTTATATTTTGTAGTTAGACAACTTTGATATTTTGTACTTAGGCAACTATAATATAGCGCATGGCCAAATACGCAGAGTTAAAGGCGCTATATATTTGCTTGTTTGTCCATTTTAATCTTTAAGAAGGAAATGAATCATATTTCCAAATACATTTTTTGATAAATATCTTGCTCATAATTGTACCGTATATCATGTCTTATATTCCACCATTTAGCTGCTCCTTTATACAGCTCGTATCATACATACATGTATCTCTTATTTATAATATATTGTTGGAACATTAATAAGTTTAAAAGATTTCATTGCCAAATATAATCAATTATAATGTGAGATCAAGTTTTAGTTATTAAAAGTTATTTCAAATTAATTTATGTAGATATTCTTGTTTACTATTGATAATGTTGTTCCTACTACTACTACTCCTATGCAATACTAATGATAATATTAAATAAACATATAATGAATGGTACAACGTGCAACTTTATTAATCTGAGCACGTAGGCATTGTCATCAGTCTGGTAATAGGTTTCGTTATTATCACTAATTCAACAAAAGTCAGGACGACTATCACCATCACCAACACATGATATTTTATTATCATTCGTCTTCCAGAGTTGTTATCGTGCGTGATAATTCATACTCTTATCCAGGGATTTGAGGAAGAAGAAAAAGAGGAGGAAGAGAAAGAAGATGATGACAAAAATGACGATGCTGATGATGATTGCTGTGTTATCTCAGATAATCTAGGCACTTTCTACCAACCACCATATTATTGGAATATTTAGGCTAATATTTCCCAATGCGTTGCTTTTCTGTGAGCTTAAAACACGCCGATCACAGGCTAGTGTCATATCCAATAATATTAACAACATATTAAAAACAAGTGAGCATTTTCTAATCGTTTGTTTATTAGGATTTATGTAAAAGGCTAATTTTTCAGCTTTCAATAGCCAAGTGGTTAGAGCGTCCGCCTCGGATGCGGGAGGTCGTGGGTTCGTTGCCCGTCCGAGTCATACCAGAGACTTACAAAAATGGTACTAATAGCTGCCTTGCTTGGCGTTCAGCATTAAGAGGTTAGTGTTAGGACTGGTCGGCCTGGTGTCAGGATAATGTGACTGGGTGGGACATCATGCTACATGTCTGCAGCATGATGCCTCAGTGCTAGACATCACTATAAACTGCCACATTGCAGACATCGTAGCGACATGACTGAAAAATTGTGAAAGCTACGTTAAAAATCAAAATCACACACACACACTTCAATAAAAGCTTTAATACAATTCAATATCAATAGTAAATTTCTCCCAATGTGTTTTTCATTCACTTGGCGAACAGACGTTTTGTATGTTCAAAATAATTTTTGAAATAGAATTGACTTTTAGCCCAAGAGAGAGTAGGATGCTTTAGGCGAGAGTAAGACACGCCGCTCTCACAGTTAGCGTAATAGCCATGTCACAAAATTAGGCAACAAAATAACTTGATTTTGCCTTAGAACTATTTGACAATTTTTGGTTGCACATGCGTACAACGTCATCTAGGGTGAATAAGTGTTTCTCCAGGTAAGCGACTGTATTAACATGTACCTCGCCGGAAATTACTTGCGACGAGGCACATTAAAAGCATTATATGCACGGGTATTTTACCCTGAGTATTACTCACTCTCCAATGAATTTAAGAAATATAAATTTGTAATCGACACACTGATCGTTTTGGATCTCGTCAAGGAGTATACGCTCTATATTGTTCTTCAGCCATAAGGGTAAGTGTTAAATTTATATTTCATTTGATATGCGAAGATTATTCGGTGTGTAATGTCATATCGTGTAATAATGCATTTATTACAACGCAGATTTGAACTTTGAATTACAAGTCGCTATTAGAGGTCAATGTATTAGCATATATCTAGAGATTTTACAGGAACTATTATTCTAACCAGTTTGGTTTTATTGTAGCTGACTGTCACTATGACTAGAGCTGACTAGAGCTGTTTAGATCTGTCTGGAGTTTCCAGAGTATTTAGGGCTGCGTGCTGTCGACACGTATGTATGAACGTATGTATGTACATTTTGTATAGCCACGGACGTAGACGTAGCTAATTTCAGGGTGCTGTATGCTGTCTGTATGTGTGTATACGTATATGTGGTGGATCCGGGAAGGGGCGAGCGGTCGATACAAGAGTGAGCCCACCCAAGGACGCGGTGAAACTGTGCGGTCCATCTGAGTATGAACCGTACGACTGTACAATGGTCTAGAAGCATACATTTGGTCCAATTGTTGTTTCAATTGGGTGCATTTCATGTTCATAAGATTTTTTTGAATCTTATTTGCGTTTAAAGAGATTATGCGAATCTCTATTACAGTTTATAACATTACTTGAAACACATTTTGAATATCATAAGATTATTTTGAATCTTAATCGAAGTCCATACTTGAGATTATGTGAATCTCTCTTGTATTGTATCATACAGTTTGAAACGTATCTACAGTCCATGAGGTTTCTTAGATCTGCATTTCATATTGAATTCATATTGTTGGTTTATTTTCAATGAGTGAATGTTTGTGCAGAATGATTCGGTCAATTGTATGTTGAATGCGTGTGAGAATCATTGTATTTTTGCACCATATATTTTTCTTTATTAATTCATTTCATAAATTTGCATCTTTCACACACTGTGTTTGTTTTATTCATTTAGTCCAAAAACCCACTCGGTTTCTACTGAGACAAGCCACAAATATTAACAAGAGGTTTAAAAGTAAGGAGCTTTTACTTATTGCATGACCTATGGGAATATATGTAAAAGGCTTAAAACTGCGTAGGCATGTGTTTTGACATTTACGACAAGAAAGGAGTGACTAAACCGGAATGTGACAAAATAACAGAGAAGGAAAGTTAGCCTTTTAACGACGAAGTCGACCATGATAAGCAGTATATCGGAATATTTGAGCTTAAATTAAATTGAAGTATTCGTATATGGTTTGTTGTTAAATCTGATGGATTGCTTATATTTGCGTTTCCTAAATATTCATGTTTTAAAATGTATCTGTGATGGCAAAAACTATTAAGACACATTTCTGATTTGGCGAAACTCCTGTATATAGTAGCACAATGAAAGAACAATTAGAAACTGAAATATGTTCTTTTGTTTAATATAGTTGTTTATCTTCTCCTTGGGTTCGTCTCACATCACATTTAAAATGTGCCCGGAAATATGACAAGTATGTGGATAAACTGATGAATAGCTCGTAGAATTAAATAGCGCATACACACATATTAATTGTATGGTGCCTAACTGTTAAAAAGTGCTCAATCATCTGACATGTGAAACGTACAACAAGGCAAATCCAGCAGGATGGAAATACTATCTCATAAAAGAAAATTGACAATCGATTCAGAAAAACGTGCCATCCGGCCATTGTTTAATTAGAAAGGAAGCAACAATTATCAACACTCAATTTCTATACGTTACTTGTAATTTTCCATATTGTTCAATCATGCAAGCTGCATTTAGATATTTTCTAACAACTATAATGAATTTCGTACTTGTATTAAAAATGAAAAGATAACAATATATTGACAGAATTATGTAGCACAAATATGTATTATATGCACTACACATACATTGTCACTTTCTGAACATATGGTGATATTATTAATCCACAGACAACGTACAGAATATTCGCTCTTAGTACCAAGCAAGCGTTTAAAGTCCTATGACAAAGAAACCAGTTGTGCTGTTTCTATCTCTCTCTCTAAAAGACGTTCGGCGCCTTAGCGTAACTTGCAACACATCATGGATTATAAAGAGTAGGTGAGGTTGCGTAATCATAATCGTGGTATCCAGCTTCGGCGTTCCTGCGATCCACATCTAGACTTTCATCAGTCTCATTGGCTTTGTCACAGTGGAAGAAAGACAATCTAGCCTATAAATACAAGGTTAACATAATTGTTTTAATTAGAATAAAGTAAATAGATATAAAGATGGATATACGTATGAAATGACATGAATAAATAGATACCTGTGAAAGAAAACGCACACAAGATTAAATGCATACCTACAATGAAAATGTAGTTTTTTGTCCAGTGCTGATAAAACAAAGATTATCCATTTTTTGTTCTAAAATGTAGTTTGTTTGTACATCAAGATCCTTAGGACAAGTCATTAAAATGATTACAACAAGGGTCGTTAGGCTGGCCTCTCGTGTCTTTGAAGCAGATCAGAAAGCAAAGCACACACATACATATATATTTGCATATGTTTCGCTTTCTGATGTATGTGTATATGCGTATGTGTGTTTATGTGTGTCTCTTAGTACATTAGCACACAAAGTACGCATACATGGATGCAAGCATACATACATGCGTGCGTACATGCGTGCATACATACATGCGTACATACATACATGCATGCGTACATGTATAAATGCATGCCTGCATGCGTACATGCATGCGTACACACATGCGTGCATGCATACATACATGCATACATGTATACATGCATGCATACATGCATACATACATGCGTATATGCAAGCATGCATGCGTACATGCATGCGTACATACGTGCATGCATGTCTACATGCGTATATGCACGCATACATGCGTACATGGGTGCGTACATGCGTACATGCGTGCATGCGTACATGCGTATATGATGCGTACATGCGTACATACGTACGAGACAAGGTTTTGGCTAGTTACCTCATCTATGGTACTATATTGATCCTCCTGTGTGTGCTGGCCGAGACTCTGAGGTAGGAAGTTGTTCATGTTTAGAGATTTAGCTCCAGTATGCTGGTCAACAGAACTGAATTGATTGTCTTTTCGAACCATTGAGTAAAGTTCATCCAGTCTGATCTCGTTTGCAGAGCCTTCCGTACTGGGCAATCTGTCTATTCGTGAGGAGGAACAAGTCTTGTCTTGCGAATTATCAAGTTGGTCGCGTCGTTGAATCGCATGCGATAATGGTATTAAAGTTTGCAGAGACAACGTTTGTCGAATTGGGTTCCACAAGTCTTCAGTATGATCCATAAGTGTTCGCAAACTCCTAGATTTTCTATGTATATTTGCATGACCCATTGTCCTTATCCTCCTGCATGCGTGTTCGTGCGTTGTTGGGACGGTTAGAGGAGTGTCATTGTCCTCAAAGCTTAACAATTCTTGGAGGACGTTTCTATTTGATGGTTCTACAAATGACCGATGCACTGTTCGAGAACCTATACAAAATTTTAACTGAGCAAGGATGACATGAATCAACATTATCATTTCATGAATATATTGTATATTCTTTAATAAAATCCGTATATATAATTAACTCAAGTCTTTGTTGTTTACAGATTCAGAATGAATTTAGGTATTAGATATCACCTATTACAATTTAAACGTGCAGGAACACCCAGTTAAAAGGATAGTGTTAGTATATAATCTTATATTAATTTAAAGAGTTCAAGGGAAAATATATTCAATATAGTTCCAGTCGTAAACTCGTGGTTTTATGACACCGATACTTTCATTTTCTATAAAATACAAGTTTAAGGAATATCAGCTTTTGCACTGTGACATTTGTATTCAAAGTAATAGGTATTGTTGACGTATTTATTTAATCTGAAACGAGACAAAACCTGAAGCCGGATATACAATATTACATGTTTTCTTGATTGTTTTCGGCATTATCCATGCTGCATTATGCTTTTGTTTACAGGCAGTATGTAAAACCTTGTCCAGAGTATGTATGTGACAGTGTATATTTTATATTATTGTTAGGAAGGTTTTGTTTTGTAAGTTATTAGATAAAAAACCTCTAAAGATTTATCCCGCCTACAGATATTGATACATAGTGTCAGGTGGTGCAAAATGGAAGAACCTTTGTCTTCATTAAGTTTGGGGAATAATATTGAGCAATATTGAGCAGAGATTCAGTTGTTTCAACAAATACATTTAACTGCTAGCAGTTGAGTTTAAAACTATTTGTTAAGCAATGATAATAATTAGGAAACGAAACAAAATGTTTACAATAGTACACATTCTCTTAAACGTTTACCGTTACTATTTCATGGAGTTGAACAATATGACCACAGCTAGTATTAATGCATTATCAGTGATCAAAAGAAAAATAATTTAACTGAAATGACCGGATGGATAGGTGACCTTGACACAAACTTATGCATATAAAAACAAAATTCATTTACTACATTCAAAACTATACCAGAAATTACATTTACCGAATCTTAGCAACAAAAAGCATGCGGAAGTCAACCAATCTAAACCGGTCTTAAATCATTACGTTGATTAGAAGTAATTGATAAAAAAGACGTGATGCAAGGAAGAAATGATCAAAAACAAACACTATTAATAAAAGGAACGAACAATGTAATTGTTCTTAAACAAGAATTTTCAACAGTTACTGATGCAACACAATTGAAATAAGCAAGAAGAATCTCGCATCAAGCGGTCTCATCGATGCAGTTGCATGGAAGTATTAAAAACTGTATCACATACGGAGACAAGAAAATTAGTAGAGAGTAGTTTATTTAAATTTATGCTGAATGAAGTGAAACATAACATATGTAGAAAGAAGATAAAGTATGACGAAAACGACAACTTGATATTCCATTTCCGCACTATACCGACGGATGAGCACCACGATTTGATAACCTTATGCGTCATTTTTCGAATTTTAGAAACAAGTAAATGTTTGTTTCCTTATTTAGGAGCTGCACAAAGTAATGTATCAATTATTTTTTTTTTGTGTGGATATATTTACATCTCAACGTTTATGTTGCTAAAAAGCTGCTACACTCATTGAACTATTAAATGACATTTACCGGACCTAACGTTTATATTCACGTTTATTTTCTTGTCAGCCTTCATGAACATGTCGTCATTAAGGACTTCATATGCTAAATACATGTTAAGCGTTATATTTGCCTTATCAAGTGATAATATTTTGCAAGCGTTTGGATAAATATATGACTCTGAAAAGCGGCATTCATTTTGGATACATGAAAAGTAACGTGTATGCCCTGTGTGTATAGTATCCCTTCATTGTATTCCAGGGAACTTGCTCATGTCCTTTCTATTTGAAATATTCTGTCCCACGTGTATGTCATGTTCTTCCTGAATTAAAATGTGTTCATATTAGCACATCTATACAGTGCTTCATAGATAGATACGTTATATTTTGGTTCCGATTCGTTCAATGATTTTATCAGTATAACACGTGAAACTTTAACGCCTCCATTTAACTTAGCAGTATGGTTTAGATAGTATTATAGTATTTAGCCCGGTGATCATTTTTGTTTATTTTAGTAGTAATAAGGTTGAATTAGCAGCATAATATGTGATCCAGTGATATCATACACTAATGGAGTCTGTGGGTTGGCGGGATTGAGGTACATAGTAATGGGGGAGCTGGCAGTTCTACAATCAATGCATTGTTTACTTTTCTTGTTACTTGTTGTGCGTGCACTCTCAAAATGTAATATTTTTAATTTAATATGGTTCAACTCAGTCATTGTTTACCTATAAATATCTTGTTTGTTTCCAGCGTAGGAACTTAATATACACCAACCATTAAAAGCATAAGTTTATCATGTTCGCAATGGATGAATTGGAACAGTCCGCTAAGCTAAATTGGGACAAAACAGCTACATACATTTTTAGTTGACATCACAAAAATACGTTTATATATTTATGCATTTGGTGAAGTTTGAGTTGATGTTGATGTTGATTTTCATAAAACTAAACTGTGATATTTTCCAGAATGAATCAAACACACAAAACTAATTTTGCAACGTTCATTTAGGAATAGAATTGATGTCATAACCATAAATCTGGAAAATTAAGTAGGTATAGATAGTTGCGTGATTGAAGAGTAGATAATATTCCTACCCAGTCTTCTAGAAACGAATTTACGCCTCTGAGTCAGTGAAATTAAGATTCCAACGATGATCAGGGAACATGCAACAAATACTAGTCCCAAACCAAGAAGCTCAAATGGGAGACCTGAAAGGAAATCTAATATTCTTATTTAGCAACTTGCACGTATTTTGCAATATAAAATTCGTTTTTCTTAAGACGATGATACTTATCGATTGTTTTCCCTGATATCAGTGTCACAATCTGATAAAACAATGGATTTTTGTTTGTACAATAGCTCATTTTCCGATTGGACATTTCAATGTAAATATTCCATTACTTAAAAAAAATATTCATAATTCTGCTCCAAATATTACTTATTCTTATTTAATTGCTACAATTCATGCATTACTCTCTTGATCTTGCCTCTGTTTCTGTTCATGATGATATGTTATTTACTATGTAAATTCTACTTTAGCATAATACTTACCATTAACTTCTTTCTTCGTGAATGTATATTTGTAGTTAGGTAAAGAGCTGGATGAAACTGAAACGAAATTAATCAGCATATTAATATTTTATTAGCATAATCAACATAAATCAATCTAACGATACTATTTATATTTTAAGCAGCATTGCTTAAAAGCGTGCTGTTTCTTTACATCTTCGATTGCATTTGACTTTTTTTAACGCGTGGCCCTGTGTGGCTGAGTCGTCTACATCACTCGGATTTACAGTCCTCTCACATCTTACCATTATCAGCGTAGGATGTCTTACCTCGGCAAGAGTGGGTATTTGAGAAAGATTTCCAGCAGAATCCCTGGGTTTGTGGTTCTTCTCAGAGGTTTCACGTGTTTATATGTCGGCAAATATACTGGCTTCCATGTATATCATCGTTAAGGCCAAAAAACCAATTCACGTTATGTGTAATGATCGAGCAAAGCACATACATAATCCAACTTTTTTCCAACGTATTGACTAGTACTCATCATGTATGTTAGAAGATGGATTACAGTTTTTGTTGAACATCCTAACTTCTGATTGCTAGTGTATCCGACTAATATCGTTGTATTTCTGATCGAATTGATCTCAGGCATATTTTTGCAAACTAGGCAACGCTTGTCTTTGTAGCATTATTTGCCCGAATATGTGGTTTTGCCTAAAATTAACTTTTTACCTACGACTGGTCGTTATTCTTTTAGGTGCGATGTAAACAGACATGGGATCATAAAATATGCGATTTGGACGTTCAGAGGAATCAATCTACATCCAACATATCCGAGTAATATTTTGAAGGTTCGGGACATTGGGGTGGAATGTAATCTGAAAAGGGAACGCGTTTACCGGTTTTCTTGGCTCCTCTATGGATCAGTCTACCTCGGTTAATAGCCTCCTAGTTGTAGCTCGATATAGCTAGTTATGTCATCTCTCATTCCATGGTTTCTTTCCAGGTCTACGAGACTCCTGTCAAAAGGAGCCATATTATATTATATTAATTTCGTCCAAAAGCATAGTTTCTATGGAACATCTTTTTACGTATTCGGGTTTGTAGCATGTTGGGAGGATATTGTGATGAGCGCCGTTTGGTTTATAATGCGGGTCAGTTTTAATTTTTCCATCCAAGAGGGTAGACTGAGCATCCAAAAGATGTACCTGTTCAATCACTATCACGTAAATCAAGTCGTAGGATGGAACTTATTTTCGATTTCAGGAAACATTTTTAAATTGTTGACATTCCCGATCCATTTTTATTATATTTTGTCAATAAATATCCACCACTTTGGAGGTATACAGGGAGCAGCAAAGATCCTTCTCTCGAATATACCTATGAAAATATTAGTATACGAAGGTGCCTTGTTAGTATTATATTAATTTATAAAGTTTTTTGTTATACACCAAATAGTTCACCTAAAAGTATAGTATTTGGGAGGCGACAAATCACGTCTGCCGTTTCATGTCTCTATAATGGCTATAATACTTTCTTCCTGGTGGATTTTGTTATCAAATATCACTCAGTAGTTCATGGCAGCTGCAGTAAAAAGACATTTTTACACTGGATTAAAAATGATACAAACCCAAAGATCATTCATATTATGTATTCACCAGGGTTTAATTAGTCTTGCTTCTCTTTCACATCTGTACTGGACTCTTGTAAGAAATACATAATATAGATCCGCAGCTGGAGTAATTTTTAAATTCCAAATGGCACTACAATGTGTCCTCGGTAAATAAAATAAACTTATAACATGTGGATCTGGTTTCAATTTACAAATGAGGACAACTTTGACTCATCAAAACCTACGGTCGTGTAAAAGAAGTAAAGTTAGTACAAATTAAAAGAAATTCAAGTTAATGCATTGATTTACTGCATAGAATGTGAGACTGATGATATTTTGTTATTAATCAAGCAGACATAGGAAGGTCAAAGTGAAAGGAAGCAAGTAACCGACAGATTCGTGAGGTGTTTATTCCAGATAGTAATGCGAATGTTGAAAGAGCATTTAAACGGAAAATACGAAAGGAAAGAGAAACAATGAATATCTTTACAGTACTACATGTGTTACCTGAAATTATTATGCCGGGCAGCTACATACATACAACAACAAAATAATCAGTCGTCGACTTGGATGACGAAAGCAACCAACCATTGTATCAGAAACTAGAGAACGAACTGCGATGGATGCAACAAAGTTCTCTTCTCCGAACTACGCAAAATGGAAGTAGAAAATTCAAAAACTTTAGTCGAATAATTAAGAAAAAAAAGAACGCATGAGATGTGTAAAAAATATGAATTATTCTCGTCACTAAGGTCCTGCAAAATTTCAAACATGATAGACTAAAAGACTGAAAAATGCTGCATCTCAAAATTAGGTGTCCGCACTTTATAATCGAGAGAGAGACCTGTATTTATATGGACAATCAACACAATGAAGATTCGGACGTAAATAACACTTTTGTAAGTAAACAACGGATCATTGGCTTCCAACATTGATAATGGAGCTGATGAGACAATACTTTCTATATGAATTTCAAAAGATCGGTTACCAAAATCTATTAAAGTAGGAAATAACATTATAAGGCACGGGGGGGGGGGGGGGCGGTCTAAACTTGAAGTTCTGAGAACAATTACATGTAACATGCAATAAAACCATTCATTCATTGAGCAGGACATATTCGTCGTAAGTGGTTTGAATCAGACACTCATTTGCGGGTCACAAGACTATTGAACATATACATCTATCCTCACATAGTTCCTGAGATCAAATATCAGAAACTGCAAGCCAAATTGCGAGATATAAAAGAATTGTGGATTAACTCGAAATATACCCAAATTTATTCAAAGGCCATAGGTACCTAAAGTCGTTATTTTTGACTAAATAGAAAACGTCGTGTTTTTCTAAGACAAGAAATGACCCTGTCCCTTATTTTAATACAGTCCAAGATGAATTGGATATAATGAAAACTGAAAACACGAGAATGGCTCTGGTGCTAAAACCAAACGGTGCAATAGTAATCAGTGTTGCTTTAACTAAACTGAACGAGTCAGTTAGAATAACCGTCATCAATTGAAGAAACCCTTGCACGGCTTGTGGGTGCAAACATACTAGAAATACTTGATGCAAACTCAAGCTTTTGTCAGACATCCCTGTCGCAAGATTCATGTGTGGCAGATCAAACATGAAAGAAGCAATATCATGAAGTATATAGATGTAATACGTAATTTCTGCATTGGCACAGCCATTTCCGCACGTTACTACCTGTCATTTACCTAACGTTGCTCTAATCAGCTGTTATTGTGATGAAATTAAGCACGTACCTAATACAAATAAGTCAACAAACACCTAGACAAGCTTATTCAATAACGAACGAGCTAGGGGTGTGTGAAAACATTCCTTGTCGAGAATTTGTTGAAGACTCGCAAATGAGATATACGATATCATATTATATCATGTCATAGCATGACAGATGAGCAACCTCTTTTAGAAGCTATCACACGTCTTTGTATTATCCAACCATGTTGCTAAAGGACACGTTTTGTTCTTCACTTTGTTATGTACATACTCTTTCTTCATGTCCATCTAAATTTGACATCGTCACTGGCATGCTACATGCTTTTGCTTCGATAGGTATTGGCAAACGATTGTTGCACAATGTTTGTGTCAATAAGGTATGAGGTACACTTGGTTTGTTACTTTGCTACACAAATGCTATTGTCTTTATGTTGCCTTGAGAGGACCTTAGAGATGGTACTCGCGCTGACCTGCAACATGTTTCCGCTTTAAAAAATTACAGACAGTGGAAAATCTAAGCATACCTGATAATTGCAAAATGTTGAATGATTCCAACTTGACTTGTAAAGGAGCAGGAAGATAAACGAAAGTTATATCTTTACATAGCAAATAACCTGTAAAGGTTAACTGACGGATTCCAAACGTTCCATGTAGATTTACACTTGCTTCAAACGTGTTGACACTTAAGAATAAGCTCTGACTGAATATACAAGAGTTAAGTACCATAGTGGAGGGATAAAGATAAGGAACATAACAATCCAAATCATTAAATACAAAGAATAAAACGACATCACAAAATGAATAAAATTATACAAGTTTGTCCAGTCTACATAAACTAACAGCACAATGCATTATTTAATACGTGGTAATCTCTATTCCGTACCTTGTTCGTAAAATCAAAAGTGATATCGATTATGTTTATATCGCTGATGAGATAGCAAGTCCTGTATAATTTAAATCGAAAGAGACCTTGAAAATCAATACCGTTAAATAACACTCTTAGATTTCCACAACCGGTTCAACAAATGCGTTAACGCTTTAAATAATTAGCAGCTTTCACCTACAGATAAATGTCTATCGAAACAAAATAGCATAATTAGCTCAGTTTTCGAAAATACAATTTAAATCGTTTAGTTTAGTCAGTTTGCAACTCACTGTCTAATGGCAATGGGAATTTAATCCGACAAAGGTGTCACCCTGTAAATCGCATGTTTTATCTACGGATAGATGAAAACGAATTGGAAAGAGGATTATGCCACTAATATATGCAAACGGTACATTTGAGAGATAATCTTTAGAAAACTGTTGTAATCACAAATACAACTGTTCAAAGAAATCTGGCTAAGACTGTGTGTTTTGTGTTTCCATAGCAGGGCAGAAAACATATACTCAACAAAATGTATGCATGCCTCTCCAAAACAAACGCTGACTATATTTTTATATCAGGAGTGAGTGGGGACTGATATGCGTGTCACTAATCACAAAGTGCTTATCTGGTATATTATACGCTGACTATATACAAACATGACACGATCTTTTCAGAGAAATTGAACGATGGATGGTCGAAAGCAACAATAAGTAGCACATCATGTTTTAAATTGGAAAGTGACAAGTATGAAAAAAGTTTCAGACGCAATGGAAATAACATTGGCAAAATTCCTTTTTCAATGAATAGATAAATTAAGCTTTTTGCAGGGTTAATGTATTACGTATAACAAAATTATAGGAGGTACAATATAATGAAACAGAAGATGTCCTTATGAAATAGCTAAGGATCTAAGATCTAAACAAGTACGTGCAGAAACTTAAGCAATATAATGATATCAAAGTTTTTCATGAATACTGTTCTTCATTATTTCATGAAATACATCGTACATTTGTGTTTCATATGTTATTATCGGCGATCGCTATATATTATAAAAGTGTACCATAGACAGTCGGACATATCAAGATAGAAATGTCATATATATCAAAGAGTAGATAGAAATGGAATTTGGATTTTGAAATTTGTAACGTTGTTTAACAATTTTGCAGTCATATCACTACGATGTCTGTATTGTGACTACTTATAGTGGTGTTAAGCAGCGGGGTATTATAACGCAGACATGTAGTTTCATATTCCACCCAGTCATAATATCCTGACACCAGAAAGACCAGTCCTAACACTAAGCTCTTAATGCTGACGCCTAGCAAGACAGCTGTTAGAACCATTTTTATAAGACTTTTGTCATGACTCGGTCGGGGTTAGAACCGTCGACCTCCCACATCCGAGGTATAGATAGAAATGGAAAGATAAGGAATGCAATGTTCTGTGCCTAATACAAAACAACGGTTACGACAAATAGAAAAAGGTGTTGGTGCAAACACAATAGCTATGCATGGAACAAGTATGGTTTTGACTAAACGTTATCATCATTTGATACCACACCTCTGCAGTAATATGCTATAAATAAACAAAACCAGCTGGTTAAGAGAAAAGGTTCATAAACAGCTGTCTATAGACTTGGAATGAGATGATTTTTGTTTTGCATTAAATTATTGGTCGGCAAGAAACAAAGTGCTTGTACAAAAGATGTTAAAAAATATGACAACCTAATTAAAGTACTGTATAGAACCTGATAGATGTTTCTTCTCATTATACAGATAAATATAGACACTAATAATACTGTTCTGATCGATTTATGTAGAGTGTTCTTGAAAATGTTTACATTATTGTTTGGAAGCAATGCCATTCAAATAGTTGTGGATAATGTTTGTAATAGGACATACAAGATTGAGCACATAATTAAGAATGGCAAGTTCTGAATGATGGGTAATCAACACAGTTCCTCTACTGTAGATGCACGGTTCTTCATTAAGGAAAGAAGTCTAGAACTCCATTTGTATTTCAGATACCAACACTACTTTGTCCACTGTGTTTTTGAGCTTCTACGGTGAATTTAAAGTTAATATTTCACTTGCAAAAGCGTTCGCAGTGGTATTTGACAGTAATCAATACAACGAACTAGAAAACATTTCTTAGCAAAAGGATATGGATATCTTAGACTCGATTGTGTAACAGTTAGATAATTGTAACTGAATGAAGACGGGTTGGGGTTGAATTTAGCGAAGACACTGAAAGCAGTATATTGAATGAGATGTTTAGAGAATGATGAATTTGTCTGACAACATCCTAATATAAGTCTAACACTAGATTTAACAGAATGATGAACAGAGTTCATCTTTGTATATAAAAAAATCATATCGTTCCTGAATGGAACTGATTAGAGCTCTTACCTCCAAATAGTAATGAAATGAAACTCGACGAATGGTCATTATCAATAAATATGATTGATATATGGATCCATCACCAATGATGACCAATATCGCTACAAATAAATACCAGCAGAATAGATGTTGGAAACAACTTACTGTATGGTAAAACTGTACAATGCTTACTGTCTTCAGAATAACAGATACAGTTTCCGTACGCTGTATCTGAAATGTGAAACAAACATATGTTGCAGTATAACCTGCTATTGCAAAAACGTTTGATATTTTCGAAATATCTTATTAAAATTCAATAATGCTTATTATAATAATTTTCAGATATTTGAAATTATAATTCAGAAATGTAAACTATTGCATGGAATTATCAGCATTGAGTTTCAAGTCAGCTATACATTAACTGCATAATTGTCTTCAAATTGTGTGTTTGTTGCAGCAAAACCACCAACATAAATATTCTAACCACCGTTCATTTAAAAGCCAGCGCATATCTTGCAAAGATTAAAGCAAATTTATAATAGAATCTACCCTAATGTGAACATTAAAGGAACAGGCATAAAATTATATTTTGGAATGCATGATTTTAGTATTTGTGATAAGAATTTCATGTCTCTAAACATCTGGATCACGGTATCGTAGGTAACTGAATGTCATAATTTTGAATATGTTTATGTTTTAGTATCGATTTCCAATACAAAAAACTTTCACAGTTCTTATATTCCATTATAATTTAAATATATATGCATCTTTTCTTTGATTTTCATCTGATGCTTAGCGTTCAAAAACTAACAAACAAGCACAAACTGCAAACACGTTATGTATGTCATGCTAAGAATCAAACATGTTGGCGAAATAGTCGTATGTTGATCAAACCAATTTTAAAGATTACAAGTAAATAATATTGATTTCAGTGAATAACTTCGGTGTGAAACTATTCGATTTTGAAAAAGACTATATTAATCTTGTGTGCGCGTTGTATTTTAAAGCAATTTATTATAATTTCAACTTCTGTATAACTACTGATATATAGAAACAATGCTTCTCTTTGTACATACCTTTCACTATCAGATGTTTTGTATAATTTTCGAACTTTGTTTCTTGCTTCATCCATGCTGTGTAATTTCCGCTGTGATTTGTTGTGACGTTGATAATATATAAAGATATATTAAGTTCTTTCTTTTCGTGCGATAATTTGCATTTGAACGACTGATTATCACGACTTGCACACAAATCATATTGACATTCAGCAATTACATTCCCAGATGCATTCTTGATGTTAACAACAATTAGTTCAGCTTTCGATGACACATTGTCCAAATTCCATTCCAATGTGGCATTGCATCCACTAATTGCACATTCTGATATCGCTACAAAAAAAGGAAATTATTAGGCCAGTTGTATTTTTTCAACCTTAGAACGGTAAGACAAAGAAATAAATAATAATACATGTATTGAAAATGGAAAAGAAACATCATTGAGGTTAACGTTAGATGTATATCCTGTTGCATGGTCTTTATAACTGTGTCATAAGCATATAATGCTTTGTCACATGTGCGTATGTATGTATGTATATATGTATGTATATATGTATGTATGTATGAATGTATGTATGTATGTATGTATGTATGTATGTATGTATGTATGTATGTATGTATGTATGTATGTATGTATGTATGTATGTATGTACGTATGTATGTATGTATGTATGTATGTATGTATGTATGTATGTAGGTAGGTAGGTAGGTAGGTAGGAAGGTAGGTAGGAAGGTAGGTAGGTTGGTAGGTAGGTAGGTAGGTAGGTAGGTATGTAGGTAGGTATCAATGTATACTTACTATTGCAAACAGTCAGGTAGTTCATGCAACAAATATATATTCCAGCAGATGCAGTAATAAAACGAATCATTGTACAGGCGGTAAGAATGAAATCAAAATCCTGTTTCAAGTATCTTAAATCCGATTTGATAGCGTCACGTGTGACTACATTAGTTAGTCATTGGTTTCATTTATATAATAAACAACATATTGAGACTCTTTCAGTAGTGTACATATCTAAATTGTGTAATGTTCACATATAATTACCCGAAGGTCATTTACTGCGTTTCTCAATGTTTCGGGTTAGATAATTCCTCCTTGAGGGCAAAAGAACAATTACAAAGACGAGACAAAAATATATATCAAAGGTACAATATTTATATATCGGTATCATAATGTCTGCTGAAATTTCCTTTTTTCTTGCATATTCTTTCCTTACACGTTGTATAGTATAGTAGACCTTAAGACTACGCATCATAATAATTGACATCATCGGAATTGCCTGTGGTTGTGAAAACATTGGACTAATCGCGATTCCACGTGATAAAACGAAACATTAAATAGAAAAATAATATCTACAAAAACTTTCTGTTAAGAACTTTGCAGCCCTAGAACGCATTAGCTTCTAAAAATAATTAATTATCTGATATTTTTCTTTTGTCTGAGAAGTCTTCTTCACATAGCAGTGTGTGGCTTTGTTCATGTTCCCCTCCAGGATATAAATTGGATATCAGAGGGTCGGAACAGTTACTTCTATACCCTCTGAGGGTAGTCTTTTATTACTATCGAATAACCTAAGTGCAAAAAGGTTGTGCTTAATCCACTTGTATCCGATAAACCTCGTTTGAATCAGAAATTTAAACCTGTCGAGATTCAAATACCGGATTTATAACCTGCTTGTGCAGTTACTTAAACTCTGATACCTTTATTATTCAGTTTTTCATGGGGTCAATTCTGCGTCCTAATATTTAGAAGCAACATAAATTGTTGCAACGATCCACTTTTTACTACTCATTCTCTTTGTTCTAATCAAAGTGACAAACCGCAATAACTCGTCGACGAAGAGGAACACGATCTTTGCCTTCCTTGTTTGTTTCAGAATGATATTAGCGAAACCCAAGCCACACAAGAAAACGTTTGCTATGTTATGAAATGTTAGAAACGACCTGAAGTGCCCGCTGATGATGATGAGTGGTCAGTGAGCTATTAAATTCTTGTTCCGAAGAAATATATACATATATGACACTCCCTTGGCTGATCGTTTAGGAATCAGTAGGACATGCCACAAGATCTTGAGTAATTTGTATTGGCTGAAAATTAAACATGCTGTTTTTATATACTGCAGATCTTGTCTTGAAAACTGAATCAAAAGATACCTAAAGGTTCATCTGCAAATTAATTTTGTAATTGGCGAATCATTTAGCAGAATAATTGAAGCTGGTTTGGTCCTTTACCTAAGAACAAGTTAGGAAACAAAGATATGTTGATCGTACTATATGTTTTCTCAAGATTTCCAGAGGAAATTCCTTTGGAAAATATTAAAACTTAAGCCATAGTAAATATTTTCATAACGTTTGTTATCCTGTCTAACTTTGTGTCTGGCATGTTCCCAAAAATATGATTGAATAATAACGCTATCATACAGCAAGAAATCTGAAATAAGGTTTTGTATTCGCTCCTGTATTTTGTTAAGGAATCAGTTCAATCATCATGAGATGTTATTCCTTTTGAAAAGGATCTGGGACATTCTATCCGTAGACCATCGACATTATTTAAATAGAAACGTCTTTCAACCTAAGATTCATAAATTAATCTTCTTTATTTATGCCTCTGACTGCGATTCAACGTATGCATAAGCTCAGAAAGTAGCAGGAACTAATCAGCTCAGTCACAAATGAAATAAATTATTCACAGAACTACCGATGGTATTAGTTTTCAACCTGATGATAGAGTCCTAGCTCTCTTGCCCATATCACAAAATCCATTTCTGTTAGTGTGAAACTTATACAGTTGAACAGAAAGTAGATGACATAACTACCACTCCTAAAATGAGAAAGCAAAAACTACTTTACCATATAAATATATTAAATGTTTGTTTTAGTAGAGATGGCACTGGTAGTCATTAAATAATTTTAACTGCACCTGTCCCGAGCCATGAGAATTTAAACAATGACGTGATATCTAACGGCAGTAGCTTTGGTTTAGTCAATCTTCGGAATTCAGAAATATTAAACAATCTGGAGCAGAACCTTTCACATCAACAGGAACAGGAGAAGAGTGAAATCAAACGTCTATTATGTGATCATGAGCACTTTGGCCCAAATGTTCTAATATGAACTAACTAAATCTAGCATGACTCTGAATTTGTAGATTGTACACATGTAAAACATCGTCATTAAAGGTAAAATCCTCTGAAGCATGAATGTTTGATAAAGCAAATTTAATATTTTCTGGAAAATGGTTTCATAGAACAAAGTAAGCGTTAGCTCAACATGTATTCTTCTTCCGAAAATAGATGATGATTTTCATATGTAACGACACTAGTGAGACGTGAACAGTGTCATCAAAACAGATTCTTTTTAAATGTCAAGAATCCCCGACTGCATTGACAAAATCGGAAATGCAGACTATGACAGCATATGCCAGCAAGTTTGACTTTCTGAATGGATTCTGGACAATTCCACCCACCGAAAGAGCAAGCGAAATTTCGGCATTTGTAAATATAGATCAACGTTATTAACGTAAAGTAATGCAGTTTGGTATGCAAATTTCGCCATCGACAGTGGCGCATTTTGATGAACATGATAACGTCTGATCTAGATAATTGTGACGCTAACGTTGATGACGCCATCATTTACAACGATGCCGGGAAAGATCATTTGGAAACAATTCTTAGAACAAATTAGTGATACAAATCTGTAAGTAAATTTAGGTAAAGGTGAGTTCTGCCGTACTTGTGTTATATTGTAGGACCTATTGTTCAACCAGATCAAGTTAAGCTCAAGGCTATCTCCGAATTTCCAGTACCTGATAGAAGAAAGCAAATGATGCGAGTTTTAGTATGACTGAATATTACAGGAAACTTCGTTTCCATAATTGCTGATCCTCTGACCAATGTGTTAGGAAGAAAACGATGTTTCAATGATTGACAAATGTCAGGAGGCTTTTGGTAAGTTAAAGACCATGCTTAAGAGTGCATCAGTTCTTTCAGTTCTAGATTTCAGCCAATCATTTAAAATGCATATTGATGCAAGTGATATTTTGTTTAGTGGAGGAAAGACAAAATTTGTGTGGATTATTCAGTGTGCTATTGTTTAAAACAATCTTTAAGCAAGCACCAGAGAATGTTTTCCATATAGAGAAGCAATGATTGGTTTTGATACTGGCTGTGAACACTCCGAAGTTTGTACTAGTTCTTCTTCTTCTCAGATTATTATATTCGGTGATCACAACCCTCGTTCGTTCATTAACAAAATGAAAACAAAAGTCAAACATTGATGAGTTGCAGTTTGATGTTGCAGGCAATCATAATGATACCGTATCATTCATAAGTCCTGTGTTCTTTGAATTATTATTGTATTATATGTATATTTCACTAGTGTTTAAAAGTAAAATTAATTATATAAATCATTGGTTTTCTTTATGCGGAATATATATATATATATATATATATATATATATATATATATATATATATATATATATATATATATATATATATACACATATTGTGTTCTCAATTTTGTCCATGTTTAGCAAGATATTACTTAGATAGTTTTGTCCATTATTGAAGACTGAAATTTAAAATAATGTAAACATTGTGACTTGATATTTTGAACTAGAAGGCTACCCGGTTTTGTCATTTAAATGTGTCTTAGTTGCTTATACAATTCCGGAATAACATAATCATTCAATTCCTAATTTTAATTCAGTCTATATAATCAGTGTTAGTAGGTAAATTAAATTGAGAGGAAACATTCATTTATTTTTTTTCATTTGAAGTACAAAGTGCTCCTTTCCATTCTGGACTCATTAACTTGGATTATTGTGACTTCATTTAAGGATATTATGGATTATACTCTTGTGATACACAAAGACTGTTGACACATCATCACATCAAGGATAATTCGAGCAACAACACATTTTATTCTAGGCTTCATTCGAAACACTCTGTTTTTGGACTTGTGATATTGATTTTTTGGATTATTTGGGACATGATTCACAGTACAAAAAATTCGCTTTAAATTTCCACTCTCTGTTCTAGGCAAAAACAGTTATTTTACAAAACTAGTTGGTTTTGCTTTCTCGGCTACTTTGTGTAAGTTCATAGGGTCGTAACATTTATTGGTCTATCCAATTCAGACTTTGCTTCAAAAGATAACATATCAGGACATTGAAAAGATCCCTCGAATGGAATTATACTAAATAATGTCATTTAGTTTTCACAAATCTAAACTTTCTTTGGAATATAGTTGTTAAAATAAATCATTTATGAATACGGTCTTATAGTGATCAAGACGATATTAGCTACGGACATTAAATCGGTATATTTTTACTATGACAAAAAAAAATATGTGTATAAATTTTAAATATGGATAATATAAATATGACGATTTTGTTCTCTAAAGGTACAGCTAGACATAACATTTAGATTTGAGAAACAATCTACCCAAGAAGTCTAAATATATGAGCAGAAGAAATGTCACTGTATAAGCATACCAATGATTACAATGAACATATGTGAAATGGATAATGTCATTGAACCTGTTTATGCAGTTATGCGCATCAAATATTGGCAGGAGTACAGGAACGAATATTTAGAACTGCACAGTTGTAGGTGCCAACAGCTCCAAAAACAAAGATTTCCCTGAATGGTTTTAAACAAACATGCTTGTGTAGAAATGGACACTGGTGCTCTTTACATTGAAAAATCAGTGTTCAATACTCAACAACACATCCCAGGACAAGACAAAAATACAATTTGGATCGATATGATGCCCTCTAAAAATTTAAGATGCTATACCTTTGATAATGAATGTAAAATATCGCTAACATGTGTTTACAGAAATTAAAGTGGTAGACAACACAGATAACATAAATTACATTAGAAAAGATTGGTCATTGTGCTCTCCTTACAGAAAACAAAATGTATGCACTGAAATGTATATGTTCATGATTGTTCATGATGATTTTACATATATGGGTAAGTCCATACGGAGCAGCATCGACGATTCGAGAGTTTATAATTCAACATTAGTCAACATCTTGTGACGAGAGCAGGTGAAGGGAATAAAGTGAACGGAGTTATTTATAGTGGAAGAGCGGATGGAAACGGATTGAGTTTTTAAACCAATCACAATACGCGTTACAAAATTCTGATTTCTCTGGATCAAGTTTGTTTTCATCTGATTATATCGCTTTAGACCGTTTAAATTAGAAGATTTTATTGACATTCTTGACCGTTACCCTGAATGTCAGTCGTCAGAAATCGCTTACTATGTCCATTCCTATCGCTCTAAGAGATTTTAAATAAAATAAGGACAATTAGCAGTGACCCATAAAGTGGGTATAAATACTGACTGACATGATCATGGATACTTTATAAGAAAACATACGTGGTTTCCCTGTGGTGTTGAGAGAACGCATATACCGAGAGCTGGTCAAAATACAAGTGAAACGGAAAGAACAACTGCATCCGTTATATCACTGATGTATAAACCATTGATATTTGAATGCTATAATAAGTCTGATTCAGATGAAAGTGTTCCAGTGGTCAGACATTGTTAAAATGGACGTGGGCGAGAAGGATTGGCATGTTGTGACTGTTTCTTTTTACTACAAGGTAGACATACTATAACGTATTCAGAGGAAGAGTTAGAGTGTTACCAAAATCGTTTACACAATGTAAACTTTGTTCAAGAGGAAACTTCTGAATGGTGTCTTGTGATGTCCAAGTTAGTGACTAAACCGTTTAGATTCACCACTGGAGTACGATCATCTCTGTGCAGAAAGTACACTTATTGTCTCCGACAAAAAGAGGTATACAAACGACCTTTATCAGTCGTGATACAACAGATTCCTTGGAAAAGAAACAATGAGAGTATTCAAATGGTGGAGCATTACGACCACTTGTTACGAGAACTGTGCCCATTCAATTGAGGTAGACGTGTGGTGGTTGTCTTAGTGACTTGCCTTCTGGGATTTCGTTTACCATTTTGGACTCTTTGCGAACAGCACTTGCCACCAAATAAAACATAAAAGTGGTCCCTTTAACTGAAAACGAGAAACTCATTTTGCTAAAACCTTGTATTTTCATTTGGATACTTCTCGACATCTGCGGGGAAAAAAAAGATTCTTCAACTTTTAGGTGCTGAAAATGTGTTCGACGATATGTGTGTAGCTTTTGACTTACACAATCACTGGACCGATGTACCTGACTGGAACAATTGGGTTTTCGAGGCTTGGACCAAAGAAGTGGCCAATTATGCCAGGAATTGCGATCCTAAATTCAAACGTCCAGTGAAAAAGAAACTTTTAAACCTGAT